>CM042251.1:7111860-7744360 GCA_023566225.1 Romanogobio albipinnatus | reverse complement strand
TTTATTTCATTGATATTTGATCTGCAAGTACGGTATTTTTTAAAAATACACTTTTAAGAAGTACACATTCAATACAAGCACACCTCTTTTTCTCAAGGGTGTTCATAGGACAGTTTGAAGATATGTTCTTGCCTTGACAGTGCCATAATTATTTCATTAGATATTTGAGATTTTGTAAGTCGTACCTTGTATGTGCTGAGACTATGATCAATCTGGGAAAAAGAGAGGAAATTATCAGGATAAAAAATTGATATTCGCTTAAACATTAAATATTTAATCGCAAACTGCCTTTGTTATATTTATTTAATATTTATGCATTTGGCAGATGCTTTTTCCAAAGCGACTTCCAGTGGCCTTATTACAGGGACAATCCCCCTGGAGCAACATGGAGTAAAGTGCCTTGCTCAAGGACACACTGGTGGTGACCGCTGGGATCGAACCAGCAACCTTCTGCATATCAGTTCCATGGTTTAACCCACTGGACCACCATCTCACAACTGGTCGTAACCAGTTGTTTCCTCACTGTACAAGAACGCAACATCCAGCCTCAACAGAAACCCTGTCAGAACAACATATCTGACTCGCTTTCATCTTACATTGTCTACAATTCTTCACATTTGCTCAGGATGAGGAGACAAACATTATCTTGAACAAAAGCCCTCCGTAGCCCTGCTTATCATCGCATCATTTCTCCCTTTTGTCCATGATCCAGGGTCAGAGAAGGCACTGTGAGAATAATAGGGCCAATGGCAAAGGTCACTGTTCCTATTTTAATTAAAATATGTTGGTCTCCAAGGCTCAATAGAGTAATTTTTGAGGAACCATCCGCATATGTGATTACGACCAGTTGTGATGACCCTTCAGCTAAATGCGTGACACACTGTTAAGGTTCTGCATTCACATTCGTAACCCCCTCTGGCTCGTTTACACATATAAAGGCCCTTTGTGTGTGTGCAAGTGAGGCGATCACAATCTTGTGTTGTTTGATTTCAAGTAGGAGGTGGGGAATGTGCCTGATCAGCTGCCATAGGTGTGAACAGTTTATGGCGTTTGCGTTACAGCAGGCTCTGGTTGTGAACGCTTGTGAAAAAGAAGTACACTTTGGCATAAAAAGAGTTCCTATTTAATGGATAATCCATGGCTAGCTGTGCATTAAACGATTTTGATGCATGACATGCACTCAGCGACATTACACTGGGTAAAAAACTGGGTAAATATAGGACAGAACACATGTTGGGTTAATTTTACCCAGCAAATTGTGCTGATTTAACCCAGTATAATGGGTTGATTCATTTGTACTACTAGTTTTTTTACTTCATACATTATATACTTCATATTTTAATTAATGTTTACGGATTAACTTAAATCTTCAAAACGTTAAAAAAATACTCCACACAACCACTGGTTTGCAAGATAATTTTTTTTTATTTTCGATCATATTTAACAGTATAGCATATTTTATATAATTTTGAATATATATGGCCTACATTTACTGGGGGTCGGTGATGTTGAAGGCCGACCGGTGAAGCCTGAGCTTCGGTCGTGCGTGAGGTTTATCTCTAAAGATGTGGCTTTGCCGATGTTGAGCAGAAACTCACGACTGTATGCCATTTTACAACAGATAGACGCGACGAGGATGTACAAAAACACTGACTCAAGATAGAAAACACGAAAACACTGAGAGAAGCCGCAGCGTGTGCACGAATAATAAAGTTCTGTGTGAACTGTGTGTAATTAGCTACACATCAGAAATGATGTGCAAGCAGAAACTAGGGATGTTAACCGATGACCGTTTGACCGATGGTTGACCGTATCAACGTTAACCGATCAAAGTTGTCGGTTGTCGGTTAAAAAAAAGAAAAAAGTGATCTCTAAATTAGGCTATTTATAGAGAATGGGAACGTGACGTCACCAACGCAATGCATTCGCGGACTTTAGGACACAGACACTACATTAGAGAATGAGTAATAGTGGAGGTAGACTTTAAAACTTGTATTATACAGTTAAAAACACATTAGAATGGTGAACGCTTGCTGTGTTATGAACTGTCATAGCCTCTCTTACAACCTGCGTGGAAAACATATCTCAAATCATGCGCAATATTTCAGTTTACCAGCTTGGAAATAACAAAAGTAAGTGAAAGTAATGCTGCCTTCACGTGCTATCGGAAATTTGACAATTCCCACTTCTAAAGTCGTGATTATGAAGTATGAACTCATCTCGTTCATATTTCGAGGGGTGGAGCGCGTTCACGTGCAATTTTTACCTAGGAAACTCCTATTTACAATAATTCAGAGAGCACGTGAAGGCAGCATAACACTCGGAAATAAACAACTTAGCCAAAATGTGTCTTTATAATTTGTATTTATTATTTATAACCGATATTACAGATGAATATTTTCTGAACCGCTTGAATGTGCTCACACCATAAATAATGCATGAAACGCGTCAGCAAATGCTTCATTGTTCAGCTTCAGATGTAAGTTGCAACTTGTGTGATACAGTGCTTAAATACAGTAGTAGCACATCATCTAAATATATTACATCTACATTTCAGTGGTAACACATAAGGTGTTGATCATCATCTTTCTTTATTATTGTTAGCACTACCTCGAACTAAAGCGGCGTCTCTTCGGAGCTGTCATTATCTTAAATGAGTCGCGGCAATCAAATGAGCTTCTAACGCTAGACAATAGCCTTTATTTTCAACGCGATCACCTTGTGCCCAAACCATTTCGAAACTAAGGAGCCATTTGTCCTCCGATTACAAACAAGCTCCTCAGCGCCGCGTTTGCGGGACTCATGTTTCGCGCTGTAGGGGATTTTAAAAAAATTGACGTGAGTGGAAGGCAGGCGGCGGCGCCTGGACAGTGTGTGTGTGTGTGTGTGTGTGTATGTGTGTGTGTGAGAGAGCGGGAGGCAGAGCGGCAGAGAGATGCGACAGAGTTGCGAAATTGCAGGCGCGGCTCGCGAGTTGCGGCTGTTATTTCAAATAGCGCAGCATATTTTTTTAACTAATCGGTTAACCGGTTTCAACCGGCTAATGAGGCTCGGTGGTCGGTCAAGAAAATGTTTAGTTTTCGCCATCCCTAGCAGAAACTCAGATATGCCCCTTGAAACAGGGCATTCAGCCAGAGGGCAAACATCAGTATAGAAAAAATGCCTTTTATTTCAAAATGATGACATTTTATGATGTAAAAATCATACTAACAATATAAGTACATCTCAGAATACATTATAAAATAAAATAAAAAATACATGCCATGGGACCTTTAAGAGTGCTTTTTTGAACCTCTTAACCTTCTTAAGTGGTCAGTTTAATGAGATTTTATTTTATATTATTAAAAAAGTGATTTTTTAAAAAGTGTTCTGCACTCTCTTTAAGCACACTTAAGTGGCCTTTTATTTCAATAATATTATATTATCTGCAATTTACAGTTTTTTTTAAATATATATATATTTAAAAAAATTGAAATACACTACAAGTGCCCATTTAATACAATTAAGCACACTTATTTTTCATAAGAGAGCACTTTAGCACAACAATCTGCAGCCTGCTTCATATTAACTAGTTTCTGAATCACATCTACTTCATTAAATGTTTAGCGAGACAAGTGTGTGATGAAGGCCCCCGGGCTCTTTTTCCAATTGGGTACAATCCTAGGTCCGCAATCAAAATGTCTCATCCCCCACAATGCACCAAATTGCAGCTATATTAAGCCACATTCATTGGTTTTCTCCACATGTGAATGCAGATGAATGAGAATAGAGAATATGGCTGTCCTGGGGGACGAGGAGCGGGGTCCGGCCCCTGCAGTGAGCTCTCAAAGGACACTGTGGAGGGTTATCTAAAAACCTCAATGCTAAAATCTCTCCGTACAGAGAGAGCTCCCAAGAGTCTTGGGGGGAAAGCAAGCGGTGTGCCTATTGTTAAAGGCCGGCCCACAGTGTGATCTGATATTTGTGTGCTATTGCTTTTCCGTTTATCTTCATTGTGGAAGTACGAAAATAAATGTCCTTACTGTCAGGTAAAGTCCGATTTATTTGTATAGCGGTTTGCACAATACACATTGTAATATGTAATATGCATGCTAATAAGCAACTAGTTAATAGCTATATATATATACTTTTAGTAGTTGTATATCAATATATGGTCATGTCACTGTCTGATGGGCTGTTTGGAATGGCTGGTCTGTTGCCCATAATCCCCCATGGTCATTTGCTTGCCAGTTGAACTCAGACTCTCTTCCTCCGCTACTTCTCCTGCCTGGAGACTGTGTGACGGATCACGCCAGGCCAAATCCTTGGAAGTGTGGGATTTACTGCTGACTAAGGACTCGTTTGACGAGCAGAGGAAGTGGAAAACGAGAGAGGAAAAGGGGAAGATATTGTTAAATATTCAGTAAGGTCAGTTGCTTTGCTGCGTAAGCGAGAGAGATCCAGGGTGACCCAAACATGTGAGGATCTGAGACTTGCTGTCGACCAGCATCACGTGTTCGCTCTGCCAGTTATAATGGTCACGCAACCATAATATCAGCAAATAATTATAAAAATATCAGTTGCCCTGCTCACGCTGTGCTTGTTTTTCATTGCAATTGTGTTTATGGATGCATTAGCAGCACTTGCCTTTTAATGGAACATTACCTGATATTTCAACCTGTTGTCTTTCCCCTGAGAGGTGTGATGTGCGTTCAAAGACGTGCTGTTAGTAAAAGCCATGGCACAGGACATTGAGTTTATGAACTTCATTCACACATTGTGTATAAAAATAAGGACATTGGATCTACTTTATAAAACAGCAGTGGAAAAGTGCGGCTATATTTGGAAATGGAATGGAGAGATGTGTTCACACTATGTTGGAATTACCGTAATTACGAGATTCCAACTTGTAGAAAGCGTTCACATCCTTGTAGAATAACAACTGTGTTCACACCATGTCGTAATTACCGTAGTCTCAAGGTGACAACACGTGACGTTATATTCAGAGCTGTTCATGTCCTCGGACTGGGAATTATGCGTTTCTATGGCACCACTATCAATGGCTAAATGAATCTGCATTGGTCAGGGGGTACAGCAGACATGTGGTACAAATAGGAGCTCTCACTAAATTCTGATCTTACAAGCTGTAATTACAAGCTCTACGAGGGCGTGAACGCTTTTTCCAAGTTGAAATCTCGTAATTACGGTAATTTCAACATGGTGTGAACGCACCTTAAGCTCTGACTTGTACCATGTGTCTGCTGTAGCACCTGGCCACTGCATTTTAATTTTGGTGTTGATAATGTTGCCATAGAAAAACATAATGTCACGTGTGAACAACTCTGAGTAGAATGTCACAGAACAAATACTAGTGTGTATATATACTATGCAGTGTATATATATACTGCCTACTGTTTTTTAAATGTCTATGAAACCAGTCCTTAAAAATGTTGGTGATGGAAAATCAATAATTGTGATGTATAAATGAATGTGAGCAGTGCATGTTCAAAGTCGAAACGCTACTCTGTTGCACATTCTACAGGCTTAGGGTTTCAGTGCAGTTGCAATCATTGAATACCACACCTTTATGCCAAACGATTACTCATAATTTACTGTTGATGAAATATGACAATATTTGTATATGGTGTTTATTTTGTAATATGTTGCAGACGGTTGTAACAGTGCATATTTTATCTCCCTGATTTTTTTTTTTAATGAATAAATGAACAGCTAGAAGTAGTAAAGCGTTGACATTTCAAAATAAGAGTCCTTGTGCATTTTGGGTTTGTAAAAAAAGTATTTTTTCTTAAGATAATTGGTATTTTTATATTTCATTCGATGTGAACTCTGGCTTCTATCTGGGCTGCCACATCACATGAAAGAAAATACTAAGAACATAATTTAACATATTCAATATATCGATTTGTTTCTAGTATTGGCACCGTAGTCTTTTTATTGCCTTTATTCAAACACATTATTCTCATATCAGCAAAATCCAATATTGATCAACCTATAATGTGTATTTCGTTTTGCAGTTAAATGTGCGCTCCAGCCTGTTTTATTACAAATCTAAGATGCATGCAGAGACTGTATGGATTTGTTCTGTATGGACACACTCTTTTAATTTTAACTCTTAAAAAAGGCCTTAAAAGTCATAAATTTTACTTAAAAAGTCTGCAGATACCCTGGTTTCATTTTACAACAACTTTATGCTTGTCGTCTCATGACCTCTTTAGATTGCATGTTTAATTAATTGAATGCTGTTTTATTGCCTCTGAAAAATATGGTTATGTACATTTATATTATTATTTATTTTGATCATTTGCAAGTCTGGTCAAGTAATATCAGAATATAGGCTTTCCAGGTCTTCCATAGCTCTGTTCCAAACCCCGGAGAGCTGCCTTCCGGTCTACTGCCAACATAGGCAGCTGTCTTTCAAGACTGGATCTTAAATGAAACAAAAAAAAAGTGACAAAATGCGAAATGCTCTAAACAGACATACAATCATACAAATAGTGCTACTTGTGTGAGGTGCATTGATTTATTGTTAGCAAGCATGTTGCTGAGCAAATGGCATGATACTCGAAGTACGTAATTGATGCCTAAGGGCCCCATTTTAGAGATCTAAGCGCATGATCTAAAGTCACAGTGTAGGTGCACTTTGGGCGTGTACGAATCCACTTTTGCTAGTTTAACGACGGAAACAAACGGTCGCCATGCCATATACAGTGAGGAAAATAAGTATTTGAACACCCTGCTATTTTGCAAGTTCTCCCACTTGGAAATCATGGAGGGGTCTGAAATTGTCATCGTAGGTGCATGTTTACTGTGAGAGACATAATCTAAAAAAAAACATCCAGAAATCACAATGTATGATTTTTTAACTATTTATTTGTATGATACAGCTGCAAATAAGTATTTGAACACCTGTCTATCAGCTAGAATTCTGACCCTCAAATACCTGTTAGTCTGCCATTAAAATGTCCACCTCCACTCCATTTATAATCCTAAATTAGATGCACCTGTTTGAGGTCGTTAGTTGCATAAAGACACCTGTCCACCCCATACAATCAGTAAGAATCCAACTACTAACATGACCAAGACCAAAGAGCTGTCCAAAGACACTAGAGACAAAATTGTGTTTAGCACTTCCGTCAGTGAAACAACACACTTCAGCCTATAAAATATTTAAACGATTTTCAGTAAATAATGGTAACCTAAAGAATATAAGAAAATTAAATATTAGTTAGAAAAATATTTGATTCATAATACCGCTCTGTGCTTTGAGAGGAATGTGGGACACAAGCTGGATAGACACCTTTTCGAATATTTTCGTCTTCATGTTTTCTCCTGATGTTGCAAAGCAACACTTGTTGTAAACGGTCTGAAGAGATTTTATCTTCCACAGGGTTAAGACATTTAGGCAATGTTTGATTATTCACTGCCAGAGAAAACAAAACTAAAATCACCGGTGTGTGTGTGTGTGAAATGCGCTATTCAAATAAACCAAACTTGACGTGCCTTACCAAGTTTAATAACAAGAACAAACTGTGTTAAATAAAATTTGAAGTAAAAAGGTATTCGTCCTACAGTGTTTTTTATACTTTACCACAGTAAAGGATATGATTAGTTATAATAGACTTAATTATAAGCAAACGAAGGAAAGAAACGTTTATAATCCCCTGCGAAAATGGGTGCAACGTGAGTGAAGATTTGGGAAAAGAAACAAGATGTCCATATCCATTGGGATCAAATGGACTAGGCCTATTGTTAAAATTCACGGAAAATCGAGTGAGCAGACCGCAAAACAGAATGAAAAAGTGCTATCTGACAATTATTTCCTTTCTAGGCTAAACAAAGCTTTGTGCTTCACTCCTGTGGTAATATTCATGTGAAACAGCATTCACATACAAAACACTGGGTTAGTAAAATAATGAAATAATTTTTTTAAAGTAGAAAATAGTATTTATGTAAAGAGATATATTAAAATAAAAAGAGCTCAACTCTTAAGTGGAAGGAAGCTTTTTTTCCCCCTCACGTGCAACCTAGCGGATGAGTCATTATTTGGGTTAGTAAAAATAACGAAATTATAGTTTTAAGTAGAAAATAGTATTTATGTAAAGAGATATAGTAAATTATCTACCTAATTACCCCTCCCCCCCCAAAAAACGGAAAAAAAAAAAACGACGATATCATCGACCATCACAATGTTTTACTGTAAACATCGTCAACTGCCAATTTAAGGGACATCGCCCAACCCTAGTACCTAGTCTCGTAATGTGTCATGGGTGTGTTTTGGGCGTAACATGGAAAAAAACCCCCAATCATCTCCCATTCCCTTTAAAAGCCAGTTGTGCTCTCACCATGTGAGCGAAAAGACTGAACTCTTTTTCAGAGAGGAATCCTTTTATTTTTAATATTTGACGTGTGTGTGCTGCTGTGCATCATTGTGTGTGTAATAGGCAGAGTGTACGCACGTTGTGCACTCGCCTATAGGCACATATTACTAATGCGCCCTTTAAATAACACAAAAAATACTGCGCTATTGACTTTAGAGCAGGTTTTTGTTGGTCAATGGCACAATCGTTTTCAGTTGCCTCAAAATAGCAACACGCCAACAATGTGCCTGAACACACCTAATTTTCACACCACCACGCCCATAGGCGCGCAGATGGTCACGAGTGCATTTGCTATTAAAATAACGCGGGCGCTGGACGTGAAAATGATAACTGAAACTAGCAAAAAAACACTTGTGTCGTGCCTGGCGTCGCATTGCACCGGGTGTATGATAGGGCCCAAAATTTACTTTTTTTTTTAAATGGTGAAAATAAATTTCGATTTGAAACATGGCACGTGTGCACAGTATGCATAGTGAATACTGCAAAAAAGGTTGTTCCGTACTGTGTGGCAGTGCTTGAGAGGCCAAATGTCTGTTTCAACAACATCATAAAGACCCTTAACACTCCAGTCAAACTCTCAAGAATGATAGCAGGTAAAGGGTTGAATGTGCTATGTGCTGTTGTTTGTAACACTATTCATTTCTTGTATTCAATTCTTCAGTTTGCATGTTACCTAGCCCCGTGGGAACAGTGTTGGAGTTGTGTTTTGGACGGAAGGGAAATTTTGTATTTTGAATCTGTTCTGTTTTCCTTTGAAGCTGTATGCCTGGTTTCTGAAATCTGCAGGGGTTTTATGTACCTCCATGGATTTAGATGTTCCTATTGAGCTTTAGCCCCGTGGGATTTCCATCATCTAAATCAGATTCATTCACAAAGTTCCTTGTTCTACATATTTCCTTTCATATAAAGCTGAGAAACAGTCAACGAGGCAACATGAGACAGTTACCTGAGTTATCTGTTGTATGACTATTATAATTCAAAATAACACAGCAGATAGTGCCCTTTACATCAACAGACAGACCCCAGCTGTCACTGACCATTTTATGCCTTAACGCCACAGTGAACTTTACCCAACCTCCTAGCACTATGCAGCCATTTGAGTTTTAGCGCTGTGTCATAAAACTGCATCGACTCTGGATGGACGATGGTGCCTTTTGCTTTTTAATCCTTATGGGCCAAATCAATGTGCTTTGTTATAGCTCCTTATCGGTTCGGGGCAGAAGTCGGTTTTAAGGCTTTGGAGGCGGTTTACAGCCCTGTCTATGGTCTGAATGGACATGAGGCGAGGGAGGGGTTCTCCATTAGAAGAACGATAAAACTCAATAATCTTCCCATCGGAGTGCAGTATGGCCACAGGCTAAACACAGACTGGCAACATAATTAACTCTAAGCAGCCTTCACAACTGCATAGATCTCTTTAAATAGAGGAGCTAATGGCTATTGGGCGCTGATCTGATTTTGCCATTGGGACCTGATGGAATTGCGCTCGGGAGGTATAGGAGAATTTGAAAGCGGTGAGGAGAGGGAAAAGGCAGAGAAAGTGGGTGAGAGCCAATTATGATTCCTGCCGGATGGGGACTAAAATGCTGACAGTGAATTGAGCTCGAGACTCGAGTCAATTGCTTCAGATAGTCAGAGAAACAAACATTCATCACTGTAACTCACAGTAACACGGAGAGAGAGAGAGAGAGAGAGAGAGAGAGAGAGACAGAGAGAGAGAGAGAGAGAGAGAGAGAGAGAGAGAGAGAGAGAGAGAGAGAGAGAGAGAGAGAGAGAGAGAGAGAGAGAGAGAGACGTGATAGACGGAGTGTGGAAGCTGAGAGATGCCAATTAAGTTTTATATTATTAACTTTTGATGTAATTATTTTGGTTCATCACTTGACGTCTATGTATAAAGTTTCCTTTCCGTGCCTGAAGGAAAGACAATTTTGTTTAAGCCGATAGATGTGTTTTGAAAGCTGGTTATTATCCGGTCAGAAATGGTCATTAGTTGGTATGTGTATGGCATTATACCAATTATGTTGGTTTTGTCAGCAGGGCAATCGCTAACAAGATCTCTTTAATATCTATTTTTTTCCCTCCTAGATAGCATGAGATCAACTAATGGCGAATGGAATCTTTCTGTAAAATTTTGGGGTATGGAAAATCAAGAAATGTGATATGGCCTAATGGGATTACTAAACTTGAAAAGGCAATGATTAATTAAATAAATGAGCACTGCATGTTCAAAGTCTAAATGCTACTCTGTTGCACATTCTACAGGCTTGGGGTTTCAGTGCAGTTGCAATCATTAAATACCACACCTTTATGCCAAGCGTTGATGAATTATGACAATATCTACTTCATGGTGTTGGTGGTTGTAAGAGTGCATGCATATTTTATCCATAGATATCCATAATAAAGGCTAGATGTCTCGCCTGCGCTGCTGGCCAATGGAGGTCGACGTCCTCACCTGGCGGCCATCTTGTCACAGTCAGCTCGCTCACTCGTAACATTGTGTTTTAATGGTGCTTGCACTTTTTAAATAACCATAACTTGCTCAATTATCTACCGATTTTCAAACTGTTTGGTTTGTCATAAACGTCAGAGATGTAGTTATGACACTGCATACTTATGAAAAATTATTCATAATTTGTTCAAGCATCCATAATATAGCCACGTTAATAACGTTTGTAAGAAACCAAACCATTTGTAAATCCGTCAAGATTTCAGTGAGATAAGAGTATGTGTGTTCATGCAGATCACTCGCCTTACATCAGGTACCACAGAGCCCTGCCTGTGACAAGATGGCCGCCGGTGATGACGTTAGAGACTCCGCCGTAAGACATCTAGCCTTTATTATGGATATCTATGATTTTATCTCCCTTGTCTTTTTGAATGAGCAGCTAGACTAAGTAAAGCATTGGCATGTCAAAATAAGAGTCTTTGTTTATTTTGGGCTTGTAAAAGTCTTTTTTCCTTGATATTATTGGTATTTTTATATTTTATTTCAATGTAAACTATTGTGGCTTCTATATCTGGGCTGCCCCATCACATGAAAGAAAAGACTAAGAACATAATTTAACATATTCAATATATAGATTTTTCTAGTATTGGCACCGTAGTCTTTTTATTGCCTTTATTCAAACACATTATTCTCATGTCAGCAAAATCTAATATTGATCAACCTCTAATGTGTATGCATTTATAAATTGGTACATAAAAAAATGTTAATAATGTATATTGAATAAAACCTATATTAAGGAGTTTAAACTTGCAGTGACCCTGTGCTCCGGCCTGTGTAATTACAAGAATCTGAGATACATGCAGAGACTTTATGGGTTTGTTCTGTATGGACACAGTGTTCATTTTATTTGCGCATGTCTTAAAAGGGTAGCCTGGCTCCGCCTTCCTACGTACTTCTGCTCAATTTTCATTTTCCTTCAGTACGTCGTCTTGGTTTGCGGTTTATTCGCCTTTTTTTCTCCGGTCAAATTCACACCAGACGCGAATGAAGCGTTTCGTGCGAATGATTTACATGTTAAGTCAATGCAAAGACGCGAATAGACATTCTGCGGTGCAAATAACGCATTTTGTACGAATGACACACCGCGCGAATTGAGCGCTTGAGGGGAAAAATCAGAACTTTCGCGGATATTCGTGTCGCGTTAACCAATCAGGAGCTTGCTCTAGTAGTGACAACAATGAGGACAAAATCCCGCTCTGGATACCCGGAGCTGTTCGATACATCTTCGTACTTTATAATAAAAAGGATCTTGCTTGGAAGAAAGTGAGTGAGGAGGTTGGACAATCTGGTAAATTGTAAAAAACACTCTTTACGCAATTTGAGCTATACATAGGGTGATTGGGAATTTTTTTGCCATTGAGATGACTTGGAAAAGTCACCCTGAATTCACCCTATTGAGACTACAAGCTAGTTAAAGCCGGCAAATTGAGCTTATTCGCCGTATTTTAAAACCAATCAGCGAACAGAGGGAGTGGCCGAGAACGATGGCGTTGATGTCGTGGGCTAGTTTGAGTTGTAGTTCAGTAATGGCAGCGGAGAAAGATGCGAGCAAAGCCATTCGGTCCGTTGTGGTAACGCTGCCGAATATCCAGAAGTTAAAGCCGGAGCAAGAACAATCTTTGCTGAGTTTTGTTGGTGGCCATGATGTTGTGGCCCTCCTCCCCACAGGGTTCGGGAAAAGGTCGATTTTCCAGCTCGCTCCGTTAGTGGTGAAGGAGTTGGCTTAGACGAACTCATGACATACGTCATGACCAAACGTTAGCGATTGGTTATGGCAGATCCAGAGTGGCTCTGGGCAGATTCAATAGTTTTAAACTTCAAAAAAGTACCCGCCTTCAAGGAAGTTAACGCTTCTCAATGGAGAGTGGCCAGACTTTCTGTACAAATTAAATGTACGAGAGTATGGTAGGACCAGGCTATTAAAAGGGGCCTGAAAAGTCATAAATTTGACTTTTTGACATTTTACATTTGTATGAGAACAAGACACCAGTAATCTCACATAAATCTCTTCTATGAGTTATTTTTTGTTGCAAAATTTTTGCAAATAAGTACAAAGAAACAACAAGTAACATACTGTAGAAACGTTTCAAATCTTATGTTATATTTGCAACTTAGAATTGTATAAGCATTATTTATTCAGATGATCCGTAACAGTGCCCTCTACTGCATAACAGTGAAATTGCTGTAAAAACTTGTCAATGGCCGGAAAGCGTTGTGTCATAAATGACAACATTTTTTAATAATCAGTATCATTAGGTCAACTGTAGGCTGTCTATGGTTGCCAAGCAACTGAACACAGTTATATAAAATTCAATTGATACGCGGTCGCAAATGTGTGTATATCAGCTGTTTTATAACTGCTTTGAATGTTCCTCATGCAATCAGATTTTACAGCTCAGGTATAGCTCTTTTTTTTCATGATCAAAGCACAGCAAGGTGTTTTCAGGTGAGATCAGCATTAACAATCTTTTTTAGTTACAGAACATTTATATTCTCTGTACAATTCCTGAGAACTGTGTTTCACACTGGGCAATGTCACCTTCACCTGCCTGTGATGTTATTTTAAAAGGGAGGCATTGGGGGGCAGCCCGTATTCATTCTACTTCAAACATGTTCAGATACTTTCAGTGGTGACAATATTTCACAGTAGGTGCACAAAGGTCTTGAAAAACGACAGAAAACGGCTGCTTACCCCCAAGCTCAGTTGTACCTCTGGCACTTGTGAATTCTTCAGTATTTTTCTTGCCCTGTGGGATATAGTCATGACAGGCATTTCAGGGCTGGTATAGACTGCTATTTCGAAACATCTCTTCATTGAGATTTGTCGTGAATTGCATTAGCGCCGTAGGAAGATAAAGCCATGTAATGGTGCATAAAGCGATGCAGATACGTTCATTAACCCGAGGGTCGGCCCTGAAAAGAGAACAGCCCGTTATCTAATGATGGTATTGTTCTACTTGAAGGCTGGGGCTGTCGTTTGTTGTTTAGCATTATTCACCGGAGCGTACATCTCTCTTTCTTTTCTTGGTGTATTTTTTTGTCCTTTCTTTTTCTTTACAGGCAATTTCGCATCGCAGCTGCAAATAGCAGGGGCTAATTCAGAGAGACGTGAGATGGCACCGTGATATTGTAATTTCCTCACATACATTATTACACATGTTTATATTCTGAATATTATATAGCTCTGTTACAAAAAAGGTTCCTTGTTGTCTACCAACAGTACATAGGCAGCTGCCTTTTGAGAGTCTGTTGCGGAATGTAATGATATTGAATAGAAGACATTGGTGGGTATTGATCCTTGTGAAAAAGAAGTGAGCTTACTTGTATTGAATGTGCACTTATAGTGTACTTCAAATCTTAAACGTATATGGTTACACTTTATATTTGGTGTCCTGAACTATGTACTGTACTTATTGCAAAACACTTGTGCTGCTATTGAGGTGAGATACGGGTACGGTCAGGGACAGGTTGGGTTAAGGGGTAAGGGAAGGGTCAACAGTGACAGAAATAATTACAGGAATTACAGGCAGGTATTTAAAAAAAAAAAAAAAAAAAAATATGTACATAAGTGAATTGTACCAAATTATTATTTTAAATGTTAGAACATAATGGTTAAAGACACCTACAACTAATATAAAGTGGAACTGTATATTTTTTTAAAATCATTGTACTTGCAGATAATATGATATTAATGAAATAAACGACCACTTAAGTGTACTTAAAGAAAGTACACTGACTAAGCCTCTTAATGCAGTTGAGTACCCTTTAAAAAGTACTCTTTATAATAAAGTTATAAAGATAGTGTTTACTTTAATATACAGTGAGGAAAATAAGTATTTGAACACCCTGCTCTTTTGCAAGTTCTCCCACTTGGAAATCATGGAGGGGTCTGAAATTGAAATCGTAGGTGCATGTCCACTGTGAGAGACATAATCTAAAAAAAAAAAAAAATGCAGAAATCACAATATATGCTTTATTTAACAATTTATTTGTATGATACAGATGCAAATAAGTATTTGAACACCTGTCTATCAGCTAATATTCTGACCCTCAAAGACCTGTTAGTCTGCCTTTAAAATGTCCACCTCCACTCCATTTATTATCCTAAATTAAATGCACTTGTTTGAGGTTGTTAGCTGCATAAAGACACCTGTCCACCCCATACAATCAGTAAGAATCGAACTACTAACATGGCCAAGACCAAAGAGCTGTCCAAAGACACTAGAGACAAAATTGTACACCTCCACAAGGCTGGAAAGGGCTACAGGGAAATTGGTGAAAAAAGGTCCACTGTTGGAGCAATCATTAGAAAATGGAAGAAGCTAAACATGACTGTCAATCTCCCTCGGACTGGGGCTCCATGCAAGATCTCACCTCGTGGGGTCTCAATGATCCTAAGAAAGGTGAGAAATCAGCCCAGAACTACACGGAAGGAGCTGGTCAATGACCTGAAAAGAGCTGGGACCACCATTTACAAGGTTACTGTTGGTAATACACTAAGATGTCATGGTTTGAAATCATGCATGGCACGGAAGGTTCCCCTGCTTAAACCAGCACATGTCAAGGCCTGTCTTAAGTTTGCCAATGACTATTTGGATGATCCAGAGGAGTCATGGGAGAAAGTCATGTGGTCAGATGAGACCAAAATAGAACTTTTTGGTCATAATTCCACTAAATGTGTTTGGAGGAAGAAGAATGATGAGTACCATCCCAAGAACACCATCCCTACCGTGAAGCATGGGGGTGGTAGCATCATGCTTTGGGGGTGTTTTTCTGCACATGTGACAGGGCGACTGCACTGTATTAAGGAGAGGATGACCGGGGGCCATGTATTGCGATCCTTCCCTCAGTTAGAGCATTGAAGATGGGTCGAGGCTGGGTCTTCCAACATGACAATGAAGCACACAGCCAGGATAACCAAGAAGTGGCTCTGTAAGAAGCATATCAAGGTTCTGGCGTGGCCTAGCCAGTCTCCAGACCTAAACCCAATACAGAATCTTTGGAGGGAGCTCAAACTCCGTGTTTCTCAGTGACAGGCCAGAAACCTGACTGATCTAGAGAAGATCTGTGTGGAGGAGTGGGCCAAAATCCCTCTTGCAGTGTGTGCAAACCTGGTGAAAAACTACAGGAAACGTTTGACCTCTGTAATTGCAAACAAAGGCTACTGTACCAAATATTAACATTGATTTTCTCAGGTGTTCAAATAAGTGCAGCAGTATCATACAAATAAATAGTTAGAAAATCATACATTGTGATTTCTGGATTTTTTTTTTATAGATTATGTCTCTCACAGTGGACATGCACCTACGATGACAATTTCAGACCCCTCCATGATTTCTAAGTGGGAGAACTTAAAATAGTAAAATAGAAAATAGTAGGGTGTTCAAATACTTATTTTCCTCACTGTACAAATCCTGGAGGGCCACTGTCCTGCAGAGTTTAGCTCCAACCCCAAATAAACACACCTGAACCAGCTAATCAGTGTCTTACAAGGTGTTCCATTCGACAGGGTCCGTACACTGTTCACTGCTCCCTACTCCCCGAGCACGTTATCAGTTGAAGTGGACTTTTCTGACAATAATTTGGAACGCCCTGCAACGTCATCAAAGAAAGGCAACAACGGGGTTGCACAGATTATGATATAACATCAATTAATATTGTAATTTACTTTACTTTAAAATTTAAAACCATATAATAAGCATATACATTTACAAAGCACACAGTATGTATCTAAAATATATAATCAAAACATTGTCTATTAGTTTACATATACCTGTATATTTAATTGACTGAACAGATTTGAAGCTGCAGCTGTCTTTCAATATGAATATACATTTTGATTTGGTTAACTAACTATGTATAAACGTACTCTTAATCAATGGTCTTTGTTGCGGTCTCATCTCGTGCGCTTTCTTTCCCACGGGCAGCTGCATAGTAAACATTCCTGAGGTAAATAAAGTAAAATATAAAAAATGACAATGCTCAGCTGCTTCTCAACACTTTTAATGTGTTTAATATCCATAAATATAATATGCGAATGTATCAGTTATTGCCATAACCCTTCATAAATACTCTAGTTTATATAATAACTATGAATATTCAAATGCATACGTAAACTCTTCCATCGCAGTCCATCCTTAGTTCAGACAGGGGATGCGACGCGCAATGACAGTTGGGTGATTTTCACTCTCCACTTCCTGTGAAGTGATGTATCGATGTTCCCTTCTTCCCTACACCGTTAGCAGTATCCTTCGAACTGAACATGTTCGCGCCCTTTGGATTGGAATCTCACTTAAGATGGTGGAATACCCTGTGAAGTCCACTTCGCAGTCCACTTACGGTCGAATGGAACGCACCTACTGATTAGCTGGTTCAGGTGTGTTTAATTTAGGTTGGAGCTAAACTCTGCAGGACAGCGGCCCTCCAGGACTGAGTTTGGAGACCCCTGTTTTAAATAAATATGTTTTAATAATCTTTTGTTGTGCTTTAAAGTACAATATTTTTGATGTGCTGACTAACTTACTAAAGCACACGTAAAGTACACTATAGTGTGTTATTCCATGTTACATTTAAAGTTCATATATTTTAAATGTACTAAATTGAAACGTCATTACAAATGTATAATTATGAATATGTTTAAATGTACATGATATGCAAGTTTCAACAGAAATTAAATTAAAATATATTTTAGTCTACCATAAATGCTTCTCAGTACACTTGGTAGTAGAATTATGAAATTATATATAAATGTAAATGTACTTAAGTCCTACTTAAAGGGATAGTTCACCCAAAAAAGACAATTATGTCATGATTTACTCATCCTCAAGTTGATCCAAACCTGTAAAAAAATAAAATTCTTCTGCTGAACGCAAAGAAAGATATTTTAAAGAATGTTCGGATGAAAAAAAAAAAACAATTAATGATGCCCCACAACTGTTTGGTTATTCTTCCAAATATCTTCCTTTGTGTTGAGCATGCAGAACAAAGACATTTATACAGGTTTGGAACAACTTGAGGGTGAGTAAATGATGACAGAATACACATTTTTGGGTGAACTATCCTTTTAAAGTGGGATAATAATAAAAGTAATTGTAAATAACATGGAATTAAATATTTTAAAGATACTTTTAAGATTTGAAGTAGACTACAAGTGCACATTCAACAGAATTAGGCACACTACTTTTTCACAAAGGTGTTGAATAACATTTAACTTTCATAATGACTTTTTTTGTCCACCATCTTGGATCGTTTTGACACTGTGAAATGCGTTCTGAGATTGGCTTCATTGTGAAGGTATCCTAAAAGTCATCATACTTATGGACCCGATCTAGAACAGCTCTAGCACCAGATGCATGCCTAGGAGGTCTTAAAATGCTAGGCAGCTCACTAGGTTTTGAAACAAGCTCCTGTTATCTAGTGAGCAAGAGCCCTGAGGAACCAAGCAGTTGTTGTCGGTCCTGGCTATTTAGTTCGCTTGGTGGCAGGGCAGCCGATCTGATTAGAGTCTGTTTGCCTGACCTCTATACCTCTCTAATGTATTCCACAGTGAGGTGTCTTAGATTGGGAGCGTGTGTTGGCATAGCTGCATAATACGGAGCAGAGCTGTGCGCCCGCACGCACACACAGATGTGTTGTTTGATTATGAGATTAAGACCCTCTCTCCAGTTGCTGGAGTTTCATTTGCCATGGCAACTCTTTGATTGACTGAAGATTGATTTGATGGATCGGAGCAGTCATGGCAGGTCACTAACAGAACCGGGCCTTTTGATTGGATGATTGACTGTTTTTTTTAATGCCAATGACTGATGAATTGTTTGACATGAGATTAGATTCTGGTATGCATCCCTGGAAAGTTTCTCCAGACCAATTTTTTTTAAAGGTCCCGTTCTTCGTGTTTTTTTGAAGCTTTGACTGTGTTTACAGTGTGCAATATAACATGTGTTCATGTTTCGCGTGTAAAAAAACAGTATTTTTCACACAATTTACTTATCTGTACACCGCTGTTTTCACTGTCCTAAAAACGGGCTGATGAGTTCCTTGTTCTATGAAGTCCCTCCTTCAGAAATACGTAACGAGTTCTGATTGTGCCAGCGGTTCCCGTGTTGTGATTTGATAGCAGCTTAGCGCACGTAACTTGCATGGAAAGGTCACGCCTCTTAACGGGAGATATATGCGCTTAATGATCTCTACAGCGTCCCTGGGAAAGCCAAACAAAGGTGATTTGACTCCGGGATGAAAATAACAGCATCTCAACGACATGGCGACAAACACACTCAAACGCAACAATTCCTTTTCTCCACGCGACACGTCCTCTTCTCCACGTGGGACAGCAACAAGACCACGCCCCCTTTTTTCGCGTATTCTTGTGGGCGGAGGTTAGTCTGTTCTACTGTTCTACTGATGTCATTTATGAAGGAAGTACCAGGATGTAGTCCAAGCCAGCCGTTCGCTGTAGGCTTTGAAAGGGAACTTCTGTTAAATAAAATATCTCGCTTGACATTGAACTTTGAGCTTTATAATTTTACAGGTATTATTTATGCTCTAACAGCAACATTACACACTAACTAAAGTTTGAACAGTGGGATCACGAAGAACGGGACCTTTAAAAAATGTTGTTTGGCTTTGTTCACACACTAACCGCCCTTACATTACAGCATTACTTTATTTTTGCAGCAAGGATGCATTAAATTGATCAAAAGTCACACTAATAGATTTATGTTACAAAAAAGTAATACATTTAAAATATTTAAATAAATGCTGTTCTTTTGAACTTTATGTTCATTAAAGAATCCTGAAAAATGTATCACATTTTTTCAGAAATAGGACAAAATAGGAAAAAATAAGAGAATTAGAAATATGAAAGATAATAAGCATTTCTTATGAGCTGCAAATCAGCATATTGGAATGATTTCTGAAGGATGATGTGAAATTCAGTTTAGCCATCATCAAAATATATTCCATTTTAAAATATATTCAAACAGACAGCAGTTCTTTTAAATTGTAATAATATTAATTTCCAATATTACTGTTTTTGCTGTATTTTTGATCAAAATAAATGCACCCATGGTAAGCATAAGAGACAGATGTTTCTCACTCAGTTTAGCTAAAATTTAATAATTAATAATTATTTATAATTTGTTACATTTATATAGTGCTGTGTACTCAAAACACTTTACATGGAAGGGGGGAATCTTCTCAACCACCACCAATGGGCAGCATCCACTTGGATGATGAGAAGGCAGCCATATTGACCTATAATGCCCACCAAACACCAGCTGATTGGTGGAGAGGAGAGTATATCGGTATATGGGGATCATTAGGAGGCCATGATGGACAGAGGCCAATGGGCAAATTTGGCCAGGATGCCGGGGTTACACCCCTACTCTTTTTTTCCCCCCGAAGGACATCCTGGGATTTTTTATGACCACAGAGAGTCAGTACCTCTGTTTAACAACTCACCCGAAGGACGGTGCTTATTGACAGTATAGTGTCCCCATCAGTATACTGGGGCGTTAGGACCCACACAGACCACAGGGTGCGCACCCCTACTGGTCTCACTAACACCTCTTCCAGCAGCTACCTGGTTTTCCCAGTTGGTCTCCCATCCAGATACTGACCAGGCTTAGCCCTGGCCTGCTAATATGACATATTATATTCAATTATATTTGATATGTTTTATGTACCCATTGGAATTATATACACATTTATATAAATGAAACCATGGTCATTTATAGCATATTTACTGTATAGTATATAAAAGTATCTAAAGTAGTCATCAGGTCTCTGAACACACTGCACTTTGAGAATGTTTTTTTATTTGATTAGAAAAGGAGCTTGACTGTTATTCATACAGAATTCGAGGTGCTACTGCAAACTGTCTGAATATAACAACTTGAGAGTCACACCTGCTTGTGAAAATGGCTGTCAGCCCAAAAACTGTTTGTGTGAACAGCCTTTGGCAGAGACACTCTACCTCATTTTGGTAATCTCCTCAGGGCAATAGACTACCTGTCCCCCCACACTGAGGAGAGATATCGTTTCCCCCAGGCTTTAATGACTCTTACATTATTTTCTACTCTTCTCTCGTAATGACCCCTTATTATGCTGTTTGGACACAAACCGGAGTGACAGCACTGCAATTAAGAGTCACAGAAGACTTAGAATAACCACAGAGTCTACCTCAAATTCACAGGCCACAGACCCCCCGTCACGTCCCTCCCACAGCACTCCTGTGGTCCTGTCCTGTGATCAGAGTCTTGGAATTTTGACTGGAATTTACTGCTCATGTGATTCACAGCACCAGATTCAGAATGTCAGGTATTCAATTTATATAGCGTTCCATTGGTCTGTTGTTATATGAAGACTTTATGTTCAGCCCAATCTTTTATATGTGTTTTTACTGTAGCGCAGGCCCGGTTCCAGAATCAGATCACTGAGAATGACTGAGGGTGCTCTAGTAAAGTGCAGATGTAGGCTTAATCAAAGGCTCCACCATAGCAGTGTACAGTGAGACATTTAAGATTATTTTAAAGTCATTTTGAGTAAAAGGTTTTGAGCGGTGAGTGGATTCTGACTAACTTAAACACCTCTGATTGGCCATTGTGTTCAGATCAACAATTATGTCTGCACTCTCAAAAAAAAAAAAAAAAGAGTACAAATTGTACATTTGTACATTGAGGAAAACAATGGTATAATTGTACCCTAAGGACCAATTGTGTGCCTTTTAAAGGTACAGTTATACGTTTTGTTCCCCAAGGAACAAAATTGTACCTCCACTGTACCTTTTTTTTCTGAGAGTATGTGATTGGCTACATTGCTCACCGCTGCAAAAACACGTAGTAAATAGATGCATTTGACGTTCTCCAGAGTGCAAACACAAAAATGCACTGGAGCGTTTGCCAAATCTGTTTCGCCAATATATTATTACAGTATCAAGCATTCTTCTTTTTCACACAGGATCGAACTTTTGCTGAAATGTCTTGCAGTGATGATCACTGAGTGTTTTATTTCAGTTCTGTAATTGATCAGTATTTTGTTTAAAACAGTCCTACATTAAAAAGTAGATTGACGGCCCTGTAATTCAGGGGCCATTTGTCCAGATTCTGATTGGTTGTTGGTTTTGAGATGAAGGTGTTAGTGGATTAAATTAATTGAGTCCTGCATACATCTCTGGAGAAGTCTCTGGAAGATCCGATTATGACATTTTGATTAAACATTATAAGGTCACTTTAAGAAAAAAGGGAAGTTTGCAATCATATCTATAGCATGTATTCATAAAATAGGGTTAATTTTCATTTCATGCCTTTAAAGTTAAAGGGCCTTATCATACACCTGGCGCAATGCAACGGCAGGCACGCCGCAAATGTTTTTTGCTAGTTTCAGCCTGATGCAGTTATCATTTTCACGCCCAGTGCCCGTGTTTTTTAAATAGAAAATGCACGCTCACGTCCATCTGTGTGCCCATGGGCGTGCTGGTCTGAAAACGAGGTGTGTTCAGGCGCATTGTTGGCGCGTTGCTATTTTGAGGCAACTGAAAATGACTGCGCCATTGACAATCAAAAACCAGCTCTAAAGTCAATAGGGCAGTATTTATTGTGTTATTTATAGGGCACGTTAGTAATATGCTGCTATAGGCAAGTGCACAACGCACGTACTCTCTGCTTATTACACACACAGGGATGCGCAGCAGCACATTAAACATTTTTAAATATAAAAAATAAAAGGATTCCTCTCTGGAGAAGCGTTCAGTCTTTTCACTCGCAAATTCCGTCATGTAAATAGCGAATCCTCCATGGTGTGAGGACAACTGGCTTTTAAAGGGAATGAGCCTCTGATTGGTTTATTGCATGTTATGGACACCCATGACTCATTAAGAGAATAGCTACAACCCTTTTGGACCATGCGCCTGGCGTGCCAAACTTTTTTCCCGTTGTTAAACTAGCAAAAGTGGATTCGGACACACCCTAAGTTCACTTGTGTCATGTGCTTCAGACCATGTGCTCAGATCGTTAAAATAGGGCCAAAGTGTGTCATTTTTACATATAATACCTGCTAGTTTAATACAGAGAGATAACTATAAGCCATTCCTAGGATGAGTTTGTGTGCAATTAAAAAATAAAACATTATGTGTTTGAGCAGTCTAACATGGCAGCTTGACCAATGGAATGGGTTTTGGGCGGGGCTACTGTTTACAGATAATCGATAGGGCAGAATGTAGGAGTGTTTAGGAAACCTATTAGGAAACGACTTTTGTAATTCTGTTGTACACCTACAGTAGTTAGTGAGAGACTGAACCTTTGTGCATTTCTAGCGCATGTTGTATTTTTGATGCTTTTTCCTAGCTTAAGATAGTGGTGTCCCTATCAGACTTGCTAACTAGCTTAAAATGGTTAACTGTAAGCCATTATGATTTTATTACAAACCTTGTATGACTTTTTTATTCAGATATTTTGAAGCACCAAACCACCTTGAACCCCACTGGCTTTCATTGAATGAACAAAAACATGTATTCTCAGCGATAATTCCTTGGTCAACCAGCATTTCTATGCTGGTCCACCTGCTATGCCAACACCAAACCAGCACTAACCAGCCTACACCAGCATTCGAATCCCCCCTTTCATTTTTCTACAAGTGTTCTGTCTCCTCCTCCTCATTCTGTCTCTGGCCTGCACACTGATCACGCTTTCTCAGCTGGAGCTCTGAGATGTGCTATCCTCAGTTCAACAGGCTCTTGTTGTAGGTAGGAGGACACAATATGTCTCTGCATAGAGAGAAACAGCGAGAGATAAAGCACGTTTAATTTACAGCCCAACAAACGTGTGAGTCAGAGCTACGTGCTGAAAAGACGGCATCCCACAGCGCACAGATGCTGTATCAACTCATGATTTGTTCACCACACAGTCCTGGGTTTGACCTTTCCTCCAGTCAACCTCAATCAATAACGATTTTTCTTGTTAAGTTCCATCCAAACAATCTGAAGTGCTTTAAAAGAATAAGTTTAAGTGGTTTCACTTTTGCTTTTTGACTCATTTTCTATGTTCGTATTTAGCAACAAATCTCCAGAGTGGATACATTGAGTTCACCCTTGCACCCGAGTTACATTGTAGCCTCGGTTTATGTAATATTTAACCCTTGTATGGTGTTCGGGTCTGTTGGACCCGTTTTCATTTTTTATCAAAATAAAAATGATACGATTAATTATCATTGGCTTTGGCTCATTTTCTGTGAGTAATATATATCAGAACACATTTTCAATGACCACACACTGTACCCCACCCCCACACACACACACATTTATATTACACACAGGATGTTCGGGTCCACTGGATAATAAAAGTGTGGAAATTGTATGTCCTGTGTACCTTTACTCTGTCCTCCTCCTGTCAGGGCCTGCTGTTAGTGTGTGTATGCTCATGTATATGGTTTATGAGGACACAAATGTGTATAATGACATGGGTATTACAACGTAAACATGGTTTATGACGACATCTGTGTCATCATACTAAAACATACTAAATGGTGTTTTTTGAAATTCAAAAAATGCCAAAAGTTTTCTGTGATTGGTAGGTTTAGGGGTAGGGTTAGTGTAGGGGGATAGATTATACAGTTTGTACATTAGAAAAAAACATTATGCCTATGGAGAGTAACCATACACCACATATCCAAGTGAGTGTGTGTGCGTGAATGAGTGTGTGTGCGTACGTGTGAGAGAGAGATTGTGTGTAAGTGTGAGAGAGTGCAAGAGTGAGTTTTGTTTCTACCCCTGCCGTTCCCACACGAGGTTGCAATTCTTAAATGTGATCTAACAAAGGTAAAGAGAAAATATTAACCATATATGCTGTTTATATTGCTTGTAATTGGGATGAAGTAAACATCTGTTGAGTATTTTAACATATAATTTTTGATTGTGTAGAATTAAAAACCCAAAAATACAGCGGGTCCACAAGACCCACGAACACTGGCTGAATAACAAAAATATGAACACCACACGGGTTAAAGTACAATAGAATATGCATATTTAATGCATTATGCCTATAAAAGGTTGAAAATCTATCTAACAGTGTTTATTACCTTATGTTACAGGTTTCAGAGAGGTTGAAAGTAAAGGTTTCTCAGTGATTACTCGGCAGTCACGTCTTCTTGGCATCATAGATCTTCCAGGACGCATTCTGGTGAGTCATCATTGGGTTTTATATTTTATCATTGGAAATATTATTATAAAGGCCTTTTCACACAGTTTTTTTTCAATGATACCTAGTGAAGCATCAAGCTAAGCTGTGAGGTTCAAACATTTCAACTTTGAAACCATTGGCTCTTTTTGAAGCACCGCCAAAGACTACAGGACGATTTTCATGATTACGTGGGCAGTGTAGAGGGTAAAAATGAGCGAGATGGAAAGGAGTCTGATCCTGTGAATCTAGATACAATAAGGTGCAAAAATGGTGGGTGCATTGAACTCGCTGTAGTATTTTGGATTATTTTTATTATCAATTTTGTCCTCATGATAATGAGATAATAAGCTCATAACTGAGTCAATCATTGCAGCACTGTCCGGTCTCTCTCTATCTGGGAAATGGCACCTATTTCCAACTTATTTCCAACATTTTCTTTTTTATGTTTCGTTGGCTTACTGCAAGGAATATTTCCAAACCAGGCTCATAAAAAATTATGTGCCTGAGTCAACATTTTTGCAAAAATGATATTAGGCCTACGTTGCTACTTGCACGTTTCACAGCAGTTTTAAAGTAAAATGTCCAGTGAGAGGGGCTAAAAAGTGCATTCAATTTTCTCCAAAACAGATAAACAAGACTGTGTTAATATTTTATTATGTTGGTTCATGCACATGGCAGTTCGGGAATGAAATGTCTGGTGAGTGGCACTAAAAGGTTAATCCACTCTCACATGTGAAAGCAAAGTAGGGGAGAGCGGGGCACAGCCTAACGCTTTTTGACTTTCTCAGTTTGTGTAAACCCACTTGGGGTTTCAGAGTATTTCTTTTTTCCCACATTAATATTACACATGTCTAGTACAATTATGTGGTTTTGTTTCATTGATACAGTGTATACTTTTTTCTTGATTTACCCTGAAAGAATGAAAGTGAAATGTGACTACATGCCATAGGTGGGGTAGATTGTAACACGTGATGGGCACATTGTAACATGACCAAATGACAGCTTAAAATGTTATCTGATATAATATCTGATATAATAAAATATTCAAGACAAACTAAAATATTTTGTAAATAAAATACAATTATTAACTTTTTAAAATAAAATAGTTTTTTTTAATCATTAAAAGTATATATATTTTTGAGTTTGACAACAAACAGATGGCTAAATACAGCTATACAGCATATAACATAATAATAATGAATAATTTCTGAACATTGACTCTCAGTCATTATTCACCTTTTTCTCATGGTTTCCCAATAGAATTGATAAAAGTATAGAATATAATAGCATATTTCTAACAGGGGCACATTGTAGCGCAGTGTTACAACACACCCCATCTGCACTGGGATTTAAACCGCGGCTCGTGTCTTCTGCTGGTTATATCAGCATTAAAGAACAATCTCAACTGTTAAATAACAGATATAAGATTCAAATAATATCATATGATTAGTCTTATTTTAAATAAACACAAAAAACAGAGATGAAAAATAAACTAAAGTAAGAAATTAACCTTTGCTATGGTTTAATACATGTTCAGTGAAATCTTCCAAAGATTTGTAATTTTGGCACACATTTTTCTCTAAATAATGTTGATATGGCAACTAGTAAATACACTAAGTTTCGTCGTCCTGGCATGTGTGGAAAGTGTTAAACCATGTGTGTTACAACTAACCCCACGTTAGGTTGTGCCCCGCTCTCCCCAACCACCTATATAGGTATGCGATTATCAATAGCTTTTATCACGGTATACGGTATTATCACGTTATTGAAATAAGTTGCAAAAAAAGTGTTGTCATACTATAACAGATTTAATAGCTTTCTAATAACAAAAAGAACCAATCATTTAAATGCAATACACAAAAAAGTAAACAAATATTTAAAACAGAATAAAGTGAAAAAGAATTATAAAGAACAATAGGTAACACTTTACAATAAGGTCTCACTAGTTAATGAATTAACTCAAAGAGCGAATAGCTACATTTGTCACAGAAGTTATTATTCTTCGATAGCGTTAGTTAAAAAAAGCAACTGTTAGTGTAAGCTCAGGTCCATTAAATAATAGTTACTGAAATTTACATTGAACTAAGATTAATAAATGCTTTAGAAGTATTTTTCATTGTCAGTTTGTTAATGAATTAACTAATGTTTAATAATAGAGCCTTATAAAGTGTGCGACCGAACAACAAAGAATCAGAACATATTCAAACAATATCTAGGGCATGTCATTCAGTCTAGATTAAAATATAAAATGTTTAAGTTTGTAAATGACTCGCCTTAAGTCTTTAAGGTTTAAGTATTTGGTTATGGGATGAGGACCGTAGTGAATACAGAAACCTGAATGGCTGTGTGTTTAGTAGCGCGAGTGTTTTGTTTACGAGGGTTACTGGGGAAACGGCTGCATTTCTGCTGTTCCGTCAGCGCCCTCTGCTGTCAGAGAGTGAATGTGCGTGTCTCCTTCACTCGTTCCGCTATGCGCTGCTCATGCACGTTGGATTTGTTTACATCAGTGCGCGTTCCTCTTTGACGTGTTGTTCATTTTAAACGGTTGATGGGTCAAGTATTCTTAAAATGCATTCTAAAAATCGGAATAATTCATAATAAATAATTATTCACGGTATTTTGAAGTGCCCACGATAACAATGTCGTGCATGTGCATTATTGTGATATATATTGTATTACCATATACCGGCACATGTCTACACCTATACACTAAACTCCTTAAACTAACCGATAAAAATACATTGCTGAAGCAACTCATCTTTGAGCTCTTTTGTCCAACCTTGTTGTACGGGACTCATAACTGAACACTGGACCATGTGAGCTACTGAGCAAGTTTACTACGTCGGAAAAGACATACATATGGAACTGGATATGTAATGCAAATATAAAAATGTATTAGTTTACAAATCATGGTGTAATGAATTGTGCAATGAGACTTCATTAATTGATAATCTGCCCCTGTAATTATAATTTGTGTAAAAAGGAATAAAAGTTGTTGGCGTTTCGCTGCCACTTGTGTTAGTGTATACACATGTTTTTACAGTGATCCTAGGTTGAATATTTCACATACCAGGTTGAATTTTTCACATTGCCACATGGAGAAAAAACATTATTCAGCCATTTTAGATGGTAGAAATTCTTCTGATTGTTGAAGTTTTTTAGAAGACACGCAAGTCACGGCAGATGTTTTGTTTAGTGGTTTGATTTGAATTGTGCACTTTAGTTACATCACTGTGGATCAGATAATCATTCTTACAGTTTGACTTAAACCATGTTTCTTTTAAAGTTGTTGGTCAGTGATTCATTTGGCGAGTGCTTTTGTTTTAAAAGGCATATCATGACATCCTTTTTCTCTTTCTGCTGTTTTTCAGTGCAATTTGCAGGACTTTTCGCATTCTAAACTAATATTTTTACTCTTTTTGCAGCGTGTTCACTGTTAAGTACATACTTCTTTCTTAGCAGCCCTGCCGTGAAACCATCTGCAAATCTTTTCATGCGAAGGTCAAAGCAACACATGATGTGTCGAGAGATGTGTTGAAGCTCTGACATGAGTCATGCATGAGGGCCTTAACACCTTCAAATGAAGATTAAAAAACCAATACCATGTCAGCAGGGCTTGACATTAACACCCACCAACCCACCAAATGCGGGTGGATTTCAGCAGTGGAATGTAACGCAGTCACTTCTACTAGCCATTTTGGTGGGTTAAATTTGATATATAATATATAACATTTTTTAAACTAAGTGCAATGTAGTGTTGTCAGAAATATAGATTTTTCGATACACCCTACTGGGTAACACTTTATAATAAATGCATTCTATGAATCATTAGTAAAGCATTAGTAAATCGTTAATTAATCATTTATAAAGCATTAATAGACCGTTTATAAATACAGCTATAAATGCTTTAATCTTGATTTCTAAGCATATCGATAATGTTTAATAATTGTATTTTCATACTTTATACATATTTAGACATATAGTTATAGTTAATCAGTATGTTAATAAATGCTTTATTAACATGTATTCCTACTGTAATTCATAATTAATTCAGGTAGTTATAAAACATTTAGTAGTTGTCAGTTAACTATTTCAGTGAGCTCATCTAAAGTGAGGACTTTTTATGCCTTGTAAAGCTTTTACAAAGGACATTTAAAGGCTCGGCTATCTATCTATACACTGAATAATTATTACTCTACTTTTATTACAACATTTTTTCAAATTTAAATAGTTTGTAACACTTTACAATAAGGTTCATTAGTTAACATGAACTAATAATGAACTGCACTTATAAAGCATTTATTTATCTTTGTTGATGTTAATTTCAACATTAATAATGCGTTATTCAAATCTTGTTAACATTAGTTAATGCACTGTGAACTAACATGAACAGCTGTATTTTTATTAATTAATGTTAACAATGATTAACTAATGCTGAACAGAGGTGTTGTTCGTGGTTAGTTAATGTTAACTAATGTATTAACAAATGTTAACTAATACAACCTTATTGTAAAGTGTTACCAAATAGTTGATTAATCATTTACTTACACTTTCTAAATGATCTTATGAACCACTGACCTCCTACATAACTGGTTTGTAAATAATGTAATACTTAATTTAGAAATGATTGAAAATGATCGTTAATAAAGTATGAAAATACAATTATTAAACACATTATAGATATGCTTAGAAATCAAGAATAAAGAATTTATAGCTGTATTTATAAACTGCTTATTAATGTCTATTAATGCTTTATAAATGATGAATTAACTATTTACTAATGCTTAACACTAATGATTCATAACATGCAGTTATTATAAAGTGTTACCAAATACTGAAACACTTCCAATACTCATTTTTGGCTAGACGATAGGCTTTCTCTCTCTCTAGTCTCTCCAACAGTGAGTTGAGACACAAACCGCCTCCCCTCACTCACTTGTTTCATTTGCTCCAGATGAATATAGTTGGTGTTACAGGGCTTGAATTTTGCTGTGAAATTGCACGTATTGTGCATAATTTTACCCATTCACGCAGATTTTGCACGCACATAAAGCTGCCTCTCAGTACTAAACTAGTTCTTTTTCGCTGCTTATTGCACTTAAACAGTCAAACACACACAAAATAATGTCAAAAGGTCAGTCTTGGCGAGTATTCACTTAAACCCAATCAGTTGTTTTAAGTGAATATAACCAGTTGAGAAAGAAAGTGCATGTGTAACAGCCTAATATACCTGCTGCCAAATTATGAGATAAAATAAAGCCAAGTTTCATTTGCTCAGAATCAAGCTCGGCTACGTCCTTCCTTAAGTGGTTGTCAGGGAAACAAATCACTGCAATGCTAAAGCCCTAAACAACTCACTTAAATGTTATGTTTTCAGCATCTAAAGGGCAGAGATGCACACGTATATACTTTAATATCCACAAACAAACAATCCCTCGCATTTGTAACTGGAACATTTAAGAGGGTGCATTAGCCGAGCTCATGAAATATTGATTGTTGCGCATTATTTAGTTCTATCTGTGATAATGGATTTTGGGTGCTTTGCCATCAGGCTCAGTAGAGGTTTGCTTTTCGGTCAGGCCGTAGGATCTTCTGGATTGGAGTTCATGTTACATCCACTGTCGGGCAAAAGCGGATATTGAAATGTTGTGCACTGACATATTAGAAGCAGTCGACCGTTCTACTCAAATGTGATGTTTTTTCATCAAAAAGAACACTGTGATTGTTTCTCTGATGTTTCTAGAGTGTGTAGGCAGGTTGCTGGAGAATTAGCGTGTGTGGAGGTTGTGCAGACCACAGCCCATGGCCTACAATTGGCTTTGAAGAGGATGAGAAACAATAAAGGGGGCAGAGAGGCCTGCTGACACATGCAGCTTAGACCAGCATGGATTTCTATGCTGGTCCAGGTTGGTCCGTGTGGGTTAGTGCTAGTAATGTAAGATCAACCTCTGAGCAATACAAATGTTCTCTGGGAACCAGCAAAACCTCCAGAAAGGAGCTATTTTAACCAGAAAGACCATACATGTACTGTAAAACTTAGCTGGTGAAGCTAGACTTTCTGATGAAACTAGTTTCTTTCTTTCTTTTCTTTTTGTATTGCTGGTTCCCAGAGGTACATTTCATTGCTCATAGTTTGCTTTTCCAGTTGAAGAGACTTGGAGTTATTTTTCATACAAGTATCAACTTTATATCAGGTTTATATCTTATAAATAAAAATAGATAACTGAGACCATATTTAGTTTAGTATTTAGACAATAGTCCCATGGTATGAAATTTTCATTTTATGAGATTTTTCAACATTAATATGAGTTCTCCTTGCCTGTATATGTTCCCCAAGTGGCTAGAAATGTTGATAGGTGTAAACCGAGTTCTGGGTGTCCTGCTTTGCCTTTGAGAAAATGAGAGCTCAGACGAGCCGATCTGGAATCTTCCCTGTATGCCGTCACACGGGGAACGGTTACCTCCCCTTCCTCTGCTTTGCCCACCCAGAGAATTTGGAGAAAATGGATTCAGTTTATCAGTCGCGACGTCAGCACAGGCTTTACAAACAGACTTTTACCATATGGATTCGACAGCACCGCCACAAACAGTGAGTAACAGTGTTCATTAATGCCTGATCTGTGATCAGTGATTTCTGATGTGTAGCTAATCATTCAAGTTCTGGATGCATAAGTGTAATGCATCAGTGAATCAAGCCAGTGACTAAAACGATCAACTTCACATGGTTTCCGTTAGTAGCATGAAATAAATCTGTTATTTCAATTTTGATTAGATGCTGATTAGCGATCAAAGAACACTCCCTTTATAATGTTCGGATCTGTCAATCATACGTCGCGAGTGTATCTGCACACTTTCCCAAACTGCCGTTATAATGAATGACGCTGTTATGCTGCACAGTGAAGCTCTTACTGTATTCATGTCGATGTCGTATTTGCTGTTAGTTGAGGTGAAAGCATTTTGTGAGAGAAAATGCGTTGCAATGACGAGATCACTGCATTCACGCGATAAACAGACTGTCTGTGTACTCAATGCTCATCACTGCAGCCTTTCATGTGATGGGAAAAGATCTAAAAATAATGCTATAATCAACACTTTGACGATTCGTTCATCTTGACGGCTGTGATGGTAAAAATACGAAGTAAAAGTATTCGAGAGGGGTTACATAGTTGGTAGAATAAGGAGGAAGACGACAGGGTCGGCGTGACTGGAACTCGTGTTTATTCAGAACTCTCAGATACAAATAAAATAAACTTGCGCTCACATCGCTCTCAACAACTCGGTACAATATAATTTTCTCAGCTATCTTGCTCCAGCTCTAAGGTCTCTCTGGTCCACATGCAGTCCATCTCTCTCTCTGGCAGCGCTTGCAGACCTCACTAAACCACGCCCCATCCACCACATAATCTAATACTCATTTCAAATGCAAAGATGTCTCACATCAGACACGCCCCTTGAAACAGAGCATTCAGCCAGAGGGGTAATAACAGTATAGAAAAAATGCTTTTTACATTTATGCTTTCGGCAGACGCTTTTATCCAAAGCAACTTACAGTGCCCTTATTACAGGGACAATCCCCCTGGAGCAACATGGAGTAAAGTGCCTTGCTCAAGGACACACTGGTGGTGACCGCTGGGATCGAACCAGCAACCTTCTGCATATCAGGTCCATGGTTTAACCCACTGGACCACCATCTCACATCTCGCATTTTATTTCTAAATTATGATTATTTTTAATGTAAAAACCATACTAAGAATATAAGTACACCTCAGAAAACATAATAAAAACAATCCATGCCATGGGACCTTTAATGCTTAAATAAAATGTTAGTAATCAAAAGTCATGTCTAATTTATTGAAATAAAAATGGCATTTAGTGCCATATGAAATTTGCCAAATTCCATTTGCCAAAAGCAAATTCCATTTTTATGCTACTGGACTCCGCAATTCTGTCTGCGTTTTCCGCATTGTGGAAATCAAATGTCCTAAATGTCCTAAAACTCAAAAAGAGATATGTGAGATTATTATTACATGCTTTTTACATGTTGTGTGTTGCAAAAAATAGCATCTAACCTCACAAATGTGAGTGCCTGCACAAGCGCCTGGTATTGGAAACATTCATTTCTTTTAAGTATGTGAAGAAGAAGATAGATAGATAAAAGCAACAGAAGATGGTGTAAACAATAAAAAATGAATATGCGAGCAGGTTGGAAAGTATCTGCATTTGTGCAACTCGAATGCATAAAGAGCATAAAGATGATGCAACTCCTGAGGAAAATGTTATTGCATACACATCAGGAGTTATTTTTTTCATTTAAGTATCAACTTTATTTCAGGTTCCTCCTAAAAGTCTATTTTAAGAAATAAAATAGACACAACTGAGACAGTTTTGTTTACTTACAGCAAGAGTATAAAGCTATAAAATTAGCTTTACTCGGATCCTTTGGAGAAGACTTACTTTGATGAGAAGAAGCTAGTGTAAGTAAGAATTTGATGAGAAATATTGTTGAGTTTAAACTCTGACTTTTCATTGCAGACAATGTTGACATGTATTACCAATGTTGGAACTTTAAAGGGTAACTAAACCCTAAAACAACTTTTTTAGTTAATGATCTGCAAGGCTTTATTGGTGCTGTTCATTGATTCGAGTAAATGTTTTGACATTTGGGTATAGAGTGTTTTGATTCTACAATATATGGTGTAAAAATGTCTGAGTGCTGCCCTCTTAAGGTTGAACGGTGGCTACTGCAGTTGAATTTTCCTATTGGACGTTGTTGGTCATTGTGACGTTGGTTCTTTCTTCCAACGGCTCACTACTCACGCCCCTGGCACGAGCTCACCACGCCCTAAGAAATGTTTTCCCGCATTGATCACATGATGAGAACGGCTTCACTCCAGTATGAACTCTAACGTTACATGAAGTAGAAACATTATGAATGAAACTTACTTGATACTTGCTATCAACATTCTAATGAAGACAATACGGTTAAAAAATGCAGTTGTCAGTGCACGTCAGGCTTTCCTTGCAATATTTTTGCCGCCCGTCATGTGTACAGATACTTTTCATCCATGAGACGCACTTTCAAAGCCTGACACGCAAGTGGTTGCTGTGGTAACGATCAACAATACCGTAACGTGCTTGCGTATATAGTCTAACTTTTATTTGAGGAAATGTGTTTATACTAAGCTATTAGGTTTGAACTTACTGACCCTGCGAGTAGGGTTGGGTCCCGAAACCCGGTGCCAATATGGTACCTATATAACCTGTATGTAACCGGACCGAATCAGAACGCAGATTTCGGTGCCTCATTTTGATGCCACTTAAATTCACACGCGCTCAGCGCTCATCACATATCACATCTATTCAGTGTTTTAAACCACATAATGTTTATTTTAGGTTTCAGACATTTAAATGCTCATAAGTACCAGCAAAAACACACACACTGATGTCTATGGAAGCAGCAATAACAATCCTTTCAGACAGTTATAATTTGACTACATGTTTTATTCATATCAGACACACATTATATAGGAACTATATAGTTTACTCTATTCCTCTCCCAGTTCAGCGGCCACTTATTTTCATGTATTTCGTGAGATGTGGATAAGTTACGTGTTGTAAATCCGACAGATCAGATTCTCTGAGGCGCTAACTAACATGGCCGCCCATCGTGCATTATAGATCAACTAACACACATTCACTCACACATATTTGAAAATCAGATGCGTTCTAAAATATTTAGCCAGATAACGATATGGTCATATATCAAAATAAATAAATCAAATCAAAATAAAGCTGAACCGTGAAGCTGGTTTGTAGCACACCAAGAATGCCAACTACTTTGCTGTTATTAGTACTGTAACATTATTTTGTGTTAAATTAGGCCTACTACAGTTGGGTTAGGTGGCTTAGGTTTTACTGTGAATTTGATAAGTAAATAGTTTTTTGTATTTATTTATATTTATATATTTAAGTATACTTTAAACTTTTAATAAATGGTTCAATTTAAATAAAATAAGTACAAAGCCATTCTTTAATGTCATCCACCATTGTTTTGTGGCTCTTTTTTTTTTTTTTTTTTTTTAAGTATCAGTTCAGGCACCGTTTAGGTACCGGTACCATTTTAAAAGTATCGGTTTCCGGTATCGGAATCCGGTATCGGAAAAAACCCAAACGATACCCAACTCTACCTGCGAGTGGTTGGAGTTAGGCTCTGACCAGGGGTACATATGAGATTATTTAGGGTTTTCCATTCACGCTCCGTTTATTTTAAATTCTATCTAGGAGAAACCATCAAAATAGTTAAGAAGCTTATTGACCTTCTCTGGCCTGGTCTGACCTTTGACCTTCACCTGTGATTCAGCAGATCTTCTTGCTCTCCCACAAGGTGTACTGCGAATGCAAGAAAAGGCCATAAAATGGACCAAATAAATCATGTTCAATCTCAGAACCCTCAGGGTTCAAAACAGGATATGCTCTTTTGGGGTGTTTTATAGCCATTTCTAGGAACTTTTATCCCAGTCTCCCGCTGGTACACCCCGTGTTAATACCTGATGGTGCTCTCTTTCAACGCCGAATTGGATTGCTTAGGCCTTCGGCGGCAAAACTAGGATAAGCGTGGCAGATGCAAGCTGTAAAGACTGTCCCAGGGCCGTGCTGGTGTGGAGAAGAGCTGTCTCTGACAGAATGAGAGATTGCAGTAGCTAGTTCAGATGAGCCTACTGGAGATCACTTTGTTTTGAAGGGCGGTGAAGAGGAGGGGAACGCACTGTGATTCATGCTCCCCTAATGGAAAGCTCTCAGTGCCCTGGAGTACACACTTTAGTACAACACACTCACACTTTTTCATCCACAGGAAAAAAACTCTTCTTGTTCCCCCTTAGAAAGTAGAAGAATAAGGGAACCAATGGGGATAATGGTGCCTTTCCTCGGATGCAGACCTGATCTTTTAACACTCTGTTAACCCTTAACTTCTGAAAGTGGCCCGTTGGGATTTGGCTGCTGCTGTCATCCTTTATCATAATTTGATGAAATTTAGCACCGTTAGCCTGAAATGCATCTCTGATCAAATTATAGAAGTTCAAACAGAGTGTCTTATGCAAATGCCTTCACAAAAAAAAAAGACACAGAAACAGAAACAGATACCTTTCTGTTTCCAGGTCAATTAATGGGGCTTTCAGCCGTGTCTTAGTGGAAGGAGTGTTTCCTCGTCTTTCTCTCACATAATTAAAGAACAAACTCCTCGAAGCGTTTGACTGGCATATGATCTCTCAGAGAGTTTTCAAACTTGAACAGACCCCTTTAAAGCAAACTGAACTCGACCATTTTGGGTGATGAGTCGAGTCTTGTGTGGTTAGTTTTGACAATCTGGTAGATGCTGTGACTAATTATGCGGTTAAAATGCATACTTCTCCATGAGCATATAAAAAACAAAATATCTTCCTGCAGTTTCAAGCAAAAAGGTTAAATGAAATCGATGAAATTACAACAGCAATATATGCGTAATGGTTTTTATTCATTTGGAAAAAATATGTTTTTTTGGTTTTGGTTGCTAATGCCTTTCCCTGTGCCAGCTGAGACACAGAAATATTTATTACACATATATTATGCTATTATGCATCTCTTGAAAGAGTACTGAATCTCCTGATCAAAACACATACGAAGAATACGCAGAAACAAGCGATATCATATGTAAGCAGATGCATATGTAAAAAACGTGATCATCAACGTTAAACAGCATATAAAGCTTTGGGGGTGTTGATGGACTTGATTTACTCCACCTGTGTTTTGATCATCGTTCTGAATCCGATCCGGATGAAGTCTTGAACCTGATTTTCTCAGCTTTTTGCTTAAAATGTTGATTTTTTTTTAAATGAAACTTACCCAATTTCAAGTGTTGATATAAAAAAGAATGCATGAAGCTAGAATATAACGGGGTTGTTTGTTTAAAGCAGAGGCTCTGTTCTTTCTTTTGATATTTTGAATTTTCAGATATTCATACAACAAAATATTCTGGGAGCCATTAAATGTTTGTGAAAATGATCAAAATCACTGGCGGTGGCTGGCAACTTAAAAAAAAAACATTTTTTTTTAAATATTATTTTATTGAGTTGTATTTATTTTATAGTCATAATAATAAAAACAACAACAAAAACTGATTTATAAAAAATAGTTTTACAATAATTAGAAGTAGAGCTTATAAAATTAAGTAAAAAATTAAGTAGGGCTAATAAAACATTTTAAATAATTTACATACCAATAAAACAACAATAATAAATCCAACAATAATAATATGTAAGGAATAATTGACGACGGGCCATTGAATTATTCACAAAATAATGCACACCCAAGGTGGTAATGAAGTGATTTGCAGCTGTATCATACAAATAAATAGTTAAACAATCATACATTGTGATTTCTGGATTTATTTTTAGATTATGTCTCTCACAGTGGACATGCACCTACGATGACAATTTCAGACCCCTCCATGATTTCTAAGTGGGAGAACTTGCAAAATAGCAGGGTGTTCAAATACTTATTTTCCTCACTGTATATATATATATATATATATATATATATATATATATATATATATATATATATATATATATATATATATATATATATATATATATATATATATATATATATATATATATATATATATATATATATATAAAATGGAAAGTTGACTGAGACATAGTCACAATTAAGAAGCCAAACTGACCAAACTGAGTCACCTTTTAAAGTCAGAGCCCCTAAAAGTGGTTTATGTTTTGGTCCACTGAATTAGGTTTTGTTTTAAAGAGGGCTGTAGTGTCTATTTTAGTACTGCTATTTTTTATTCTGATATATGATTTTTCTATTAGAAAACATATCACACTCAAAGTTTTCAGTAATGTATCCTCAAACACAAGATGGCATCCAAAAAAGCTTTCATATCTGGTGTTCTTGCTAATGCTAACTGGCTCCTCTGAGATCCAGCAAAATCCTTCAACGTCTGAGCTAAAGTGTGTGTGTGTGTGTGTGTGTTATTGATGTGTAGTGGTGAAAGAGAGTTAGAGATGCTGTTTGTAAATGAGAGATGACAGTGTGAGACATGACAGCTCCCTCTCAGTTTTTATCCTGTGCGTATTTTTATGTGCGAACGGGTTCATGAATAATGCAAAGGCAGGTTAAATGATGTCACAGATGCAGAATAAGCTCAGTGTTTGTTATTGAAATGCATGTGTCGTTTCCGTGAACGTGGGTGTGTTTACTGTGAGGGGAAGTGAGTGCATGAAGCCTCCTGCTATTTTGTGGGCTATGAAACTGGGAGACATATATGCCTCGGTTGGCTACAGAGATGGAGAAGATTTAAAGAGGCGAGTTAGTCTCAGCAGACGGAGAAGAAGCATCTGAGTAGATGGATAGATAGTGAACCCAAGATCTGGGTGAAAACAATATTGGCAACCCGTTCCCCCGCTCACAATCTGCTGTCTGTTTACCAAGTTGAAAGGCCAGGCTGCTTCTGCAAACTCCCAGGTTCAAAACCCTGTTGTTATGTAGGAGCGGTTTCAGCTTTTCTTTGTGGAAAATGAATACATAAGAATATAGATTAAGATCTACTCAGGGTGAGATGGAAAGTTCTATGACCTTCAAGACTGCAGACTCATTCTTATACAATAGACTTTTTAAACAGCTTGTGAATGTATGTATCGACTTTTGCTGTGAAGCCCATGCAGTCTGATTGGATCTTGCACCCCACCATCTGGGACCAGAACAAAAGAAATTCCTCGTAAGTGGTCATGATTAATTCTCAGAAGGTCACAGCAGACGCCCAGCAGTGCTACAGCCTTGGACGTGATGTGTGAGCACCTTTCCAAAGCCTCCACAACCGTAGTCATAATATTAGACGCTGGTGCCTCAGACGTCCTCCCATTTCGTTTTTCGTTTGGGAAATTGCTGTTCCCTGGTGTCTCCTGGTTTACTATGACCGTGGGAGCCTTGCCAGGGAGGAGTGGACATGAAGTCAGGAGATTAACCTTTGTGCATGCGCTCAATATGACAGATGGAGATGGTGACTTTGCATTTGTCAATAGTTATTTAACCCATGCTCATTGGGAAAACGCGCCTCTATTTTTCGAAAATAAAAACGTACCTGTCCATACAATTCACTGCAGTTTCCAGCCGAAATGAACAAAAGTGGCAGTGAAAAAAACAAACAATTTATATTCATTTTCACCTACATTATGATTACAGGGGCAGATTGTCGATTAATAAAGACTTCAAAAATACTTTTTGATTTGTAAAATTAAACATTTTACGTTTGCATTACAAATCTAGCTCCATATTTATGGCTTTTTTCATATGTATAATAACCTTGCTTTGGTAGCTCACCTGGTACAGCTCGAAGACGTGGAAGCAATCTAAAATGGCATGGTTGCTTCATGTTTGCTATTGTTAAAGTTGGCATGAAATGGAAGTTGCTATCATCTTTTCTTCCCTATTTTGACGTTTATATTAGTGAAGCGGCTTCTCAAATGAGAAAAAAGGCGCATTTGACTTTATTCTCTCCTAAACCGCTAGATGGCACAGAAATTCAGCTCAGCACTTTTCTTAAAGCGCCCCTATTATGCTATTTTAAAGGTTCCTAATTTTGTTTTGGAGGTCTCCTAGAACAGGTTCACATGCATCAAAGGTAAAAAAAAAAAAGAATTATTCCCATAATATACATTGTACTTCACCATATTTTTCAATGATTCTCAAACGTCTCGTCGGATGAATCAGTCTCTCTAAATCCCTCCTTTCAGTGAGCTACTTTGCTCTGATTGGCCAAATGACCCAGTCGATTGTGATTGGTCGACCGCTTACGGCGAGTGTTGGAAGCTAAACAACCATTACCATAACTGAACTTCAGCTCAGGAGGCTAACTCAGTCCTCAGTGATTGTACACACTGTAAAGACAGTAATGATGACGTTGATTTTACCATATCAATACGAGCGTGAGTCCGATGATGAAACATTGGAAGAACTAGTTATTCAACTCGAACCTCCATCACAAGGATGACTTGAGCAGGACGTTTCTCAGGGATACGCTACTCATTTTGAGGTACATTATGAGATGTTGCAACCGTAATTCCTCACCATCAGCATTAACAAGAGTATGTCCATCAACAAACCCATGTGTATATTTATAATTTATTGCGGTGTATTAATTAGCCCAGCACTAATGTGAATGATTGATGTAACATTAAAGTTTGTAAAACAAATCTTCCTCTACCCTTTATCTTTACTCAAAGTAGTAAGAACAACAGACAATCTGCATTAATAGACACAGCTTTAGGTAATAGTAGCACACAGCTGATTAGCATTAACTATTTCAGTTCGACAGTAATAACGTGAGCCAGTTAGCTGGAGACCTAAACAATATAAAGCACAAAACTACATACCTAGTCTACCTGACTAGCATCAGCCATATCACCCTGTAACCCAAGACTGGTTTCCCACTGAAGCTAAGCAGGGCTGAGCTTGGTCAGTACACTGCAAAAAATGCTTTTCTTACTTAGTATTTTTGTCTTGTTTTCAGTCCAAATATCAAAAAAATCTTTTTTTATATAGTTTTTGCTTAAAATAAGCAAAACAATCTGCCAATGGGTAAGCAAAATAATCTTAATTCAAACAGAAAACAATTTGCTTACCCCATTGGCAGATTATTTAGCTTATTTTAAGCAAAAACTCCCTTAATTTTGAGTTATTTCCCCCCAAAACAAGACACAAACTTTTGCTTGTCTAGTAAATGCTTCTTAATGTAAGATTTTTTAGATATTTGGATGAAAACAAGACAAAAATACTAAGTAAGAAAAGCATTTTTTGCAGTGTACCTGGATGGAAGACCTCCTGGGAAAACCAGGTAGCTGCTGGAAGAGGTATTAGTGAGGCCAGCAAGGGGCGCTCACCCTGTGGTCTGTGTGGGTCCTAATGCCCCAGTATACTGATGGGGACACTATACTGTCAAAGAGCACCGTCCTTCGGATGAGACGTTAAACCGAGGTCCTGACTCTCTGTGGTCATAAAGAAATCCCAGGATGTCCTTCGGAAAAGAGTAGGGGTGTAACCCCGGCATCCTGGCCAAATTTGCTTATAGGCCTCTGTCCATCATGGCCTCCTAATCATCCCCAAATACTGATTGGCTTCGTCACTTGGTCTCCTCTCCACCAATCAGCTGGTGTGTGGTGGGCGTTCTGGCGCAATATGGCTGCCGTCGCATCATCCAGGTGGTGCTGCACATTGGTGGTGGGTGAGGAGATTCCCCCCTTCTATATGTAAAGCGCTTTGAGTACCCAGAAAAGCGCAATATAAATGTAACAAATTATTACATATTTTGAACACCCAGTAGAAAATATATACATCAATATTTATACTTACAGATTGTGATTCTGAGGAGCAAGCTTGTCCACGGGGTACTGACCCATCTTTAATTGATAAGCGTTTTGTAAATCCCATTTAAAGGTTATACTGCTGTTGTATCGCTGTGGTAATTTTAACTACTGACTCTTCACATCCTCATCCTTTGGAAGTGTTTACACAGAGATTATGCTTTTGCAGAGCAGAAAACAGCGTCTTCTCGACATGTACACAACACAGCTACAGAGTTTAAGGGCAGGTCAAGTTGTTCATAACAACAGCTTTTGATGATGCATGTGAAAGTTTCACTGATCCTTGACGCGATCGCAGACACCAACGCAACATTTATTCTGTGCTAATTTGATCTAATATTTAATGTATTTTAAAATGTTGCAGATTTGAATGAGAATCGATAAAATTATTGAAACTATTTTGAGACAAAGATCTTGTTAATGTTTTGTTCAAGGTAATTAAAGCAATCGTTTTTCAATAACGGAAGAATATGTAAAAGTATGGCATTTGGGGTAAACAGCGCCCCTGCTGTCTGGACGAAAGACATAATTAACATGATGATAAATAGTTTGCTGACTTATCTATTTGTTGACATGACATGGTTATATTCAGATGTTAATATCACATATTAAGTTGGGTTTCTACCTTGGAGATTATAACAATATTTATATAATGAAACCATCATATTCAAAATAGTATTTTAATCATATCATATAATAAAATATGATATTTATTTGTTACTTCTGTAAAGATATTCAATTATTATGGGATCTCATTCAATGCTTTTTTTTATAATTTTGTTTCTCTATTTTTAAAATTAAACTATTTTAATGACAGTATATGTATAGAACAAAAATGTATTATTTTATGCATCAAAATAAACCAAAAATAGCACAAACTTTTGCTAAAGAGATTGTTTAACGTAGACATTATTAAAAACACATTATCTGAGCTAAAGTATTTATTTCAATACATGTGTGCCTTTTGCCCCATGCTGGTTTTACCCTGTGTGTGTGTGTGTGTGTGTGTGAGGGGTAAAAGGCCCCCCTCGCCACCTCATACATTTATAGGATTTTTAAACAAAATGAACCACTTTTATGATAAAATAAAAAAAAAAATTCTGCAATCAAACACTATGGGAATAGTGAAAAACACATTTTTCTTTAGCCCCGTTGTACCCTATTTTCACACACAATAGAGAATTTATCTTTAAGTGGCACTCATCAGACATTTCATTTCCGAACTGCCACAATATTTACAACAATAAACACATTGGAAATTCAGGCCATCTTTTTCGGATTAAACTGAATGTGCTTTGAATGCCACTCATAGGACGTTTGACTTTAAAAGAGTTGTGAAACATCCAAGAAGCGATGTAATATAATTTTGCAGAAATGTCGTCGTTGGCACGGTTTTCCAGTGAGTCCGAGTTGCAGTTATTGAAGTGAGGATTCTTCTGACCTTTTAATCTCCCAGCAATAAGGGTTAAAGGTCACATTTCGCTAATGAAAAGAGATGTTAAGCTAATGGATGGCTTCACCACAGAAATTTCTCACACCCCTCAGCTACATGTGACCTTTAACCCTTTATTTGTGGGGCGTGAGAAGGTCAGAAGAATCATGGTGCCAATATATAATAACAGACACAAACTATCTCCATCTGTCATATTGAGCACATGCTGAGTGTTTTCATCTTCATTCATGACAGGGTTTCATCAGAAAACATCAGAGAATTTTAAAAATCGCAGTGACCAGGCCTGGAAACGTTATAGGAAATAGATCAAATCTTTCAAATGAATGGAAATTTTGTGGAAAATAATATTTTGAATGTTTTTGTAATTATGCTCAGCTCTTAGATATTTCATCCACTCGTAACTGCACTTTGTGAGTGAAGTTTCTATAAAAAATAAATAAAAAATTGTTTTTAAATATCCATATCCAGAAATCATGACTGGATAATTCATGGAGAATTCTTAGAAGAGAGAACCCTGCACTGGCCTATCAGCTCTCAAAATAACCTCCCCCATCACTATGGCAACATGTTCTGTAACTATGGTCAACATTTCAGAAAGTGGCCTTCTTAATTAGTGTAATTAGTCCAATCAGTAAGAGTCATATGGATAAAGAGCACATTCTTTTCTTTATATCCAAGCTGTTTGCTTAATGAGACGTTCTCTCTCGTTCAAGAGTAAGACTCTTAAGGAGTGTGGACATGTGGGTGTATGAAGAACTGATTAAGTTCACTCAGCAGAGTGCAGGCGGAGGTAAGATGCTGTCTGTGTTATTTTAGTCATGTCTGAGGTCTCGGATACAGTCGCCGTTCGGGATGCCAGCAGCTGACGCTGCGATTGGGTGAAACTCTATTTAGAAAAGCTGTCTGGAGCCGGCGATTGGGGTGAACGCAGGCCAAAGAGAGACAGCACTTAGTAAAGTTTGCTAACCCGTAAGCCAACCTCTCCCGCGTCTCATCCTGCACTTGTCAGGACTAAATAAATTGTCACTTTTCCATCAGCTTTATGCGTGTGTGTGCCAGTATCGATCATTTTCGCTCACACCCATAACAACACCTCATGGTCCTCACGCTATATTCTGTTCCCATCAGCCACAGAGAGCGCAGGCAAAGCACAATGCCACTTGTTTTGGAGACTTTTTGACCTCTTGAGCCGTGTAAATCCTTTGTGGTGGAATAGGTATTATATTTCTTATTGTTTTGTAGTGGTCATGTCAAAGCCGTCTGTCCTGACGGCGCTCATGACTCTGTTCACACCAAGAGAGGAGGATTAGGAAGTGTTTTTACTGCAGGTTGGCATTGTTAAAGGCACAGCATTATTCAGTGGGTTTGCTGAATTTCCACTGAAACAGGAAGACAGGGCGGGACATTTCAAACAGCTCCTCCTCTTTTTTTAAAATAGGCAAAAGCGTTTAGTTTATATCACAGCCGCTGAGCTCGCTAAAGCCATAGTTTCCTCCTATTCTCCTCTATATCACTTTCAAATGTAACATTCTGTGCAGAATTCAATCCGATATGTTTTATGGTCTGCGTCGACTTGCACATATGATCCGCTCTGTGCTATCGTGTCTCTGGAACGGAGGAGACTGTGTGCTCGCTGCGGCTGTTCGCATGACACTAACGTGAAACCAGACTTCATTCGCCGCAATGGAAAGCATTTTTACACGGTCTGAACCGTTTCCTATCCCCTTTATAGTGCACTATGTGCCATTCACCATGTAGAAAATAGTGACTGTGTGAACAAGTGACTGATTTTAGCCGCAGATTCAGCATCTATTTATGATGTATCAAATCAGATATAAGGTAACAAAAATATAATAAGATAACCTTGTTTGAAATGGGTTTGGCTAAAAGAATATTTTGGTTTTATACTACTAGGTACTTATACTACACTCACCTAAAGGATTATTAGGAACACCATACTAAAATACTCCCGTACCACACATCCCAAAGATGCTCTATTGGGTTGAGATCTGGTGACTGTGGGGGCCATTTTAGTCCAGTGAACTCATTGTCATGTTCAAGAAACCAATTTGAAATGATTCGAGCTTTGTGACATGGTGCATTATCCTGCTGGAAGTAGCCATCAGAGGATGGGTACATGGTGGTCATAAAGGGATGGACATGGTCAGAAACAATGTTCAGGTAGGCCTTGGCATTTAAACGATGCCCAATTGGCACTAAGCGGCCTAAAGTGTGCCAAGAAAACATCCCCCACACCATTACACCACCACCACCAGCCACAGTGGTAACACGGCATGATGGATCCATGTTCTCATTCTGTTTACGCCAAATTCTGACTCTACCATCTGAATGTCTCAACAGAAATCGAGACTCATCAGACCAGGCAACATTTTTCCAGTCTTCAACTGTCCAATTTTGGTGAGCTCGTGCAAATTGTAGCCTCTTTTTCCTATTTGTTCTGGAGATGAATGGTACCCGGTGGGGTCTTCTGCTGTTGTAGCCCATCCGCCTCAAGGTTGTGCGTGTTGTGGCTTCACAAATGCTTTGCTGCATACCTCGGTTGTAACGAGTGGTTATTTCAGTCAAAGTTGCTCTTCTATCAGCTTGAATCAGTCGGCCCATTCTCCTCTGACCTCTAGCATCAACAAGGCATTTTCGCCCACAGGACTGCCGCATACTGGATGTTTTTCCCTTTTCACACCAGTCTTTGTAAACCCAAATGGTTGTGCGTGAAAATCCCAGTAACTGAGCAGATTGTGAAATACTCAGACCGGCCCGTCTGGCACCAACAACCATGCCACGCTCAAAATTGCTTAAATCACCTTTATTTCCCATTCTGACATTCAGTTTGGAGTTCAGGAGATTGTCTTGACCAGGACCACACCCCTAAATGCATTGAAACAACTGCCATGTGATTGGTTGATTAGATAATTGCATTAATGAGAAATTGAACAGGTGTTCCTAATAATCCTTTAGGTGATTTTATATTGACTGGGTTAAATAGAATTGCATTACTAAAATGAGACTAAAATACAATTTTCATTGACTATAACTAGACTAAATGTCATCAGTTTTCGTTGACTAAAACTAGACGAAAATAGTGATGGATAATTCTGACTAAAATCAAACTCAAATGTTCAGAATTTTAATCGACTGAAACTTGACTAGATTAAAAAGAGTATGAACGTGACTAAAACTAATAAAAACTAAAATGACAGCTTGACATAAAGACTAGACTAAAACTAAATTTAAAACAGGCCACCAAAAAACAACCCAACTTCAGTTTCTACAAAGCATTTGATTGGACAGAAAATCTGATGAGAAGCTGAAGAGCAGAGTGATGTCATCAAAATCATTGATCCCTATTGGCAGAAGTGAGGGACTGCAAGTTTTGAATGCTTATATCTTCTAAATGTTAATTGTGTCACTGTTTTGGAGCACAGATAACAGAAAGGCTAACATAGTCATACTAAAAGCCAAAAAACTTTAACTCTTTCGGCATAGGCGGAAAACATAGGCGGAAAAAGAAGCAGACACAAGTGATGTCCTATATAAGCATATGCATATGTAAAATAACATGATCATCAACATTAAACAGCATATACATCAAAACTGCCTAATGTTATGAATGAAATGTCGACTCAGGACGGGCTTTAGGACCGTGAAGCTTTGGCGTGTTGATGGACTCGATCAACTTCATCCGTGTTTTGATCATCGTTCTGAATCCCATCTGGATGTAGTCTTTGATAAAAACTGGATTTTTTTTTTAATGAAACTTTGCAGAGGCTCTGTTCTTTATTTTGATATATTGCATGTTCAGATATTCATACAACAGAATATTCTGGGAGCCATGAAATGTTTGTGAAAATGATTTTTTCTTTAAATGCTGGCGGTGGCTGGCAACAATTTTCTTCACAACTCCATGAGTCAAAAAAAGTTCTGGTATCTGTATTCTGGGAGAATGGAAGACTGATGAAGAGAACGCATGTGAAATAGTGAATACATTAACACGGCAGATGTCAGGCTGGAGTGTTTTAGGGGACAACAGAGGAAACGCTCCAGATGATTCAGTTTTTATCCCTCACACAACGGCTAAACCAGAGCTTAGTCCTTAAATGCTAATCTCTGGGTTTCTACAGCCATTATTTTTCAGTGAATTTGTCACAGAGATTGTGATATTTTGTTCACAAGGATTAGAATATGCAGCTGTCGCAGGCATAAACTCATATGCACCAACGCATCGGGTGCTGCCACTCATGTGCAATGCAGGTTTTGTGACATTTCCTGATTCATTTAGAATGCTGTGCTCTCTCCATCATGTCCTTACTATTTGTTCATCCCAAAATCAATCAAAATCTATAAGTAATGGTATTTTAATTACTGAAAATGAAGCTTGCTTTTTTATGTTGAATATGTTTTCTTTTTTATTACGTACCAAGTATTGGATGTGTAGATTTGATCTAATATTTAACATTTTGGCATGGTTATTTTCATGTTTTCCCCCTTAAATGTCCATTGTTTCTGGGTTCCGTTTTAATGGTTTAATTAATTATTAAATAATATAATCATGAAACTTTGATTTTATTCATCTATTTTAGTTTCAGAATAAACAGTGGTAATCAAATGAATGCATAAAACATCAATTGAATTAATATTTTAAAGTGTTACAAAATTAAATTAAAGCATTAAACAAAAATGTGTGATAAATGTTATTAGTATTACTTTGAGGAGTACATTCTACTGTACAAGAGGAATACATTTCTGTCATAATTTCTTCAAGTAAAACTAAACTTTTATTTTGGCAGGTTGTAGAATAATTGTGCAATAATTTAAATCTGTCTACAATATCTGATTAAAATAAAAATAATTGTATTACAGTAATATTTAATGAGAATCTAATTATCTAATTATCATTGAAAATAAAACACTAAATCATTGAGAGTAATGAAGTACAAGTAAAACTTCATATTTCGAGATTTTTTTTGTCCAAAGTTATCATGAAAATAATAATGCCAAAAATTATATAATTTTTCCTAAAAATGGGTTTAATTTTTATAATTAACGATCTATATATATATATATATTTTGGGATAAAATATGAACTGGGCACATTTTCATTAGTTTTACTCACTAAATTAACAAATAAAAAACTACCAAAAGGGCCAAAAAACAAAAAGGACACATTTATGTAGCCGCTGTGTACACGAAGTGATTTATCAGTTGCAGTCAGTTGTTGTTGTAGTGTGTGTGTTGGTGTGTGTGTGTGTGTGTGTGGCTTAAACAGTTGTTAGAGAAACCCAATGCTCCCCTCCTCCCCATGTAAAGGACTCCCATTCGAGTGATAGATTAGTAGTATCTCACTCCATGGTGTCTTGGTTTACAGTCACACCTCCCAATTCCACCCCCCAGGCTTCTCCAGTGACCTTTAGTTCCTTAATGAGGAGAAAACATGAGGTGTTAACTTATCAAACATTCATTTAGCTGTCATCTTATCCTGAGTACAACTGAAGAAGGACCAACCTTGTGCAGTCAGGAGGTTTATTGTCAAGGAAGATAGTAACAATACAAATGCCACAACAATCCAATCTAATCGCAATTGAGAAATCAAGTCGCACCATTCACCTTTATTTATTAATTCACTAATAAATAAAGGTGAATGGTGCGACTTGATTTGTCAATTGCGATTAGATTGGATTGTTTGGAAGGGATTATTAGTATTGGCAGATTTTTTTTACTTTGTATATTATGTTTGATGAAAGATTATGAGGTGTCACCTTTAACATTGTAACCTTGTGCAAGTTTGACCCTAAAACTTCAAAGTGCAGCCAGACAATTCACATGACGTATGCAATGTTTGCTTTGCATTAACAGGTCCAACTTTACACTTAAGTGATTTTAACACATGTTTTACTTCTCTAACAGTGTCTTTTAGAGTACAAAACAAGAGATGTGTAAAGCCATCAAACTTTATGGTAACACTAAGTTGACAGTTACACGTTATTTGTGACCCTGGACCACAAAACCAGTCATAAGGGTCAATTATTTGAAATTGAGATGTGTACATCATCTGAAAGCTGAATACATAAGCTTTCCATTAATGTGTGGTTTGTTAGGATAGGACTATATATTTGGCCTATATTACTATATATTATATTCTTTATATTTGCAAAAAAATCAAAATTTTGAGAAAATCTAAATTTTGAGTAGTACATTTACAAAATATCTTCATGGAACACAACTTTACTTAATATCCTACAGATTTTTGGCATAAAAGCGATCATTTTGACCCATAAAATGTATTGTTGGCTATTGCCACAAATATACCTATGCGACTTATGACTGGTTTTGTGGTCCAGGCATGGGCGTCAGAAGCAAAAAAAATGTGGGTGGGTCCTCAGAAACTTTTTAGTTTCTGTTCTGTTTAGTCTATATTCGGAAAGACAAAATTACGGAAATCGCCATATCATTGAGAGTGTCAATAGTGTAGGGGTAAGACGCACGGCATCTAGTTTTGACACAAATCGACCTGCGGTTTGAGTCCGCCTTTCACCGAACTCAATCTTCTCCCTTTTCCAATCACATATCAGATCGGAAAGGCATTTATTTTCAATAAAAATGACGAAAATATTAGAAAAGTGGAAATAAAGCATCTAACATGTGTTTAATAATAAGTGTTTATCGATTAGGGGTAGGTAAACACACATGTGCTGAATGTTAGAGACGATAAAAGTGAGTGGGTCCAATATTATTGATCATAAAAAGTGGGTGGGTCTTGTCCCACCCACATACAATGGTTCCGACGCCCATGGGTCCAGGGTCACATTTACTATAGTAATACAAGTAAATTATGCATAATCACAAGTAACTAACCCTAAAGAAACCGTAACCCTAACCGTAACTCTATAGTAAGTGCATGTAGTTAATTAATGTTGCTCAGTACATATTTGTGTAATTACACTGTAACAACAACACCTTTAAAAAGGGTTACACTTTATTTTATGGTGTCGGTATTACAGTGTAATGATACATTTAAGTACTGAGTAATAATAATTAATTAACTACATGTGCTTACTATAGGGTAAGGATGAGGGTTTGGTTTAGTTGCATGTAATTATGCATAATTTATTGTTTTTACTACAGTATTTACATGTTACATGTGTAACTGACACTGTAAAATAAAGTATTACCAAGTGTAACCAGGTTTATTAAGCCATCTTTAATGTCTCATTTATTCTGTTATATTCATTATTATCTGAGTTTTAATTGATGCAACGGATTTATAACTCAAATATACATTATTAATCAAATAAATAATACATTTTAAAACTATTATGCTATTATTAAACTATTTTTGGCATGTACAAAACATCTAAGGGTACATGGGGATAGAAAAAAAGATATATATTTCAATGCTTTTGCATTCGCTCTCAAACGTTTGTGTTCCCTGAGAAACCTTTGCAAGTGAACAAAAAATAAATAAATGAAATGAGAGGAGAAGCTATGCTTTTGTGAGAGAATGCAAAAGATTCTTGAGGGAACACAAAACTTTTGCAAGTGAACACAAATGTGTCCATCACTATGTCCCCTTAGGGCCTCCATAGGTATGTTTTTCACTGTGACATTATCATTGTACTGCAAAGTAAAACCAGGAACATTTTGATTTCATATCTTCATATCCAGTTTGAGCTTTTTTGATAACAAATATACAGTAATGGCCAGAAATGATGTCTGGCCTAGGAAAATTGATATCTTCAACCTTTATTAAAAAAACGTGTTAAAGATTTCGTAAGCATATTGCCAACACGTTCTCATGAAATGCGTATATATAGCACAAATTGTAATCACCGTATGTATTTGTATAGATGTATTTATACAGCGAAAATAATTTTTACGTGCATATGATACACATTGTCACCCCATTGGGTAGGTTTAGTGGTGTGGGTTACATGCATATAACACGTTATAAAGTGCGTATCAATATGCACGTAAAAATTGTTTTTCGTTTTTTTTACAAAAATTACAATTCGTGCTATAGATACGCATTTTCATGAGATCAGGCTGATATTGCGTAGTTGTGCTTAGAGTCAAATGTTTTATTTGTAATAACGCAATGAAACATGCAAAATTGTGCGGACATCATGATTTTTGGTCAGGCTGACATACGGAAAACAATATGAATAACTGATTATGTTGTAGTAAATAGATGCTTTTTTTGTTTTCCATGCATTTTTTGCATAGTAAAACAAAACCTGTAGCTGTTTAAAAAGAAGAATTTGATCAGAAACACCAAGTTTAGTGCTTTGCTCTTTCCTCGTATTTAATTTTTTTTCCTCATATTTTGATGGTTTAATTAAAAATAGTACTAAAAGTGTTTTTTTGGCTCGTAATCATAGGAGAACCAAATCTCGGTGCTTCAGTGGTTCTTCAGCGGTTCTTCACTGGTTCTTTGGGATGACTGAGGTGCTATATAGCACCGCTGCCATGTACAGAACCTGTATGGTTCTTCAGCGGTTTTTCAGTGGTTCTTTGGGGTGGTTAAGGTGGTATTGCACCACTGCTGTATAAAGAACCTTTTAATCCACTTTAAAGGTTCTTTATGAGCCACAGAACCACTGTTGGTGCTGTTTAGCACCATTTCTGATGAAAAAATAAAATGCGATACGGCACCTCTTATGGGTTCTACATGGCACCATTTGACAAAGGTGCTGTAGAGCACCTTTAAAGCTACACTGTGTAACTTTTTTAGTTTATTCTTAGCTAAAAACACTTAGTTCTTTCAAAAATATATGTGCTCATTAATGTATATTTACTTCTTTCAAGTAATAAAGTATTCTCGTAAGTTTATAATATGCCATTGAAAATACATACGGGTAAGGGGTTCGAATGGGGGTCGCCATGTTGCCCCTCCATCTTGAAAGTACATTAGCCAAAGAGGGACATACCCGTAAATTCAAGCTTCGCCTTTCGCGTTTTAACACTCTGTAACGAGTAGGAAAATAGTGCGGCCCCTTCGTTCGCCCCGGTTGGAGCGCCTGCGTTCTGTGTGTGTGTGTGTGTGTGTGTGCACTGCGCCTCAAGCTCCCATGTGTGCGGATTATTTTCTGTCTTCTGTTGCTAACATTCATTTATTTTTGTTTTGTTGGGTAATGCTGTGGACGGAAGTGGAGTTTGTGCCGGACTCTTGTGGGGGGTTCCGCGGGGAATAAAGTGCGGGCTGTTTGATGTCAATCGCCTCCGTGTTTGCATCGACTCCAGTTGCGTTGAGTGAGCTATCCGTATTTTTCACCCGGACACACGCGTTACAACTCGATGGCGAATGTGAAGAGGGGGATTGCTGGATCGAACTGGAAGCCATGTTAATCTTGGACTAAATCGGCCACCGTAGGAGTTAAAACGAAATCGGAATTGGAAGGAACAGAAACTAATATTTACTGGATGGTCATATACCCTTTCACCGCTAGATGGGGGAAAATATCACACAGTGTAGCTTTAAAGATATGGTGCTATATCACCAAAAAGTGGTTCCCCGCACCACTTTTAGTGACATATAGCACCTTTTTTTTTTTTTTTTTTTTGAGTGTAGGGTCATTAAAAACTTTGGCCACTACTGTATATTTCAACCTTTGCAGGAAGTGTGTCAAAGATTGAAATAGTAATTCTCTTCGTGATACTGAGTACGGTGCAGAGATGATGTGTTTCATTAAGAGACTCTCCAGCCCATCTGCTGCGATAAGAGCTTCTAATGAGAGCCTGTAGAAATCTCAAAACAAGCCGTTTCATTGTCTGATAAGAATGCTTGATTACACTCGCCCGCGTCGTCTAGAGCCGTGTCTGCGTGTGACTATCTGTGCTGCAGGATCATGTCGCTGGTCAGAGGAGAGGAAAAGCTTCCCAGACTCCTGCATTCCTGCACAACCCATCTTTTGTCATGCAGCAGCAGTTATTTGAAAGGTAACACCCTTCCCCCCTCTTTCTCCCAAGTACATGCCAGTCATCTTTCATTAAAGGAAGAGAGAGAGGAACGGAGGAGGAGTGAGAGTGAATGAGCCAGCGGAGGTCAGGGCATTTAGTAAATCAGGTGTTGCAGAGGCTCACAAAGAAGGTTTTTCTGTCACGGCGAAGTCAGCGGCAGCGAAGTAACTTTAAAAAGCAATTAGAGCGTAAAGAGAGACTTGGAGAAAGACAGAGCATGAGAGAGAGTGCCTTTGATCCGAATGCGAGATGTAAACCTGCCGTGGCACGCTAGCAGAGAGGTGGAGAGAAAGAGGGAGGAGTTTTGTCCTCCTTCCCTCTCAGACACACATGAACCTACACAGGTAGAGCAGTTCAAAGTTTGCCACTAGTGATTCATATCAGCCTAAAATCTCATGCATGTCAGGCTCTGTAACTTCATTCAGCTGTCAGACCGTCGTCAAAGAGCGCTCAAGCTGCCGGACAGAAGAAGAGAAAGCGCGCGCGAGAGAGAGAGAGAGAGAGAGAGAGAGAACTGGCCTTGGCGCTCAGTAGAGGTGAAGATAAGTGTGTTCTTTCTCACTCTTTCAGCTCTCTGAATGCAGGCTTTGTGTATGTGGTTCTTTTTTCTTACTCTGTTTTTCTCCCTGGTGATATGAGTCCGTCTTCTATTGTAACACACGGTATTGTCCCACTTTTTCGACTTTCTTTCCACTGTGTAAAAGTTGCAGTGTTTTTATTGGTGCAAAGATACTTGGGATTTACCGCACTTAACAGGAAAGCGTGTGTGAAGGTAGGTTTAGGATGGGGTTTGGGTAAGGCAATAGAATATACAGTTTGTAGAGAATACAAATCATCGTCTATGGAATGTCTCCATAAAACATGGAAACCCAATATGTGTGTGTGCGTGTGTTTGCTGTCTAATGGGTGTGTGGTGTTTGCTGAGGTGAAGTCCTTTGTGTGTGAGTGGGCGGTGGGGTTAGACTTTAGGGAGAGTGTTATTTGATACATTTGACTTATAATATATATAAAGTTTAGAATCATTAAAAAAGGTTCAATGTTTTTGAAAGAAATCTTGTATACTTGTATTTTTTGGGTCAAAATTACAGTAAAAATTGTAATATTGTGAAATATTTTTTCAATTTAAAAGAACTGTTTTCTATTTTCATATATTTTAAAATGTAATTTATTCCTTTTATCGAAGCTGATTTTTTTTGCATCATTACTTCAGTCTTAAGTGTCACATGATCCTTCAGAAATCATTCTAATATGCTGATTAGGTGCGAAACATCAAATTAAAAAATCTTAATGATTCCAAACTTTTGACTAACAGTGAATTTCATGAATATAATATAATAAATAATTATAAAAATTGGTTATTTTTATAATAAAAAGGCAAAACATACTGTTTTAAGGTAGTCTGTATAGTAATTAGTAATTAGCTATATTTTATTTTTTTATAAAAAAAAAACAAAAAAACTGAATCTACATTGTGTTTAAATAGCTAAACGTGTGTTTTTGTGCATGTGTGTGTGTCTGTGCGACCAGGTTCAAAGATGGCAATATCCGAAATCCTTGTCCTTGTGAATTAGGAAAACAGCTTTGTTCAGTATAAAACCATTATGTCCATGAAATTCCCCATAAAACAAGAAAACACAATGTGTGTGTGTGTGTGTGTGTAATGACTTGGTGAAGAAAGAAGGAAGGTTAGCCTTACCCTGTCAGCCTGTGTAACCATTTGAATGGTACACTTTAAGATAATGGCTTAATGATTTACATTTTAATTAACTTTAGCTGTGTGGACTTTTGTCATGTGACTTCTCACTGTCTTGTTTTACTTAAAAAGAGCTTTGAGGTCAGCCTTGATTTCCTCACTATGCGGAACAGAGATTGTAATGTAAATAACTGCAGAAGGAAGCTCATCTTTATCGCTTTAGATTTCCCTCTTCTGAACTTAGTCGGCTTGGTTTGTCTAAAGTTGATCTGAAATGAGCCCTCTCATCTGTTGTTTTGTAGTGTAGATATATTTTTAAATAAAAAGAGCTTTTTGTAGAAAGCTGTTTGCTGGTGAACCCTTCAGAGTTGATCAATGTTCCGTTCCAGCACTTCTGATGTCGCTTCAATGCAGGCAAAAAAAAAAGAATGAATGGACATCTCTAACTGGAGTCATTGATTTTTAGTATGGAACTGAAGCTGCAGTGCTAATACATTTGTGAGACAGAGATTTGAAGTTTATAGCGGCTCCAAACACAGTCACAAAAATAATGAGTTTCCAAACATACTAAAGCCCACAGAGGCTATACATCATTTTTGGTCTTGTTTTCTTAAAACAATGCGAAAGATGTCATAACAAAAACATTATATATATATATATATATGTTACATTATATAACACCTGTTAGTGGATTAGGCGGCAAGTGAACATTTTGTCCTCAAAGTTGATGTGTTAGAAGCAGGAAAAATGGACAAGGTTTGGGCGAGTTTGACAAGGGCCAAATTGTAATGGCTAGACGACTGGTTCAGAGCATCTCCAAAAATGCAGCTCTTGTGGCGTGTTCCCGGTCTGCAGTGGTCAGTCTCTATCAAAAGTATCTATCACGACAGGGTCATGAGCAGCTAATGCTTATTGATGCACGTGGGGAGCCAAGGCTGGCCCGTGTGGTCCAATCAAACAGATGAGATACTGTTGCTCAAATTGCTCAATAAGTTAATGCTGGTTCTGATTGAAAGGTGTCCGAATACACAGCGCATCACAGTTTGTTGTGTATGGGGCTGCATAGCCGCAGACCAGTCAGAGTGCCCATGCTTACCCCTGTCCACCACCGAAAGTGCCAACAGTGGCACGTGAGCATCAGAACTGGACCACGGAGCAATGGAAGAAGGTGGCCTGGTCTGATGAATCACGTTTTCTTTTACATCACGTGGATGACCGGGTGTGTGTGCGTCGCTTACCTGGAGAACACATGGCACCAGGATGCACTATGGGAAGAAGGCAAGCCGGCGAAGGTAGTGATGCTTGGAGCAATGTTCTGCTGGGAAACCTTGGGTCCTGCCATCCATGTGGATGTTACTTTGACACGTACCACCTACCTACCACCCACCTCTGCCCAGATCTCAATCCAATCGAGCATCTGTGGGATGTGCTGAATAAACAAGTCCATGGAGGCCCTACCACACAACTTACATGATTTAAAGGATCTGCTGCTAACATCTTGGTGCCACATACCACAACACACCTACTGGGGTCTAGTGGAGTCCATGCCTCGACGGGTCAGGGCTGTTTTGGCAGCAAAAGGAGGACCAACACAATATTAGGAACGTGGTCATAATATTATGCCTGAAAGGTGTATACAGGGAGTGCAGAATTATTAGGCAAATGAGTATTTTGACCACATCATCCTCGTTATGCATGTTGTCTTACTCCAAGCTGTATAGGCTGGAAAGCCTACTACCAATTAAGCATATTAGGTGATGTGCATCTCTGTAATGAGAAGGGGTGTGGTCTAATGACATCAACACCCTATATCAGGTGTGCATAATTATTAGGCAACTTCCTTTCCTTTGGCAAAATGGGTCAAAAGAAGGACTTGACAGGCTCAGAAAAGTCAAAAATAGTGAGATATATTGCAGAGGGATGCAGCAGTCTTAAAATAGCCAAGCTTCTGAAGCGTGATCATCGAACAATCAAGCGTTTCATTCAAAATAGTCAACAGGGTCACAAGAAGCGTGTGGAAAAACCAAGGCGCAAAATAACTGCCCGTGAACTGAGAAAAGTCAAGCGTGCAGCTGCCAAGATGCCACTTGCCACCAGTTTGGCCATATTTCAGAGCTGCAACATCACTGGAGTGCCCAAAAGCACAAGGTGTGCAATACTCAGAGACATGGCCAAGGTAAGAAAGGCAGAAAGTCGACCACCACTGAACAAGACACACAAGCTGAAACGTCAAGACTAGGGATGTTAACCGATGACCGTTTGACCGATGGTTGACCGTATCAACGTTAACCGATCAAAGTTGTCGGTTGTCGGTTAAAAAAAAAAAAAAAGTGATCTCTAAATTAGGCTATTTATAGAGAATGGGAACGTGACGTCACCAACGCAATGCATTCGCAGACTTTAGGACACAGACACTACATTAGAGAATGAGTAATAGTGGAGGTAGACTTTAAAACTTGTATTATACAGTTAAAAACACATTAGAATGGTGAACGCTTGCTGTGTTATGAACTGTCATAGCCTCTCTTACAACCTGCGTGGAAAACATATCTCAAATCATGCGCAATATTTCAGTTTACCAGCTTGGAAATAACAAAAGTAAGTGAAAGTAATGCTGCCTTCACGTTCTATCGGAAATTTGACAATTCCCACTTCTAAAGTCGTGATTATGAAGTATGAACTCATCTCGTTCATATTTCGAGGGGTGGAGCGCGTTCACGTGCAATTTTTACCTAGGAAACTCCTATTTACAATAATTCAGAGAGCACGTGAAGGCAGCATAACACTCGGAAATAAACAACTTAGCCAAAATGTGTCTTTATAATTTGTATTTATTATTTATAACCGATATTACAGATGAATATTTTCTGAACCGCTTGAATGTGCTCACACCATAAATAATGCATGAAACGCGTCAGCAAATGCTTCATTGTTCAGCTTCAGATGTAAGTTGCAACTTGTGTGATACAGTGCTTAAATACAGTAGTAGCACATCATCTAAATATATTACATCTACATTTCAGTGGTAACACATAAGGTGTTGATCATCATCTTTCTTTATTATTGTTAGCACTACCTCGAACTAAAGCGCCGTCTCTTCGGAGCTGTCATTATCTTAAATGAGTCGCGGCAATGTTTCAAATGAGCTTCTAACGCTAGACAATAGCCTTTATTTTCAACGCGATCACCTTGTGCCCAAACCATTTCGAAACTAAGGAGCCATTTGTCCTCCGATTACAAACAAGCTCCTCAGCGCCGCGTTTGCGGGACTCATGTTTCGCGCTGTAGGGGATTTAAAAAAAATTGACGTGAGTGGAAGGCAGGCGGCGGCGCCTGGACAGTGTGTGTGTGTGCGTGTGTGTTTGTGTGTGAGTGTGTGTGTGTGTGAGAGAGCGGGAGGCAGAGCGGCAGAGAGATGCGACAGAGTTGCGAAATTGCAGGCGCGGCTCGCGAGTTGCGGCTGTTATTTCAAATAGCGCAGCATATTTTTTTAACTAATCGGTTAACCGGTTTCAAACGGCTAATGAGGCTCGGTGGTCGGTCAAGAAAATGTTTAGTTTTCGCCATCCCTAGTCAAGACTGGGCCAAGAAATATCTCAAGACTGATTTTTCTAAGGTTTTATGGACTGATGAAATGAGAGTGAGTCTTGATGGGCCAGATGGATGGGCCCGTGGCTGGATTGGTAAAGGGCAGAGAGCTCCAGTCCGACTCAGACGCCAGCAAGGTGGAGGTGGAGTACTGGTTTGGGCTGGTATCATCAAAGATGAGCTTGTGGGGCCTTTTCGGGTTGAGGATGGAGTCAAGCTCAACTCCCAGTCCTACTGCCAGTTTCTGGAAGACACCTTCTTCAAGCAGTGGTACAGGAAGAAGTCTGCATCCTTCAAGAAAAACATGATTTTCATGCAGGACAATGCTCCATCACACGCGTCCAAGTACTCCACAGCGTGGCTGGCAAGAAAGGGTATAAAAGAAGAAAATCTAATGATATGGCCTCCTTGTTCACCTGATCTGAACCCCATTGAGAACCTGTGGTCCATCATCAAATGTGCGATTTACAAGGAGGGAAAACAGTACACCTCTCTGAACAGTGTCTGGGAGGCTGTGGTTGCTGCAGCACGCAATGTTGATGGTGAACAGATCAAAACACTGACAGAATCCATGGATGGCAGGCTTTTGAGTGTCCTTGCAAAGAAAGGTGGCTATATTGGTCACTGATTTGTTTTTGTTTGGTTTTTGAATGTCAGAAATGTATATTTGTGAATGTTGAGATGTTATATTGGTTTCACTGGTAAAAATAAATAATTGAAATGGGTATAAATTTGTTTTTTGTTAAGTTGCCTAATAATTATGCACAGTAATAGTCACCTGCACACACAGATATCCCCCTAAAATAGCTAAAAACCACTTCCAAAAATATTCAGCTTTGATATTAATGAGTTTTTTGTGTTCATTGACAACATGGTTGTTGTTTAATTATTAATGTTGTAAAATGAATCCTCAAAAATACAACTTGCCTAATAATTCTGCACTCCCTGTATATATAGTGTTTTAGTAATTGTGCCACAGGGGCACCACAAAGCAGTTTGTTTGCACAAGAAATTTCTGTCAGTAATTTACAAATCAGCTCCACAGGATTGATAGGTTTGAGAAGCTCTGCTCTACACCGATGCACAACTGAAGCAAGTACTGGTTGTCTCGTGGATGGCAGCTCCATCTTTCTCATTATCATCTATCACTCTGTCTGTATCTGTATCTCTCTCTCTCACGCTCACACTCACAGACATATGATTGTGGGTTTTTTTTTACTATAAGACACTAAGAGATAGAAGCTGATTTGGTTTCCTGGCTGGGAAGAGAGAAAGATTAGCCGGATTTCAGGCCTCAGAGGGACAACTGCAGCATGTGAGGAGATATTAAGTGGAAAGAGAGGGATTGAGTAAGGGAGGGAGAGAGCAGTGTTTTTGAAGATTAGCCCCCTAATGCACCGAGAATCAGACTGGGGGATGGACTCGCACACTGAGTTTTTATAAGTGATATCCCACGATCCCTTGCTGCAAAGCCACTGGAGAGAAGTTCTTAATGGCTGTCAGTTCTTCTCTGGTGGCTTAAAGATGGAATGAGACGTTTCAAACCTCGGTCTGTGGGGTTCCTTCTTCAAACTTTTGAAGTTTACCCTTGCCTAGAGATTTTCCGTTGTTAGTTCGGGTCACTAATGATCAGACGCTCGACTTGTCACTGTTTTGTGGTGTTGTGTTAAGCCAGCATTCAACAAATCTGTGCTCAAAGAAAGGTGGCGATAAGATTAATTTTACAAATACAAATAATCGGACCAGCACATACTCTCAGTCAGCTGTCAGCTGCCTTCTAACCAAAATGAAAACTCTTTGATAGAAACGCTCTGCATTAGCCGCAACTCACTAAGGGGCCTTTGTGTTCAAAAACAGCTTGATGGAGTGCCACAAAATAGAATAGAATGCAATGGTTTAACTTTTTTTTTTTTTTTTACTACTTTTAGCACAGCTTCTTAGGAATGGAAAAGGCAGTACACTAATGTGGCGTTCACACCGGACGCGATTCGCGCGAAGGTGGACGCTTGAACATTTTGAGTTTACTCGCTTCATTCGCGCGCGAATCGCGCGTGAAATTCGCGTGTGACAACTACACAACAGACGCGAATTCGCGTCATGGGAGGGGATTCTATATGAGCCAGCTCGTCTCGGTCACTTGACGTCTTTTTTGTAAAAAATACTACTATTAATGTGACAAAACGTAGTTTAAAGACTTTTTCAGGCGATAATATAGTTGTTTAAAGCTCAAATCTGTGGTTAATTTATAAAAAGAGTGCCTATTTGAGCATTTTATCTGGCGTTTTCGGAGTTGTGAGATCCAGGGGATCAGTGACATTCCACGATCGTTTACCCGGCGAGACCTGCCTTTCCTCGGCTAGTCCTTCTCACATTTGCCGCTGGCTCTGGCTCTTTTTTTCTGCTCCTGTCTCGTTGTGAAATGGCTTACTTGGCTCACAATGGCTCACAATAACTCACTTTCTTCCAAGCAAGATCCTTTTTATTCCTTTATTCCTTTTATTCCTGTTCCTGTAGTGAAAGGATGATGTATCATACAGCTCCGGGTATCCACATACGGCCACGATTATCTTGTCCTCCATTGTTGTTGGGATTTCTGCCTCCGCTTGTAAATGCGTCACTACTAGAGCAAGCTCGTGATTGGTTAACGCGGCGTGAAATATCCGCCAGAGTTCAGATTTTTCAATTTGAGCGAATTCGCGTCATTCGCGCCGCCTCATTCGCGCGAATCGCGCTGCAGAATGCCATTTCGCGTCTCTGCATTGACTTAACATGTAAATCACTCGCGCAAATCGCGTCCGGTGTGAACGCACCTTAAGAAAACAGTGTGATGTGTCACAACCGTCCAGTGTTAATTTTGACAGCAAATTTTGATTTAGTTTTAGTCATAGTCTTTTGACTAAAATGCCATTTAGTTTTAGTAATATTTTAGTCACCTGAATTGTTTTTAGTTTTAGTCTAGTTTTAGTCGACTAAATATCATAAGATTTTAGTCGACTAAAACTACAGTAGATTAAGTCTCCTAAAATCTAATGAGTTTAGTTAAATTGTAATACATTAAGCATTTAAGAATTACATAACCGACTGTCACTTGAACGGACATTTTGACATCATTTTGTTTTTGACATTAAAAACACACGAAAGAGCTCAATTCACTTTTTTGTTTGTTTTTTAAAAACATCTATATAGTTTTTATAACTTTGTATTTCTGTTTTAGTCAGTAGGCCATATCAGGTTAAGCTAAAGCTTCAGATAAGTTTGTTTATTTATTTTTTTTAATTTCAGTTAACATTTATTTAATTTAAAGTAACAAAGATTTTTTTTAATGGTTTTAGTTAGCTATTATAACCCTGATACTTTATTGAATATGTGTCAAATACTGGTCTTTCCTCCTGAATATGAATTAAATGTGAATTAAATTAAATACAGTTTATTGTGTAACCAAAAACGAATATATAATGCGTGACTTTTAATGATAAACAAGCTCGAAATACACCCGGACTCTTATTTTGAAATGTCTACGCCTCTGTTGCAGTGGCAGCTGCTCATTCAAGTTCAGTTGAGGAGATAAAATATGCATTGTTACAACCGTCTAAAACATATTACTATATAAACATCGTAAAGTAAACATTGTCATTATTCATCAGCATTAGTTCATAAACAATTGCCTGGCATAAATGTGCGCTATTCATTGATTGTGAGCCGCTCTGGAGCGCTGGATTGGGGATGCGTGAGTGAGGCTGTAGAACGTGCAACAGTGCCATGTTCTCCAGCGGTTAGATCAGCACGTTCAACTCAAATGTGCGCATCTGTTACACAGGACAACAGTTCTGACTGGATCTCTTTCCTAATCGTCCCTCGATAACATTTTCGTCTCGTTTTTATTTGTTGACGAAAATGACAGTTGATTTTCGTCATAGTTTTTGTCATCCAACACTAGTTTTTATTTAGTTATCGTCTCGTTTTCGTCAGTGAAAAAAGGTCGTTGACGAAAATTATGACGAAAATTATTCGTCAACGAAATTAACACTGCAACCGTCAAAGACACTTGTCTAGCATGTGTTTAAATCCACACAGTTTTGCATGTCATTACACTAATACTTTGCATGTTGCTAGTATGCTGCTAAGCAGACATCACAATATTCAAATAAGAATAATATTTTGTGAAATATTGTACAGTAGATGGAGCTATTTTTATTGATATTTTGCAGCATTCAGTAAAATAATCATGTGTTTTTTGACTCCAGCTGCCATCATGCATGATAATTTTCACTGAGCTCATTTCAACGCATTTTGGTGAATATATTGGCATTATCATGTACAGTATAAAACATGGATATTCATTTTGCGCAGTTTTAAATTATCAATGTTTTTTTTTTTTTTTTACTTAAATTGATGTGAAAGTTAAATGATGGCAAAAATGATCTAAATGCATCACCAAATAAATATCCAAATATCGACTGATATCCATCCAATACTCATAGCAATGAATTAAAAAGTCCCTAATGTCAGCCAATACCTGGTACAGTACAGATATTTTGGGTATTGCTTTGAACAAGGTAACTTAGAAGGCAGTGTTTATGATTAAAATGTGAGAAGAGCTTGCTAGATTAGATTAGTTAGATGCTGGAAATTCAGAACTGCCCATAAAAAAAACCCAAATGTGTGCAGAAAGTGCTGAAGTGATTGTGCTTCAATCAAAGAGATCTCATCCCTGATTATATTCACATTACAAAGTCCCTCATTTAAAAGGGCAACGCTGTTGTAATTCCAGGTCTTCCCTACAGAGATTCCCTTCCATATTAAGGGCATTATCATACTGTGATTGACAGCAGCAGTGGATCCGGTCCCACTTGTCCTGTCCTCCAACAGAACACGAACATGACAAAGACAGAGTTGAATAGATTAAAGAATTATCTTAATAATGTAGAATTTTTTACAGTTGTCACATGAACAATCCCACTGTAACATGGGGTTACCGTAAGCACTTAGCTCAAGGGCACAATGGTGATAGTTCACAGCGTAGCACATTTTTGTGTGTGTTATTGCTTATATTAACACTTCCATGTACATGAGTAACAGTAGTGATGCTTGGTTACTGAAAGATTTTTTGTTACTAAAATATTTTTTAAATGAATCAGTTAAGTGAATGATTCAATGAAAGTTGTTTCATTATTGACTCAATCAGTGTTTTTGAATGAATCATATGAATGAGGTTGTTACGTCCAAAATCACATGCTGTATCTTTTGAATAAGTGATTACTTTGTGACCATTAAAAAAGTATGTTCTATCAAAATCCCTATAAGACAAGTCATTTCACTCGGCGGCCATCTTTGAAATGCCTCTCTGGCATGCAAGCGCAGATCCTATCTCTTTGAATGGGGAAACATCAAATTCTCCAAAAGTGGTCGCCAAGCTCACGGTTAAATTTCATATTCGAAATCACCAATGAAATCTGACTACAACTGTCTCATAAATGTTGTTTATAAAGGCTTGAATCATGACAAAAAACTGCATTTTTTTTAGCCTGTGCAAAGCTAATGTGCAGTCCTAAGCACGCGTCTCAGAACGCTTGACTGTTTCTATAGCAACCGGAGCTTCTAACAGCAGCTGCAGTGACTCGTGACTTTACTAATCAACGATTGGCCCTTTCATTTAGAAGGCGGGGCTTATTCACCATATTGGGCGTTGCAGTTTCTCCCATTCATAAGTAATCAGAGTCTTCCTATATATAAAGCTTTTGGTTATATTTAGTAATTTCACTGCCATTCACAAATCCTCTCCTTCGGCTTCATGGGATAGTAAAGTGTCCATTGGATGCACTCTTTGGGATCACATTGAAAGTTGTAGCTCCTTTGGGTACTGTTTTATAAATACTATGAATTCAGACATACTACCCCAGCAAGCAATGTTGTGTTTAAAAGACGTCTAATAGCTGTCCAAACACAGCCCTGATGTCTAGGCTAAAACAAAGCAAAATTTTGTCTATCAGTGAAAATGTAATAGATGTCTATCCATAGCCCAAGAATAGACTAGTCATCTAGAACATGAACATGTCGAAAAGAAATGAAACCAAACACCTTGTAATCACTGTTGACTTTGCTTACATGATGGAATAAATCATCTCGCAAAAACGACAACCAAATTCAAGGTTATTTTGGGTTACTCATGCTGGACTATATCGGGTCTATAGTTAACCGAGATGGTGAAATGGCGGCTATTGTTTGCTGGGACCTGAGGGGGACAGTAGGGAAGTATTTTTACTTTCTACTCAGTACATTTTTCAAGTTATATGTACTTTATCAGTGTTTTTATTTTGAAAACTTTTACTTCACTACATTCCAAAGTATATGTCACACTTCTTACTGCACTACATTTCATAAATAAAAGTTTTTTTACCTTTAATACTTAATCACATAAAATTTTTTTTACTTTTTTACTTGTACTCAAGTAAAACCTGATTTACTTGAATTACTTTTACTTGACTAAAAGTAAGAAAATACTAAATTTTTAATGTAATTAAGTGTTAAATTATATTCAGTACTAAACGTAGTGCAGTAAAAAGTACAATATTATGCTTTGGAATGTTGTAAAGTAAAGGTTTTCCAAAGAAAAACACTGATAAAGTACATATACTTGAAAAATGTACTTAAGCAGAGTAAAAATACTAACTGCTGGGACTCTTTTCACCTAATATATATTGTATGGAAGTATGCGATTTCAGATCACTTTTTTTTTGTTCCTGAGAGAATAAGCACTTTCAAATGAATTGGTTGAGTGAATGATTCAACTGACTCTCTTGTAAAGACGATCACTTGTCGCCACCTACTGGTGTAAGAATGTAACCTGCTGAAAGAGTCAGTTAGGGTGTACTCACACTAGGCGATCTGAACCGTGCCCGGGCGCATTTGACCCCCAAAGTCTGGTTCGGTTGAATAGTGTGAGTGCTCCGTACCGTGCCCGGGTGCGGTTCGTTTAGCCGACCCTGGCCCGTTTGGAAGAGGTGGGCCACAGCGCGGTTCGGTTGGGCTCGGGCGCGGTACGCATGCAGTGTGAGCGCCAACCGTGCAAGAGGGAACAGCTGTGCGCTACTGTCATCATTACGACAGCAAACACCAAACTATTACTACTTGGATACGCTTTTCAATTAATTCAAGTATATTTAGGTTTATAATGGGCCTGACAATCGCGCTCGGGCACGGTACAAGGCACTCTTAAAAATTGGCACCATTTATACACATCTCCCAGACTGACTATTTTCTGACAAGGCTTTGAACTACATATACTGTAGTATCAGCGCTCTTGGAATGCTACTCGGGCCAATCAGATTTGAGAAATTATTAAGTGGACATTTATATCTGAAAAAATACATGCATCATCTTTAAGTCTTACCTTATGAACAATGCAATCCTACCCTTGTCTGGTTATCACCAGACCAAGCTCAATTTAAGATTGAACATTGGTCTGGGGAGTCTGCTCTGTATATTCTACTGCACAAGAGGCGTGATATATGAGCATAATTCAAATGACTCTGTATGCAATTGGATAGTCCTTCAACCAATCAGACCACAAGAGGTGTGATCAACGGCCCATCGCTTCTCTAGCCGCCATCGTGTTAAACCCGCCAATAGCGCGACAGGTAGGGCTGTTCAATTAATTGTATTTCGATTTCAATTTTGATTTTGGCTTCCAACGATTATGAAAATAAGATAATCGAGGTAAAACGATTACTGTACCGCTTCCCTCGTTCAGTCAGCACACTCTTCTTTCCTTCACAGCAGACAGCAGTGTGCTTGCATTCCTCTCTAACCCAAAACTTAACATCCAAATCAGTAAGAGAGTGATGTAAAATGCAGTCTACTGTTGATAAACTGCGGGACGTGGTTGATACCAAACAATGCTATTAAAAGCGCATTAAGCTGCGAAAGAAATGCTGTTCCATAGGCGACCACCAGCGCACGGGGCGGAATGGGCAGAACGCGCATAAGCAAAGTATACTATGGGCTTCAGATACACGCCTAAACGGTCAAATAGTCAAATAGCACACACATATATATCGAAATACCTTTTTGGTAAGTATCCTCGTAAACGCAGTCAGTTATGTCTTAAATGAACACAGAGAAAGAGCGCGTGTATAACAGTGGGCCTATGGTACGCGCAGCTCTTAAAGGGACAGCAGCCGACATCAACGTCAGTAGCAGTCATTGTTAATCTAACAAAAAAAGACAAAGATAAAATCTCTCACTGCTCTTGAATGAATATCTTTTTATTCATTTTAAATAAGAATTAATTTATACAGCAGTTATTTTACTTTTTTTTTTTTACTTTATTCTATTTCTGCTGTGTATTAAATATCACTGTTAACACATCTTCTTGAAAAACCTGTTTATTTTATTTGTATTTTCTGTTGTATTTTTTGTTGGTTTTGTTAGTTTAACTAGTTTCTTTGTTTTTATTTTATTGAGGACTGTTTACTTGTCCTCTGTAGCTGTTTTGAGGACATTTAGCCTACTTGCATTAATTAACCTAGAATTAGTTTTTGCTAAAGTATGGATAATTGTGAAATTTCACTGACATTTAAAATGGCTCATATCATGAAATAAGATTTTGATCATATGACCCACCAATAACCGTGTTAAATAATCGGGATTTCAATATTGACCAATATAATCGTGATTATGATTTTTGCCATAATCGAGCAGCCCTAGCTACAGGTGGATAAGCCAGTCTGTGATTGGTTCCCGCAAAAGTGTTTCCAGACTGAGTTGCAGGGCGAAATCAAATCGCCGGCAGATCAGACTGGGTTTACCCAGTCTAATCCTACCCTCCTCTGTAATCACTATATAACAACACTGTGTGTACAATACATTTTCTACAAAATGAGCATCTGAATGGATGTATAGAGGTATGTAATCTGTTACGGGACTGCGCTTTTACACATTCATGGATCTTATATAGGTTGATAAGTGTAATGTTAAGATAAGGTGGTGTGTGGACTGTTTGTTCACCCAGATCAATACTGGAGTGCACTAAAAGGGGCTCACTGGTTTAATGTGCACTGCCTTATACTGCAGATGAGATGAGTATGTAGGCTATAAAAGCCAGTGGGGGCTGAGTGTTATGTATAGTATTTCACCTCCCTCCACTACACAACCTCAGTAATTCTTGTTTTACTAGGGCACCTGTCCCTTTAGAGAAGGCTTGTGAGGCACGTTGCTTGTTCAGCTAAAGTTCCTAGTGAAAGCCGCCCAGCTAGCCCACCTTGACCCGGCTCTCTCCTTCTCTCTCGCTTGCTTTGTTTCCTTTTTTACTTTCACTATCACTCTTTCTCTCTCTTTTAATGGATTTGGGTGGAGGCCTTTCGCCTCTTGAAAGTGTCATAAAGATCTTCTACAAAGTGACCTATTAAAAAGCATCTAAAACCGAAGCCATAAACTGCATGCATTTCCTGTTTGGAAAGATTGACTGCGCAGTACAGATTTGGCTGAGGTGGCGTTTCAGTGTTCAGTCTGAGCAGGAATAGGCAGGTTTTGCAATATAAGACACAAAAATGAGAGTTAAAACCCAATGTGACCTCAACTCTAAAGCATTTGTGCCGTTCTACTCCCCCAAGCAGTAGAGACAAGCCCTGAGGTGATGCTGTGTCATCTGTGGTTTCTCCTTACTCGCTCTGTTCAGAGAATATTAATAAGAGATATGAGCAGAGAGATTTATGTGCTGCTGATCAGCCATGGAAAAGGCAGGTTTCAGCGTACCTGTGCCAATGCAAACAGAGGAGACGTTCTCCCTGCTGGGTCCTCAAAACAGGTGCCACATCCATTACACTTCAGTAAACAATTGAAGATATTTTCTTCTACTGCACATGAAGAGTAGAAGAGTAGGTAGAGAAATAAAGAAAGCATTCTGAGGTTTAAGATTGCGATTCTCATGGAAAACCTTGAAATATCAGAGAATTGTAATGGTGAATTGTGTGTAATTTCTGCGCCACACACAATGTAGAGAATGATTTTAGAAAGTATTTTAACATAAAATATACGCTATTATGGAAAAGTCTTGGATTTTTTACGTTTTACAGTCATGCTCAGCTTTAAAATAAAAAAGGATTAGACTTTATTTTGATGGCACCCTTCATACATTCTGTTGACTTTGACGCCCTATTCAGACGGTAATTGTTTCTCGTGGGTCATAAGGTATTTTCATAATTGACAGGGGCTAGTCAGTTATTTTATTGCTGTCTGAATCCAGAATATCAGTGCTTTTCTCCCACCACCCGCTTTTTTTTTGACAAACACCAAGGTCGTGTGGTAATTTAAATTCAGCCCGAATCCACATCTCTGAGTTTTCAAGAATACCGTATTTCCTCAAATATATGCCTGTAGTCAATTAAACGCCGGGCCTCTGATAGTGGCCGGGGGCGTGGTCAGCACGAACAAATAAAGGCCGGTCTCAAATTAAGGCCGGGGGAAAATTATTTCCTTTCATTTCATGTGCATTCAAGTTCAGCGTAATGTACAGTAGGGTTGTGCCGAAGGAGCGAAACCATCGTGACCATCGCCCCCCGCTGGGAGTCTTGCGAGTGCGATGCACAATCCTGGTCTCTTCGATACTTAACCTAAACACTTTGCAGGGATTGCTCTGTAAATTAAATAGAGAATATAACTGATGCATATATGCTATTTTAAATACTGTAGTCTATGAGAGATGTGTGTTAGTCTGTGAAAGCTACACAAATGATCTGGACAATCTCTTAGCCTCTTGTCTTTTTTACACATCTCACTCTGCATTTAACTTAAACTATTTTATTTTGTACAAGAAAACAGCATAGGCTTCAAAATAAATTATGTTATTGAAATATTGTAAAGTGGTCATTTGAACTACTCGAACGAACATTTAAAAAACAATATGCAAAATCAAAATTGAATAGCTCCATAACGGATTGAGAAAAGTGCGCGCATTAGTTGGGTTAGAAAAATAACAAAATTATAGGGTTTTTTTTAAGTAGAAAATAATATTTATGTAAAGAGATATATATTAAAATAAAAAGTGCTTAAAGGAACACAACTCTTCTTAAGTGGAAGGAAGCTTTTTTCCCTCACGTGGAATATAGAAAGCACATTAGTTGGGTTAGTAAAATAACGAAATTATAGAGTTTATATTGAGTCTATAAAACACGAAAGAACAACAAATATATCACAAAAGTACATTTTGTTTTGTATAAATTGTATCTTAATTTTAATCTATGTTTTATCAACCAAATTGCCCGGATTTAATAAATAACAAGCAAATAGCCTATAACACAACGACATGAGGTGTAAGCGGCAGCGCGGCTTAAATGAACTACTAGAAAAGGAAAAAATCTTTAGTCTGGGGCAGCCCTTACTATTTATTTCAGATAGGCCTATATTTGATCCAGCAGGTCACAAAGGGAGTTCTGGGTTGAGCGCGCGGCGCTGAGCGGAATGAGCTTCAGAAATGAACCGAATCTCCAGAAAGGCGCTTGATCTCCGTTGGAGGAAATATTACCGCTCTTTCAACGCACACACCACAACAGTCACAATTTGACCTCATGTATGTTTTAAAAACACAATTCAACTTATAAATAATACTTTTTAATGGGCCACTTAAAATGTTTATTACAAATAAATTATTAAATTCTAAAAATGAATAAAATGAACAAAAAATTGCATTGCATTTGCAATCCTTTGAAACCACTCCACTTCCCGCACCCCTGATGATATCTGTCCTCTGGAACGCCATCGATTTTCATTTGAAACGGTTTATTTAAAACAATTATTTATTCAAATAGATGGAATTCGGAATACAGGCCTGCCCCTAATAAAAGCCTGCTTCAAATAAAAGCCGGTGACCTTCTGCAGTTCAGGTAAATAAAGGCCCCGGCTTTTATTTGAGGAAATACGGTATATCACTACAAAATTCACTTTTTATATCCTTTTTGACCACTGCGGAGCACCGTACGGTTGCACTTCACTGTCATTTGGATGCATTTTAAAGATCTAGACTTGTATTACTGAAATGCTGGCAAGTATTTACAAGAGCAATCTATTTCATCAACGCTCAAAAAATAAAAAGAAGAAAAACACGTAAACATTTGAAATGGGCCGTTATTACGGCAGCAATTATATATGTTATACTAATCTCATCTCATATAAATAAGAGGCTGTATTAACTTATTTCCACTCATTTCCATGTGGAATAAAATTACATCCTTTATTTTGAGATAAAATACAAGACAGAAAACCATTTTTACTATAAAGTGCGTCTTCCTATTTCTAAACAGATTTCAATCATTAAATAATAATTAGGATATTATTTTCCTATTATTAAATTAAATATGCATTTATTTTTATCATACCAAGCATATGACATTTTATTTACAGCATACAGTCATGTTATTGAGCACGTGAGCAGCTTGTTCCCAGGTGCGCAGGATCACAAAACTCGCTCCTTCACAGTGAATAAATCACCAGCCGAATGCTTGAGTTTTATCACTGAGGTGGCATGCTAATTTATTTTTATGGACTTCCACGTGAGAAACAATTACCGTCCGAATAGGGCTTAAGTCGACATGTGAACTAACTCTCATTAGAGTATTTTTTGAGTGATAAGGCTTGTTCACAACAAGAACGATTACTATAAAGATAACTATATTAGCCTCAATACCAGCGGACATTATCGCTCTGTTTATTCTAAGTGCGTGCTTGTCTGTCGCTTTAAATTCTCCAGCTTGTTACAGCAGGGTGGATTCTGATTGGCTGTCAATGTTTTTATCATTCATCAGTTGGATAAAATCGTTCTGAAAGTGATTCCAGCAATATTGTTTTTCTGTGCCGTTATTGTTATAGCTGTGGTGTGGCTATTCTTTAAACGATTTTTAGAACTATATCTTTATTGATATCCTTGGTGTGAACGGGCCTTTAGACTGTTAGGGGTAGGGTTAGGGTTAGTAGAATAAGGGGTTAGGGTTAGTAGATTAATTTGACATGCTTGCAAAGTTATAGTCAGATAGTAGAATGTCTGCTGGGGGAGCCTCAAAATAAAGTAGCAGATATTAATCAGACAGTAAGGTTTCATTAGTTAACTATGCTTTAGTTAACATGAACTAAGAATGAACAATACTTCTACAGTGTTCATTAATCTAAATTAGTGTTAATTTCAGCATTTACTAATACATTATGTTGTAACATTAGTTAATGCACTGTGAAGTTAGTTCAGGCAAGAATTCAGTCAATTCTATATTAGTAAAGCTTGTAGAAATTAAAGTGGAAATACCAACGTTATAAAATTAAGTAAACCCTACTTTTCTGATGCTGGTGTTCCCATCATGCACTGGTGCATGAATAATTAATACGACTGATTTTCCAGCTGTATTTACACTGTTTTATCATTGCTTTTGTTGTTAGGTTTAGTAACTTGCCATTTTGTGACATGGAGTTTATTTTCTCCTCAAAATGACACATATATACTCAAACATGATTCATTGAATGTTACCACCATTGTGTATTGTGTACCAAGTATTGACGTATCTGTGTTCAGGTGCCACGTTACTTCTATTATGTAGATATGGTGTCTACACAATATCTATTTTATTATTTATTTAGTTGTTTTTAAGTAAAACATACACTTTAAAAGCATGGTGTAATTCAGTGTTATATTGTTTGAGTAAAAAGTATTTTAAAGGAAACTTCAACTGCACACAAAAAAGACTAGAGAAATGCTAAAATTAAGTTTTCTTTATGTGCAAATTTTGTTTCAACAGAAAGAAAAATTAAGTAGTTTGTTCAAAGACAAGTCTTGTTTGATCTACGTAATAAAATTATGCAAAAAATAAAACATTTTAAGTAAATCAAGCAGAACATTTGTATCAGTGTAAATGAACTAATGCTAACAAATGAGACCTTATTGTAAAGTGTTACTATGTCTGCTAATACTCTACTAATACTATAATGAGGGTTAGTTGACTTGTAGGAGAAACGTTACTACAACTTACTTCTTACGTTAGTAGTGTTGGGGTAACAGCTTAGGACCCAGGACCAGTAGTGAAAAATGAAGTCCAAGAGTCAGGAGTGTAATTAATTCAAGAAAAATGTACTGAAGAATAGTTTGCAGTTTCATCAGCAGAAGCAGCTTCAAGTCTCTACCAGCCTACCCGCCTCCGCCTATCATACATACAATTTCTGAACAGTTATACTGTTTTCAAGGTCTAACCACCTTATTACTGCAAGTTGAATGATTCTGATTGGCTCGGAGAAAATGCACAGTCACTGTAATTTCCACACAAGAATAGATAGCAGAACATATCACTAAACTAGGTAGACTAGTAAAGATGCACTAATGTACAATTTTTTCAGTAAAATATCCAAAAACCTCTAGGTCAGTGAGAAAACTGCTATTTTAACCAAGGAACTGGGATGTGTGAGGGAGTCGCCTGTCAATTTTCGCATATCTGCGTTAGTCTCGGTTTCTGGTTTTATTCTGCAGAAACGCTTTACTCTCACTGCAGTGTGAACAAGTGTCATAGCAGCCGCCAAGCGAACGCACAGAGTAACGTCATAACATAATTTTCAACACACTCAAATGTATCTAATATGATAAACAGAGCTGCGTTACCTCATACTGATGACCGGAAAAGCGGAAATGGCGCCGGCGACTGTGACATAATAAAAGTCCCGCTGCTCGTGAGGCGTGTGTTGTGTTCATCTTATTAACAATCGCTCCAGCGGCCTTGCTCAGTTCCACAACATTCGGTCCTGCTCTGCTTCATATTATAGTAATGTTAATAATCGCATCCTTCAACATGATTTCTCCCGGTGTCCTATACTGATTCTTTAACACGGGCTGTGAGGTGAAGACCACATGTCCCAAGATTCTGCGCTCAAACTTGGCATCATCAAACTACGTCTTTGAATAGGCGACGTCTAGCGGACGGAAAAGTTACATGGTGCACCTTTAAGTAATCACGAAGGACTGGAAATATCATCAAAATGCATGGTTCAAAAGATGTGGGAGCTGAATGAACATAAGTAGTTACATCTCACACTGTTTGAGTAATACGGTTGTTTTATTTACTTTTATTTGCATAGCCTATTTAATATTTGAAATATTAAGATATCAAGTAAACTTTTAAAAATGTATCTCAATGTATCTATGTTCTGGTCTGTTGTGCTTGGTCTAGCTATTTTTGAACTCAAGAACACACATAAGAGACGAGCTGGTTGGGGTCAGATGAACCCGAAACCACTGATTAGTTGACTAGTCTGTGATTGGCTGATTGAATTTAAAATGCCAAGAAGCCTATGTCTTGTAAATACACATAACTCCTGTTTCTAAATTATCCATACAGTATCCCAGTCCAATTGCATTGATTTACATTGCATTTTCAGTTCAGAATCAACAGGGTGTAATGAGGGTTAGAGGGTGCTTGAGAGGTGCTCTGAGGACACAGGGAGCTGGCAGCAGTTAAAACACATTATTTAACTGCAAGGGGGCACATAGTGGGAACCTGGCCGTTTGGATTTACAAACAGCTGACCTTTAGTGCTGGACGTCCACCACCAGGAGGCCTGTAGGAGAGGGGAAAAAAAGAAGGGAGTCCAGTGAGAGAAAGGTCTGTGGCCAAGTAGATGTGTCCAATCACATCTTGATGATTTGTATGCAGATTAAATGAGAAAGAGCAGAAAATTGTCCATATGAGTTTAGCTGGTGTGTGCGTCTGTAATAAGTCATATTGGTTTTGACTGGTTTTGTCAGGGCATTGTGGGACTAGATCCCCCTTCTCCTAGCCCGGTGCTTTTTTTGTAAACAGTAGTCAATGACAACTGGATGTCTGATGTAATAAAAATGCAAATAAAAATGTTTATAAGGCAAGTCAATTTGACACTTAATTCTAAATGGATGAGCAAGATTAAAAGTGCTGTAAAATTAATGCCCACCTGTAAATGCACATTCTATATTAATGTGACATGTTGCTTGACAACAACCAACAGCCGTCTAATTAACAGGCTGATTAACTACGATTTATTCAAATTTTTATCATCATTACATGCAATTATTTATTGAAGTGTCTTTTATTAGACTGTTGTTGCTGCTCGAGGCCCTGTGCTTGATCCAAAGTTCTAATCTTGGTGTTGATGTCGGTTACATGTTTATACCATTTCCATCAAAAGTTTATTGAAAATGTCAAGTGGTCTTACATCAAGTAAAAAGAAATAGCACATTTTTCTTTAGACTTGTACCAGATATACAGTACATTTTAATCTTTGATATCAAATATATTTCTTGTGAAATTAATCATTTCTGGTACAGGTCTCTACGGGTCCCTGCAATATCATTTGTTTCATGGTTTTCTTGTCACATGAGAGTAAAAGAAATAAGAAATAATACACCAATCAGGCATAACATTATGAAGTGAATGACACTGATTGTCTCTTCATCCCGGTACCTGTTAGTGGTTGGGATATATTAGGCAGCAAGTGAACTTTTTGTCCTCAAAGTTGATGTGTTAGAAGCAGGAAAAATGGGCAAGTGTAAGGATTTGAGCAAATTTGAGCGAACAAGGGCCAATTGTGATGGCTAGATGACTCGGTCAGAGCATCTCAAAACTGCAGCTCTTGTGGGGTGTTCCCGGTCTGTAGTGGTCAGTATCTATTAAAAGTGTTCCGAGGAAAGAGCAGTGGTGAACAGGCGACAGGGTCATGGGTGGCCCGCCAAGGCTCATTGATGCATGTGGGGAGCGAAGGTTTGCCTGTGTGGTCCGATCAAACAGACGAGCTACTGGAGCTCAAATTGCTCAAGAAGTTAATGCTGGTTCTGAAAGAAAGGTGTCCGAATACACAGCGCATCACAGTTTGTTGTGTATGGGGCTGCATAGCCGCAGACCAGTCAGAGTGCCCATGCTGACCCCTGTCCACCTCCGAAAGTGCCAACAGTGGGCACGTGAGCATCAGAACTGGACCACGGAGCAGTGGAAGAAGGTGGCCCGGTCTGATGAATTACGTTTTCTTTTACATCACGTGGATGGCCGGGTGCGTGTGCGTCGCTTACCTGGAGAACACATGGCACCAGGATGCACTATGGGAAGAAGGCAAGCCGGCGAAGGTAGTGATGCTTTGAGCAATGTTCTGCTGGGAAACCTTGGGTCCTGCCATCCATGTGGATGTTACTTTGACACGTACCACCTACCTAAGCATTGTTGCAGACCATCTACACCCTTTCATGGAAACGGTATTCCCTGGTGGCTGTGGCTCTTTCAGCAGATAATGCGCCCTGCCACAAAGCAACAAATGGTTCAGGAATGGTTTGAGGAGCACAACATCGAGTTTGAGACGTTGACTTGGCCTCCAAATTCCCCAGATAGCATTTGTGGGATGTGCTGAACAAACAAGTCTGATCCATGGAGGCCCCACCTCACAACCTACAGGACTTAAAGGATCTGCTGCTAACATCTTGGTGCCAGATACCACAGCACACCTTCAGGGGTCTAGTGGAGTCCATGCCTCGACGGGTCAGGGATGTTTTGGCAGCAAAATAGGGGCCAACACAATAGTCATAATGTTATGCCTGAACAGTGTATATGTAATAATTAGACAAATTTTCTTTTTTTACGGTCTTATGAAAATCCTAACAGACCTTTTTTTCAGTAGTTGACGTTGATTATACTAGATTTCTCATTTATTGTCTGTATGAATAACATAAAAAAAAAGAAAAAGTATTAGTTCTAGAATAAAAAAAAATAAGAGTCACGTAATTGACCCATGGAGATATTTGAGGGATGAAAGAAAGAGCCACATTGCATCATTGGTTATACGCATTGAGTTATACGCTATGCACGACTGAAGGAGACAGTCAGTAAATGTTTTCTAGATAACCTCTTTGTACCCTTGTCAGTGTGAATTCTGTCTGTGTAATGAAGAGAAGTTTTTAGCGGTATTGTTGGTTTTGAAAAGGCGGCGAAATGCACTCCAGAAAGCGGCTGCCTCTTCTCTGGGTTAATTGCTTGAGGTTACATTTCACAAGGCCCATTAATGAAGGTCAACTATGTGTCTACAGGACTGCATTCTCTTTATAGAGACCCACCAAGTTCATTTCTAACTTATTTTTCTTTATTCAGATAGTTTTGACTCCAGACGAGTAGACTTACTTACTGTGCTAGCACTTAGTGTAGTTCACAAAAAAAAAATTCCGCACACTTTCTGCCTCTCTTTTTTTTTCCCCCACCAGCCGCACACAGTTGGCATCCACCGCTAAAGTTTGAAAATGTGTTTTGCTGCCGTGGCAAGTGTGTGTGTGTGTGTGTGTGTGTGGGTGGTTGTAATCTGATAACGAGCGGTGAAGAGCTCAGGATGGCCTTGAGTGTGCAAGAGTGCCACACATAGAAGACGACAGACAAACAAACAAAGGCTGGTGTCAGCAGAGTCCGGTGATGAAGGACATCATTTTTCAATTACGGTGGTGACCAGTGACCACACAGGACAGCTCAACACAAGCTCAGAGGCAAACAATACACACAAATAAGCAAACATTCTGACTACAGACACTGTGCACTAGTAAAAAGGGTTGTACGCAGTACAGAAAACCAGTTGACTATAGATCCAAATAACGCTGTTGATGCTAGCGATCACTGATTAAAGGGTTCATTAATTCTGCCAGATCCTGTCAAAGCTGTATTTCGTCCTTCCAAAAAACCAAGAGGGAGATTTGGGGGTTGTGTTGTGTTGTTTTGTTTAATTCTGTGATAGGAATGAAGATTCAGTATGAAGATTCAGAGAGTGTCAGATAAGAGAGACAGATAAAATGTGCAGAGCTTTGGCGAGCCAGGACCAGGATTGAGAACCACTTTAAAGACCAATTTTAAGGGTCGGTGTGTAAGCTTACTTAGCCCATTTTAAATGCAGGACTTTCAGGAGTTTGACAGAGGTGAAGTTATTCGAGGGCGGGACATTCTAATTGTAAAGAGCATTTGATTGGTTGAAATGAGTGAGTCATCAATATTTTTGGTGTTTTCCCAGCGTAGAAAGATTCTAAATTTTGAATATGGAGTTAAAGGTGCTGTATGTAAGTTTTACATTTTACTAAAGCTTAAACATTCCATAATATGCTTGCAGATATTTAGGATACTTGTTTCTTAGAAAAACAATGCTACAGCCAGTTATTCTGCTTTGAAATGTGCGTTCTGTGTCGGAAGGTTTTTGTTTCGGTCTGTGCGAAACCGTATGTTGCCAAATTACAGAATAGTATTTCAACACCCCAGGTTGCCAGTTGGCGAAAAACACAGCATACTGTTGCCTCAGCTGAGCTACTGAGCAAGCTTGGTATTTCAGAAAAGCTGAACATATGGAGATGCAAACTCCAAAATGTATTCGTTTACAAATCATTAACTATGGTAAAAAAAAAAAGTGCTTGCTGTTTTACTGCCTCTAGTGTTCATTTCTGTTGGAAAATGCAGTGATATGTATGTATTGGTATGTATTTTGCCACAGGTACGTTTTTCCAATGAGACCAGGTTTCCTAAAAAACCTCGGCATCCATCTAAAACGCAGAAAAATCAACTCCTTTCAACCTTTCATTTTTACTTGCTAAAACTTTTAGTAACACTTTCTATGAAGTCTGTATTTATAAGGGTATTCTTACTGCATTATAATACACGCATAATGGAAAAAAGTGTTAATACATTATAACTATGCTATAATTCATAAGGGTATGTGTTTGTTATCATACTCTTAAAAGTTAAAGCCACAAATAGGCATTATAATGCATTATAAATGGAGTTTGAGTGACTGAATGGAGCTCAAGCGTAGTTCAGGCAGACCATGGTGTGACAGCCAGCTGTCAGCTGACGCTCAGCTTATCCGTAACTCCTCCCATTACCAATTAATCAAGGCACAAGTTCATCTGTACACTCCCCTGCTTTAGTCTGTTGCACAGACATGCGTTAAGCCAGCTTTCAGTTTGCACAGACACATGCCTCAGTCTGTCGCACAGACATGCACTTACCCATCCTCCATCCCCAACTCCTCCTTATGCAGGCACATGATCCCTAGATGCTTGTCCAAGGAGACATATCTATCTATCCAGCTCATTGTTGCTCAATCTTGTCCAATCTCATTACAGTACTTGTATTACTTCCACACGGAAAGAGCCTCTGCAATAATCTTAATCACACAGAGTGGTCCTGACTGAACTGTTGTTACGATTATTCATGGAATAATACTATATATATATATATATATATATATATATATATATATATATATATATATATATATATATATATATATATATACAGTGAGGAAAATAAGTATTTGAACACCCTGCTATTTTGCAAGTTCTCCCACTTAGAAATCATGGAGGGGTCTGAAATTATCATCGTAGGTGCATGTCCACAAATCTAAAAAAAAAATCCAGAAATCACAATGTATGATTTTTTAACTATTTATTTGTATGATACAGCTGCAAATAAGTATTTGAACACCTGAGAAAATCAATGTTAATATTTGGTACAGTAGCCTTTGTTTGCAATTACAGAGGTCAAACGTTTCCTGTAGTTTTTCACCAGGTTTGCACACACTGCAGGAGGGATTTTGGCCCACTCCTCCACACAGATCTTCTCTAGATCAGTCAGGTTTCTGGCCTGTCGCTGAGAAACACGGAGTTTGAGCTCCCTCCAAAGATTCTCTATTGGGTTTAGGTCTGGAGACTGGCTAGGCCACGCCAGAACCTTGATTTGCTTTTTACAGAGCCACTCCTTGGATAACCTGGCTGTGTGCTTCGGGTCATTGTCATGTTTGAAGACCCAGCCTCGACCCATCTTCAATGCTCTAACTGAGGGAAGGAGGTTGTTCCCCAAAATCTTGCAATACATGACCCCGGTCATCCTCTCCTTAATACAGTGCAGTCGCCCTGTCCCATGTGCAGAAAAACACCCCAAAGCATGATGCTACCACCCCCATGCTTCACAGTAGGGATGGTGTTCTTGGGATGGTACTCATCATTCTTCTTACTCCAAACAAGTTTAGTGGAATTATGACCAAAAAGTTATATTTTGGTCTCATCTGACCACATGACTTTCTCCCATGACTCCTCTGGATCATCCAAATGCTCATTGGCAAACTTAAGACGGGCCTTCACATGTGCTGGTTTAAGCAGGGGAACCTTCCGTGCCATGCATGATTTCAAACCATGACGTCTTAGTGTATTACCTACAGTAACCTTGGAAACGGTGGTACCAGCTCTTTTCAGTTCATTGACCAGCTCCTCCCGTGTAGTTCTGGGCTGATTTCTCACCTTTCTTAGGATCATTGAGACCCCACGAGGTGAGATCTTGCATGGAGCCCCAGTCTGAGGGAGATTGACAGTCATGTTTAGCTTTTTCCATTTTCTAATGATTGCTCCAACAGTGGACCTTTTTTCACCAAGCTGCTTGGCAATTTCCCTGTAGCCCTTTCCAGCCTTGTGGAGGTGTACAACTTTGTCTCTCGTGTCTTTGGACAGCTCTTTGGTCTTGGCCATGTTAGTAGTTGGATTCTTACTGATTGTGTGGGGGGGACAGGTGTCTTTATGCAGCTAACAATATATACATATATATACATATATATTATACAATATTTTTTTAAAGTATTATGCATACATTACCTTAAAAAATAAACATAAATCAAATTCAACAAATCAAAAATTTTGGTTTCATGGTGTTTTTAAAAGGATATAACAGCATGGCATTGCACAAGATACCAAAAATGCTAAATACTTTAATATACGGTGGCCCAGTAGTGCACAACACAACGAAATATAAAAAGCAAACATAATCTTACAACACAACGAAAACAAGCCACAACACAAATAAATCAAGCCACAACACAACGGAAATGCTCCCAACCACTCGGGGGCACTCGGAGCACGGTATAGTTGCCACTGTTCTATAGAGTCGGCAATCTTACAAAGAAATCAATACCACAATTAGTTTTAACAGTATGTTGGCAACAGTATGTTGGCATTGTTTATCGATATGAAATATTCATTTAAAATCACCTACATGCATTATAGCTGCATATTTATGCTCGAGAATGCGTTGACACGATACCACGGCGCTAAGGGAACGTCTGCCAATTCCACCAATTGGTTGAAACGTATCATTTGTATGAATTAAAGTTGCTTTTAACATTTAAAAACAGACATGTTAAAATTTCACAGCTTGCTTGTATTGGTAAAACTGACTTAATAATGCACAACACAACATTGGAATTTGAAAATAAAAAAAAAGTTAATTGAATTCATACAAATTATATGTTTCAACTTGGTGGAATTGGCAGACGCTTCCTTAGCGCCATGGTAGCGGGTCAAAGCGTTCTCGAGTATAAATATTTAGCTATTATGCATGTAGGTGATTTTTAATTGATATTTCATGTCGATATACAATTGCACACTTAAAACTGATCGTAGTGTTTAAATATTTGTAAGATTGGCGAATCTATAGAACAATGCAAGGAAAACTAACTTTACCGCACTCCGAGAGCCCCCTAGTTGTCGGGAGCATTTCTGTTGTGTTGTGGATTTTTCGTTGTGTTGTGGCTTGATTTCGTTGTGTTGTGGCTCTTTCGTTGTGTTGTGGCTTGATTTCGTTGTGTTGTGGATTTTTCGTTGTGTTGTGGCTTGATTTCGTTGTGTTGTGGCTTGATTTCGTTGTGTTGTGGCATGATTTCTTTGTGTTGTGACTTGATTTTGTTGTGTTGTGGGTTTTTCGTTGTGTTGTGGCTTGATTTTGTTGTGTTGTGGGTTTTTCGTTGTGTTGTGGCTTGATTTCGTTGTGTTGTGGATTTTTCGTTGTGTTGTGGCTTGATTTCGTTGTGTTGTGGCTTGATTTTGTTGTGTTGTGGCTTGATTTCGTTGTGTTGTGGCTTGATTTTGTTGTGTTGTGGCTTGATTTCGTTGTGTTGTGGCTTGATTTTGTTGTGTTGTGGCTTAATTTCGTTGTGTTGTGGCTTGATTTCGTTGTGTTGTGGCTTGATTTCGTTGTGTTGTGGCTTGATTTTGTTGTGTTGTGGCTTGATTTTGTTGTGTTGTGGCTTGATTTCGTTGTGTTGTGGCTTGATTTTGTTGTGTTGTGGCTTAATTTCGTTGTGTTGTGGCTTGATTTCGTTGTGTTGTGGCTTGATTTTGTTGTGTTGTGGCTTAATTTCGTTGTGTTGTGGCTTGATTTCGTTGTGTTGTGGCTTGATTTTGTTGTGTTGTGGCTTTATTTCGTTGTGTTGTGGCTTTATTTCGTTGTGTTGTGGCTTCATTCCGTTGTGTTGTGGATTTATTTCGTTGTGTTGTGAACTTTATGCTTTTTAAATTTTGTTGTGTTGTGCACAGCACTACTGGGCCACCGTAATAATACCATAATAAGCCCAAAATATAAATAAGCTTTGAACAGCAGGAAAAAAATACAAATAAAATACATTCGTCCATCCATCCATCCATCCTTTATTTATGTATTTATTTATTTGTTGTTGTTTTTTTGCTGTCAGCATCTAATCTTGTTTCCTGCAGGCATATGTCTAATTATACAGAAGCATGATTAATTAAGCTCATAATAAAACAAAGATGATTTTGTCTCTCTTACGGTCTGCTTTCTCCCACTCCCTCTCCCTCTTTCTCTTTTTTCTGTCGTTAATCTGAGTCTGCTGGGGTGATGGAGAGCCTCCCACGGCTCGCTCTTTAATTAAGAGTGGTGTAAACAACAATGGCTGTCGTGTAGCCCACGTGGCGTGAACACAGACATGAATGCGTGCCGTGCAGAGAGGCTTACAGAGAGTTACTCTGGACCAGCCAAAAGCCAGGAGTTTAGTTAGACCGGAGGCCTGTCATGCTTTTAATGCAGACACAATGCTGCACGAGGAGGGAAAACAACATCGGATCGATATTTATTATTATACCAATATCTGCTAAATCTGTCTTGTCATACTGGCGCTTTTATAGGGTGGCTGAATGCAATATTTATTTGTGTTTAGAAGCTTTGATGAAAGTCATTCCTGTGATGTATTATCAGATTTTCTGCACTGATTTTGGGAATAAATTCTGTGGAATGCTTTTAAATAGGATAAAATGTGCTTTATTGGTAGCTCAAGGCATAATTAACCTAAATATTTAAAGGTGTGGTGTTATTTTTTGATGATAAAATGCTTTCTTCTATCTCACCTTAATACGAAGAGACAACTATAAACATGCCATTCACTGATTTATTTACAAAAGTGCAAATACTGCAACTCTGTAGTGTAAAACATTGTTCTGAATCAATGATAAACTGAAATTCATGACATTTCAACAACTTGCTCACATATGTGAAGGCTGCTATTGGATCATTGAGGGTAAACATCATATTTTGAGAATTTGCATTACTTTACAGAACACTTACAACCTACAAGCCATCGGCCGTCTGTCGTTTAAATGGATAGTTTACTCAAAAATGAAAATTCTGTCATCATTTAGTCACCCTCAAGTTGTTCCAAACCTGTATGAATTTCTTTCTTTTGCTGAACACAAAGGAAGATATTTGGAAGAATGTTTGTAACCAAGCAGTTCTACCCGAAAGACTCAGGAGGTGAGAAAAACATTTGAATAAGATTTATTTACCGTTTGTATACAATGAGTATCAAATAGATTCAATTATAAAGTTCTTTGGCGTAGGCCCCGTCCGTAGTCCGATTCCAGAGGGTAGCAGATGCTTGCAGTTCCTACCTGAAGATGAAGGCAGCCCACCCCCTGATGTATGGACCGGGTCTGACCTGGTGGTGGTGGGGAGGATGGGGGGGAACGCCGGCCTCAGTATCTGCAGACATAGTAATGGGTGGGAACAGAACTTATGTACTACAGAAGATGAATAATGATTGGCTAGATAATTAGTGAATGACGTGACATTGGAGTCTTCCAGGTAGAACTACACTATAATTCCCATATCTTGGCAGCCATTGACTACCATAGTATTTTTTTCCCCACTATGGTAGTCAATGGCTGCCAAGATCTGCTTAGTTACAAACATTCTTCCAAATATCTCTGTGTTCAGCAGAACAAATACAGTGTGACTAAATGATGACAGAATCCTTTTTGGGTGAACTATCCCTTTAACATCGGGCAGTGGTCTGCACTAGTCAGACCTCATCTGTGGCTTTTTATCAGATTGAGCATGTTGAATTGGGCAGTCAGTGAGATAGATCACTCATATTGGCTGTTAAAGGTCCCGTTCTTCGTGATCCCATTGTTCAAACTTTAGTTAGTGTGTAATGTTGCTGTTAGAGCATAAATAATACCTGTAAAATTATAAAGCTCAAAGTTCAATGCCAAGCGAGATATTTTATTTAACAGAAGTTCCCTTTCAAAGCCTACAGCGAACGGCCGGCTTGGACTACATCCTGGTACTTCCTTCATAAATGACGTCAGTAGAACAGTAGAACAGACTAACCTCCGCCCACAAGAATACGCGAAAAAAGGGGGCGTGGTCTTGTTGCTGTCCCACGTGGAGAAGAGGACGTGTCGCGTGGAGAAAAGGAAGTGTTGCGTTTGAGTGTGTTTGTCGCCATGTCGTCGAGAGGCTGTTATTTTCATCCCAAATCACCTTTGTTTGGCTTTCCCAGGGACGCTGTAGAGATCATTAAGCGCATTTATCTTCCGTTAAGAGATGTGACCTTTCCACGTGCGCTAAGCTGCTGTCGAATCACAACACGGGAACCGCTGGCACAATCAGAACTCGTTACGTATTTCTGAAGGAGGGACTTCATAGAACAAGGAACTCATCAGGCCATTTTTAGGACAGTGAAAACAGCGGTATACAGATAAGTACATTGTGTTAAAAATACTGGGTTTTTTTACACGCGAAACATGAACACATGTTATATTGCACACTGTAAACACAATCAAAGCTTCAAAAGAACACGAAGAACGGGACCTTTAAATAATAAATAAATATTAGAAATAGAATTTATACCCATATGATATTACGCTGGATCTACATTGGACCAGTGGCTTGTAAAATTAATGGATGGATGATTCAACTGCGGACGCCTTATGGGTATTCTCTAAACATTGAGCGTACATTGGTTGTACACTCGTTAATGTGGTGCATTGTGGGATTGAATAAGTGCGCTCTATAACGTCCACTATGGTTTCGGACACCCCTACAAATGGCTGTCCCTTCAAATAGTGGACACCACCAAGGTCTTCTGAAGAGACAATCTCTTTATATAATGAACAGATTTAATTTAGGCTTTTATTCACAGATAAACATTGATCAACTCACATACATAGAGCACACAAATATGGTACAATCTTTGTATACATGAGGTGAATAGACTTTTAATGGAGGGACTGAAAACTCTTCAGTGATTTTATTAAAAATATCTTCATTTGTTTTCCAAAGATGAATGAGCGTCTTATTGGTTTGGAACAACATGGGGGCGAGTAAATGATGACAGAATGTTCGTTTTTGGTTGAACTATCCCAAATGAAGTACAGAGTACAAACTACAAACTATCTAGCAGCTAGCTAAGCCTCTAACCTGGACTTCACATTGCAAATTTAGTAAGAACTTATAAACAGTTCCATAACATCAACTACAAAATGACTGACAGGCTTTCTTAGTTTTCCGATTGGCCCCCTGGCGAATAGGGCTGTCACATACGCATGACACCTATCAGTGATATCTGTCAGGTAGTGGGGGCATTTTATGCATGGTACTCCTTAAAAATGAAGAAACCAACATGCAAGAGGCCGTGGATATGTAGTGGAGATCGATGGCTCTAAGATCGATGGCTGTTCCAGTTGTGTGGCGCTTCAGATTCTGTCATTGACCTGTGATTTACTAACAAATGACCTCTTTCTCTCTCTCCTCCAGAAGAAAGGATGCTGCAGGAGACCAGTGTGAGAGTAAGCCCAACCTGATCGCTCCATCCACTCCCCCGCCCAGTCCTCCACAATCCCAGGATGCTCTGCCCCTGTCGAGGAAAGCTGAAGTTGCTGGTGGTGTCTCTGAGTTTCGTCATCCTGTTCACCTGGCTTTACCTACTCGTGGGGAACTCGGAAAGTAAGTATCAAGACACTTATCATCAGATCTTAGATTTCTGGAAAGAATGAGTCTCTATGAGTCAGATACAGGCCCATTTTCTGTTTTCTGATGTAAAGGCTGGATCGACAAACAGTTTTCCCCTTAAGCTGTGTTGAGACTGTCAGTCAGTCTTATCTCGGTCCATGTGCTAAAATCCTCATCTGATGGGTCTGTCATCCTCTGAGACACACAATAACACTGCGGAGTGCTGATAACAGGAACTGATCTGCAGCCAGATCTCAGAAAGCTAATCATTATAAAAGCTTGTTCTCTTGCTCTTGATCTGGCATGTGAACATATCTATCTATAATCATGAGAAAGGTACCACGTATGCACACATAGGCCCATGCAGCACACAGAAAGGGAAATTATCCGAACATGATCATCAGTATTCATAAGACTGAAAGAGTTTGAGAAGACTTGTCATCTCCTTTAAAAAGACTGCCAGAGATTGCACCATTTTGCGGGCCATTCTTTGAAACGAGTGCATTGGAAAGCGAGATTTTAAACATTATTTCGAAGAGTGCCTGCCATATCAAGTTGAATTAATATTTAAGCAGTAAGGTATGAGAGCCTGAAACCCTTTCAGCTGTGACTACATTTACAATACAACATGGCCTGTACAAAAGTGATTGTTTTTTTTCCAAAGTGCAAATAATAAAATAGATTAAGATGTAATGAAGATATTTTCATTAAAGGTTTATTTTCATTCAAAAGTGGCATCCTTCCACTATAACAGTGGCCTTTGACCTAAAATATTTACTTGAAGTACTCCCTGTGATTTAAGTTAATATTTCAGTTATTTAAAGGTAGGCCTACACTACGTAACTTTTGGCTCTCTAGCGGTTAAAAAACAAAACTGCATGCATTTTAGGGATGAACATTGTTTTGGTTGTGCTTCAACTGACCCTTCGCAATAGAAAACCTTACTCACCTGCTGAATAATAAAAACACCATATTCACATGGCTTTTAAAACATTTCAAATCCCTCAGTTCTCGCCATCTACGAAGTGTAACCGGTCCTACTCATCCCACTCCAAGCTGATTCGAACTGGGGTTGCTGCGGCATGGGTGTGCTAAAAAGGATGCTAAAATTTGCAGCCTTTTGCATCAGTTGCTTATGCCCGTCTTGAGACCAGGAAAGTGAGGTTTACACACACAGTTCTTACTGGTCTACGTCCGTTACACTCACCCTCCTAATCCTCACTCCCACCTGCGTCACGGCACCAAATCCTAACTCAATAACCGGTCCTACTCGACCTGTTCGAGCGGGATTCGAACCGGGGTCTCAAATGTGGGAGACTAGGATGCTAAAGACCGCAGTCTCTATAGCGCCTCTTGAGGCCAAGGGAGTGAGGTTTACACGCACAGATCTTACTGGTCTACGTCTGTTACACAAGCTGATGGTGATTCTCGTTTTATTACGAACTCTGTCACGTCCAGGGTCTCCGTGGGAGACGGACGCACTAACAAGAACGCTAAAAACGCAGTCTCTAGATTGCCTCTTTAGGCCAAGGGAGGGTATTCAATGCAAAAAGGCTGAGAGATGCTGCCCGGACATGGTACTTTTTGGAAGCTGAAATTTATACTGATATTTCAAAAAATAATCATTTTTAATTATCAACTGCATACTAAACAAAATCTTTAGGCGCACTTCCACCAAAGGAACTTTCCCCAGGAACTAGGGACCTTGGGGTGGTACTCCGTGTGTTTCGACCGCAGAAACCAGGGTAAACCTGGTAAAGATTTCCCCCTCAAAATGGTTCTGCTCACGAGGTAGTACTTTTTCAAAGTTCAGGAACTTTCGGGGGTGGGACTTGTGCGCTGAACATGCTGATTGGTTGAGCTCACGCAGCATTTTATTTCAAAAGTCTGTTGCGGTGCGTGCAGTAAGAGTTGTTTGCTATTCGAATCAACAATGGAGTTTAAAAAATATGACAGATGGACCAACAACGAGTTTTAGGGTTAGTTCACCCAAAATTGAAAATAAAGTCAGTAATTACTCACCCTCATGTTGTTCCAACCATGTAAGACCTTCGTTCATCTTCGGAACATAATTTAGTATATTTTTGATGAAATCTGAGAGCTGTCTCACTCCTCCATAGGCTTTCAGAGGGAATGAAACTTGATGGCCCAGAATAGTAAGTAAAAACGTCATTTAAGGAGTCCAAATGACTACAGTGGCTCTGTATTAAGTCTATCATGCGACGAAAATACTTTTTGAGCGGAAAAACAACAAAAATAACGACTTTATCCCACTATTATTGTTGTTCAATTTGAGCCTCTGACGCCACGACGCATGCACGAAAACGGCGTTCTTCTTCTACTACTACTAATCTTAGTTTTCGCGCATGCGTCGTGGCGTCAGAGGCTCAAATTGAACAACAATAATAGTCGTTATTTTTGTTGTTTTTCCGCTCAAAAAGTATTTTCGTCGCATGATAGACTTAATACAGAGCCACTGTAGTCATTTGGACTCCTTAAATGACGTTTTTGGAACAACATGAGGGTGAGTAATTACTGACTTTATTTTCAATTTTGGGTGAACTAACCCTTTAAGTTTATTTGCGGAGGACGAAATCCAGTGGGATGACAGTCCGACGTCACTGGACTAATCTTCATGGTTCTTGTGATGGTAATGCAGACGGCAACAGGTCTGGGGGAAAAAATAGTTCCTGGGACAAATTGTTCCAGGTAATTTTGGTGGAAACGAGGCTTTTTGGAACATGGTTGACATTTTAAAAAGGATTTATTTACTTACAGAGTTCACTTCCTGCCATTTAAAAAAAAAAAAATAGTACATTATTTTAATAAGAAGGTTTCGTAGAATAACCTCATAATGATTGATTATAGACTGTAGTTTTTGGAGTGCTCATAAAAGCATGAAATGGACTTTTCTCCGTCTGCTGCCTTTTGACATCACAGCTCAGGATAAACAGTAGTGAGGCGACTGTGTGTGTGTTATTGTGTGTGTTGTCAGCCAATCAGTGCACATAATTTTCCTGTGGCTCTAGAGTCATTAATCACATGGCATTTACAGCTCAGGTGATTGGCTCAAAACAACCTGGTTGCAGAACTGAGGGCCCATAAGCAAAATGCAGATTTCATACATACTTCCAGGGTTGCAGTGCCCAACTGCCTGAGATGAATGTGAATGCTAATAGATAATGGATGAGAGACGACATGGGTATGCTCAGTAAGACCCAACTCTGGTTAACCGGGATGAGTGATCTGCACTCGCTTATACATGAGTGCAATGCAAGAAAATCCACCGAATCATTCCGATAAATTCAATGCCTGTTACTTTGTTCTCCCTGATCACAACCAATTTTCTGCATCCTTAATCATTCCAGCAGAGAGCAATGTGTAGATTGAGATACTCTTGGAGTCTGTCTTAAATCTGAATGACATTCACGTATATTGTCTCTCTGCAAATTCACCTCAAGCTTCCTATTTCTTTACCTCTCATCCATCCATCTCTGGGGTGTAATCTGTCAAGATCACTCGAATTAAATGAAATCTGTTGTGCCGTATCAGACGGGCGTTCCCTGCTCCTCTCCGCATGCTTGGTGGAATCTACAGAAGCACGACTGCTGGAACGGGATGTCCTGGCATCGCGGGTTCGAGAGGTGGAGGAAGAGAACCGGCAGATCCGACTCCAGCTGAGCCAATCGCAGGGCCTGGCTGCCCAGCCTGTCGAGGGTAACTATGGCAACCAGCAGTGGGTGGCATCGGCAGACACCGGTCCAGAGGATGTGGAAAACACAGCAGAGGAACGGGCCAATCACAGCGAGTGTTCTCGCTCGCCCACCGCGGAGAAGTGTGAGGTTAGATGGCATATTACATCCTGTCAGATGTGAGAATAAGTCTTTAGGAACATATGGCGTCCACATAAAGTATTTGGACAAAAAAAAAAAAGATTAAACAAAGTGGAATTTCCAAGTGAAAAAACCTTTCACAAACACTTTTCAAGCAAAAGCAGGTTTGATAAGTTGAAATAGATATATGGTCCTAAATGAAGACAAAATATGTTTAGACTCATTTCAGATATCCACGTAAAAATCACCTCAAAGCCAAAACTAAAAGCATAAATGATCCAAAAAGTTGAGTTAGTTCTGTGGAAAGTACTGGCATCATCATGTTGGCAGATTCCACTGTAGTTTGATATTTTGTATTTATTGCAACAGCATTTGTATGCTTTTTAGTGTGGCATATTCTGTCTGGATGGGACGCTGCATATTAGAAGCTTTTTAAAGTCTACACAGACCATACAATGAATCTCAAGAATACTTTAACAAAGCTGAAATTCTTCAATGCAATCTAATATGTTGGCTCTCCACACACAGCTGATTCACGTGGCATGTGTATGTGCGGGTCACAACGCCAGTCGGGACGTGGTCACTCTGGTCAAATCTATCCTGTTCCACAGGTAAGAAACAACAACAGCTAAATTAATAGTAAATAAATAGCAATATTATGGTATATTGTGTGGTTATACATAGAGCTATGTTGTGCATATGCAAAGCTTAAAAGAACTGGGATTTAGCCATACTTTTGTAGATTTTATCATTTTATTTATAGACGGTTTCTTTGGACGCACACGGTTATGAGCCTGGCCCGAAGTTAACTAGTTAGCTAGTTGATAGTATGGCGCACTACTCAGTAGAAACACAATTTTGACTTACTTTTCTTGGATAGCATGATATACATATTAACGATCAAGCAGAGAGCATATGACACCAGCATAAAACAGTGTGTGCGACTTAACAAAAAGCCTTGAATGCTTCATAAATATCCAGTCTGACTGCATACGAGAGCAGCGTCTAATGTAATTTAGACTGTATGTCTAATGGATTTTACTTGTTATTTATTATGCTGGTTATCAGAAATAATATATTTTGGCTGCGTTTACACTTGGCATTAACACACGATCACCATGATCCGATTAAGCAGATGAGCATGATAACTGATCGGATTTCTGTTTCCCGCTAAATATTTAAATTAGGTATGTAATAGGCCTTTATCTCAGAGTGTAAAGGTGCATTCACACTTGTAGCTCGGTTCGTTTGGTCCGGACCAAAAAACAAAAACAAAACATATAGTCCTGGTCCGCTTAGCATTCACACTGGCATTTTTAACAGTGAACCTAAAGTTATCGAACCAAAGGCATAAGGATACGGTCACAACCTGATTGGTCGGCTTTTATGACGTATATTTCGCGATGGAGCTTGCTTACCGAACATTCAAAACAATGCTGTGTGCTGGATTAAACACAATCATTTTATGCGTGTACATATGGTTTTATTTTTACCAGCTGAGAACTCACGAAGAGCTCATAAAATGTTCAAAACATTCAAAACAGCACCAGGATTTCCTCCGTTGTATGCAGAAATGAAGATCTGCATATATTGATGAGGCACTTTACCTCCTTGTTGCTCTACGTTTGCTCTCTACTCATTTTGGATACACCGAACTTTCCGCATTATCAAATCAGCTGACTTGTAGCGTCGCATCTTGTGACATCACGTCCTGTTTTTGTTGCGTTCATATATCAATCGAACCGCACCAGAGTTTGTTTGGAAGCGGACCGAGACCCATCTTTTTAGCGGTCTTGGTCCGCTTATTTGGTGCGCACCAGGGTTCGGATGGCAGCGTTCACATATGTTCAAATGAACCGCACTAACCGAGCAATCGCACCAGGGTTCGTTTTAATCGAACCAAACATGACAAGTGTGAACGCACCCTAAAACAACTTTCACTTTATCCTCTAAATTAAGAAAGTGATTTTTGTGATGTATTCATATATAATCAATCTCAAATAGGGTACTTTATCTACAAGTTTAAGTTTCCCAACATTAAATCTCATATTATGAAACAAAGAAACCTTCGTTCATCTTCGGAACACAAATTAAGATATTTTTCTTCTTCTCTAAGGTCTTACGGGTTGGGATCGACATGAGGGTGAGGGATTAATGACAGAATTTTCATTTTTGGGTGAACTAAACCTTTAACAGGGTGTTTCCCCCACTCTATATTGCAGACAGAAATGGGAGATTATTAAAACAATTAAAACATATAAATTAAGATAATGCTGCACAATTAAAATGAAAGATGATAACGCATAAGAAAGATAACGCAGCCTCTGTTGTTATTGATTCTTTGAGGACGTCTACCAAAAGTTAAGTTTGGGCCACAAAAGCATGCATTTGTTTATGTTGTTGCCGTTGAAACCATCTATACAACAGATCTTTCTGGTTCTCGAATCTGATTGGCTGAGGGCCTTTTCCAGCCGTGTGATATCCACCCAGTATTGACACTGAAACCGTTTCATCGCTTATATAACTCCGCTTGCGACGACTGTCATGGCGGTAAAAATACTACTGTTGTTGTGTCATGACAATTTTTTAGGCGAGAATGTTGTTAATTGGATCTCAAATATGTGACTCATATATAAACATAGCGACTATTTTACAATTTGTTCAGACGTATATGCGAGATCCGGGCCGTCAGCGGCCGTTCAGCGCTCATGTATTCAGTTTGACCGGAAATGAAATTTCACAGTTTCAAATAAAGTCATAAATACTGTGAAATACACATATTTTGTCTGTGAAGTACATATATTGTCACACCACAGGATCATTTAAAATAAAGCCAAAATATCATCAGATATGGTGACCATTTACAGCACCTAAAATATAGACTTTACCTTACGCATTCATATAAAACCTAACATCAACATCTTCCTTTTCAGGAGAAACCCACTGCACTTTCATTTCATCACAGACACAGTGGCCAATCAGATCCTCAGCACTCTGTTCCAGTCATGGATGGTGCCGTCCGTACAAGTCAGCTTCTATGATGCTGATGAGCTCAAAGTAAGTACCTGCCTCATAATGCTCCCATAACACCCCTGTCATTAACCGCCCTTGCCCTTTGACCCAGAGATAATGACCATGTCACAGAGCATCAGAATAGAGGCTTAATGGGAGGCGATAGTTTTGAAACGATGCGGGCGGCAATGACAAGTCTGAAGAATGATGCCGATCGCAATCCTCTCCGCGTTCATTCAGGCACAAACAACTGGAATGAAATATGTGTCACATGTGCTTATGGATTGTAATGAGGGGGCAAAGGTCCCCTTGGGACAGTACGGCATGTCTGTGATAGTGGAAACACTGAGCTTGTTGTTTACACTCCAGCGATCTCAAGAGCTTTCGCTTTCTGAGAACTCTTGCATGCTCCAGAGGGAGACGGAAGCATAGAATTATTCATTTCTGTTCATATATTTAAACTGACAGTGTGACTCTTTTTTTTCCACGACTTGGCATGCAAGTCCTGCCTTTGCTGTGGCGTTGAATTATTCACTGTCTGTTTGTGATTTTTTTTTTTATGCAGCGCACGGTACGCCCAAAGAGCGAAGTGACAATCAAAGAGCTTGCCTCCTCTACACACACATGTGTGCACACATATTCTAGGAGGGCGCATTCTAGTTTACATTACACTGCACACTCAAGGACACTCACATGAATGGATACACACACTCATATGCACAATAACACGAACACAGTCTTTCTTGTCCTGTTTTGTGCTCTCGTCCTCCTCCCGCACTGAGTTCACCTCTGATTGTCAGCTGTTTGGCTCGGAGCCGTCTCTAATCACGCGGATTTTACATCCTGTGTCTCTGCTGTGCATAGAGACCTCTTTGCTCTCCTGAGTATATGAAAGCTAAGCTGCAGGAAATCCAGTCTTTTTCAATCAACCCCTCTCCGGCAGATTATTATTAAACCTGAGCTCAGGTCATTAAGGATGTATGCTGAAAAGATAAAGCGCACAATAAGAACTGTAGTGGGTGCAGATGATGCTATAACCGCAGAATACAGTTCAGAAGAAAACATGGAGCAGACAATGAGCTCTAGTAGGTGATGGGGAACACATGCAGGTTTGAGAGAACTATCCGAAAAGTAATTTGGGGGTCTTATTCTAGTCAGCCACGTGTTTTGTATACATTCTGTTTTCATTATTGCACCGTTCTCGATGCGATAATAGTGTGCATTTAGTGTACAATAATTCAAAACGGTGTATATTGAAGCCTGGCTTTCTCTTTCATTTGCATTGGATTTCAGTGCTTTTTGAACTTTTAAATTGACATAATTTAAAGGGCCACTTTGTAACTTTTCCGTCCGCTAGAGGTTGCCAAGTCTGAGCGCAGAATCTTGGGACATGTGGTCTTCACCTCACAGCCGGTGGAAAAGAATCGGGATAGGACTCGGGCAGAAATCATGTTCATGGATGCGATGATTAACCTTACTGTAGTAGGGGTGTCGAAATTAATTGTTTCTTCGATGCATCGCGATGCAGATGCAGAACCCGATGTAGGTTCAGTAATAAACCATAACCGATTGTAATGTACAGATTCTTTTCTGACGTCATATTCGTTGTTGCGGTAGCATACAATGGCAGAGGGAGGCGAGACGCGAGTGAGAGTAATTAAAATGCTCCAACAACTTTAAAAGACGACATCTGGGCACATTTCGGCTTTTACTAACAATCTGGTAAGCACGACCTGGAGAACACACGTGCTGTGTGTAAATCAATCGTAAATCGATCATCTGATTTATCTAAACGATTTCATTTACACCTGGAAAACAACAGCTATGAGCTGCATTATATTGATCACCATTGAGCAACACGCACTCTTGAAATCAAAGACCGCAATAGGAGAGTGCGCGGCAAAAGCACTGGTCAGATCATTCAGTTTCTTTACTCTTAATGAATATGATTGTATTTTGAGCACCTGCAACTTTACTTTCGGTAGTTTGTGCGTTTACTTGATGAAGAGATACTCAGCCGCTCGTCTGCGGGATGCGTGCTTCAGTAGCGCCGTCATATCTGGCTATGTCATATAACCCATAACACGCTCACACGTTAATTTTTTTTGCATTGTTGCGAGGAGTAAAATGTACATATGTGGTTTCAACAACCAGATGCATTTAGACTTTAGTTTTGACTTTATTGAGTGGAGACCACCTCCTGAAAACTCAAGTCTGGGCACAGAAGACAACAGGAGCATTTAGAACAAATAGAAACACTAAAAACCATTTTAGTATTTTCTATTTGTTCTAAATGCTCCTGTTGTCTTCTGTGCCCAGACTTGAGTTTTGTTTGATTCATTCAAGAAGCGTGATTTCGTTGAGCAAGTAAAATGAAAGGTTCAGTTCATATAACTGACTGACAAAATTGTATGAGGATACAGTGAATCGTCAATGCATTGTGAAGCATCGTGATATCGAATTGAACCGATTCGATGGCCTGATAATCATAATCGAACTGAACCGTGAGACCAGTGTAAGTTCACACCCCTATACTGTAGTATGAAGCAGAGCATGACCGTGTGTTGTGGAGCGATTGTTAATAAGATGAACACAACACACGCCTCACGAGCAGCGGGACTTTTATTATGCCACAGTCGCCAGCGCCATTTCCGCTTTTCCGGTCATGAGTATGAGGTAACGCAGCTCTGTTTATCATATTAGATACATTTGAGTGTGTTGAAAATTATGTTATGACGTTACTCTGTGCGTTCGCTTGGCGGCTGCTATGACACTTGTTGCACACTGCAGTGAGAGTAAAGCGTTTCTGCAAAATAAAAAAAATAAAACAAGAAACTGAGGGTAACGCAGATATGATGCCATCGACAGGTGACTCACTCGCATGTCCCGTTTCCTTGGTTAAAATAGCCATTTTCTCACGATTTACAAATAGTTGGAAGCATTTGGGATATTGTAAGTACTCAACTGAACAAAATATATAACACTGGCCTAGTGGTTTTTGGATATTTTACTGACATTTTTTTTTACATAGTGCACCTTTAAATTCCGTAATGATTACACTTTAAGTAATCATTATAAGTAATGTTGCACCTACATGTCAACTAACTCCCATTAGAGTATTAGTTAAGTATTAGTAGACTATTAGGGGTGGGGTTAATGAGGGTTAGTTGACATTTACTTGCAAAGTTAAGTATTTTCAGTTGAATGTCTGTTGGGGAGTGTTGGCAGATATTATGCAGACAGTCTATTAATACTCTAATGAGAGTTGACATGAAGATGCAACGTTACTTATAGTCATCAGACTGTCTAAAGGGGACTGTCAAAATAAAGTGTTACCAAGTAGGTTTCCATATAAAAAAAATGACAATCATTATCAAGGACATTTTTATCCATAACACAAACCTTTCAAGACAGCACAGAGTGCAACTTGATTTTTAAACTTGATTGATTTGGTCGATTTCAATGTAATTTTCAATACGTCAGAGCTAGACTACTAATCATAGTGACAATCCCATAAATCATTGAAAAGTTAGTCTCATTACAATTTCAAATACTTTTTTGTGATTTATAGAGCTGGTTGATTTTATTGAAGTTTTTAGTAAAGAAGGTTTTGAATTATCTAGGTAAAAAATGAATGAGAAAAATACTTAAAAAAGTGATGTAGTCACTATCGTGCTTCTCACAGATGTCTCTCTCTCTCTCTCTCTCTCTCTCTCTCTCTCTCTCTCTCTCTCTCTCTCTCTCTCTCTCTCTCTCTCTCTCTCTCATTCTCTTGCTATGAATAGTCAGAGGTGTCATGGATACCAAACAAACACTATTCAGGAATTTATGGCCTGATGAAGCTCACTCTCACCAAAGCTCTGCCATCCAACCTTTCAAAGGTCATCGTCCTCGATACAGACATCACCTTCGCCACTGATATCGCCGAGCTGTGGGCCATCTTCCGGAAGTTCACAGGTAATCAGTCACTTTCCGTCACGAGTCATACTGTATAAAGCATCGGGGCAGCGAAATTGAACCCTGATGTTATGATTGCAGAGAAACAGGTGATTGGTCTGGTGGAGAATCAGAGTGATTGGTACCTCGGTAATCTGTGGAAAAATCACAAACCCTGGCCAGCCCTTGGACGGGGGTTTAACACAGGTGAGGACACCAGCTTCCATCTGAACTCCGCTCATCAACCTTCAGTCACTTGTTAAATTAGTTTTATATGAGTCTAAGAAATGAACAAATGAAAGGGGGGAAATGCATGGCCATTCATTTAAAGGTAGGGTAGGCAATTTCTTCATTACATCATACAGAGCTGCCAACATAAACACTTCTCACTCCAAGTTGAACTCAAAAGTAATCCTCAACAACTGATTGCAAACTTGCAAACTTGCGGGGGGGGGGGAATTATCTACAATAAAATTATCTACAATAATTTTACGAAGCGACAGCAATAGTTTTTGTGCGGGAAAAAAAATCAAAATACCGACTTTATTCCACAAGTTCTTGTCTTCCTTGTCTGTCTCTGCCGTGAACTCACGAAGCACCACGACGCATGCGCGAGAATATCACGCAAAACCGGCGTTCGGACACGTGACCCAGAAGCGAGGAGGAGATTTGTTTACAACGAGCAGAGGAAGACGTGCCGTATCTAAGCTGTTGAATTCTACATTGATCGTGCTTTAGGTCTCGGCGCAGAGCTCAAAATGGGACTAAAGTGTGCATTTCATGGATTCCCGAACGCCGGTTCTACGTCATATTCTCGCGCATGCGCCGTGGTGCTTTGTGAGTTCACGGCAGAGACAGACAAGGAAGACAAGAACTTGTGGAATAAAGTCGTTATTTTGATTCGCTCAAAAACTATTGCCGTCGCTTCGTAAAATTATTGTAGAGCCACTGTAGTGAGATGGACTTTGTAACAACGTTTTTAGTGCCTTTTATGGGTCTTGTGAGTGTAAATGTACTGAATGTCAATGGAGGCCTTTCTCAGCCATCAGCTTTCAACAAAAATATCTTCATTTGTGTTCCGAAGATGAACAAATGTCTTACGGGTGTTGAACGACAGGAGGGTGAGGAATTAATGACATAATTTTCATTTTTGGGTGAACTAACCCTTTAAGAGCTGTTTATACTTTCGCCTGGCTCCGCAGCGCAAGCCTCCGGAGGCAGTCTGCGATGATGTCATTTTTGCCGCGCGCACCCTCGCACAGTCACTCTCGCGCACTGCGCAGACCCTTTTTACAGTCTATGGTGCGGCTTTATTACGCGTGTCTGATTTACAGTACATGTTTCGCGGTTGAGCAGCACGCACGCGCAGGACCCTGATTAATCAATGATCGATAGGTTTTATCGATTAAATGTATTATCGACAATTAATCGATCATCGATTAATCATTAACATCCCTAATTTTAACATATATTAAAATAGTAAACAGTTATATCAAATTGTAATAATATTTCACAATTTTGCAGTTTTTACTGTATTTTTGATCAAATAAATGCAGCCTTGGTGAGCAAAAAAAAAAAAACTCTTTTGACTGGTAGTGTATATATAATATTAAACTAATGAATTACTCTAAAGTATTTAGCCCTGCAATCAAGTATAAAGATATCAAATTTCTGTTTTCTGAACTAAATTTGAGCCTGTGTAGCCCTCACAGGAATGAGCACACAGGCATGATCACTTCTAAAAGGAGCACACTGCTTATGTCACATTTCATTTCAGTATAAAAAATAGAAAATAGTTTGCTCCGGTGGTCCATTTGACAACAGGTGTTTCTTTTTCGGGCTGCAGGTGTGATTTTACTCTACCTTGAGAGACTGCGCAGGATCGGCTGGGAACAGATGTGGAGACTGACAGCTGAGAGAGAGCTAATGAGCATGCTTTCAACATCCCTGGCAGACCAGGTCCATGTCCTTCATGAACAATTCAAAAACACTTTATAAGAAGAATTTATTTCATAGGACTTGTGAGATTGTGCTTTGTGCAACAGTAGTCTAAACGGTGATGAAACCATTGCTGAATATTGTTGTATAATGCAACAAAAACGTTACTGTTTTATGTCTTCACAGGATATATTCAACGCATTCATAAAACAGAACCCAGTTCTGGTGCATCAGCTTCCGTGCTTCTGGAACGTACAGTTATCGGATCACACTCGCTCTGAGCAGTGCTACACTGAGGTTTCAGATCTAAAGGTAACTATATTAGGTGAATGTTTCCGTATGAACGACCAAACTGACACAAAGGAATTAAAAAATTATGAGTCGTTTGAAGTAAAAAGGGGCCCTTTAACTGGTTCGAGCTTTGCTTTAATCATTGCCAAATTCACTGTTTGTTTTACAAATTGTGTCTAATGCAAATGTTCACCCAACCGACACATTCATTTCCTGTCAAATTTCCATTTTTAGCATTGAAACGATGTCTTTGAAATTGTTTATTGCTCAGTTTTATTACTTCCTCCTGCAGGTCATTCACTGGAACTCTCCTAAAAAGCTGAGGGTAAAAAACAAGCATGTGGAATTTTTCCGTAATCTTTACTTGACATTCCTGGAGTACGATGGGAATCTTCTCCGACGAGAACTCTTCGGCTGTCCCAGTCAGGCCAGCTCAGAGAGCACAGTGGTGAGTTACTTAAGTAGTTTATTATGCAGTATTATGCAAATGTCTTTTTTTTTTTTTGGAATAGCATGCAGACAATATTTCTATTACCTGACAAATATCATTAAAAAAAAATTGTATGTATTAATTGGTATCATATATTGGTCTATCTGATGGTCCTGGGCTATGGAAGCTTGCTTCTACCTGAGATGATATATTTAATTCATATTTTTATATATACATAATATAATAATGTAATTTATACATAAAAGGGAACAAATCAATTTAAAATTTAAAAAGTAAATTTTGCTCAATTTAATCGTGCACATTTGGCTTAGCTATGGAAGTGTTACATGTTCCCTTGGTTTTGTGTTTCGAGGTTTGTTATATAGTTTTTCTGTTGCCGTTGTTCCCTGTGTTTACTTCCTCTTTTACTTAGTTCCCTTGGCTGAATCTGAAATCGCCCCCTAAACCCTCATTCACTATTCCCTACGTTAGTCCACTAATGCAGTTCACTTGAAGGAGTGAATGAAAATGAGTGCGTGAAGTCAGACAGCCGTTGAGTGTCCATCGGCTGTACACTTGTTATTGCGGTGCAATGTGGGATTGAATGAGTGCACTCAATAACGGCCACTATGGTTTCGGACACCACTACAAATGGCTGTCCCCTCAAATAATGCCCTATTTGAGGGTATAGGGAGCGATTTCGGATGCAGCCCTTGTTTTCTCTTGTTAATCACATAGTGATGTATCAGTCTCGCCTGTGCCTTGTTATCCTGTAACGTGGATAACTCGCCTGTGGACTTTCTACTGCTAATAGATACACAGACACACTGCACTGAGCATGTGAGATGCTTAGGGCTGTAACGAATTTGACCAAAAATAAAAACCTCGATTACTTGAACATTTTACCTCGATTACGATTAATGAAAGTTTTTTTTGTTTTGTTTTTTGCTTTCCATTTTTTGCCCTCATAAGGTTTTTGAGTAAGTTCCTGATAAGGTTTTTACTGTAAATATTTTCTACTATTAAAGGTGGATTTTTTTTTTCTAATGAAAAAGTGCATTTCTTTGTGATTTTAAAATACTTGAAGGAAACGGTTCACTTACAGCAGTTATTGTCTATGGGGCAGATTTCTGTTTGTTGTACATCAGATACAGATAAATTAGCACAGTAGGCCTAAATTACATTTATTTGAATGCATAAATGAGAGAGTGATTGTGTGTGTGAATTACTCATACCGTCTCTATTCATTATGAACTTGTGGTTTGTACTTACTTCAAAGGTATTAAAATATATGCCTATAACGGTTGAGTTTCTAAGCTACTTTAGTGACTTTACTTTAGTCACAGGACAGCGTTGACACTGCATTTCTGCGCTGCTCTCTGCGCTCGATCTTCACGTGATGTGCAAACTTCTGTCTGAGTGTTCGTTTGTCACAATATATCAGCCATTAGTTCAACATAATACACATCTGATGGTCTAAAATCGCTTTAATGTTCAAACTGGCAAGCCTTAAAACACATACAAATGACAGCTTTGTGAGGACGCAGGTGAAAGAGGTCTGACTTCAGGGCGCGCGTGCGTTGTCAGAGACGCGGCACGGCACGGCTCGGCTCTCTGTGTCACAGAAAAAAGCTGAGCACTGAACGGATACGTTTTCCGTATTGTTGTTTTTTAATAGTGCACAATCGCTTTAAATGTTCAAGCCTTTAAACGCATGTACTTGACAAACTTTATGAGGAGGAAAGGGAAAGCATTCTGGCTTTGTGTCTTGCGCACGCCGTCTGGGTGTGTGTGTGTGTGTGTGGCAGCGTGTGGGCTATACACTGCAAAAAATGCTTTTCTTACTTAGTATTTTTGTCTTGTTTTCAGTCCAAATATCTAAAAAATCTTACGTTACGAAGCATTTACTAGACAAGCAAAAGTTTTTGTCTTGTTTTGGGGGAAATAACTCATAATTAAGGGAGTTTTTGCTTAAAATAAGCTAAATAATCTGCCAATGGGGTAAGCAAAATATTCTTGTTTTCTGTTTGAATTAAGATTATTTTGCTTACCCCATGTACACTCGTAAATTTAGCTTATTTTAAGAAAAAACTCCCTTAATTTTGAGGTATTTTCCCCCAAAACAAGACAAAAACTTTTGCTTGTCTAGTAAATGCTTCTTAATGTAAGTTTTTTAGATATTTGGACTGAAAACAAGACAAAGATGCTAAGTAAGAAAAGCATTTTTTGCAGTGTAAGAACGGCAATTAACGGACCTGTATAAACTGTGTAAAACATGCAGTTACTTTAGTGATTCTGGGCATCTATAAACACAGATAACTGCTCCTGCGCATCTCTCCGTGTGCCTGCAAACTGCACTTGATGTGTCTGGGGTCACGTGACTAAAACCAAAACCGATTATTCGTTTCGATTATTTTTCGATTAATCGTACAGCCCTAGATATGCTGCTGCTGCATAGATAGACATAAATCCCATAGCAGAAGAACTCTGATTGCACGCTGCAGGACTGGCCTACAGCAAACAATGAACCAGGCTGAATCCGAAATCGCCCCCTATACCCTCAAATAGGGCATTATTTGAGGGGTCAGCCATTTGGTGTCTGAAACCATAGTGGACATTATTGAGTACACTCATTTAATCCCACATTGCACTGCAATAACAAGTGTACAGCCGATGTACACTCAACGGCTGTCCGACTTCACGCACTCATTTTCATTCACTCCTTCAAGTGAACTACATTAGTGGACCAACGTAGTGAATAGTGAATGAGGGTTTAGGGGGCGATTTCGGATTCAGCCACAGACCATTTAATGTTGAGCAAGCAACCTCATTAGCTGCAGGATCAGGAGAGTCATGTGTCAGAGGCTTGTGTCATGCGGTAATGATGTGATTGATTGCTGATTGCATGTAAAGGACGTATCAGTCGATGCCCTCTAGAGTTTCATGACCATGCCCTCCATGAGTTACATGTAATTGCCACTTTATATCACTCGTTCTTGTGACTTTCTCACAACTTTATTTCTCACAGTAGTAATTTTCCATCTCACTATTTAGTTTATATTAAGTTTACATTATCTTTCTCACTTCTCACATTAATTACTTTTTGTCTGAGACAGAAACCAATACTAGGATCTGTAGACAGCAAAAAGAAAAAACTTTAAAGGGTTAGTTCACCCAAAAATGAAAATTCTTTCATTAATTTCTCACCCTTGTGTCGTTCTGAACCCATAAAACCTTTGTTCAATTTAGGAACACAAATTAAGACATTTTTTATGAAATCTGAGAGGTTCCTGAACCATCAACGTAATTGCAACTTCCAAGGTCCAGAAAGGTAGTAAAGACGTTAAAACAGTCCATGTGACTACAGTGGTTCAACCTTAACGTTATACTTTTTGTATAGAGAAACAAAAATAACAATTTCTTATTGTCTGTGTCACTCTTCTATGCTATTGACATAGTAAATACAGTGCAGCGCTTCCAAGTTCTACAGCAGAACAGTGTCTAACAATTGGCTAGCTCCTGCATCAACATCACACGCATGCGTTGTGGTGCTCACATGCTCAGCGTCGGCCAATGGTAAGCCGGCGTTTTGACGTAGAACAATGTCTTTACTACCTTTCTGGGCCTTGAAAGTTGCGATGAGGTTGCTGCCTAATTTCATCAAAAATATCTTGTGTTCTGAAGATGAACGAAGGTCTTACGGGTTTGGAATGACATGAGGATGAGTAATTTTTGGATTGAGTAAACATTTTTGGGTGAACTAACACTTTAAGTAAATATTTAAGGGCCAGATTTACTAAACAGTTCTGTGCGTGATCTACTGATGACGCGCAAATTAAAGAACAGACGAAGCCGGATCATTTCCATAATGATCAACGCAATCTACCAAGAGCAGCGCAAATTAGCGTCTGGTTTAATAAATGTCTTGTTTGGGGCACTAAGTAATGCCGCAAATACCAGTAAATTGACTAGAGCAAACCTTAGTAAATCACCGTGCGTGATTCGTTTAAATACTCTCCTCTTATAAATACTGCGTCTGAAAGGGAAACTCCTACAAACGCAATAAAGTCAGCCGCAAAAACCCTGTCCATACCTTTTCAGTGCAAATTTTTCACTGCGTGTCTTGAGTAAATCCTGACAGTAGTTTTTTAATGCCAAAAGAGGGCTTGCTGTGGCACAAGTTAGTAAATCTTCAAAAGTCTTAAGTATCTTTCTTCCTGCCAGTCATTTAGCAAAAGCTATTTGCTAGCGTTGCTTTTCACAATTAGCTCATTGTTCAGGTTGACTGATAATCAAAAGGCACTTGATTATATTTTCTCTAAAAATAAATATATTTCCCTCTAATAACTCTCTGATCTCTGTGTACGTGCATATATAGGTGCGTTCACACGTGCTTGTAGAACTTGTAATTACGACGTGTAAACTCATAATATTAACAAAGCTACAACTTGTACCACGTGGCTGTTGTACCACCTGACCACTGCAGATTTAAGGTGTGTTCGGCTGATCGCTGTTTGACATTAAAGTAACTTGAGAGCAATTCAAAAGCATACAGAGCTTTGTTTACGGTAATTACGGCATGGCGTGAACGTGGGCTGGGTTTTGGAAAGATAGGGTGTGTCTTCAGCACCCTAAGGCCCGATCAGACAGAATGTGTTTTTACAGTGAGAGGCGCCTTTTTAAAATGGTTTTCTATTGGCAGTGAGCGTTTTGTGCGCTGTTTATGCGCCCCGAGCGCCTCGCGTTTTAACCGCCTGCTGTGCCTCACGTTTTTCTAGGAGCGCTCTAAGCGCCTGAAGTTGAAAAAAAACTCTGAGCAGAAAAGCGCCCAGCGTCATCACGCCTTTTTTCTCCATTGTCCAATTGAATGAATGGAGAGGCGGGCCTTCCGTTGTGGTGACGGTTACCTTAGGCTTGTTCGACTTCACCCAGCAATGCGCAGACCGATCGGCGGCTGACTTGAAGCAGTGCATGCCGGTTAGAAATTTTGTCCGACTTGAGGCAGCGCCGACGCCACGTGACAGTGACATATGTCAACAAAGTGCCGCGAGAGCGATTCGAGAGCAGTCGGCTGATACAGCCGGTGCAGTTTCTCCAGAGCAGCTGCAAGAAGCTGCACAGACTCTGATGACGACACAGCTGTTCCTCGATTGGCTGGATTCACCGCATGACAGCAATCACGTGTTCATTCGTGTTTATTCTGAAACCTTCAGCTCCACTAATGCGCACAAATCAAAAAAGTTTTTTATTACAGTAAAACCTCCTTTCATGTAGTCGCGATGTTATATTGTCATGTTTATCAAAATAAAACTGATAAAAAATGTTGACACCACTTCATTGATAGTGTAGGATTATATGTTGAATTCTATTCTTGTACAAACACACACTGTATTAAGCAGTACATAAAGTATTACATGACAATAATGTCTCTGAAACATCTGTGTATTGCCAAATATTGCATTTATTTCACTTCAGCTGATAAAGTATGCAAACACAGCGCGAGCGTCACTACGGGAAGCAGAAAGTGTCCGACTTCACTTCTCCGTTTGCAGCTCCTCCCCGCCTGCACGCGGCTACTCTCGCCGATCAGTTGAATCCGGCCGCAGCCGATGTCGAACACACCTCTTGATTAGCCTGACAGGACAGCTGATTCGGGGGTTGCCTCGAAAACGCGTTCTGTCTGATCGGGGCCTTAAGCAGCAGATGGCAATACTTATATATTTTATGAGAACATGAAGACTTAAAAGAAACAGAAATAAGGGATTTTATAGTCTTAAGATGGATCATTCTTAATAAGTAATGAATACCCATGTCTAAAAGCAGCTCGGCCTTGGATTAGGACAAGGAAAAACAGTATTGTAAAGTCTCAAAGGATAACTTGACCAGAGCCTGCTTGTTTCCTCCTCAGCACAGATGATAAAGCATATTATTATTATTGTTTCTTTCCAGCTTCAGCAAGCACTAGAGGAGTTAGATGAGGACGACCAGTGCTATGATTTTCGGAGGGAGCGAATCATGGTGCACAGGGTGCATCTGTACTTCCTGCAGTATGAATACACACCTACAGATGATGGCACGGACATCACACTGGTGGCACAGCTCTCTATGGACAGGTGAGGATGACGGACTGTCTGAACGAATCTGCGAACACGCCTGTGCCACTCATGCCAATGCAATTTAATTACAGAAGTGTCATTGTCGTGTTTAATGAACCCTGTGCAGCACTTTGATTGAAATGAGAAAAGATTACTACAGAATTGCAAGTTAATAACATCTTCAAAACATGTTAAACCTTCATGTTATTTTCAGAAAGACTGCAGTTTTTTTTTTTTGGCAGAAAAAAAAAACTTTTATTATTTTTTAAGAATGCATCCTGTAAAGTCTACCTGTGGATTTTATGGATTGTTATTGAATAAATGATTACAAAAAATTATTATAAAAATGAATGATCATAGTATAATGGCATGAAAGCAAGCACACAATCAAAAAGGTAAAAAAATATAAGAGTGTTCAGTGCCATAAAAGTAATAATAATTAATGATAGCATACAGTATACAGGGAGTGCAGAATTATTAGGCAAGTTGTATTTTTGAGGATTAATTTTACAACATTAATAATTAAACAACAACCATGTTGTCAATGAACACAAAAAACTCATTAATATCAAAGCTGAATATTTTTGGAAGTGGTTTTTAGTTTTAGCTATTTTAGGGGGATATCTGTGTGTGCAGGTGACTATTACTGTGCATAATTATTAGGCAACTTAACAAAAAACAAATTTATACCCATTTCAATTATTTATTTTTACCAGTGAAACCAATATAACATCTCAACATTCACAAATATACATTTCTGACATTCAAAAACCAAACAAAAACAAATCAGTGACCAATATAGCCACCTTTCTTTGCAAGGACACTCAAAAGCCTGCCATCCATGGATTCTGTCAGTGTTTTGATCTGTTCACCATCAACATTGCGTGCAGCAGCAACCACAGCCTCCCAGACACTGTTCAGAGAGGTGTACTGTTTTCCCTCCTTGTAAATCGCACATTTGATGATGGACCACAGGTTCTCAATGGGGTTCAGATCAGGTGAACAAGGAGGCCACATCATTAGATTTTCTTCTTTTATACCCTTTCTTGCCAGCCACGCTGTGGAGTACTTGGACGCGTGTGATGGAGCATTGTCCTGCATGAAAATCATGTTTTTCTTGAAGGATGCAGACTTCTTCCTGTACCACTGCTTGAAGAAGGTGTCTTCCAGAAACTGGCAGTAGGACTGGGAGTTGAGCTTGACTCCATCCTCAACCCAAAAAGGCCCCACAAGCTCATCTTTGATGATACCAGCCCAAACCAGTACTCCACCTCCACCTTGCTGGCGTCTGAGTCGGACTGGAGCTCTCTGCCCTTTACCAATCCAGCCACGGGCCCATCCATCTGGCCCATCAAGACTCACTCTCATTTCATCAGTCCATAAAACCTTAGAAAAATCAATCTTGAGATATTTCTTGGCCCAGTCTTGACGTTTCAGCTTGTGTGTCTTGTTCAGTGGTGGTCGACTTTCTGCCTTTCTTACCTTGGCCATGTCTCTGAGTATTGCACACCTTGTGCTTTTGGGCACTCCAGTGATGTTGCAGCTCTGAAATATGGCCAAACTGGTGGCAAGTGGCATCTTGGCAGCTGCACGCTTGACTTTTCTCAGTTCACGGGCAGTTATTTTGCGCCTTGGTTTTTCCACACGCTTCTTGCGACCCTGTTGACTATTTTGAATGAAACGCTTGATTGTTCGATGATCACGCTTCAGAAGCTTGGCTATTTTAAGACTGCTGCATCCCTCTGCAATATATCTCACTATTTTTGACTTTTCTGAGCCTGTCAAGTCCTTCTTTTGACCCATTTTGCCAAAGGAAAGGAAGTTGCCTAATAATTATGCACACCTGATATAGGGTGTTGATGTCATTAGACCACACCCCTTCTCATTACAGAGATGCACATCACCTAATATGCTTAATTGGTAGTAGGCTTTCCAGCCTATACAGCTTGGAGTAAGACAACATGCATAACGAGGATGATGTGGTCAAAATACTCATTTGCCTAATAATTCTGCACTCCCTGTATTTCTATTTGTGATTAATTCAATTAATTAATTGCCATGACTTGTATTTAATTTGATTAAAATTAACTTGTTTAAAGTTCAGTTTTGGGTAAATAATAGTCTAATATGTGACCCTGGAAGACAAAACCAGTCATAAGTCGCACGGATGTTTATGGCAATAGCCAACATTGTATGGGTCAAAATTATATAGTTTTCTTTTATGCCAAAAATCATTTGGATATTAAGTAAAGATCATGTTCCATGAAGATATTTTGTACATTTCCTACTGTAAACATATAAAAATGTATTATTAGTAGTTATAAGAATTGCTAAGGACTTGATTTGGACAACTTTAAAGGTGATTTTCCCAATATTTTGATTTTTTTTTTGCACCCTCAGATTCCATTTTTGTTAAATAGTTGTATCTCTGCCAAATATTGTCATATCCTAAAAAAAACATACATCAATAGAAAGTTGTATTAAATCTCAAATTCATGATTTTTTACCCTTCTGACTGGTCCAGAGTCACATACTGTATGTTCCATTCAGAGTCTTTTAATATTCCCCACTGACCTATTTTAAACAAAGTCAGGCTTTTTTTTTTATATCATTGTAACTTTTGTGTCCCATAAAGTAGTCTTGCCATTTTCACAAAGATGAGCGTTATGCAGCATAGCAACATTGTTTTTGTTTGAAACAAGTATCAACTGGAAATGTTTGATGTAGAGAAGATCAGAACAGATTGTGCTAATACTGTATCAAAAATAGCTTGTTATCTTGCCTCACTTCAATTACTGCCCAGAATTTCACCAGAGACACTGTATTTGTCCACAGACTGCAGATGCTGGAGGCAATCTGTAAACACTGGGAGGGCCCCATTAGTTTGGCCCTCTACATGTCTGATGCCGAGGCTCAGCAGTTCCTGCGCTACGCTCAGGCCTCTGAAGTCCTCAAAAACCGCAAGAACGTGGGCTATCACATCGTTTATAAGGAGGGTCAGTTCTACCCTGTCAATCTGGTACGCAATGTGGCGCTCCGCAACGTCAACACACCCTACGTTTTTCTGACTGATGTAGATTTTCTGCCCATGTACGGCCTCTATGATTACCTCAGGTAAGACTCATGGCTGTCAATTTGTTAGGAATAATCTGTTAATATAATGGATACATTTCTGTAATTCATCTGTGTTTTTCCATGTAGAAGAAGTATAGTCCAACTGGACATGGCCAATACCAAGAAGGCTCTGGTTGTGCCGGCCTTTGAGACGTTGAGATATCGCCTTTCATTCCCTAAATCCAAGGCCGAGCTGCTGTCTATGCTGGACATGGGGACTCTCTACACCTTCAGGTACAGTAGACATTCAAAATAATCCTATCTCAAGGAAGTTCATAATTAACCCTTAAATGCATACCTCGGGTCTTTAGTGACCCGGGACGTCATTCACTACCCTCCTCCTCATTCATTTTTTAAAAGTTAGACATCAACCTTCTTAGTATTCCTCCATCAATTCATTATAATAAATATAAAAATGTAAAAATATAAATATATAACAAGAAAACAATAATAAAAGAATGCCTGTTTTCCCATTTTTTGTAAAAATTGTATAGGGTCGCTGTGATGAAGTGACGTTTCACTCATAGTTACTGCAGGCAGAAAACAAAAGAATAGGAAGTATCATCAGCAGAGCAAGAGCGTTTTACTGCAGAGCAAGTACTGAACGCAAACAAATATTAGTGTCACTGTCACTTGATGGGGGATCAGGTGAAGAAGCTGTCAGCGATCAAAATATTAATTTTGAAGATGTTGAAAATCATAGTTTTGAGAATATGTTTGAGATCACAAACATGAGCCAGATGCTGAAAGTACTGGGAAATGAACTCTGACGAGGACAGTGATGATGGTATAAAAACATTTGCTCAAACTGAACCCTTCCAAACTCCAAAAGGTAACGAAATATGCTTTATTTTATTCTTCTGTAATTGTTCCTGTAATTGTTATCAGGAGAGTTTTATATTATCACTGCAGGTAGAGATCCATCCGTTTTAGATATATATATATATAGATCCGGGTCACTAAAGACCCGAGTATGCGATAATGGTTGGCGAAACATTCATGCATTTAAGGGTTAATAATAGGGTCTTGTTGTCCGAAATAAAGAAAAATGACAATTCTTGTGAAAAATCTAATTTAAAACACGTGCCATATTTTTTAGAAATGTACTTTTTATATTCATGTTGGTTTCATGTGGTTTTTAAAAACTTTTCTTTTCAAGAGACATTAGAGTTACTAACTTGTGGCTCTCTAGCAGTTAAGAAACATTACTATAGCTATACCCATTAATACACTGAAAATAAATGATATCACAGAGCTACAATAACCATAATGAAACGACCCTTCACAATAGATAATGCTTTGCAATGAACTCTGGCAATTTATCTGTTCATTAAAATACTTTACACACCTGTTGAGTAATAAAACATCTCTGTGCCATCTCTGCGCCTCTTTTCCACCATTTCAGATCCCTCAGTTCTCGACATCTCCGAAAAGCCAAGCCAATGTTGATTCTCGTTTTATTACGAGCTCAGTTGTTTTTGTTTTTTTAACAGTTGATTTTCTTACACTTTGAACACATGTGAGTGTACACATCTTAATCATTTAAAAAATATTCATAAATATCATTTAGTCTTTGGGAAGTCATATCACATGACATTTTTCAACCTGGTCCAACCTCGCTTTGTCATAAAAAAGTCAAATTAAATTTTAAAAGACTTATTCAGTGTAACACTTAATCAGTGTAGCATTTTAAAAATAAAAGATTATGATAAACTAATGAACATTTGATTGACTTTTTTTCTTTATTATGATATCAGGACTATATCAATTTTTGCTCCAAAAATATTTGAATTCAGAAATTCAAACTAGGGGAATTGCAAGAAAAGCTAATAATCAAATCATAAAAATTAAAAGAAATATATATATATATATATATAATTTTTTTTTTTTTTTCTTTTTTTTTTTTTTACCTGCATGTCATGTGACCATCAGCCAAAATACCATGAACATGTCAATGTATTGTTAAATTATTCAAATATTAACTGAAAATCGTCAAGTAAATATTTTAGATCAGTGGTCACCAACCTTTTCAAGCCAAAGATCCCTGACCTCAGCCTTGATGAAAGGCAAGATCTACTTATAGATTTTTCATGGCCGATTCAGAGTTTTTTTTAATTTATTTCGAGAACATCTGTCGTTTTTTTTTCTTTGCTTAAGCAAATTATTTTGTTGTTTATTTGCTCTATAACAGCCCAAACTAGCTTAAAAATGTGTCATTTGAAATGTGAGGCAACCACTGCATTTTAATCACTACCCAAACAAAGATACACACATGTAGCATGAGCAGTGTTTTTTTTTATTTAAATTAGATTGCATAATTTCAAGACTTTATTCAGCTTTAGCTTTGTGAAATTGATACATAAGACACACCTGCACAAAACAAAAACAGATGGACTGAATAAAAATGCTAATTCACTTTTTGACAGTAGATGGTGCTTATGGAAAAGAAGCGTTTCTTTGGGTACCGCTGTAAAATGCCATCAAAACTGAGACAGTTTCGTTCAGAGATACATTAATTTAACCCCCCTCCCCTCCCCAATTCAATATTTATATTTTTCTTCCTATATTTCAAGCATCCCGAACAGTTATCTTGCTGGGACTATTTATACCTGGTCCACTTCGTGTTTTTACAGATCAGATATCTGATTTATCAGAACGATTCCATTTACACTTGGTCACATAAATGTGGTGTCTTCAATTCCCACGTTATATGCATTTTTAATGGAGTTCACATCACCGAAATCAACAAATATGAGCTGCGATCGCGATCGACGGGTTGGCGACCACTGTTTTAGATCAATGGGGTTCATCTGACAAAAAAAAAGTTTGGAATCACTGTTATAGAAGATATTGAATAAAGATGATGTTTAATATATTAGTAAATTAAAAGGACAAACAATGAGCATCCCATCATTGGCCTGTTTTCAAAAAGACCAGACATAATAGTTCATGCATTAGCACTAACATTCACATAATACTTCCCTAAAATGTAGGTATCATGTCTGGACAAAGGGTCATGCGCCAACCAATTATGCCAAATGGAGGACAGCCACAACGCCATACAAGGTGGAATGGGAGGCAGACTTTGAGCCGTACGTCGTTGTGCGCCGAGACTGTCCTGAGTACGACCAGAGATTCGTTGGCTTTGGCTGGAACAAAGTATCCCATATCATGGAGCTTGATGCTCAGGTAAGGTTTTCAAAAACGTTTGGCCTGTTTCTACCGCCAATTCAAGTGTCCAATGCCCCTAACCTGTCCCTTTTCCTTGTTCCAAAGGAGTATGATCTTATCGTGTTACCAAATGCCTTCATGATCCACATGCCCCACGCGCCCAGCTTTGACATCTCAAAGTTTCGCTCCAGTCCAAGTTACCGCTATTGCTTGACGACCCTGAAGGACGAGTTCCACCAAGACCTTTCTCGAAAGTACGGTTCTGCTGCTCTCAAGTACCTCACAGCACAGAGGAACATCTGAAACCCGTTTCAAATGTACTTTAGCACACAGGAGAATGGCTCGGTCTAGTCGTTTGAGGCTCAACAGCCAACATGCTGCTCTGCTACATGTTATGGTGTCTAGAGGTACGAAGCTGCCCTGCTAAAATCAGAGCTTTAATCAACTTTTTGATAAGTCATACAGCAGAGAACTGTGAAAACCAATGACATCAGACTGGTGGCGAAAACTCGACCAAACATTTCAACTGCTAAAAAGCGCAAAGGACATCGGTGTACGTTTGTGACGACTCACTTTCTTATAGTCTAAAATGAAAGACCTTTTTTGACAATCAGGGCTTTTTCTTCACTAAAGATCTGCGGCTAGTGATTCATGGCGCTACGCAGCTTTGGACCTGGCTAAAACCATCCGATGACGTATCGATGGGCCGAAAAGGACAAGAAATGAATGAGCTTTCCAAAGACTCTTCTGCTGGACTGAAGTGTGAGGAGGCCATCAAGACAAGAGGGACATTTAAGCCTTATAATTTCCTTGTTATTTAAAATATTTAAAAGTATTTTTTGGTTTTTAACGAATAGACGAAACAGTTTATGAACAACGACCTACAGCCTACGTATGTTTTACACGATATCAAAAAAAAGAAAATCGCATAATTTTTTTATTTAGAAACACTGATTTGCTTGTAGCGAAAGAAGCTTGAATGCTCGGTAGAGAGTATTTTGTGTGGTTTCGGAGGTCCCGAATGTTAGTAATTTATGATTTTGGTGAGGAATGATCAGAGCGTTATAACTGCTGCATTTATAACAAATGGCGCATATTATAATAATCCAGTATCATAGTGTATACCTGCTCTGAACTCACATCACTTTTAAAAATTTGCACTACATGCTGTTACTCAAAAATGACATTATCAACTATGATTATATGTACATTTGCATTGAGATCCACTCAAGGGACCATGAAAAAAAACAAAAAAACAGAGCATCCAAGTTTCTCAAGGACTAAATATTTGTTGTCGGTGAAACACTTTCTGTCATTGAAAGCGATATTTATTGTGTAAAATGTCAGTCACGTTCTGGTCAGTCCTGAAGTAATAATCCAATGTCCAATTCAGCATCAGTCACTCAAGTTGTAAAAGAAAAAATAACATCGGAAAACCTGACAAGAAAGTTTGTACGATGTATTGTACCAGTGGCTGCTGTCACAATGTTGTGTCCCGTCTTTATAAAGTAACGCTACTCCCGGTCAAATTGAGTTCACCCCTCATATACGCCACCCATGCCCTTCCGCTCCATCAGACTGCAGATTTACGGTAAATACCCGTGCCTTTGCTGTGTTGCGAAAACTGGATATTGATTGTACTACTGTACGCATCAGCGGGGCCTGCAAGAATACAGGTACTCTATTTATTATTGTTGACTTAAATCAATCATATTTTTCTATGTAGGGGACAAAGTGCTTTAAATAAATTCTCCCTGTTTCTATAGTTTGTCAAAGTTCTTGTGCTTTTTATTGTAGATGAGTCAGGTTGCCTGTGCTTTTCTCTGAATGCTCCATTTTTGAGTTCATTCTAAGACTCACTGGTGACTCAAAGTTGGAAGGTCCACAATACAGGGCAGTGCTGATAAGAAAAAGCATTACCTCGTCTCTTTCTCCACACTAATCTCACAAAAAAAAAAAATTCATCCAAATTCTGTCATTTTTTACTCAGCTCCTTTTGTTCCAAACCTGATTGCTTTTGTTTTGTCTGTGCCACACAAAGGGAATTTTTTAAAGAATCTTCACACAGCTCTTTTTTAATACAACAACAGTCTCATTTATAAAATGTTCAGTAAAAACGTCTTACATTTGATCTAAGATCATTTCTCAAATATGCACACACGTGATTCAGAGAAAATCACGGCCGTGCAGAAAGAATAAAATGCCGCGTAGACGGCAGACGCGAAATGAGGGAAGAAATCCATTTGAATGTAGTTTAAATGAGAAATAATTGCAGTGCTCTGTTCCACCACTATAGAGTTAGTATCGCTATAGTGTTAGAACCGGTGGATGCGGTTTACAGGTTTCATAGAGAGAATTATGTCGCGTGTGAGCAGCAGTGAGTCGTGTTTGCAGTCCAAATCTCAATATGAGAGGCAACGTGAAACGCAAAGACGTGAAATAGAACGTCATCATGTTTTAAAGAAGAGTGGCTTGATTAAGTGGAGGAAATAACGGATGATGTACACAGCACGGTAACAAAACAGACATTTACAGTTACACCCATCACAAGTGTAGCGTGCAAACTCTAAACACCAAAGTAACACACGTCCGTTTAAATAGATCTGTGTGTGGTTTGGGTTTCAGGGATGTTTAGATAAAAGAATTCACATGTTCCCTTGAACATATTTAGCTATTAAATCTTTTGTTTTTGTTTTTTTAAGATCTACTTTTTTTAACAAATTGACGCATTTAAAGGTCCCGTTCTTCGTGGTTTTTTGAAGCTTTGATTGTGTTTACAGTGTGCAATATAACGTGTTCATGTTTCGCGTGTAAAAAAAACCACAGTATTTTTCACACAATTTACTTATCTGTATACCGCTGTTTTCACTGTCCTAAAAACGGGCTGATGAGTTCCTTGTTCTATGAAGTCTATGAAGTCAGGAGTTCTGATTGTGCCAGCGGTTCCTGTGTTGTGATTCGACAGCAGCTTCATGCCTCTTAACGGGAGATGTATGCGCTTAATGATCTCTACAGCGTCCCTGGGAAAGCCAAACAAAGGTGATTTGACTCCGGGATGAAAATAACAGCGTCTCGACGACATGGCGACAAACACACTCAAACAATTCCTTTTCTCCACGCGACCGTCCTCTTCTCCACGTGGGACAGCAACTAGACCACGCCCCCTTTTTTCGCATATTCTTGTGGGCGGAGGTTAGTCTGTTCTACTGTTCTACTGACGTCATTTATGAAGGAAGTACCAGGATGTAGTCCAAGCCGGCCGTTCGCTGTAGGCTTTGAAAGGGAACTTCTGTTAAATAAAATATCTCGCTTGGCATTGAACTTTGAGCTTTATAATTTTACAGGTATTATTTATGCTCTAACAGCAACATTACACACTAACTAAAGTTTGAACAATGGGATCACGAAGAACGGGACCTTTAAACTGATATAATATATCAGTTTAAATACTTCAATTAGTTTGTATATAACATTATAGGCTGTTAATAAGCCTAATAAAGAATTGATCTCACAAGGGGATTGTTTAGGGATCCTTGCCATTAAAAAGTAAAAAAAAAAAAAAACTGACATAGTAAATCTTGGAAATTCATAAGAAATAAACAAACATTTAAGTTTGATGGGTTAATGCTGCCTGTCGCCGATAAAACAATCTCAGTGTAACTGTTTAATTTTTTATTATATTATATTATAAAGAATTTAACTGTTTTGGGGGAGATTTTAATAGTATTTCTTGGTACAGAAAACAGCAATGAAAAAAAAAAATCTCAGTCAAATTAAAATGTGATAATTTAGTGACTTCTGCATTAACTGCTTAAAAAAAATATTTAATATACCACTAAGTTACATCAAGGGTTAAATAAAATAGAAATGGCACATTCAAGTTACAAGTTATAACTGCATGATGAAACCACTTTTTGTGTGTGTTTACGTATGCTGTACAGGTCTGGTATAAAGAATGTTTTTGCTCAGGTGACCAAAATGTCCGCCTAATAGAGAAAAGTTTTGCTCAGCGAGAAAAGAAATTAGAGGGAACATTGCATACACCTCTCTTCCAGATGTGAATTTCTGCATTATAGTGCATTTTATAGCCTATAGATTGGATGAAAAAAATATACATGTGTGGCACCAAAGAATGCTACTAAGTGAACTTTAATGCTGTGTAATTATGCTAACCGGGGTTTATTATTAATATTATTATTGCTGCTGCGTCTCTGCAGTACTCTGACTCTGTCAAAAGGAAAGTGCGTACACCTGCTTAGAATCTTACTAAGTACTTTTCCATGTCAAAAATCTCAACGTTAGCGTATACACACTCTAAGATCAAATATGTGCATACACACGTTTTATAAATGCGGACCTAGATCTGTGAAGATCCTAAACAAACATTTAAAAAAGCATATAATTCATATCCAAAAAATTCACAATGTCCATTGTGTAAAGGTGTACTTAATTGTATTGACTGACAAATATTAAAATTATATTTAAAAAAAAGAGTATTATTATTATATACACTACCGGACAAAAGTGTTTATTTTTTTATTTTTATGTTTTTGAAATTAGTTTTCTGCTCACCAAGGCTGCATTTATTTGATCAAAAATCGAGAATAACAGTAAAATAACAATTTAAAAGAACTGTTTTCTATTTGAATATTTTTTATGATGTATTCCTGTGATGTTAAAGCTGAATTTTCAGCATCATTACTCCAGTCTTCAATGGTTCAGGGTCTATTTATAGTGTAGGGGGCGGGACACTTCAGATTCTAGAGAGCATTTGATTGGACAGAAGATTTGATGAGAAGGTTAAGTCTGCGAGGGTGTCATCAAAATCTGTGATTCATTTTAACGGAAGTGAGACACTGTAAGTTTTGAACGCTTATATCTCCTAAATGCAAATGTTGTCATTGTTTTGGAGCACACAGGCTTATTCCTAACCTTAAGGCTAACATAGTCATACTAAAAGCTAAAAAACAGTGGGCCTTTAAGTGTTGATAAAAAAAAGAATGCATGAAGCTAGAATAAAACAGGTTTTTTATTGTTTAAATTTTGTGAAGATCAAAATGCGAGCTGTGGCTGGCAACTTTTTTTTTTTTTTTTTTACGCTTGTGGGGAAAGAGTTAAAAATATAAATAGTTTTGCAGTTAAACTATCAACTTTATATATCCAGGGCTGGATATGGCCTGTGGACTGGAAGTTTAAGACCTCTTCTTTAGATATTGAGACGTATTACTGTTGACTGCAAATTACTTCAGCCAATCCATCTGTTAGGGGCAAGAGGCTGAAACTGATCAGTTGTTTTCCAAATGGATCTGACTTGTGTTAAAACAAAGTTAATTCCGGCAATTGCAAGAGAGAGACTGCGGTAACCGGAGCCCTGAGAGCAAGCGGGAGCTGTTTCCTGCGCTGTGTGGGCTAATGCATGTGTAATTGCCTGAAGTGGCCCTTTATGACATCATGAATCAGAAACCATTGCACACAGTGAAAGAGTTTCAAGCAGCTTTTCAGCATTCATTCACTCCACCCAGCAGCACATTACAGGAAAGGGCATGCAGGGAAACTCTGCTCTCAGTGTGTGAGCTGCGCAGCTCAGGATGCCCCAGCAACAATCTAGAAAATGGACTCACATCAGGAAACATGCTCAAGCTTGAATAATTCATTAGATACAAGACGGTGGCAAGTAAAAGCTGTTTCTTGCTGATTTCAAGAGTCCCAGATGAGTCTCTGTTCTTCCAACTTGGGAACTTTTATTTAATTTAATTTAGTTTCAATTTATTTTGAAGTCCAGACTCATGACATGGCAGAAGGGAGGGTAAAAAAAAGAAAACGTTCACATGTGCATTATGAAATCAGGTCACTTTCACAGCTGGCAGACCAAGCGTGCAAATTCTCATTAGTAACTGCTAGGACATTTTCTCTGTGGTTTTTCCCTTTCATGATGTGTATGTTTCTATGGGAATTTGGCTTAATGAATTGGAACTATAATTTCTTGCATTTACATCATTATGATGGAGAAGTGTTTGTGTTTAATACAATATATTAAAACTAAGAAAATATAATATATCCAAAGTGACACCCTTGTGAAAATGAAGTGCACTTAATTGTACTGACTGTGCACTTCAAATCTTAAACATACATTTTTAAAACACTTCTTACAGATAATCTAATATTAATGAATTATAAGGCCCGCTAAAATCTCGTTCCAATGCCAGTAACGATCTGCGGTGGAAGGTCGCTGCACGTTTGTGTTTCAGCTGGGCAAAATGGATTTGATTATAATATTCTTTATCTGACTCCATTTATCATATTGTCGAATTTAGGATAGAATGCCAATTGGTTGTTTGGTCATTTATATTTAATAGTTAGTCACACATTTAACCATTCTGTTCATTAACTTTTTGTTGCAATTATACCGTTCCGTAGGCTACTGGAGATAGTTAATAATTACAGAGTAATTCATCAAGGATGAAAAATGTAACAATTTATTAACAGTCAGGAAAGTGTATAATGCCAATTACATAATCAATTCAAAGATAATCCATACACAACATCAAATACTCTGTAGCAAAGAATAAGATATTGATACCTGACTTCTGAATATTACGTGTTAAGACACTCTTTAAGTAACTCAGACCAGACCGAAAGCTCTTTCAAATGGAAATACATGATAACAAAGGGAATTTAAATTGGATCAAGCTCCCATTTGCCTGGACTGAAAGAAGAGACCAAATGGCTCCAAAAACCACACCCATCATAATATGCAAAATATTATGATATCAAACACATATAATATTGTACAGTGAGAACCTACATCCAAATCGTACAACTTTTGGGTGATCTCTCAGCATGAAGTGGAGTGGGATGTGGGAAAAAGGAGAAGGGAAAGACATGTAAATTAAGGCTATTTTCAGTTGATTCGCGTCGTCTGCGAAAAAGTGTCCTCTGAGTGAGTAATTGTTTTCTACCAGACAACTTGACGTTATGCAAGTTTTCTCAGTCTTTCACCACTTAAAGGTGCACTATGTAACTTTTCTGTCCACTAGAGATTGCCTATTCAAAACAAAGGCGTAGTTTGATGACGCCAAGTTTGAGTGCAGAATCTTGGGACATGTGGTCTTCACCTCACAGCCGGTGGGAAAGAATCAGGATAGGACTCGGGCAGAAATCATGTTCATGGATGCGATTATTAACGTTACTGTAGTATGAAGCAGAGCAGGACCGAGTGTTGTGGAGCTGAGCAAGGCCGCTGGAGCGATTGTTAATAAGATGAATGCAACACACGCCTCGTGAGCAGCGGGACTTTTATTATGCCAGAGTCGCCAATGCCATTTCCACTTTTCCGGTCATGAGTATGAGATAAACATAGTTGTGTTACCATATTAGATACATTTGAGTGTGTTGAAAAGGATGTTATGGCGTTACTCTGTGTTCGCTCGGCGGCTGCTATGACACATGTCACTTGTCATAATGAACAAGTAATAGGCTATTTTCTACCCTGGTTTTGAGGCTCTCTTATGGAACGCTCGGTTTTTATGGGGGCGTGCCGCATTGAAGACATGGAAGTAAACACCCACTGCTATGATTGGATAAGCTTTGCATACTATAATGAGCTTCGGCTCCCCCGTCAGTACACCTGAGGAATTGTTTTGAAAGCATGTGGGAAAACGGCAACAGGAATGATTCGCCCACAGGGCTCACAAAATGTCTTTATCAAACAAACACGATTTACCTGTCATCCACCCACAATTCACTGGAATGTTATTTTTTATTACTTGGCCCGCCCGGTCGGTGGATATAACCGCAAACCGTGCATCACTAACACACACACACACACACACATGCACGGATAAGCCTCACTGCAGAGTCAGACAAATCAGCATGATCAAAACTTCTGCGATTGTATTTTTGAAATGTGAAATGAAGGAACAGACGTGCAATGTCTTCCCCACGTGAGCTGGATCTTCATTAAAAATAAAGTTCATCCATGCATTCATAATATTGGAATCTGAATGAAGCTTATGCAGCATGTTTATTGTTTCGAAGTTCAATCCGGTTTAGCTCCAGGCCTATGTTATCTATTTATAACATGCCATTAAGAAATTGGTGGGCGTGGCTACAGAATCAGGTCTTTCACCACACTCTGACGTCACAGGGAGGGAGGCACATTCCCAGATCAAGCATTTGCTGAGCCAGCTGTCAATAAAAGCTTTTCTTTGACAAACAAGGAAGTTTTCAGCTCTGAAACTTACAGGATATTCGTTATATTCTTTAACAGGATATTGCCATGACCTTTTATATATCAAAAGTTGATTTCTCAATTCATGACCCCTTTAATATTAATTGAAACTAATACATTTTCATTTAATTGCAAATAAAATGCAATTAAGTGTCCGAAAACATTACATTCAAATTATGTATTATTACATTCAAATGTTCTTGTTAATGGTGTCACCACCTAAATCAATGAATTTCTCTTGTGCGAGTCAAACAATAAGAAGTAATTCCTCTAGATAGCCCCACACAGATCAATGCCAATACACCACTGCACCGTTTATTATCTCTTAAGTTAATGACAGGAATCAAAACACTCCATTTATCAACTGGTGACAGCCTCCAAATATCTTCTCATCTCAACAGTGACTGCTCGATACTGATATTAAAATCCTCATATCAACTTAAGTAATGGTTGCTCAATATCACTTGCAGTGACGTTTAGCAGGAGGTCATGATTTGTTCTGTTCTTTTTGTTCCTCAGCTGTCGTCTCCCCTTCACACTCTGTGTAACACAGGCAGTAAATAACAAACTGTAGATCAATATTAGCCAGATGTCATTGTGGGGTTAACAGAGCCTGCTAAGGTCAAAAGGGTTGCAAAGTTTTTCTTTTACTAATGTTCAAGTGATTTCTCAACTTGACATTTCTGATAATGAAATTGCGTATACGCTGTATGCTGTGCACCCTGAAACTGTGGTATTATTACACCTACACGTTCTGACCAATTGCATGACCTTTCCACTGGTTTTACTAGATAAGGACTTCATTGAAAAACAATAGGAATAAAATGGACATCTGCTCATAAATCATTCCAAAAGGATAGTTCACCTAAAAATGAAAATTATGTAATTTACTCACCCTCAAATTGTTCCAAACCAGTATACATTTCGTTGTAACACTTTACAATAAGGTTGATTAGTTAACATTAGTTAACATGAACTAATATAGAACTGCACTTATAAAGCATTTATTTATTTATCTTTGTTAAAGAGTTACTTCAGCGATTAGCATTAAGCTTTTTATCAGTAGAAACCCGGTAGTATATTCAAATGATCGTGCTCCCCCCTCATGGTAAATGGTAAATGGACTGCACTTATATAGCGCTTTTAACAGACCAATGGCCATCCAAAGCGCTTTACACATTGCCTCACATTCACCCATTCACACACCGATAGCAGTGTCTGCCATGTAAGGCGCCATCCAGCTGGGAGCAGCTGGGGTTAAGTGTCTTGCTCATGGACACCTCAACACTTGGTCAGGTGGAACCGGGGATCGAACCACCAACTTTCCGGTTTGTAGACAACCTACATGAACCACTGAGCCACTGCCCCCCCACTCATGTCCCCCTGAGATGAGAGGATGTATTTTATGTCTGGAAAAAAGCCTCCGATGACGCAAATATCGTCATTTTGCGGCATCTGGGGGTTTTTTGGCCAGAGGCTAGAGACTACAGCCAGTAGTAGGAGCTAGTTCCGCATGTTTTCAAACCGCCCATAGTGGTGGGATCTCACTCACAGAATGTAAATGCGCACGGCCACACGGGCATTCATAATCATAATTCATAAGTGCAGAGCAACGCGAGTGTTCTTAATGAATTCCTTTGAAAGTTATGCTTCCACAGGCATTAACTGAAAACGTGCTAGACTGGACACACACCGTGAATGACTGTGAGGCCATGAATGAATGACAATGTGGCCATGTAGAAGGTGAGAACCCAGTTGCAGAAATGAGAGCTCAGTCAGGGAATACACTTAATGTCTCTTTAATTAGTCCAGAAAGTAATTCCAAACAGAAGATCCAAAATGTTCTAGCCTGACGTCGTCATACTCAATTCTAGTCAGAATTTGAGTCTGATACTGCTCCGTTGGGCTGTGATTATGGGGCGTGTTTCAACCGAACCAGGAAAGACCTCAATTGGATAGACCTACAACCAATCAGAGCAACGGAGCGACGCATAACGTTAGTTGTCAAATGTCAACAGAACTCAACTGCACTGTGTTGCCAAGTCCGCGGGTTGAAGTGACCCCAATTATGTGATATACAGACCCAGGAAAGCGAATTTTAGCAGGCAGCCCTGCCAAAATAACACATATTTTACCCCCCAAATGCCTTTTTATTTCCGGAGAACCCCCCCGGAAAGCTATTGGGCTTGTTTTTGGCTAGTTTTGAGTAGCAATCGGGATTGGGCGGGTTTTGTTGTAAAAACTTGGCAACCCTGTCTGCATGCACAATGGAATAAGTTACGTTAGAAGAAAAAGATGAGTGTAAACGATCTTTGCCAGTGTTGTAAAAAAAGAATTTAAGGATACACAGAGTACTTACCAACACGATTATCATTTCTGAGAGAAATAGTAAAGGTGAATGCATATACGAACAAGTTCTCCGTTTAGGATTAGAACAAATTCAACCCAAGCCTGTTTATCATCTGTCCATCATCGTCTAAAGCCCGCCCTGACAATTTCATTGTTCCGAACAGTTTCTGTTCGGGCATAATTACATCTCTACGGATCAAGTCCAGACCGAACTGCCCGAGGTAAAATGTTGTGGGCGGGGCTAAATTCGGCTGGCATCCAGGCTAAAAATGTTCCAAAAAGAAGAAAGTAATTCCAAAACTGTAACTCCAAATTGTTCCAAGGAGTCAATACCAAAAGCCAAAAGAAGGTCTATAAACATCAAAGGGTAAATGAGTGTCTCCCAAAAAACTTCAAAGAAAAAGAAAAAAAAAAGACAACCAAAAGTCAGATAATCAAACAGAGCAAATAAATCCAGAGAAAATCACAAGAGGGATTTACCAAAAAACTGGAGAGGTTGGTCTCAACATATCAAACACTGAGCAAAGAACAGAGGAACAGAGCATCTTAAAATCACTCTCAGGAAAGAAGACACAGGTGAGAACAATAACACATGACACAATGACAAAAACTGAAATGAAACACAATGAGGGCCCCTAGTGGCCAAAACTAGTCCATAAAGCGAACATAAGGTTTTAGGAAATGGCTGTGACTAGCTAGTTGATTTCTTCAGCGATGCATCATACTATGGCAGTTCAGCAGTGAGTACACCGTTGTACTAGAAACACAACCCTGTTTAGTTCCTTTCTCTATGAACCCCCTCTTTCTGAAAAGTGCAATGTTTTCTGATTGGTCGGCTGGACCAGTGTGTTTCGGAAATATCAAACCTCTTTCTTTACCATAACTGCAAGTTTCAACACACTACTCAGGCCATACAAATAGGCCTCTACCCCTTTTTTTGCCTTGGGCGGGGATTATTCAAATGGGGAATATTGTGACGTGTTTGTTCCCAGAAGAAAACTCAAGACTACAATCGAGGCATTTGTGCTTTGTAACTTTGCAGACCTTTTTCATGCTCAAACAGCAACTAAACACACTAAAGAAAGTTATAATAGATCCTCTTTAAAAGATTTCCCAGAAGCTGCCTTGACCTTTGTCAAAACAAGTGCCGAAGCTCAAACAGCAGGCGTGAGGTGGAGTTTCTGATAAAGGACTACTTCTATGTCATGCTAAACAGAAAGATTGTTGCTATGAAAGACATGTGCTACATAAAGCAAACCCTTGGTGAATAGCAGTTTAATCATGCTTATTGCTGGTTGCACATGGAAACTGTCATAACTCACTGTAATGTTAAAGAGGACACACTTTCCATATGCCCTACTTCTGTGCCAGCTAGCAGAAGTTCGGAAATGAAAATGGTCCTCTTCAAGGTGTTTATAGGTCTTTAGAAGCAGCAAACTGGCATAGAAAAGTCACTAATCATGCTTTGTGTTTTCTGCCGGAGATACTGAAGTTGACAGATTATCCTCACATGATTGCTTTCAAAACCTAGTGCGCTGCCTATATGGCTCTAAGTGAATCCTAAACTCATAAGCCACTGATTCAGAATATTTTTTCGGCAGCAACTCCATATAAATAATATTCCTCACAAAAAGTGCACGTGACTTTACTCAACTGATTACAATACAGTTTTATTTAAGCATACTGCCACGTTTAATATGTGAAACTATTATATGCAGAAAAAGACATAGAACACAGTAATACATAGTCAATAAAAAAAATAAAAAAAGTTTTATTTATATATATATATATATATATATATATATATATATATATATATATATATATATATATATATATATATATATATATATATATATATATATATATATATATATATATATATATATATATATATATATATATATATATATACAGTGCCCTCCACAATTATTGGCACCCCTGTTTAAGATGTGGTTGTGGACTTCTAAAAATTCTCCTTTTTTTTTAAACAACATAGAACCCAAATGCAAAAAAAAGAGAAAAAGTACAAGTTACATTAACTACATTACTTTGGTGGTAAAAAAAATCACACATTTAGAAAAAAAAAAAAAACTTGAAATCATGTGTCCCACAATTATTGGCACCCCTAACAATTCCTCTGAAAATTTTTATTGATTTTTTTTTAAATATATTTTTCTGTAGTTGCTAAAGTTGGTCAGGGTATCTAGGAACTTTTAATTAGTAATTCATGACTTCCTGTTTCCCTGGGGTATAAATATTACGTGACACAGAGGCCTAATTCTCTTACCCATTTGTCAACATGGCAAAGACAAGAGAACACACCATTCAAGTAAGGCAGATGTGTGTCGACCTTCATAAGTCAGGCAATGGCTACAAGAAAATAGCCACTCGCCTTAACTTACCCGTATCTACAGTCAGAGGAATCATTAAGAAGTTTAAAACAACTGGAACAGTGACAAACAAGGCTGGAAGAGGTCCCAAGTTTATCTTGCCACAACGCACAGTGAGGAGGATGGTAAGAGAAGTAAAAAAATGTCCTAAGCTCACTGTCACAGAATTGCATCAAAGAGTGGCATCTTGGGGTCACAAAGTCTCCAAAACAACCATCAGACGCTCTCTACATGCCAACAAGCTGTTTGGGAGGCATGCAAGAAAAAAGCCTTTTCTCACTAACACTCACAAACGTAAACGTCTGGAGTTTGCTAAGCGGTACTGGGACTTCAACTGGGATCGTGTGCTTTGGTCAGATGAGACTAAGATTGAGCTTTTTGGCAACAAACACTCTAAGTGGGTCTGGCGTAAGACAAAAGATGAGTATGCCGAAAAGCACCTCATGCCCACCGTGAAGTATGGTGGAGGATCTGTGATGCTGTGGGCCTGTTTCTCTTCCAAAGGCCCTGGGAACCTTGTTAGGGTGCATGGCATTCTGAACGCTTTGCACTACCAGGACATTTTAAATAAAAACCTGATGGCCTCTGCCAGAAAGCTGAAGATGGGTCGTCATTGGGTCTTTCAGCAGGATAATGATCCAAAACATGTGGCAAAATCTACACAAAAATGGTTCAGCAGTCACAAACTCAAGGTCCTCCCATGGCCATCTCAGTCCCCAGACCTCAATCCAATTGAAAACCTGTGGGGCGAGCTAAAGAGGAGAGTGCATAAGAGAGGACCCAGGACACTGGATGATCTAGAAAGATTGTGCAAAGAAGAATGGTCAAAGATCCCTCTCTCTGTGTTCTCCAATCTTGTGAAATGTTATAGGAGGAGATTAAGTGCTGTCTTGTTGGCAAAAGGGGGTTGTACAAAGTATTAACATCAGGGGTGCCAATAATTGTGGGACACATGATTTCAAGTTTTTTTTTTTCTAAATGTGTGATTTTTTTTTTTTACCACCAAAGTAATGTAATAAAATGAAAGGTTGGATTTTTGTCTTTTTTTGCATTTGGGTTCTATGTTGTTTAAAAAAAAGGAGAATTTTTAGAAGTCCACGACCACATCTTTAACAGGGGTGCCAATAATTGTGGAGGGCACTGTATATATTAGGGGTGGCACAGTACATGAAAAAAAAAATGTACTTCGCTTGTCTCGGTTCGGAGCATGTGCGTTGCACGGTTTCAACGCATGCGCAATGTATCCTCGTGCCCGTATGTTACCTCAGACAGAGGGTGTCCTTTTCGCGTGAAATAAGAGGTGTGTGTGTGTGTGTGTGTGTGTGTGTGTGTGTGTGTGTGTGTGTGTGTGTGTGTGTGTGTGTGGACATACAGTAAAATAAAGTAAAAGTGGAGTGCTGCAGGTCACGTCACGTGTAGAAATGCAAGTGGGAGAGATAAGGAAGGCTGCCCGGAGTTGGAGGATGCGCCAGCGACGTATAGCTGGTAGGGCAGATGCAGTGCGTATGCGCGCGTGCGCGTGCGTGCATTCACACACTGGCAGTGTTTGTCTTGCGCAGCTGAACCGCGGCTTGTGTATTGCAAATACAGACAAATATTGTCCATTCTGTCACATTTTCCGGTGTTCTCCTCCGACCCCTGTCTGTCTCGTGCTTTGATTTATGATGGGCAGCATATATCTGCTGCAAATGCGACCGTGTTCCCCTCTGTCTCATACACACATGCATATAACATTCTATATATAAGTAGTTCACATGATAAATGTAACATTTAAAAGTTAAGATGCTTCTAGTTTTAATAATTTAAACATGCCTTTGAAGTTTGGGCAAAAACTTCTGGCAGTGTTGTGTTTTTGTGTATTTTTTCTTTTCTTTTCACAGCGCTGGATGTCATATGGTGATTGTGAAACACACGGAACACTTCATGGTTAATCAGGTCAGCTGAATTAAAGCCACAGTGCATTGTTCTGATCAAAATTGACATGATTAACATGAAAAATGTTACGCCAATGTGTCGGACTCGGTAGACAGGCAGTTAAGAAACAACTTCTACATGATATAACAATTTTTTAATACTGTATCCTAATTGTGGATGATTAAGCTATATATCATATGCTGAAGTAAATTTCTTGAGTGTTAACGATAAAAAAACAACAACAACAAGAACCGTACAGAACCAAAAACCGTGACCCTAAAACCGTGATACGAAACGAACCGTGGGTTTTGTGAACCGTGCCACCCCTAATATACATAGGATATATATATATATATACTTAGCTCACTGTGTTTTAGAATGGGTATAGCATATATTGAAATTCAGTGATGTCCATGTGTTTAATTGTATTGGATGTGCCCATGTAGTGTAGCCTGGCTCCGCCCTCCTACGTACATGTAGTGTACTTCTTAAAATTATATAAAAAACAATTAAAAACTGTACTTGCAGATAATATAATATTAATGAAAGAAAAGGCTACTTAAGTGTAAATAAAGAGAGTGCACTTTCATGACTATGTTTTTTAAAGGTGCACTGTGTAAATTTTAGTGCCATCTAGCGGTGAGGTTGCGAATTGCAACTGGCCACCACTAACCCTCCCTTTAGAAGCACATAGAGAAGCTACGGTGGGGAACACAGGACAAAAATGTCGTTGTCTGAGACAGCAGAGCTAGCGCTCTGTAGAGAAGTTTGTCCATTTAGGGCTACTGTAGAAACATGACGGCGCACAATGACGATTTCACTGTAAGGGGACCCGCGGTGTACGCAAATAGAAATGGCTCATTCTAAGATAATAAAAACATAACGGTTCATTATGTAAGGTCTTTATACACCACTGAAAACATAGTTATGTATATTATATTGCATTTCTGTTAATAGATCCTCATAAATACTACACACTACACCTTTAATACATGTTGCACTTTGTAATGATGTCAAATTAAAAGTTTTAGAAGTACACTTATTTTGATGTGTTGACTAACATTTTAAAGCACATTACAGTAAATATAGTAAATATAGTTTACATTTATTAAACTGCAACTTAATCATTACAAATTTATAATTATACACATTTAAATACATGACATACAAGTTTAAATAAATTACATTTTAGTTTAGCATATACACTTTAACCATATTTCAAAGACAATAGACGTAATTATGTGAAATTGTAAATATGTAAATATGCTCTAAAGTCTTACTTTAGTAACTAATTGCATCTATTATAAATTCAAACTACAATACATTTTCATTTAACTCTAAATAAGATGCAATTAAACATTACATTCAGATGATATTCAAAGTATGATAAAGTGCACTTTTCCACAAAAGGTAATTCATTCCTGTACTGTAAGTGTATTTAATATGTCTTCATGTACTGATAAATGTGAGCTGTGGCTACAGGATCCTTATGTCTAACTAATATACTGAGGGCCCTATTTAAACGATCTGAAACGCAAGTGTCAAAGCGCAAAGCGCAAGTAACTTTGTGGGCGGGTCTCGGCGCTGTTGCTATTTTCCCGGCGGGATAAATGGCTCTTGCGCCGGGCGCAAATCTAAAATGGGTTGGTCTGAAGTAGCTTCATTATTCATAGGTGTGGTTTGGGCGTAACGTGAATAAACCAATCAGAGCGTCATCCAACATTCCCTTTAAAAGCAGGTGCGCAAGTTCCATTATGGATTGCTATTATTATGGCGTATTTACCAGGCGCACGCCAGGAGCGGTTCACAGCCGAGGAGACTGATGTTCTTGTAAGAGCAGTGAAAGACAGAGAAGTTGTGTTGTATGGGGATGGGAGAAACCCACCCAAAATAGCGTCGGTTAAATAAATAATTAGCCTGAATAATTTGTAAGCTAGATTTATGCCTATTTTTTCACATCTTCGTGGCACACCACAATGATTTCCGTCATCTCATGTGTTAATATTTTTTTAGTGTAACAATTTATGATTTGCAAAAATAACTGTTGCATCTGTGTAGATTACATGAGCAAAGTGTATGCGCGTTGTGCACGCTATACATTATGGTCAAGCATGCGCCCTTAAAATAGCATAATGAACAACGCGCCACGCGCCACTGACTTTAGACTAGGTTTTTTCTGGTCAGTGGCGCAATTGTTTAATGGAACAGCAAAATAGCACCAGGGATTGTTTGCGCCGGAACACGCCTCCTTTTTTGCGCTGAACCGCCCAGGGAGCGCAAGTTCATTCACTAGTTTAGCGACGTGCTTCTGTGGAGGGAAAAGCGCGCTTTGCGCGGGTGCAAAATAGGAATGACACATGCGTCGGTGTACAAAGTCAATTGCGCTGGGTGCAAGATAGGGCCCTGAATGTGATTTTACTAGTACAGTAGGCCTATGTTCTCTTAAAGGGATAGTTCACCCAAAAATGAAAATTATCGAATGAGTTACTCACCCTCAAGCCATCCTAGGTAGTCTCGCGTAGCTAGACCTTCAGACTGACGGCAGAAGGTCTGGACTCTTTTGCAGCTTTCATTGGTCAAGGACCGCCCAAGAGACCAATCACAGTTCATTTTGTTCCACGTCATATTTAGGGGCGTGAAAATGTTAAGCCGATGTCCCTACAAAAACAGACAGGCAAGCATCTATAAATGATTAATTCAAGAACGTTGTGCAAGTTTACTGTAACAATGGAGCTGCGGACTTCCCATACTTTTGAAAATCCAGCGTTTAGTTAATCCCGTTCATTGTTACAGTTGTAAACACAACGGCGTTCTTTTTCAACGAGGGGGTTTGGCGTCATGGCATTTGTTTCCAGGACCGTTAAAGAATGCAACACACGTGTCTTGCGGACATCCTGTAGAATTCAACCAATCAGATGACGACTTAGAAACTCCTGAAGTGTTTCCACTAAAGTGCATCAGACTATGCATCAGAAGTTCAGCCAACGGTCCATGGACGTGATGTCTGAGGCTGAGACTACATCTTAGGTGTATGACTTCTATCAAATGAACAATCGGAGTTATATTAAAAATTACCATTGCTCTTCCAAGCTTTATAATGGCAGTGAATGGCTAAGTAATCCATATGACTCCAGGGGGTTAATAAAGGTCTTCTGAAGCAAAGTGATGGGTTTTTGTAAGAAAAATATCCATATTTAAAACTAAAATAACTATCTTCCGGCGGACAGCCTATGCAAGTCGTTTTACGGCAAAAGAGTAACCCCTGACGTGATGTAGGAGTAACATAAGCTTTGACGCCTCTCATGGTTCAAACAAATAGGGCAACAAACTCAATCTCCTCCAACATTTCTCTTTAAAAAAATGTGTGACTGGTGATTTGTTTTGCTCTATCCTCTACGCTTCCGCATTTGTCAATACAATACGTCATGTGTCAGGTCAGGGGTTACTCTTTTTGCCATAAATTGATGCATATGACCATCTGTCAGAAGCTAGTTTTTTTTTTAAATATAGTTAACATATAGTAGTATATATTTAGTATTATAAATATGGATATTTCTCTTACATAAACCCATCGCTTTGCTTCAGAAGGCCTTTATTAACCCCCCAGAGCCGTGTGGAGTACTTTTATGATGGATGGATGCATGTTGGGCTTCAAAATTAGGACCCCCATTCACTGCCATTATAAAGCTTGGAAGAGCCAGGACATTTTTTTTTATATAACTCTGCATCTATGAGGTAATGTTCTAACTTGTTAAACTAATTTTCAGAAAAGGTACAGAACAAAATTAATTAAGTGTCTATATCCAGGCCTTTAGTCCGAGTACCTTCTTCAGTATAAATTGATACAATCATCTGGCAGGTGAAAATTGTAAATATGATTGCTTAGAAAAGTAAGCAACTGACTTCCCAATAAGGCACATGATTTGAGGTAACATTCACATTTGTAGCACAAACAGTGTGCAGTAGTGCTTACCTTAGCAAGTACAGCTATATTGATCTAAATGCATTACATGTAGGTTTAATAGACATTCCCCCAGTTTCACAGACAAGGCTTAAGCTAGTCCCAGACTAAAATGCATGTTTGAGCTGTTTTAACTGAAAGTAACTTGCACTGAGATATCTTAAAATATGTCAGTGAAAATGGAAGAAATTATAAAAGAAAGAAAGAAAGAAAGAAAGAAAGAAAGAAAGAAAGAAAGAAAGAAAGAAAGAAAGAAAGAAAGAAAGAAAGAAAGAAAGAAAGAAGAAAGAAGAAAAACAAACACATCTCAGTGGCTGTATCCTGAGGGAAATGAGGACAGAGTCCTGTTATAAATCTCACTTGCGCTTCAGCCAGTGGACTCTGAATGAAGAAATAATGTAACGTACTGCTCTCTGCTCTTCTATCTCTCCTAAGGGCAAGAAGTCACTGTCAGAGTTAACCTCTCTGTCAGACACTCTCATTTCCAGCCTTCTCCTGAATGATGTCAGGCTTTCCTCTGTTGGACAAAGGTATGTGTACCGGGATGACAGACGAATAAAAGCAATCACTGGTTTCTTCAAAATCATAACGTCAACTCCAATGAATACGGCCAAAACATACTCCACACAAGTACATGAATGCAAACGCTTCTAGCTACAAAAGCTCAATTTCACGCGTTGTTGCATTCTGAAAGGTGTCAGAACAGAATTCATACCAAAACGTCTTGCAGTCTCAGCTTTGCCACGAGGGTCGGTAAAACGGCATTGTCTGTTATATGGTCAGTTTTCACTTTTATGTCAACTACTGTCATGGCGGAGTAACAGAAGAGAATCTTGTTGAGCTTATATAGCTAAAATTAGTTAATCAGTCTTTAGCTAAAGCTCAGCTGTTTTCGAAAGTGAGTTCCAGTAGTTATAAGCTGTATAGATACTGTAAGGCCCGCTCAATCGACCCAATTCAGCTGGGCAAAGGGATTTAATTCCAATTCATCTTTTTTCTGACTAATCTCAAATTTAGGTTAGAATGCCAATTGGTTATTTGCTCATTTATATTTAATGATTAATCACACATTTAATTATTCTGTTAAACCATTTTGTAGTAAAGATTGTAAATAAGGGAAGAAGGAGGCGGGAACCGGCGAACGTTTAACAACTTTAATTCCAAAATAAATCAACAAACAGAAAGTAAAAGGGCCCCACTTTATATTAGGTGGCCTTAACTACTATGTACTTACATCAAAAAATAAGTACAATGTACTTACTGTGTTCAAATTGTATTGCAAAACACCTTTGCTGATATTGAGGTGGGATACGGGTAAAGTTAGGGACAGGTGTGGTGGTATGGGTAAGTTTAAGGGTAGGGTTTGGTGTAAGGGAATTGTCAACAGTGTAATTAAAAATGTAACTACAGAAATTAATTACAGATGTAATTACATGCAGGTATTTTCCAAAATGTAAGTACAATGTAAAAACATGTATGTACACAATAAGAGCAATGTATCAAATGATTAGTTAAAATGTTAGTACATAGTAGTTAAGGCCACCTAATATAAAGTGGGTCCAGTAAAAGCGTCAGCCCCTCACGAACTACTGCCGCACACACACACACAACCAAACGTAAACAAACCACAACGTAAAATCCAGGCCTGGTCCTCTCTCCTCCTTCACTATCGTCGCTCCTCCTTTATGCTCCCGTCACTCCTCCGTGAGACACGAGGCCAATGCGGCACGCAGCTGACGCTCATCATCATTAATGACCTCGTCCTCATCCCGCTCTCACAGTCCTTCAGCCTCGCTGCTCACCACATACCCCCAATGCCCTTCGCAGGCCGGGGGGTACTCCCGAGCTTGGGCTCTACTTCCGGGGGCGATCACGGCGGTGAGAGAACGGAGCCAGAAGCATGAGGAGCGACAGAGACGAGAGAGTGGAGAGAGGAGAAGAAAAATGAATTCTGGTCCGGTTCCCGGACACACTGCCGTTCAGTCCTCAGCCAGCCGAGAGGTTCTTCCTCGCGGTGCCATGCGATGGCACTGGACGCTTGGTGGATGGCTCGATCCTCCTCCACCCCCCTGGCGGCCGGCGGTGGCTCCTCCTATTGAGGGAGCTGGCAGCGTGTCCCGCGCTCCCTGCTCCTCCTCTAAATGGCGGACGGCAGCAGGCTCTGGGTCTCAGCGAGTGCCTGGAGACTCCTCCGCTCCCTCTTGGATGGCAGCCACCCCACCTCGACCCAGGGGCACAGCAGCGAGCTCTCCGTCCGAGCTTTTCGACAGCATGTCCCTCCTTCCTCCCGGGCTTCGGCACCAATGTAGTAAAGTTTGTAAATAAGGGAAGAAGGAGGCAGAAACCGGCGAATGTTTAACAACTTTAATTCCAAAATAAATCAACAAACAGAAAGTAAAAGCCCCTCACGGACGACTGCCGCACACACACACAACTGTAGCGAATTAGCTCTGAGGGGAAATATTAATAATTATTCATAACTCATTATGATTATTCATTATGATTAATTATGAATATTTGAATCAGTTAACTAGATTCACTTGATGTAGCTACATTTACATGATAATCATTCAATCAGTTCGTCCTAAGGACGTTCAGTATTGATTATTAATTTAATTCTTAGAAAAGGATATTTTTCATGGCCACAGAAAAAAATTTATTTCTTTGAATTTACCTAAGCGCTTAGAGCGCATTAGCAAGATCGTTCATTTAAGGGACAATTTGTTTGCAGGCAGGAAGTCAGGACCAAACATATATTGTGCACAAACTTTAATAACTAAATCACAGAACAAGACTATAACTAACAGTAGACATACAAGACATACACAATATATATATACATGACAAGAGGTAAGGTTAAAGTGGATGGAGGGAAAAGGGTCAGAACAGATTGATGGAGTTATGCAGAAAGTCTAGAACCTTTGTGAAGAACCACCATTAATAAAGAGTTTACAGTTTTACTAACTACACAGCGATTTCTGTTTCGTACTTTACTTGCATTTAGCCTGAGCTGTAGAATACCGTCCGAGGTGAAACCAGAGGAGAAAGTTTGTGGGTTCCATCCAATGGCTTTGACATGGCGATCAAGTTCTTCTGCATTGGATGAAGAAGAAATGATGAGCTTGCGTGGTTGCTTCGAATCCATTGAGGTTGAGAAAATTGTACATGGTGTGCAGAGTTTGGGCCTTCTGGTCCATGGCCTTGTGAGGCCTTTTGCTAGGTGTTTGTGGAGGCCTGCCATGTGGGATGAGGGCATTGCTCCTTAAGAAGTCTGCAGGAGGTCACCACCTCCTGAAGTAGTCTTGACCAATGAGATTGTGGGGATTTCCAAGCGGGAAGTTCCTTTGGAGATTTTATGGCCATTTGTTTTAAACATCAAAAAGAGTCTGTGCCCATTTATACTCTAATTAATGCAACAAACACATATTGCCTTTACGACATATATGAGGTTACCTGAAATATTAAGTTGTTCATAAGACATTCAAGTGACATACAATGCACATTTACAAGACAGATATGTTTGTACATACAAGGTCCTAGGGTGCTTGTTTATTTATAGACGGTTTGTCTATAACTTGAGGCAAAAGCGTGTGTTTTAAAGGCTTTGTGGCTTTTCCCTGTGGACTTTCCATGTGGCCAAATTCCTTTGTGGTCGTAAAACGTCTTATCAGTTTTGTTTCCAGGGTAACCGAGGATCCTTCTCTGTTGTGTTGGGGGAAGGTCTGTTACTAGGCACAAAGTATTTAAAACATATTTGTTAAATATAACGGGCAACTATGTGCCCGATTTTCCTCAATCACTACACAACCAAACGTAAAAAAAACACAACGTAAAATCCAGGCCTGGTCCTCTCTCCTCCTTCACTGTCGTCGCTCCCCCTTAATGCTCACGTCACTCCTCCGTGAAACACGAGGCCGATGCGGCACGCAGCTGACGCTCATCATCATTAATGACCGTGGCCTTGTCCCGCTCTCACGGTCCCTCAGCCTCGCTGCTCGCCACACCTTTGTTGAAATTATACTCGTTCATAATCTAATAGAGATAGTTAATAATTCCAGAGTAAATCAGAATAAATCCAAATGTAACAATTTATTAATAGTCAGGTAAATGTATAACGGCAATTACATAATCAATTCAAAGATAACCGATACAACATCAAATGCTCTGAAGTAAAGAATAAAAGATGCATACCTGACATCTGAAAATGACATAACGCTGAGCATCTAGGAGACAGTCAGGGTTATGGGCTGAACGATGTAAAAGTTTGCACCCTGACCCTCTTGCAGCATTTCCATATACACTCACCTAAAGGATTATTAGGAACACCTGTTCAATTTCTCATTAATGCAATTATCTAATCAACCAATCACATGGTAGTTGCTTCAATGCATTTAGGGGTGTGGTCTTGGTCAAGACAATCTCCTGAACTCCAAACTGAATGTCAGAATGGGAAAGAAAGGTGATTTAAGCAATTTTGAGCGTGGCATGGTTGTTGGTGCCAGACGGGCCGGTCTGAGTATTTCACAATCTGCTCAGTTACTGGGATTTTCACGTACAACCATTTCTAGAGTTTACAAAGAATGGTGTGAAAAGGGAAAAACATCCAGTTTGTGGCAGCCCTGTGGGCGAAAATGCCTTGTTGATGCTAGAGGTCAGAGGAGAATGGGCCGACTGATTCAAGCTGATAGAAGAGCAACTTTGACTGAAATAACCACTCGTTACAACCGAGGTATGCAGCAAAGCATTTGTGAAGCCACAACACGCACAACCTTGAGGCGGGTGGGCTACAACAGCAGAAGACCCCACTGGATACCACTCATCTCCACTACAAATAGGAGAAAGAGGCTACAATTTGCACGAGCTCACCAAAATTGAACAGTTGAAGACTGGAAAAATGTTGCCTGGTCTGTTCAGTCTCGATTTCTGTTGAGACATTCAGATGGTAGAGTCAGAATTTGGCGTAAACAGAATGAGAACATGGATTCATCATGCCGTGTTACCACTGTGCAGGCTGGAGGTGGTGGTGTAATGGTGTGGGGGATGTTTTCTTGGCACACTTTAGGCCCCTTAGTGCCAATTGGGCATCGTTTAAATGCCACGGCCTACCTGAGCATTGTTTCTGACCATGTCTATCCCTTTATGACCACCATGTATCCATCCTCTGATGGCTACTTCCAGCAGGATAATGCACCATGTCACAAAGCTCGTATAATTTCAAATTGGTTTCTTGAACATGACAATGAGTTCACTGTACTAAAATGGCCCCCACAGTCACCAGATCTCAACCCAATAGAGCATCTTTGGGATGTGGTGGAACGGGAGCTTCATGCCCTGGATGTGCATCCCACAAATCTCCATCAACTGCAAGATGCTATCCTATCAATATGGGCCAACATTTCTAAAGAATGCTTTCAGCACCTTGTTGAATCCATGCCACGTAGAATTAAGGCAGTTCTGAAGGCGAAAAGGGGTCAAACACAGTATTAGTATGGTGTTCCTAATAATCCTTTAGGTGAGTGTATACTCAGACCAGACAGAAATCTCTTTCAAATGGAAACGTGTTAACAATGGGAATTTACATGAATCACTGTCCCATAGACCTGTATTGACAAAAGATCAATTGGCTGAAGCCACACCCAATGTAATAAGCAAAATATCTCTAAACTCTTAAAACCTTTCTTATCTTCTTGTTTGCATCTGTGGGGATGAGATCTTTGTACCAGTCGCACTGAGACATTTCAAACGATATCAAACATGTATAAAACTATATCACATTAAACCATATAGATTTTGGGTGAATTGTAGGTGATCTCAGCATGAGAGGGAGTAGGAGTTTGGGGGAGAGGGGGTGAACAGAGAAAGATGTAGATTAGGTGGTACTGAGGTGAGACTTGCGTCTCGAATGGTGTGTAAGAGACAGTTCAGATGTTATTTTACAGAAAGTGTCCTTTGTCTTCACGGGGAGTAATGGTTCCTGGCATTTGCTAGTTTTCTCCAGTCTTACAATACTCTGTAATAGTTTAAAGGGGTGATGAATTGAGAAATCAACTTTCCTTTGAGCCTTTGGTATATAAAAGGTAATCGTGATATAAGAATATCCTGTAGGTTTCAGAGCTGAAAACGTCCTTGTTAGTCAAAGAAAAGCTTTTATACACACACCATGCCCAGAAAACGAGAGCTCTCAGAATATGTCGACCACTGACATAATAGGACCCTGAAGCACCGCCTCAAGCCCGCCGACCGTCTCGTTGAGCGAAATGATGCGGAATCTATTGTAAACAAGATAAGAGGTTGAGACTGGATTTGCAGACATATTGAGATTAAAAAACAATGCTGGGGCCTTCTATATTGGATCCGACAGTAATGGTGCAACACACTTATGTGAGTAAAACATGCTTTTATATGTGTTAGTATTGCATTGTTACAGATCGTTTGATATCTATTGATTACAATCCTTAGCACGCTGTCACAGGCTGGAGAAGGTGTTATTGGTTAATTCGTGATCCGACTTGGACTTGTAACGCCAGTGCTCACAAGGCCCGTGTACGGTTTGCGGTTATATTCACTGATGATCGAGCAAAACGATACAGAAATAACATTCCAATCAATCGCGGGTGGATGAGAGATGAATCATTGTGTTTGTTTGATAAAGACATTTTGCGAACCCTGGCTGTGGGCTGGGTGATTCATGCCGGTTGCCGTTTGATACACGCTGTCACTGACAGGGGAGCGGAAACTCATTAAATATGCAAATCTTATCCAATCCTAGCCTTGGGCGGTTACTTCTAAGTCTTCAGTGCGGCACGCCCATCAAAACCGATCGTTTTTCAGAGAGCCTCAAAACCAAGGCAGAAAATAGCCTATTACTTATTCATTATGATGTTTTTGAATGTAAAAACCACACAAACATCATAAGTTGACCTCAGACAACAGTATAATAAAAATAAAAAAAGCCAGTTCATGACACCTTTAAAGCTATTTTAGCTAGTGGTATTCTACTTCTTCTGAACGATCAGTAGCTTTTAGTTTAGCAAGCTAGCTTAAGTTTCAAAGTCACTTCCTAAACTCTGTTAGTAGACTAAATGTATTTACATAAGCTTCCTAATTGCAGGACACATGCCTAAGATGCTTGAAACTTTTTCTTTCGCAGTCACCACCTTTATGAAAAAGAAGCACTCTTTAAATTATTTCTCTTTCCCCACCAGCTTTTTTTTTAATTTAAGTTACCAGTCTCTGGGAGCTTTTTTGATCATTTTCACAAAAATGTCATGGCCTCCAGAATATTTTTTATAATGTTTAATTTTGGTAATTGCGTTATTTTACATATGCATATGATTACATATGATATCACTTGTTTCTGTGTCATCTTCACATGTGTTTTGATCTGGAGATTCAGTACTCTTTCAGAAGATGCATAATAGTGAAAGAGTTAAAACAATGATTTAAAATTTTTACATTGAAATAAAACTTTTAATTTGACATTGCTACAAAGTGCACTTTTTAAAAGTGTACTTAAGTGTGTTAAAGGGTTAGTTCACCCAAAAATAAAAATTCTGTCAATAATTACTTACCCTCATGTCGTTCGACACCTGTAAGACCTCCGTTCATCTTCGGAACACAAATGAAGATATTTTTGTTGAAATCCGATGGCTCAGAAAGGCCTCCATTGGCAGCAATGACATTTCCTCTCTCAAGACCCATAAAAGGTTCTAATGACGTCGTTAAAAAGTGCATATCACTACAGTGGTTCTACAATAATTTTATGAAGCGACGAGAATAGTTTTTGTCTGCAAAAAAAAAAAAAAAATAACGATTGTATTCAACAAGTTATTGTCTTCTGTCTGGGCCTCTGACGTGAACTCACGTCACACAACACACGCAACACACTGTTGCGTAAGTAATGTTTGGCAATTTTTTTTAAAAACAATTTATGAGATATTGCACATGCTGCCTAGCTATTTACCATGCATTTGTTTTCTGTACGCCAAGACCTAAAGCACAATCAATGTAGAATTCAACAGCTTAGATACGGCACGTCTTCCTCTGCTTGTAAACAAAGCTCCTCGCTTCCGGGTCATGTGTCAGAACGGCGGTTCTACGTAATTTTCTCATGCATGTGTCGTGGTGCTTCGTGAGTTCATGTCAGAGGCCCAGACGGAAGACAAGCACTTGTTGAATAAAGTCGCTATTTAGATTTTTTTTTGCGCACAAAAACTATTCTCGTCGCTTCATAAAATCATTGTAGAACCACTGTAGTGAGATGGACTTTTTAACGACGTCTTTAGTACCTTTTATGGGTCTTGAGAAAGGAAATTTCATTGCTGCCAAGGGAGGCCTTTCTGAGCCATCGGATTTCAACCAAAATATCTTAATTTGTGTTCCGAAGATGAACAAAGGTCTTGCGGGTGTCGAACGACATGATGATAAGTAAATAATGACAGAATTTTAATTTCTGGGTGAAAAAACATAAATAATAAACATAGTCAAGGAAGTGTACTCTATTTAAGCACCCTTAAAGTTACTCTAAGTAACACTATGTTACGTCTCTTGTGATGCTTTTGTTTGCTTCCGGCTGTACGTGTTCATGTGTTTTGAAGGGGGCGTGGCTTTGGATACGCTCTGAAGGGAGTGTGGGATCTTGTGCTTTCAAAGCTAGCTTGCTATTGCTAGCCTCTCTGAAAATTGTCTACCCTTCCTTTAAGCTTCACTCTGATCTGATGCGACACTGTATTTCACTTACACCGAATGAAAGCCACTGAACCACCTGCATGACAGGTTTAATATCTGCTTCTTCTATTGGCAGGTCACAAGACATATTTTAAAATGGCTTTTATGCAGACCTTTAATTGTCAAAGATTTCCAGCCCTACATAGCTGCTGAAAAACTGAGACTCATTGAGAATCATTTTGCCTTTGGTACTTATAGTGTATGTTAGCTTACACCTCACACTGATGTCCCAGTATGACCACCCTTTCCTGTTGTGTTTTCAAAGTGAAAGCAGCATGCACAGTCACTAATGAGAAGTAATTCTTTGGCTGGAAAACCAATACTTCCACAGATCCTCTGCAAATCCCCATGTACCTGCTCAGGAAGTCTTTCCTGTTGTGCCACGGGCCAAAACAACTCTTGCAACGAGGATAACAGTCCATCCTTTAAAGTGCAGCTATATTCATTTGTCATAGAGAATTTGCAGTGTTAAGAGGCTGTTGCAGCAGGTGTCTGGCAGAGAGAGCGGCGGAGACATCGAGGGAGGGAGGGAGGCTTTTAATCTGCCTGTGGATGTGGCTTTGCACCATGAGAGGCAGGCTGATGTGGGAGATGAGATCATTACTATAATTAAACCCTCTGTGGCGTTTATCAAACAGCTTATTTGATTTGACATTGTGAGATGAGGCATCATAAGAGGACTAGTACACCAGCTTTTTTCACTGATCAAACTGGTACACTCTCTGCCAGCTGGAGGTAAGAGCTTTTCTCGCAAAATTAATTTGTCTTAGTGACAGGAATCAGTTAGTTTTCTGGAAAATGAAATGTGCTGATGGGTCTGGGTTATTATAGTTAACTAAAAAAAAACAACAAAAAAACAATGTTGTTACTTTAAATAAAATAAACGTTAAAATATGTATTTAAAAAAAACGATTTGTCTATAATAAAAACTATGTAGGGATATAAAAAAAACGAATAAAAATGTCAAAAACACAACTAAATTATTAGAACATTACCTAAAATGAAAATGGAACAATAAAACAATTCAAAATATTAATAAAATAAAAACTATAATAGTATCTAATTTCCATGGACATCCACAGTTATCCTTACTAGCGGGTCAAGCTTTGTCTAGTTAGCATTGGCGGTTAGACACTGCCAGTAAAAGGCTTTATAATAGGGCCGTTCTTTCATCAGTGTGGCAAACAAGACTGACAAACACTACCTGTCTGCTTGATCCTATCCCCACCCACCTCCTTCAGGCCATTTCTTATACTGTTACTCCTGCACTCACTCACATTGTCAACACCTCTCTTCACACCGAGACCTTCCCCAGAGCATTTAAGCAGGCTCGGGTAACCCCACTGCTTAAGAAACCCTCTCTGAACCCAGCACTTTTAGAAAACTACAGACCGGTATCCCTTCTGCCTTTCATTGCAAAGACACTTGAGCGAGTTGTGTTTAACCAGCTCTCTACGTTACGCTACGTCTACAGAACAACCTCCTGGACATCAACCAATCCGGCTTCAAAAGCGGCCACTCAACTGAGATTGCCCTGCTCTCGGTTACGGAGGCACTGAGCAGCTTCCAAATCCACAGTACTTATCTTACTGGATTGTCTGCTGCTTTTGACACAGTTAATCACCAGATCCTCCTGTCAACTCTCATGAAGATGGGCATCTCAGGAACTGCTCTGTCATTCAGAAACATGGCTTTTCCTATCGCTGCTATGCCGACGACACTCAACTCTACTTCTCATTTCAACCAGATGATCCCACGGTTGGTGTTCGTATCGCTGCCTGCCTAACAGACATTTCTGGCTGGATGAAGGAACATCACCTGCAACTCAACGTTGCAAAGACAGAACTGCTTGTGGTCTCAGCCAACCCAGCACTTCATCACAGTCTCTACATTCAGCTAGGATCATCAACCATAACTCCGTCCAGGACAGCCAGGAACCTTGGAGTTGTGATTGATGATCAGCTAAAATTCACTGACCACATTACTGCAACAACCAGTTGAGTATTTACAATATCCTAAATGTTTCCAACTTTTTGTAAATCGTGAGAAAACTGCTATTTTAACCAAGGAACCGGGACGTGTGAGGGAGTCGCCTGTCGATGCTGTCATATCAGCGTTAGCCTTGGTTTCTGGTTTTATTTTGCAGAAATGCTTTACTCTGACTGCAGTGTGAACAAGTGTCATAGCAGCCGCCGAGAGAACGCACAGAGTAACATCATAACATCATTTTCAACACACTCAAATGTATCTAATATGATAAACATATTATCTGCGTTACCTCATACTCATGACCGGAAAAGTGGAAATGGCGCTGACAACTGTGGCATAATAAAAGTCCCGCTGCTCGCGAGGCGTGTGTTGTGTTCATCTTATTAGCAGTCGCTCCAGCCGCCTTGCTCAGCTCAACAACACACGGTCCTGCTCTGCTTCATACTACAGTAATGTTAACGTTAACAAACTACGCCTTTGTTTTGAATAGGCGACCTCTAGTGGATGGAAAATTTACATAGTGCACCTTTAATAATATGATATTTATCAAAAAAAATTAATTACAATATATCAAATCTGATAGTAAAACCACAGACTCTAATATTGTGTGAGTCATGATGTTGTCAAATGAATAAAGAACGACTCACCATAAGGATATAATTACTGAAATAAAAAAAGTGTAACTTTAGCCAGGTAATGTACAAAATTTACACTAAAGAATACAAATGTTTCCTACTTTTAAAATCTGTTGGGACATTGAGCCAATCACCTGAGCAGTGTTGAAGTAACACATTACTTTTAAATTTACAACAAAAGTTTTTCAAATAAGTAACACAAGGAGCGTAGACATCCTTTCAGAAGTGAGGGGGACAGAAATACCAGTTGTTGTTGTTTTTAACATTGTCTAATTGACAGATTTAATTTTTTCTTCTCTTGCTTTTATCTGGCAATAGAAAAGGCGTAAAATACACTGCTGACCAATAACCAATCATTTCTATTCTATAATATTTTTCTAAATTGTCCTAATGACATTAGGATGACAATGACAATATTTTCTGTACTATAATAAAGGCTGTCAATTTTTTATAGCCCACTTTATTGTTATGAAAATACCATGGCTTGAAAAACACACAACTCATATATTGTCCTATTCATGTGTTTATTTTCTTAATATTTCATCTGTCAAAACGTTGCTTTTTATTCAGCTACAGTTATAGCTGGATGCCTTTGTCCATATAAGGGATTTCCTGGAACGGCATTCCAGGAAATCCCATATATGGACTAGATTTATTCACATCGGCCCATGAAAACTTCTATGTGAACACACTTGCCCCCCAAAAAGTCCTAAGACTTTTCCTAAGTCCTAAGCACGAGTCTTGGGTTTCTATGAACCGGAGCTTCTAACAGCAGCTGCAATGACTTTATCAATCAGCAATTGGCTCTTTTATTTAGAAGGTGGGACATATTCCACCATATTGCGTGTTGCACTTTGCACCATCTTTGTATGTCTATAATCTTTGCTGACAGCTCTCGTGTCCCCATGTTGAGAGAGATCGGAAGTGAGTGCACAGGCGTCGTGTGCGCTGTGTGTGAACATGATGGTGATTGTTCTAGACTAAATGTGAGCATGCATTTACTCATCTCACTTGCATAAAACAGATTCTGCATTCCTCAAAATTAAGAAAAACAGAGAAATGCAAACATAGAATATTAAGCAAAAATGCAATAATTCAAATGTTAAATAACACAAATATACTTCATGTAACTAATCTCACTTTATTAACCAATGTCTGCTAACCTTCGATGATCCAATTCAACCATACTAGTATATTTCCATAAAAAGTAATTGCACATAGTTACTTTTTTAACAAAATATTGTAAAATTACTTTTAAAAGTAACTTTATCCAGCACTGCAACTGAGCAAAAAATGTCATGATAAAGTTGCTTGGCACACACAACCCCAAACCCTTTACTAGATTTTCTTCTGTTTCCTTCCCTCATTCACATCTGTTTCCTTGACTTTATTAGACTTCCTCAGTGGACTTGTTTTTGGCGCTCTGGCAGGTATTCAGTGATAATTTATTGTTAACAAAACCCATGGCCTTTGGATAATCATGATGGTAGCATAAGTGTTCAGTCCCTTCGTGTCTGTGCTGTACTTACTTGAAATAAGAGGGGTTTTTTTTAATACAATGCTTTGCAAATGCACTAATTTGCATTTGTTAGGAAATCTGCACCTTCAAAATGTGAAGGATCTGATTTTGTAAGATAAATAATGAGAAATCATTGCTTACTTCCTGTTCCTCCGGCTCAGGTCACTGTCACAACTGGCAGACCAAGCGTGCAATTTCTCATTAGTAATTACTAGGACATAATTTTTTTCTGTGTTTTTCCCTCTTCGTAATGACATGAAAAATTCTTTGGGAATTTGGTTTAATGAATACAAACAGTAATCACTTGCAATTCCATCACCATTATGGAGAAGTGTTTGTGTTTAATATAAAAGAACAGAGATGGAAGATCTTATTAATGGTGTCACCGCCTAAATCAATGAATTTCTGTCAAACAGCAGGAAATAATTCCTTCAAATAACCTCACACGGATCAATGCCAATAGCCCAGTGCACTGTTTATTATCTCTTAAGTTAATGACAGGAATCATTTATCAGCTGGTGGCAGCCTCCATATATCTGTTCATATCAACAGTGACTGCTCAATATTGAAATTGAATGTGTCCTGTGTGAGTGTGTCTCATTGTTTTGTTAAACATCTGATATTTTGACAAAAAAAAAAATTGTTGATAGGCTAAATAATGTATTTTGCTACGATTTTACACAATGGAACTTTGGCCTCTCTATCGCCATCTGTGGTTGAAATGTTGCATGTCACAAAAAAATTGTATTTGTGTGCCTGGGGCCTGTACCATAAGGGTAGTTGAACAAACTCAGGGTTACAGGATTAGTTTCGAGTTGACAAAACCAAACCAATCCAATCAGGCTCTGTTGGTCCCATGACGCTGATCGTCAACTTTCTCTGCCAACTCAGGCTTTGAGTTTGGGAGTTTAGCTGTGACATCAGTAGTGAACAGCCAATCACATGCTGTGGATCAGTGAAAATGAGATTCACTTCTCACGAGAGAAGCAGTGAGATTCATTTCTCTCTTCTGCAGAATATTACATGATTGAAATATATTATGAATTTAAACAAATTTTCACAGCAAGAAGAAAAGAGCTGTCTATGAAAGAAAAATCTTACTGCGTCAATGCAAGTAAAAGTTATGAAGTTCGTTTAGTTGATATAGAGAGAATTTAACATTTAAGCTCACATGTAGTAATTTAATAGCTTTTTTTTATTGATTTTAAAGCTTATTTGTATGACCTTTATATAGGCTATTTATATTAATTTTATCTAAGTACCTATTAATGATTGATTAAATAAAATGATACATGTGTAATTGATTAAGGGTATAATAATTACATAAATGATATCTAAATCATTCAAAATTATTATTATTACAAATAAGCATTGCTAAAAGCCAGACGCTTTAGTCTTTAAAAACCATTTGCTATGTAGTGACTGATGACTTTCTTGCATCAGACGTGTCACTTTGCTTACAGCTGATTGGTCCAAATTCCGTTTGAGATCTCTTATCCAGAACATAACCTGCCCTGGAGCGCAAGTTAGAGTATATGGAGATGAACACTGCTAAAAGCCAAACCACTTTAATGGTACCTAAAACCCAGGATTGACACAAAATAAGCTTAAACATATCCTGCTAGCCAGCCAAACCGGCTTCATGGTATAGTTGTCTTTAAAATACGGATAAAGTGTACTGCCGAATGTACTGACAAGCATTTATTGTAAACTAAAATTATATAATTGAATTAGAACTTATAACAGGCTTCCCATAGTAAATCAGAGTAAGACAAAAACACATTTTGGAAGAAGTTTTATAAAAAAATGTGTTAATTGTGACAAAGAAAAGTTACTTACATTGAACCTTTAAAATATATTAACTTTAAATGTAATTTGAATTACATTTGAAAATAATGTAACCACACGCTACAGTTCACAAGTTCACACTTACATATCATTTATAGAGAGTAAATTTAAAAGTGATTTTGGCGTGTTGTCCGGGGGAAGGGCTTCGAGCTCGGAATTTGGCCCTAACCTAGAGTGGTTACAACTGAAAGTGTGGAGAAGGGGTGGTGGAGGGATGCTGATAAACTGTCAATGAGCGGAGGTAAGACTGCCGCGTACAGTATATGTATTTCTTATTGTTGATTAGCTGAGTGCTATCCATTTGTGTCAATTATCTGAACGTGTGTGTGTGCGTGTGTTTGAGAGGCTAAGGAGAACGTGAAATGAAAACAGCTGAGAGTCAGAGCAAGCTCTCTTCCAGCTCTCTTATTAAAAACCCTGTGGCCCTTCTGGGCTTCCGTATGCCAATTGTGTGTCACTACAACACTGCTCTTGCTTTCCTCATTACACTCTCTGCCCTGGATTTCAAGCCCGACCCACTCATCTGCATGAGGAAATGAGGGTGTTTCTAATGGAAACACTTGGCAAACAGTATGACCCACTGTCCAAGTCATTCTGAGGAGCATTTCATCTATATAAGTGACTGATCACGCTGATTTGAAGTGCAAAGCATTTTCTGCATAAATGTGCATATATGGTAGGCCTTAACTGAATACACACACACATACACATACACTTAAATACAAGCTAATATTATTCTTTGATTTTAAAAGAGGGAACTCTGCACGCTATGAGTCTGATGCCATTCTCCAGCACTCTGTGTGTGGCTGCCATGCTGACAGATGGCACTGCCTAGGGTCTTGGCACAGTCTTTCGAGGGACGAAAGCCTTACTGTCTGTTCAAAGTGCACAAAGGCTTAACGACAAAAACCATCACTGTATTAACAGAGCTAAATGACTTATCTGGGCAAAACACACTTTCAGGTCTTAGAAAGGGGCACACAATGAGGTTTGTTACTTAATGATGTGTATTGTGTGTTACATGCATGGCTATCATGTGTGAACGTAATACATAACGTAGGTCTTTTTGTCTTACGCCTTTGAATGCATAGCCACCCATAACTAGAGCAACTGCCATGTCTGATATAAACCTCTCATTGTAGCAGAGAAAATAATGACCATCCCACTGCATCATTCAAAGGCTGTTCCCCATTATAGACCATATTGTAATGATGTACTAGTAATTAAGTAAACTAAAATATGCTGCTCGTTGCTGCGGTTCCTCCATGGCCTTTCATGGCATATGGTGTCGTCCTCGTCATCTCCTCGGCTACGCCTGGGTATCCAAATCTCCTAGCTCCAGACAGCTGATTCCACTTTGGCTCCTCCCACAATCGGTTCCGCCATGGGCCTTCGTCCTGGCTGTGTTCTGGGTTCCCACTTGGCTCCTCTCACCATCATTGCCGCCCTGGTTTCTATATATTCTATATATTGACCCTTGGTCAGGACCCTTCGGCGTCACTTTTTAATGCACACACTGTCAGAAAAAAAGGTACAGTGCTGTCACTGGGGCGGTACCCTAAGGTACAAAACCGAAAAGGTACTAATATGCACTCTTAAAGTACTGATGTGTACCTTTAAGATACTAATATGCACTCTTAAAATACTGATATGTACCTTTAAGGTACTAATATGTACCATTTAGGGGTGAGTAAGGTACAAAGATGTACCTTTTCACTTTTGTACCTTAGGGTACCACCCCAGTGACAGCACTGTACCTTTTTTTCTGACAGTGCAGGGTACCCCTTTAGCGCCATTTTCCGACACACAGGGTAACTAACTCCATTTCATTTCAGTTGCTTGCCCAATGCGTCGGATCAAGATGCATTTAATTCTTTGCATTTGCAAAAGTAGAAATGATTTTATGAATATTTATAGGCTACTTTTATATTTTGGAGCAACAAACCCCACTCCTACCCTAAACCTACCCACTTCTCAACACTATAAAACACGTAACAGGCAAATTAAAGTACAGTCACAGGTATTTATTGCAAAAACTGACCAAAAACAGTACAAAAGTATTAACTCATGTTGCATTCCAAGTCTTCTGAAGTCATACGATATCTTTATGTGAAGAACAGTGTTGATCTTAATGTTTTAATCGCTGAAATTATGATCCAACCCACCACTCTGTGAACACACACACTCCACTCAGTCATATCTCATCAAAATGATACACCCGACTCTTTAGCATGACGCGATCGGTCACAAGATACATGAGAGCCAATGGCATTTTACAATCAATGCTGACGTAATTACGCAATTGGTCCCAAGACATACGACAGCCAATGCTATCAAAGCTGGTGTAATGTTTCTTCGGGCGGCAATTTTTGAAATGTGTTCATGATCTTTGGCAGATGGACTCGATCGCTTTTGGGGATTTTCTTCACACAAATCAATCGTTTGGCCTAAGAACGCTTGGAATATTTGTACTTTTTGAATAAATTGTGGCTGCAGTCGTCGTATCTGCCGGTTATATCCTGTGTTTTTATGATACACAAATGGGTAGGTTTAGGGATGGGGTTGGGTTATGGGTTCAAAACACGTCTGAATAGCGTAAATGAAAAAAAGAAAATAAATGTAAATAAAATTATGCTGGCTGCTTAAATTGAGAATCACACTCCATGACATAATGGCAAAATCCTAACCCAATATATAGTTTCATAATGATGATAACCATGGCCAACGTGTCTGTATATGACGCCAAAGATTTCTCAAATCTCAAAAGGAAATCAATGGAGTACTGCGCACCGAAAAATGGCACTAAAGGGGTACCCTGTGCGCTAAAAAGTGACGCCGAAGGGAACTGACCAAGCGTCAATATGTGATGAATAGGAGTGAGACCGTGTTCGTCATCTCCTCCCTGGCTCCCTCGTCCTGAGTTGTCCCGTCTGCCGGTTCTGTCCTCCTAAACCCCCTCGCACCCTCGTCTGTTGACCTTTTTCCAGGGTGGGAGCTGGGGAGGGAGTAATATAATATTCTTGTCTTGTTCTGTTCTGTCTAGTCTTAGGGTGTTTCTCAATACTCAAATAGATGTTTACTCATTTGCTCCTCCGTCCTCCAGCTTGTGAAATCGATCAAAGAAAGTAATCTTTAAGGACATCACCATTCTCTAATTGCTCCGTGAGAAACGAGGAGGGAGGAAGCTTCAAGAGGATTCTCATTTCTTATTGGTGGATCCTCATTTCCTTTCCTCGCTTCCTTTCCTTGCTTCCTCAAGATGTGTGGAAAGGATACACCTGTGACTCCTCAGGAAACCTCCTAACTCCTCGTTTCTCACCTCCTCCCAATGCAATTCGAGAATTGAGATGTCCTTCAAGATGGCTGAGTTCGATTGGTTTCTGCATCACAGGCTGGAAGACAGAGGAGCGAGGAAACAAGGAAGCATCAATTTGAGTATTGAGAAGCACCCTCTGAGCAAGGATGCACAGGTCTTGTCGAGAAACCTGACGAGTGTATAAATTCTCCTCCCCCTACACATCTGTCTCAATCATTTTAATTTATGTTTTTCCTTTGCAGTTTAAATAAACCATACATCTCACATATTTCAACAGGGGATCTTGCTTTAATATTATTTATTATGAATTTCTTAAATAACCAAGCTTCAACAACATCAGATCCCTTGAACGCAGCTGATGACGCTGTGAAGTAATGCTTGAGCGATAAAGAATATTCCAATGTACAAACAAGATTTCCCTTGATTCCTTTGTCTTCATTTTCTTTCCTTGCATCCTTCCCTCGCATTTTATGGGGGGTGGAGCTGAGACGCGAGGAAAGGAATCAAGGATGCACGAGTTCACACTGCATTATTGCTATTGCGGCTGGTCAAGCAAATGGGTTAGGGTTATTGCTACTGTTTTCACTCCCACGGCGTCAAAATCCGAAGCATGGTCAAATGCTTTCCGCATCACAATAAAGACGCTAAAGGCACCCCATCACTATATTGACATGCTGAGTGCTCTATTCATTTTAATGAGAAACCTTTGGTGTCAGACACAGGTGCATTGGGCATGGGAATGTTATCATCATGAAGATCAAATATTGGGTTATGATTTTGCCATTTTGACATGTTGGAGTGTGATTCTCAATTTAATCAGCCAGCATAATTTTATTTACGCTATCTAGACACGTTTGAACATGTTACCCAATCCCATTCCATCCCTAAACCTACCCATTTGTGTGGTATATAAAACACAGATATAACAGGCAGATACGACTGCATGCACAATTTATTAAAAAAGTACAAATATTCCAAGTGTTCTGAGGCCAAGCGATTGATTTGTGTGAAGGAAATCCCCAAAAGCAATCAGCGTCTCCATCCCCAGAAGATCATGAACACATTAAATTTCAAATATTGCCGCCCGTTACGTCAGTTTTCATAGTGAAATTGCATTGGCTCTCGTATGTCTCGTGAACAATTGCATCGTTACGTCAGCTTTGATAGTAAAATGTCATTGGCTCTCGTGTGTCTTGTGACCGATCGCGTCATGCTCAAGAGTCGTGTGTATTATTTGAATGAGATATGAATGAGTTCATGAAGCGGCAGGATCATCATTTCAACTATTAAAACATTAAGATCAACTCTGTTCTTTACATGAAGTGGGTAGGTTTAGGGTAGGAGTTGGGTTAGCTGCTCCAAAATATAAAAGTAACCTTTAAATATGAATAAAAAAATTATAAAATCATGTCTGATTTTACAAATGCAAAGAATAAAATGCCTCTTGATCTGACGGGTTGGGTAAACAACTGAAATGAATGGAGCACCCAGCGCGTCGATATAGTGACGCCTAGGGGTGACTTTAGCGTCTTTGTTGTGACGGAAGGCAGTTGACCATGCTTCGGATTTTGACGCCTTGAGAGTGAGAATGGGTTGTTTGTGCTTTGTTTCTGTAGTATGATATACGTAATTATAAAGCTGTGTACACTAATTAATTCTGATAATTGCCTTCTCTCATTTTGTAGCTTTTAATTTACATCTTAAGAAAAGAAAGCAATTACATTCAAATGACAAATTGATTGTTTCAAAAGGTTCATCAGCGATAAATACATTTCAAAAAGAATGTGGCAGGGACTGATTTACAACAGCGAAGACATATTTTACAGTGGAGATAGTTCTAGAAGAGAGATGTCTCCGACACTTTGTGACAAGTTTGTACTTAAAGGACAGCCAACGAAGTGGGAAAAATACAACTGAGATCAAATTGCTGCAAAATGACAAAAGAACTTGGGAAATGGCAGAATTTTTTTTTCATTTATTGAAATGAAAATCACTCTTACCATTTTTCTCGAAAACTGTATGGCTACTAAACTGCAACATGGGATCTATTTACACAATCCATCCATCAAAATATAGGCTAATCCAGGTATTTATGCAGAAAAAGGATTGCATCAACTGTGGATGGCTTCAAGGCTGTCCTCCTCTGCTCGATGGTCCTGCCAGCAGCGCTGAAGTTGCGCTGCCAGGCACATATGCAATATGCACGCACATGTTGCGCATTGTCACAGCTACATAAACAAATTTCCGCACTCAGGAAGACGGATGTTAGGGTAATATTTTTAATTTATTTTAATCACAAAAACATACCTTTGCATCAAGTTAAACAGGCCCATTGGCTACCTACATAATAAGCTGTTTTAAATTTCAAATGTTCAATGCCTTATCGCGCTGACGTGACCGAGCCCGACCCGAACCCGAACATTATTTCTAAATATCTGTCCGAACCCGGCCCGGCCCGTCGGTTACCGACGGGTCCCATCGGGCTCGGGTCGGGTATCCATCCTCTATTGCTCGTCATTACTGCAAATAGGTAGGCCAATTCTGATGCATGCAATGACTATCCATTATGACATGTAGGCATTTTTATATTTATGTACACAATAATAATATTTTACATTTGAATCCTTTAATTTTTCAAAAAATGTTTGTGTGCTGCTGCGCGTAATAAGCAGAGTGTATTCGTGTTGTGCACCCGCCTATAGTCACATATTACTAACGTGCCCTTTAAATAACAAAAAATACTGCATTATTGACTTTAGATCAGGTTTTGTTGATCAATGGCACAGAAATTTTCAGTTGCCTCAAAATAGCAACGCGCCAACAATGGGCCTGAACACACCTTGTTTTCAGACCAGAACGACCATGGGCCAACAGATGGGTATTTAAACAACATGGCACGGGGCGTGAATAATAATGATAACCACTCCGTGGGCGTGGTCGCATTAGCAGATAATGAGACACTCGCGAGTGACTGACATCTCTGAAAATAAAAAACGACAGAGTTATTTGAGTCTCTTTGGCAGTGATAAAAAAAAAAAGCGAGTCGATCGTGCTGGCGCGACAGCCGACTCGGGGGGTTAAAGATCCCCTCTTTTATTGTTGATGAGTATTTTTTATTTTTTTTAAAGATTATTAAAACATAATGATTTAAAATGTATACTTTAATAATTGGACATTATTACAAAGTCCCCTTCTTAAAAGTGTACTTAAGTGTGTTAAGAAATATGAAAGTGAAAGTAATGAAAGTGTACTCTCTTTAAGTTCACTTAAATATTATTGCACTTAAGTGTAATATTCATTAATATTATTGGTAAAACTTTATTTTGATAAACCTTTCTGAATATTTAGTTAACTTTAAGTCACATGTCAACTAACTCTCATTGGAGTATTATCAGACTGTCTGCTTAATATCTGTTTTTTTTGTGATGCTCCACTAAAGACATTCAACTAACTATATGTTACATTGCAAGTACATGTCAATTTATTCTAAACCTAACCCTACCAGTCTACTAATACTCTACTAACACTCTAATAAGAGTTACTATAGACATGCGGGTGCAACGTTGCTTATAGTTTACATAATGTGTTAAAGGGACCATCAAAAATAAAATGAAACCATATTATTTTTTTCTGCAAGTACTGTTAGTATACAAATGCACATTAAATTCAATTAAGTACACTTCTTTTTCACAACGTTAGTGTGGAAATTCTCGAGCTGTTATGAAGCATGTCATTTTCATTATACTTATTTTTCAAGCAGTCCATGAGAGACGGTGGTCTTCTGTGTGTACAGCACAATGTGAAATTAGATGAAACAATTCCATGACTGGATTTGAGGATTTGACTCTGTGTGAAATTGGCAAACGTTACATCTCTATGTTGTTGGAGTGAGATTAGAAAATAATTTAAGGCTGTAATCATTTTGAATCCCTTTATCTGAAGAGAAGAGATTACAGGGGGGGGGGGGGGGGGGGATTTTTCACTTTGTCTTATATATTGAAAAGACAGTCCCATAAAAGCACGGAAAAATATTGCACTGTGCGGCTAAACAATTTTATATAGCCTAATAATGTTATGAAGTTGAGTTTTTTGTGAGTTTTTATACTTTACTCTGCTTTAGCAACATCACTAAGTTTATTAAATGGAAGTTAATGGGAATTTAGACTGCAATACTTTGTAATGAAAATTTGTGCACTTGATTTCCCAAGTTCTTTTGTCATTTTGCAGCAATTTGCTCTCAGTTGTATTTTTCCCGCTTCGTTGGCTGTCCTTTAAGTACAAACTTGTCACAAAGTGTCGGAGAGACATCTCTCTTCTAGAACTATCTCCACTGTAAAATATGTCTTCGCTGTTGTAAATCAGTCCCTGCCACATTCTTTTTGAAATGTATTTATCGCTGATGAACCTTTTGAAACAATCAATTTGTCATTTGAATGTAATTGCTTTCTTTTCTTAAGATGTAAATGTAAAGCTGCAAAATGAGAGAAGGCAATTATCATTGTATATTCTTGATAGCTGCATTTTGTACGTAAAGATTAGGGTTTAATTTTACTACATCAAATGACATCTGGGAGAAAAGAAAACTTAAGTGGTGTCAGACCTCCGCAGTGAAAAAGAAGAATAAGAATTCTTTGATGCCGAGTGTCTCTCACTGTGGATCTGTCAACATGAAAAGCACCCACACATCTCACGTTTCTTTATTGGGGTTTTTTAAACAGATGCTGATCAGCACGCTTAAGCGTACCATCTTGAATGATAATAGACGCAGTGGTTGTTAAGGTATGTTTAATGAAGGCCTCTGGTTGTATGGCTATGACTTCTTGCTGTCACACATGCCTCCTCCTTGTTATGATCAAAGGCAGGGGCTGGAGAAGGACATGAATGTCCCCCAATTATGTGGAGCGTGACTCGCCAATCATCCTGTGCATCTCGGTAAAGAACAGGCATTTGTATTCCTTTCACACAGGGCACTACATGCCACAACACTACAATATATACATCATAGCGTATGTGGGTTGAGATCACAATAAAAAATTAAAACATTTTCTTAAGGGTGGAATAGTAGTATTCATCTACAACATTCTCCAATAAAATCTGTGACACTAAAAGTATTATTCATGTTCTGAAAATATCATCATTATGCTAAAAAAAAAAAAAATCTTAATGTTTTGCAAATAGACTGCATTGTCTGTTCAAAAAAACTAAAAGCATTTGGATTTTGCTTTCTAACAAGATATTGACAAAGATTAGGTTATGAAAGTCCTGACAGTCAGTTTAATTCCTGTGGCAGTCCATCCAGCATTCACTGTTGACTGTTGTATTACAGGAAATCAACGTCTGTTATGTATTGACGCTTGTTTCCGCCACAGAATAAAACATTTTAAAAGAAAAATTGCAACTTTTTTTCTCACAATTGCAAGTTTACTATATAAAGTCGCAATTACAAAGTCAGAATTGAACGTTCGCAAAGACCCGCCCCCTTTAGTTACTGTTGCACGTTCTCACTTAGAGAAAATACATCACGTAGCAAAGAGGACACTGACAACACGCCGACGGACAGAGCAAGTTACTTTTGATATGAAACAGTGTCGTGATTTAGTTAAAGCTGCACATGAACCGATCATCTCTTTCTTCTAGTTCATTGATAAGCATCAAATTAACATGATTGTGTGATATAAAGTCAGAATTGTGTGATATAAAGTCAGAACTGCGAGATATAAAGTCAGAATTGGGAGATGTAGTCGCAATTGCGAGTTATAAAGTCTGTGAGACTTTTTTTCTCACAATTGTGAGTTTATAACTCGCAATTCTGACTTTATATCCCGCTATTCTGACTTTATAACACGCAATTGCTTTTATATTTTTTATTCCGTGGCGGAAACAAGCTTCCATAGTTATGCTTGTCCAGCTTTACTGCTTTAAATGAGTTCCTGTGTTTTCCACTTTAATCTGGTTTTCTCCTAATTGGAATGATCTACTTAGTATGCTACATAGTAGACAGGATTGGGCACACTGGGCCAAGAATAATCATCAAAAAGTTTCATTTTTCCCTGACAGTCTCACTTATTAATACACAGCCAGCTGACTAACACATCACAAAGCTGCTCTTAGCAACAGAGACTTTTTTTATTAATAATAATAATAATAATAATAAATTGTATTTATATAGCGCCTTTCCCAAGGTCAAGGTCGCTGTACAAGAAAATAACACATACACACATACATCAATATAGAACATGGATGTACATATACACACAAATATACAGTGAGAAAAAACTAAACAAACAAAAAAAAACAGCAGAACACTAAACAGAGGAGGGTTGGAAATACTGTAAGAAAATATATGTTTTTAGTTTTGATTTGATGATGTAGTAGGAGTGTCACACAGAGAAAGAGGGAGGGAATTCCAGAGTTTCTGAGCCACGGCACTGAATGATCTACCACCCATAGTTGAAAGATGAAAACGAGGTACAGTAAGCAGTTTTAAGTCAGATGACCAGAGAATGAGAAGGAGAATAACAGTGCAGAACTTCAGATAAACAATGGGGAGCAAGTCCATGAAGACATTTACAAGTTAACAATAGAATTGTATACTGAATGCAGACAGACACATGTAGGCAATGTAGAATATAGAGCAAAGGGGTAAAGTGATCAGATTTCTTGACTTGATTGATGACCCTGGCAGCAGAATTTTGTACATATTGTTGTCTAGTGGTTGTTTTAGAGGGCAGCCCAATGAATTACAGTAGTTGAGACGAGAGGTTATTAAAGTATTAATTCGTTTCGGTATCTTTAGTGCTTAGAGCGGGTCACAGTCGGGAAATATTACGAAGGTGGTAGAATGCAGTCTTGGTAATAGAACTTAGCTTGAAATGTAAGCGAAGAGTCAAATGTTACACCTAGATTATTAACTGTGTGAGATGGAATTAATGTGGCCCATCAATAGGTAGACTCAATTCACACTTTTTCAAAAAGGATGGTGGACCAAAAGCAGTAACCTCAGTTTTATCGTTATTAAATTTAAGGAAGTTTCTATGTAACCAGATTTTAATGTCAGCAATACAGTATATAATTAGTCCAGACAGAGCAGGATGATATGTAAATTTGCAAGTCATCAGAATAACAATGATAGCTGAGACCATGACTATGGATAATGTGACCAAGAGGTAACAGATACATACTGAACAAAAGTGGTCCAAGAACAGAGCCTTGAGGAACACCCTGAGAGAGAGAGAACATGGAGAAGATTTGAAGTTATGAATATTAATACAAAAAATTGCCTGTCAGTGAGATGTGATGTAAACCAAGATAAAGCTCAACCTGTGATGCCGATAGCTGAGAGGTAAGTATATGATGAGATAAAGTGTCAGAGGCAGCGGTTAAGTCAAGCATGATGAGAACAGTAAGACAACCAGAATCTTTTTTTTTTCTTTTTGTTCACAGTAATGCATATTGTTTTGTCTACACCGAGAGAAAAAAAAAACAACTGATGTAGGATTTACTTTAAAACACTTTTCACTCAGAAATAGCAAATTTCACTGGTAAATGCCATGTCACGCTCTGGCAGAAGAAAGTGCTCGACGAAGGAAATTATGGTTACAAAAAACATCTTTTAATCGCAATGACAGACAGAGAGAGTACACGACATGATCACACAGACATGTGTGGACAAACAATAACCGACCAGGACTGAACAGAACAGGGAGTATAAATACACAAGGTAATGGAGGGAACTAGTTAGACACAGGTGGAGTAGATAAACTAATCAGGGCTAAACGAGAACAGGTGAAGACAAGACAAACGTAATTGTGACATTACGCCCCCCCTCGGAAAGGCGCGTCCTCGCGCCGTGAAGACAACAGAGTGCATGAAGTAGAAATGGGGTGGAGGCTTCGGTGGAGGGCGTGGAACCGATGACAGACAGGCGTCTGGAGTAGGCGGGTACCAGTACCTTGGTGGCGCTGACGGAGGGAGCATCCAGGGCGGAGTCCAGACTGCAGGGGTTGATGGAGCCCTAGGACCGATCGCGAAAGGCGGAACCATGGTGAGTGGAGTATCCAGCGGAACCGAGTGGCCAATGGACCAGGACGACGTCGCAGGCCGGGAAGCCTGGCACTGAGCTGCAGGGCTCATGGGACTGAGGTGGTGACGGGGACTTGGATGACCAGAACGACGATGTGGTGAGTGAGGCCGACGGGGAGGCTGGAGGAAGGGAGGAGCACGCTGACGCCGTAGGGGTGCAGGGTGAGGGCGTAGCCCGAATCCCGGAAGTCCGTGGCATAGGCTGTGCATCGACCGCCGGAGGCTGACCTGGAGAGACGAGGGAGCCCAGCAGAGTTTCTGGGCAGACGGGCCACGGAGGCATTGAAGGAGCAGTGAGTCGAGGCGATGGTGACGGACTGACAGGCCGAGGTGGAGATATGGGCCTGGAGGTCCAAGGTGTAGCCGGGAACTCGGCCTCTAGCTGAGCTGGAGGCAGGGAAGGCTGAGGCGCAGATGATGGGCCGCATGGAGTGAGCGGCGGGGGTAGAGCCGAGGAGCTGGACAACACCAGTGGTGCTGACGGATCCAGGGGACTGGCGTGACCAGTAATGGAGACGGGTTTAGGAGAGGCATGAATATGGGCAGAAGATTTCCAGACGGGACTGGCGAAGAAGGTGACGAAGAGAGGGTGGGGACTTGGGTGGCAAAAGGATCCGCAGACCACAGATCGATCAGGTCACAGTCCGATCCTGGCTCTAAGATGGACTGATCCACCTGCGTCAACTCCGGGGCCTTCGCGTCTTCCAGCACGCGAATCACCTCGGTGGGTGCCTCGGGCTCGCCGGCTGTAGGGAGGAGACCGCCATTCCGGATCATCCAGGCCAGGTATCCCAGGTATGGCCTGCTCTCTGGACGGAGAAGTAGCAGCATGGGTGCCTCGGGCTCGCCGGCTGTAGGGAGGAGACCGCCATTCCGGAGCATCCAGGGCAGGTATCCCAGGTATGGCCTGCTCTCAGGACGGAGAATAAGTTGTAGCATGGGTAAGTCCATCTTCTTTAATACTCACTTTGAGGGTCGGTTATTCTGTCACGCTCTGGCAGAAGAAAGTGCTCGACGAAGGAAATGATGGTTACAAAAAACGTCTTTTAATCGCAATGACAGACAGAGAGAGTACACGACATGATCACATGGACATGTGTGGACAAACAATAACCAACCAGGACTGAACAGAACAGGGAGTATAAATACACAAGGTAATGGAGGGAACTAGTTAGACACAGGTGGAGTAGATAAACTAATCAGGGCTAAACGAGAACAGGTGAAGACAAGACAAACATAATTGTGACATGCCACAAATAATTACAAAGAATTGGCAAGTAATACGTTGAATAAAAAAAAAAAACTGAAATAGTATTTTCTTGTAATACATACACTCTAAAAAAAAAGGCACCAAAAATGGTTCTTGGCTCGTAATCATAGGGGAACCTTTTTAAGTGCTATATAGCACCAATTTTGGTGCTTCAGTGGTTCTTCAGCAGTTCTTCAGAGGTTCTTCATTGGTTCTTTGATTAAGGTGCTATATAGCACCGCTAACTATGGTGCTATATAGCACAGCTACCATATACAGAACATGTTAAGATATGGTGCTATATAGCACCAAAAGTGGTTCCTCTATGATTACGACGAAGAACCATTTTTGGTGCCATATAGAACCTTTTTTTAAGAGTGTAGCCTACTCCAATATTTTTTTACAAAAATGTTACAGTGTAGACACTGTCTACGAATTTTGTTTTTATTTAAATATTTTTAATTGGATTAAAAACAAATTCTACCATGACGTAGGTCATGATGACTTAAACTGTACTTTACTGTTTTAATATGCAATTATTTTTTATATATAAAAATATTTTTTTAAATGTATTTAAATATTTGTGCAAATTTCAGCAATGTTTTTGTGTGGTGTCAAAATGCCCCCAGACACCACCGATGTGCATGTTTATGAATTCTTCTAATACATGTCAAAGTAGCTTTGAGGTCAATTTGACCCAGACATTACAGGAGGTAAGTTGCTTCTTTTTTTTTTATCTTCAGGTTGGTCATATTTATAAAAACAATGTGCCGTAAATCAAGCCTGTGCAATTCCTGGCTGTGAGTGCTGTAAAATGCCCATTTTCATGCAACACTGCATTAACAAAGGTCTAATTTTATCTTGCAAAGTATATGCAAGTATGCAAAATATTTATTAAAAATGTTTTACTTTTTGCAAGTCTAATTACAGCGCTTACAAGGCTGCACTGTATTGATATTCCTCAAACATTCTGGTTTGGGTTTGCTCTAAATCCCCTAACACTGCACATTAAATTCAAACTCCTTCAGCCTGAACCGCTTAATGTACATTTCGCTGTTTTTGTGCTGCTGTAGTTGTTGTTTGCATAAAAAGGCTTCCACTCTGACCAAGCTGAAAAATGGCTAAAATCCCTGCCAATAGACCAGCCAGACCAGGCTGATGGGTTTTTTTTTTCAGCCGAGTATAAGCTAGGTAATTACTGTGTTTCAAATGGTTTTGAGAATGGTACACATGTGTTGTAAGGAGGTCTTGGCAGTGGCTAGGCAGGCAGCAAAAAAAGCAAAAAATTCCGAAGTCCTTTGGAGTTCCTTTAATTTTTGTCAAGGTATGCTCCAAAAACGTTGCAACAGAGACCATAGTCATTGAACATGGGACCAAGTAAAGACAACCAAATTACAAAACAAAAGAAAACAACGACAAAGACAACACTTAATACATAACAAAAAAAAGCTAATTGTTGGCTACGGGTCCAACAAACACCTTTTGTTCCAAAGCCACCAAACATTTGGGCCTCTCTTTATAGATGAGGCTCCTCCCCCCACATTCAAACAGTACAATGACAGCCCTCTGTCAATTACAAACTGGATAGACTAATGGGCCGTTTACACAACACCATTTTCAATCCAGTTTTGGCTGATCATTTCCACAACAATTTTTTGCAAGTTTTTGTCTCAAAAAAACGTGAATTTGTGAACATCATGCACATGCGTATTAAAGTCCCCATGAAATCAAAATTTACGTTTTTTTGCATTTAGTATGAATATGTTAGCATGTTTTCTATAAGCTAGTGTTCTCTAAAACGATGACAAAATTTGCATTTAAAAGATTTCATCATTTAAAACTTACAGTCTAACTTCCACCAATAGGGAATCAATGATTTTGATGACATCACTGCAGTCCAGGGCTTCGTTCAGCCCCGACAAAACGCTGCAAAACATTTTTTAAACGGAAACGGTGGTGCGTTGAACACCCTGTTCTGATGATGCAAGAGTTGCAACTATGGCAGCTGAGAAGGCCATTCTTTGTGTTCTTTTTGAAGAAATCTGTATAAATATGTTTCATACAGCAAAATACGCCCTTGACGTCTAGAATAAAAGAGAACATCCCAGTCGAGTGAAGGGTTTTGTGATGACTGTGGTTACTTATTATTGTGATACAACATTTGCTTCGCATTTCAGGATGAAAAAAACATCTATTTAGCCTCACATACTACTAGCTAAATAGCCTGACAAGCCAGACCCACATCAAGATGTTGGGTCTGGGAACACACCATTGGCAGGGCTCAATCCGAGGGGCAGGATAAACGGTTGTCTTTCAAATTCCCTCTGCATGCAATAGGATAGCGCTACAACCAACCAGAGCAACGAAGAAGGTGAAGCAGAGTTGATAAATTAAACTTTCACGTATATCCGGTCGGCAAAACTCCGAACACATCTTCCTTTATTAAGAATGACTTCAGTGTCATTCTTTGTTCTTTCCTCAAAGAAAAGCTTAACTCCAAGTCTTCCAGAGTCGTGACCAAAGCCGATTCGAAAGACAGCTGTTCGCCAGCTGCTTTGTTTACAAGTAGCACGCGGAACCGGCGCAACTCTGCCGTCATTATGTTAAGCCCGCCCACCGACTCTATACACAATGTGATTGGCCTGACCAGAGTTTGGTTTTTCCAGCTCGCAAGCCAACGGAGAGTTGCTAGACGACCCTGCCAGCAAATTAGATGCTGCCGCTAGGGTGCGTCTAGACTTCTAGGCTACTGACTAAACTGATTGGGCTGACATTTTTTACACACCCAGCAAACAAGAGAAAACGTCTCAGGTTACGAATGTAACCATTGTTCCCTGAGAACAGGGAACGAGACGCTGCGTCAGCTCGACTCTACGGGGAACGCCTCCGGCGTGACAGGTGCCTGAAATCACAATCAAAAAACGTCAATCCTATTGACCGGCGACAGCCTCTGATGTCATCAAGGTGCGACCAGGAAGTATATATGGGCGCCTTGCCAACATGACAGCATCCAATCGTCTGAAGGGACTGTTTCGGCAGGCAAGCCCTGAGGCATGGCAAAGTGATGCAGCGTCTCGTTCCCTGTTCTCAGGGAACAATGGTTACATTCGGGAACTCGCGCTGCGTCAGCTCAACGCTACGGGGAACGATATACCCACGCCGCCATGCCGAAGGGAGTGCATGCCCACTGGCAGTGACAACTGTCAAGACAAGCAAATTCAACTGAAATGCCTGAACCACTCCCCCTCTGGTCACATTAGGCTGTCAGTGACAGCGCTCCCTTCGGTCAAAGCCCGAGCTATAGCCTGAGAAGGAACCTTCGCACACCATGAGGTCCTACCCTGGCCATTCAAAGGCCTGGAACCAGCCCATTCGACAGAAAGGGTTCCTTTAAGGGAACGTGGCAAGGGAACCCGAGGGAACCCTTGCCAGTCACTATTCGGGAGGTTCTCACCGACTGCCACCAGGGAGGTCTGACCTAGTGACCCCATATGGGACACGCCAGTACAGCCAACCCTGTCTGTAAAGTACAGAGCCTCTGGTACTCGCCTCCGAAGAGACATCCCGCTAGGGTACTGCAGAAAAAGGCAGTGTCCTCCACCAGCCGGACCTCAGAGACGGGTTATCTTTGAGAGCAGCGCTCAGCGAAGTGCTTTCTAACCCTTGCTAGTGAGGGGAGTTTAGCCGCTCGATCCTTGGATCTACCAAGCACTTATTTTAAAATGTGCTTAGGAGGCCAAAGGCCTTACAGGCTGATCATAGCAGGGAGGCCCCGAGGGGCCTACAACCGATGGATCAGCACCAGGCGGCCGTAAGCTCACAGCAGACTCTCATTTGAGAGGAGCTCATAAGCCTGCCCGGTAGGTAACCATGCTGTAGGCAGTCTATGAAAGTCCCTTCCTGTAGGGACCGCATAGCAGCAGCGTCGTCTCGTCATGCTAGGGTATGAACACCGCCTTCAGGTCTCGCTAGAGACCGGCGCCTGATAGCAGGTGACCACTAGCTGTCAGTGTAAAGCCAGTTGTGTGTTCCCGCCCAGGGAACTCGTTCCTCAGGGAGGCCGAGAGGGGCCTCACGCCGGAGGCGTTCCCGTAGCGTCGAGCTGACGCAGCGCGAGTTCCCTTTCGAAAGGGAACGTATCTCAAACCCTGTTGCACACTGTTTTCAGGAAACATGTAATTCAACCCGGAACCGAGCTGTGATATAAACTAACTCTATTGGCTATTTTAAAAAGGGGGGAGGAGCTGTTCGATATGTTCCGTCCTGTCTTCCTGTTTCAGTGGAAATTTTGTCAACACATTCAATAATGCTGTGTGTTTCAAGGCACTTCAGTGGGCCTTTAAGTCTATAGGCACGTAGTGTATCTTTACTAAGTGACATCTCCAACTACTGGCCTGGCATGAATAATACAGAGTCTTTAGTCATTTTCGCAGATCTGAGTGAACGGGGATCATTTTGAAAACATCGTCTGTATGCGAAAAACCATTTCCACACAGTTCTACATTAATAATAATACTAATAATAGCGTCTTCTTTAACATGCTCTATATTTCAATCATGAAAACAACAAGCATTTTAATGCAATAACATGCATTCAATGCAATAACATTCCCAATAATTCAACTCCTCCTCATGACTGCATCTGGCTTCGTGTTTGTGAAAGCCAAAGGAAAAGGTAAGACAAAGAAAATCACCATTATTAAACAAAGCATTGTTTGTCTAATTCCAATTCATGCTTTCTTATTTGCAGAAACACAAACACAGTGAATAACAAACAGTCACACTGCAATGTGCACCTTCCGTGTGTAACAATGAATAAACTTATCTTTTACAAGACAGTTTTGTGTGGTGAATGATTTATATCTCAAACTCTTTTGTCACAACATGCTTTGAGGCCTTTCAGAGATACATTAGATACATTTCCACACACTGAGAAATAGCTGTATAGCAGAGGTTGTGCGGAAAGCACTTAAATGGAGATGGTTTTGGTGTGTTTTATGCTAATTTCTACTGCAGGCACACACTCGCCGATCTAGAATAATCTTGATTCATCAACATTAGGTTGAAGGTAAGAAACAAATTTATGCGTGAACTCAAGACCAAGGACCCTATCATATACCTGGAGCAATGCGACGCCAGGCGTGACTCAAGTGTTTTTTGCTAATTAGAGCCTGACGTAGTTATCATTTTCCCGTCCAGCGGCACGTTGTTTAAATAGCACATTTATTAGCAAAAACGACTGCGTCATTGACCAACCAAAACCTGGTCTAAAGTCAATAGTGCAGTATTTTTTGTGTTATTTAAAGGGCGCGTTAGTAATATGCGCCTATAGGCGGGTACACAACGCGCGTACACTCTGCTTATTACACACAGGGACGCGTAGGAGCAAACAAACATTTTTAAATATTTAAAATAAAAGGATTCCTCTCTGAAGAAGCGTTCAGTCTTTCCACTCGCAAATTCCACCATGTAAATAATGAATCCGCCATGGCACAACTGGCTTTTAAAGGGAAAGGGAGATTCTGATTGGTTTATTGCACGTTACGCCCAAAACACACACATGACTCATTAAGAGACTAGGTACAACACTTTTGGACCTTTGTGCCTGGCTCCGACTGTTAACTAGCAAAAGTGGATTCGGACATGCCCTAAGTTTTCAGATCGTTAAAATAGGGCCCCTAGTCTCTTTGTTTTCCTCCCTCAAACTGTAATAGCTTTACAACTTCTCTAAGTGCCATTTCACCTAAAACTTTAACACCATTTTTGGCAAGCGCTCAAATTTCCTTCAGAATTACAAACATACTTCGGAGAAGAATTTTTTTTTATTGAAGCATCAGTGTGCTGTTCACGTATTGTCCTACGGCTTTAAACACGGCCACTGTTGTCATAGATATCTGACTGCAGAGATGACGCCGATCTGGGCTTTGTTCCTGCAGCCTTACGACAGACCCAAATGATATTGTGTAAGCTTCAAAGCACTGTAAGCCGCTTCCAGGAAACAAGAAGAGTGACATTAGTATTCAGTGTCTCGCTCATGTAAAACGACTACAAACACAGCGCCCACCTGAGGGAGAGCCACCTCGGTAAATACCTCACACATTAGATCTTTTTAATAATGAATTCTTAGTCCATACCTCCTCTGAATGGGGAGAGCTGCTGGAGCTGTATCAAAAGAAAAGTGGCTGTCTCATTAGCGTAGCCTCCTCTCAGCTTCGAGTCTGAGGATTCATTTGGCTTGTCAGTGCTTCTTGTAGCACAATGACTCGGAAGCCTTGAAAACCAAAGTGCTTAGAGGATGTGTGATTCATGCAAGGACGTTTCTAATTGGTTTGATTTCCCTCCACTAATGTTTTGCTAATTTGCTAATAAATTAGCTTGCTGGCCTCTCTTGACTTTGAAGTGAGCACACAGTGGTTATATGTGGTAAACAATGAACAATCATGACATCAGATGCGGTACAGGTCTGAAAAGAGAAAGAAACTGGCTGGGTCTTGGCCTCTCTATCCATTCTCTCCTAATAAAAAAGTCATTTCTGTTAAGTCAAAACATGTTATGGTACATATACAGTCTATCAGGGTCCAAAATGAACACTCGCCAAGTTTCAAATGCGGGTATTGGCTTTGGCCAGTAAGTAAATCAGATTTACTCACCAGGTGGCCGGCAACTTAATAAGGAGCTACAACATAGTACATGATTTAAATTGAATTGTAAGAAAGATACCCTGACCCTCACTGATGTAAGTGTTGTGTGCAATACACATAAAACCAATTTCTAAATATCTGCCGTGACGTTACACATCATGTAACAATTTATACCTCAGTGGAATTTACCATCAAATGGAGTGACATGTTTTTCTCACATTAAGCCACCAAAATGAAAAAACCCACTAAGGTTGATTTAACACTGCAGGGCTTAACACACAGATCCAAGCTTTGGACACGTCCAATCATTTGTCCCACCTGTTTACAGACATAACGACTGCGCTAACATTAATGACCCACAAAGCTCTAAGGCCTAGGCAGTCAGTCAGCACTATTTCATGTTGTTGGCATGTTTTAGTAGTCCTCATGTGTTTAATAGGAAAAAAAGGACCATGACATTATGACACATGTCTATGGCCTAATAGTGTTTTTTTCACATTTGTATGTTGAATTATGCTCTTTTCTTCCCATGTCTCCTTGCTGCAAAATGTATAATAGAGTGCAACTTTTGGTGTTGGTTCCGGAAGTATTTTTCCCATTCATTTTCCATGTTTTTTGTTTTTGTTTTTTTGTTTTCAATCTAAAGAGTTAGGAAACTATGAACCAAACCAGCAAGCTATGAGGTTAATCACAATATTACAAACATTGATAATGTATAAAGATATAGATTAAATAATGTGGGCTGATGGCTTAAACAAAAGCATATGCTGCTATTAACAACATCATAGCTCACAGCAGATCTATCTTTAATGGTTTTATAAGTTATTGTTCAAAATCAGTTCCCCTATTGAGAAAATGAATGTGATTTTACTTGTGGAACCCGACTCTATTGGTCGACAATGTAAATTCAGATTAACATAATGAATGTGAGATTGATATTATGACAGTGAAAGTACCTATTTAGGGAAAGTACCTAAATAACACCACTGTATGAACAATAAATATGATTTTGCGGTGAAGTAAATACTACAGAAAAAAACGAATGTAATTTCTACATGAAACGGTTAGTTCAGGCAAGAATTTAAAAAAAAACGAAGTAAATTGTATATTATTACGAAATATCAACGTTATAAAATGAAGTAAAACTACTCAACTATTCTGATAATGGTGTTCCCATCATGCACTGGGGCCTGAATAATTAATAAGGTTGATTTTTCGCTGTTTTCCAGCTGTATTTACACTGTTGTATCATTGCTTTTGTTGTTAGATTTAGTAACTTGCCATTTTGTGACATTTGGAGTTAATTTCCTACTCAATATGACACATTCATACTCAGAAACAATCCATCGACTGTTACCGTCATTGTGTATTTTGTACCAAGTATTGAGATCTCTGTGTTCAAGTGCCACATTCTATGTAGAAATGATGTCTACATCATTACTGTTGAAATATTTACTTAAATGTTTCAAAGTAAAGCATACAATTTAAAAAGCATAGTTTAATTTAGTGTTATATTGTTAGAGTAAAAAGTATTGCAAAGGAAACTTCAAGTAAGTAGAAATGACTCAACAAGCTTTTACTGGCCCAGTTGCGTTCTTAACTTAGGCCTGTGTAACGGAGGCCAGCTAGTAGTTGCTGTGCGAGTAAACCTCACTCCTCTGATCTCAAGAGATGCTCTAGCGACTGACGCTAGGGGTTGCAGCCTTTAGCCTCCTTGTTAGAGCGTCCGACTCTCATGCCGGCGGACCCGGGTTCGAGTCCCGCTTGGAGCGGGGCGGTTCGAACAGGAGGGGTTACATTGGTGCCGTGACCCGGATGGGAGTGAGGTTTAGGGGGGTGAGTGTAACGGAGGCCAGCTAGTAGTTGCTGTGCGAGTAAACCTCACTCCTCTAATCTCAAGAGATGCTCTAGTGACTGACGCTAGAGGTTGCAGCCTTTAGCCTCCTTGTTAGAGCGTCCGACTCTCATGCCGGCGGACCCGGGTTCGAGTCCCGCTTGGAGCGGGGCGGTTCGAACAGGAGGGGTTACACCTAGTCCACATGTAGGTTTTTCCTCTGTAAAAAAAGAGAAATCCACATGAGAACGCAAAAACACGCTAAGAAGCGCTGTCAGGAACTTACCAAACCAACAGGTGGCAATATAACCCTAACCGTAAAGCCATGTTGGCCAATCAGAAGCTGGGAATTTTTTTTACAGCCGTTCCAAAATCTCTGGGGCACGTTCACGTTTTGCTACAGTTTCCGGGTTGAACGACACGTTTCCTGGAAACAGTGTGCAATGGGTTTGAGATATGTTTTCTCTTGTTTGGTGGGTGTGTCAAAAATGTCAGCCCAATCAGCAGCAACATGTATATAAACGACACGGTATTAAAAAGACAATGGGTCCATAAAAATAATATAATATATTTATATATTTTGCTATTGTATTGTGGAGTGACACTTTCATAAACCTTTCTATACTCCTAAATAGTAAATATTACAATATCATAGCACAACAGTGATCAGCAATAATGATAAGCCTAATACTCACAAAAAAAAAAAAAGGTCATAGATCATAACACAGTCTCAGAGAAGTGGATTATCCTTCACCTGAAGTGTTTGTCTTTTCATCCTGAAATGCGAGGCAAATGTAGGGTCACTATAATTAGGGACCACAGTTTCCACAAATCCCTTTACTCGATTGGGATATTTGCTTTTATTCTGTACGGCAAGGGCAGTAACTATAACATTGAGTGTATTTTTAAGTATTAAACACATATTTATACCGATTTCATCAGGCTCCGGAAATTCTTCATAAAGAACACAATAAATGGCTGCCAACACTTGCGTCATCAGAGCAGGGTGTTCAATTCACCACCGTTTTGTCAGCAGCCCAGTTTCACTGTCCACCCGTCATCACTGCAACCAGAGTTTCTAAATATGTTCACCCTTGCAGGAGTTTTCAAAAAAGTTAGCTTTCAGTGTCCGGATACTGTGTTTGCGTGTGGACGAACAGTCAAATTGCATAAAAAAGCTGCAGTTTTGAAAATACTTGGGTTCGTGTGGACAGGGTCTTAGTTAAGTAGAGTTTACTTTTTTCAGTGTTTAAAAAACAGCTTCATGTAAAACCAATTTATGGCCATTCAATTTTCTCAATTTAACTATTATTGACAGGTATGGCAAAAAAGGGTCCTCAATATTTTGGACTGTTTAGAGCCTATAGTATGACATTTTCTAAATCAGTTCTTGCACACAACTGCTTGCTGAATAATACAGAATAACATGTTGTCCCATGGCCAGTTCATTACCATCACCACACTTACCTCTGGGAGTCCTGCTGACCAAAACAGACAAACACAGGATGTGGTTTTCAAAGATTGCCGAGATAATAATGTGATCATGATGCGTGAATCTTTCCCCCTATTTGCATAAGCAAATTAGACTTTGCAAGTGGTACAGGGATAAAGCGTACGGTAAAAAAAGTCTGAGGCGATGTTATTTAACTATTATATTTGAACCCACTGTGGACAAAGAAGAGGCTGATGACACGAGCATGTGCATACTGCGCACCTCACAACAGGACATGTAAAGAACATGGGCAAACAAACATGGCTTCAGCCAATCAATAAGGATTTCACACTGGGAGAAGTATTCTTGACTACATGCTGTTATCAGCAATTACACTCATCAGAGCAACCCAATCACTAACTACACATCACAACAATGGCACTGGCCAGATTGCATCCCTCGTACTACATTACAAAGTCTGCCCTTTTATTCAGTTAGAGAGAATGAGATGCAATGAGGCTGAAGGCCCCCCCAGGGTACAAAACCCTACTATATATTTGATTCTGGGCTGGTAGAGGGTAAAATGCGGAATGTCTGAACTACACTACGTTCTTTTCCATAAGGAGAAGGACGTGTGGAATAGGTCTGTAGTGCTAATAAAATAATTAGTTAAAAGGTAATCTGGAAAAAAAGATGTTCTGCCTCTCCCTGCACTGCATGTTCCTTGTATTTTCATGCTGTTCTTTCTTGCTATTTTTATATCATGCAAAAAAGAAAAAAAAAAACGGTCAAAAAATATTAAATAAACAACAACAAAAAAAATAGTATAGTTTGCTGTGTTTACTCACAGCCACTTTATTTGGCACACCTGTTCAATTGCTCATTGACACAAATATCTAATCAGCCAATCAGCACATGTGGGCTGCATCCGAAACCTGCAAAATGCTGCCTTCGGAGGACACGTTTCAAGGCAGGAAGGCATCAAGGCATGTCCGAATCTAATGTTAGCTTCACTCCTGTCTCCTGAGATACCTTCATCTGATCAATTTTTGAAGGCAGCATATTTGTATCCTTCGCTCCTTTGATATCCCACAATCCTGTGCTTTCCATTGTGTGACAGTTGAGCTCGGGAAAAAAAAAGATGGCGTCCGAAAGTTGCGTTTGCTGGTCAGTTTGTGTGTAAATGTATATTTTTTACAAACATTTTCCACTTCTGATGTCATTTCTAGCGAGAAATGACTAATGTAGTAATTCAATATTTGTTTAGTGCTCCCCAAAGCTCTTTCTGTTTTGCTGTAGATCATTAAATGGTTACACTGCCTAAGAAGTCTGTCCGAAATTAGTTTTGTGAGATGTCTTCATGCACAAACGAGTCAGCTGCCTAGGTTTTCGGACGCAGCCTATACATGGTCCTTGTACAGATGAGACCACTGTTAAAACTATCCCCATTCACACGGATCTGCGAAAACGGCTAAAACCGCTGTATTCTGCTGCCAGGCCATTCGGTGGCGATGAAACACTATCTGAACATGTAATACGCATGTGCTTTGCATCATCGTTTTCACAGATTTGAATTTTTGTTGTTTACACGGAGACCGTTTTCAAAAACTTTTTAGTCACCTGAAACGCCTTTGTCGTGTAAATGAACGGCCAAAATGCATAAAAAGTTATACGTTTTTAGTTGAAAACAGTGTTGTGTAAACAGCCTCTGAGTATCAGAAAGGGGAAGAAAGGTGATTTAAGTGACTTCTGAGTATTTCAGAAACTGCTGATCTTGGATTTTCACACACAAACGTCTCTAGGGATAACTTTTTACATTTATATAGCGCTTTTCTAGGCACTCAAAGCGATTTCCATAGAAGGCAGGTATCTCCTCAACCACCACCAATGGGCAGCATCCACCTGGATGATGCGACGGCAGCCATATTGCGCCAGAACGCCCACCACACACCAGCTGATTGGTGGAGAGGAGACAGAGTGATGAAGCCAATCGTGTATATATATATATATATATATATATATATATATATTATGTTACGTCCCTGGTCTAGGTCAGGGAAGCAGCATAATGAAAAATGTTCTGGAGAAATCAGTTTAAACAATAATTTCGTTTTATTGTTTCTCTTTCTTTTTTTTTTCGTTAAGTTTCGTTACAACGGATAATTGAAGCAATTGTTCAGGGCCGGGCAAGGCCAACACAATAAACAAAACGGCCACTGACTAAACCCCAGTTTATTGCTAACTAAACCCTGTAAAAGAAAGAAAAAGAAAATACAGTGATCTTAACCTAACTTCCTGGCTAGCTCAACACAGGAGAAAAGATGTACACAAAATAAAAGGCACCCAACCCCTACCGCTTCAGTAATCCAGAAAAGTTATATATACAATATTTACAGAGGGATGGCAACACAACTGCCACGGGAAAGAAACAAAAAAAAGATAATAATAAACAAGTGAAAACAGTATGGACAAGGTAAAAGTCAAAATGAGAGGGCTTTAGAGAAGTAAATCAGAATTAGTGACAACCAGACACGATTTAGCTGATCACAAGCCAACAACAACAGTTACTCTCTCGATACTAGCTACAACGCCGCCAGCAATAACACTCTCCCCTCTGCCACGTCCACATCCCGGGCGTTCTTTCAAAGGATCGTTCCATTCCAGTCCACCAATCACTGGGTACGTCTCCAATACGTCCAATCAAGGCGGAGCTACCTGAGAGAGCGAGAGAGAGAAAGAGAGAGAGAGAGACGCGCACACACGTCTCTACAGACAGGGAGGGGAAGGAAAAACAACAATACGTCCCCTGACGTAACACTCCCACCCATCAAAAGTCAAAACAAGGATTCTTTCGTTTTGACACATCTGATACAAATAAATTAACTTTGATAGACACGGGAAAGAGCGTCTGCCAATACATTCTCACTACCCTTCTTGTGGCGTATTTCCAGGTTGAAATTTTGAACCATTAATGCCCACCGCATCAGCCTTTGATTTGAGTTAGACATTCGCAAAAGGAAGACTAGGGGGTTATGGTCAGTGTATACTACCACTGGTACAGAACTTCCACCAATATAAACTTCAAAATGTTGAAGGGCTAGGAGTAATGCGAGGGCTTCTTTCTCGATTGTACTGTAGTTGCGTTGTGCTCCTGAAAATTTTCTCGAAAAATAGCTTGTTGGATGATCAATTCCTGTTTCACTTTCCTGAATCAACACAGCACCTGCTCCGAAAGCACTTGCGTCCACTTCCAATTTGAATGGACGAGTGAAATTAGGGGCGGAGAGGACTGGGGCGTTGCATAGAAGATCTTTGGCAGCCTTAAATGCAACCTCACAATCTGCATTCCAGCGAAAAACCCTGGATGAACTTAGCAAGTCTGTAAGGGGAGACACAACCGTAGCAAAATTCTTACAGAATCCCCTGTAATACCCAACCATTCCCAAAAAACGACGCAGTTCTCTCTTTGTTTTAGGGACAGGGAACTCCAAAATTGCCGTCACCTTAGCCTCAATGGGTCGTACATGACCTTGGCCCACTTGTTTACCCAGATATGTGACCGTTGCTTTCCCAAACTCGCACTTAGCCAAGTTGATAGTTAGAGAAGCATTTGACAGACGAATGAACACTTCCCGTAATGATCGTACATGGGTTTCCCAGGAGCTAGAATAAACCACCACATCATCTAGATACGCTTCACAATTTTTTACACCAGACAATACCTTTTGCATCAAGCGCTGAAAAGTGGCTGGAGCGTTCCGCATTCCGAAAGCCATAACGGAATATTGGAGAAAATCATCCGGCGTGACAAATGCAGAAATTTCTGACGCACGAGCTGTCAGAGGTACCTGCCAGTAACCTTTTAACAGGTCTAATTTGGTCACAAAACATGCAGAACCAACACGGTCTATACAATCCTCTATCCGCGGTAAAGGAAATGAGTCGGGTTTGGTTACACTGTTTACCTTTCTGTAGTCGGTGCAAAATCTGAAGGTACCGTCCGATTTTGGTACTAAGAGACAGGGTGAACTCCAAGGGCTTAAGCTGGGTGTTGCTAATCCCTGTTCTAATAAGTAATTTACTTCTTTTCTCATAATCTCTTTTTTTAATGGGTTCGCACGATATGGGTGTTGCTTGATAGGTGCAGCATTCATTACATCAATATCGTGGAAGAGAACATTGGTTTGCGAGAGGTTGTCTGAGAATAATGAAGGAAACTCGTGAATCAGCGATACAATGTTTTTGCGGTTTCCCACAGAAAGATACTCTAATTGACTTTCAATATTCAGCAAAAATTCTGAATTTGACAATCGTGCACATAATGCGGTTTCAACGCAAACGCCTAAATCATCAGCTTCACATGTGACGGAAGACAGTTTTGTCACAGCAGCCACAGGTACAGACTCCGTGTTTACCTCTGCTCGTTTCACATATGGCTTGAGCATATTTATGTGACAGATCCGAGTCTTGCGTTTACGGTCCGGGGTGCGAATATTATAATTCGTCTCATTCAATTTAGCATCGACTGCGTATGGTCCCGAAAATCTTGCCTGTAGCGGCGAACCAGGAATTGGGAGCAGAACAAGAACAGAGTCACCAGGCTGAAAACCCCTATACACACTGCGTGCGTCATAGGTACTTTTCATTTTGCTTTGAGCTGCAGTCAGATTTTTCTTAGCGATTTCACCCACACGACGTAATCGCTCACGAACTTGACTCACGTATTCAAGCACGGATACTGGAGATGAATTCTCTTCCAGTATTTTCTCTTTTAACAATTTTAGCGGTCCACGCACAGTATGACCGAACACCAAGTCAGCAGGACAAAAACCTAGCGACTCCTGCACAGTCTCACGAATAGCGAACATAAGCATCGGTAAACCCTCATCCCAGTCTCGACCCGTTTCCACACAAAACGCGCGCAGCATGGTTTTGAGTGTTTGGTGGAAACGCTCGAGCGCGCCCTGACTCTCAGGATGATAAGCGCTGGATAATTGATGCTTAACTGCAAGTTCCTTAAGAACCTGTGAGAACAGTGTTGACGTAAAATTGGAACCTTGGTCTGTTTGGATAATTTTTGGCAAACCAAAAACTGAGCAAAATTTTATCAACTCCTTTACCACGGCTTTAGCTTTAATGTTGCGCATAGGAACGGCCTCTGGAAAACGCGTAGCCGCACACATAAGGGTTAGGATGTATTGATGCCCGGACTTGGATTTCGGCAATGGGCCTACACAGTCGATAATGATACGTTCGAATGGTTCCCCTATTACCGGTATCGGATGCAGCGGCGCAAGGGGTATCTTCTGGTTAGGTTTTCCCACCATCTGACAAACATGACATGAACGGCAGTAATCAGACACATCAGATTTTAATCCTGGCCAGAAAAAATAACGTAACACTCGTGCGTACGTTTTCCTGATTCCTAAATGTCCTGAAATAACATTATCATGCGCCAACTCCATTATCTGACTACGGTAATCCTTCGGAACTACGATCTGACACACACTATCCTCAGCTTCCCATCTACGCATCAGAATTTCATTCTCCCAGAAATATGTTACCTTAGAGTCACCGCCTTGATCACCCGTTGCAGCAGCAATACAACCTGATAGCGTCGGGTCTGCGTTCTGCGCGGCGGCTAGCTGCTCGTGACCAATCTGCAAGGGAATTTCAAGACGAAAGGCACACTTTTCTGGTTCAGAAAACGGTTTACTCACATCAGGTGAAATCATAAATGAGTCTGACAAGTTCACCACATCGTTAAACTTACGAGCTTGTGCTCGCGTTATCACACACGCAGGGAAGACATCCTGAAATTCATGAGGCACATCGCTAACTTCCCCTGGGTTTTCTACCACAATCGGCAGGGCAAACACTTGACCGCCAGCCAGGTCATTCCCTAAGATGAACTCAACTCCATCCACCGGGAGTTGTGTGCACACAGCCACATTCACATACCCAGTTACCAAGTCTGACCTCAGAAAAAGTCTGTGTAGAGGAACTTTTATACAATCGGCTCCCACGCCGCGGAGTAAAACATCAGTACCAGTATAAGTCTCTGGGGTCAGCTTTAGCACATTGCTTACAATGAGCGATTGGGCTGCTCCCGTGTCTCGTAACATGGAGATGTGTATAGCGTCATCTTCACTATTGGATGCTACACCCCCACGTAACATAAACGGTTCATAACCAGACGAGGGAGAAATGGGTGAGACCGAATTCACAAAACCTACAGTTTTAGGCTTGCTTGACAGATTTTTATTTTTCCAAGCTTCGCAATCAGCGATCAGATGACCCCCATCCAGGCAATAGAAACAGACTCGCCCATCACTAGATCGACTTTTCGCAAATCTGCCTCCTCCATACGCCCCACCACCTCGGTTATACCTGGCATTAACATCTCGTCCTCCCCTCCCCTGCATTTCAGCACCATGGACAGCTACTTTGTCAAACCTCCCCGCTGGAAAAAAAACAGTTCGGTGGGTCAAAACGAACTCATCAGCAAGTACGGCGGCTGCTGAGAGAGTTGTCACTTTCTGTTCATTCAAATATACCACCAAGTTTTCTTGAGCACTACCTTTAAAATCCTCCAACAAAATTAATTCTCTTAAGTCCTCAACAGTGTTTACTTTACATGCCATACACCATTTTTCAAAAAGGGTTTGTTTTTCCCTCGCAAACTCCACAAATGTTTGTCTGTCAGTTTTCTTCAAGGCCCTAAATCTTTGTCTATAAGCTTCTGGCATAAAACTCGTAAGCACGCAGAACAGTTGCCTTGATCACGTCATAGTCCAGACTTTTCTCTATCGGTAATGCTGAACATACTTCTTGGGCTTTCCCGGCCAACTTACATTGCAATAGCAGAGCCCACATCTCTTTAGGCCATTGCAATGTGGCGGCGACACGCTCAAAAGCCGTGAAGTACGAATCGACCTCCGCTTCTCGGGAAGGAGGTACCAAATTAATATGCTTACTCACATCAAATAAGGGAAAACTCACATCTGGGATTGGAGCGGGACCCAGAGAACCCGGCGCAGGGACCGAAGGCAGCTGAGCGAACGAGGGAAAAGCAGGTGAAGCCCCCTGTGAGCTCAAAGCCGGTTGAGACCGACCGCAAACCCCCCGAAGTCGCGCATCCTTTTCCATTTCCAGCTCTAGTTCCCTCAGCCGGAGCTTCTTAGTCTCTTTCTCTTACGTCTTTACCTTTAGCTCCAATTCTTTTAGTTTTAACGCAATCAGTGGATCGGTGCCTGCTGTTACCAATGGGGTACTTTGAGGCACAAACAACGGACCGCTGGGGCGTACAGGAGAAAGCAAAGCAGGAGAGTGCTTCTCGTCGGCCTCCGCCAGCGCAGCAGCTCCCTCCTGGACGTTTCCTAACCCTGACTCCTCAGGCAAAATTTGTTGCTGCACCAATTCGTTATACAATATCGTTTTAACCGTTTGCTTGGATGCATAGCGAGGAACTTCTACTTTAAAAAAATTTGCAACCTTAAGGAGATCATCTTTTCTACAACGATCAAACTGTTCTGTGCTTGGAGCTAGCGTAAACTCGGTCAAATCAAATTCCATATTCCCACTTACTCTCTCCCACACCAAAAGAGAACAGCCAGACAAAGAATAGAATTCAATGACTTACCCCACATATAGCCACAAGAAGGGTTGCGGATGACTTCCCTTTCAACGTATGCAAATTAAAAATCAGTTTGTTATTCGCAAACAGCAGACGAGCCCCCAATTTTTCATTATGTTACATCCCTGGTCTAGGTCAGGGAAGCAGCATAATGAAAAATGTTCTGGAGAAATCAGTTTAAACAATAATTTCGTTTTATTGTTTCTCTTTCTTTTTTTTTTCGTTAAGTTTCGTTACAACGGATAATTGAAGCAATTGTTCAGGGCCGGGCAAGGCCAACACAATAAACAAAACGGCCACTGACTAAACCCCAGTTTATTGCTAACTAAACCCTGTAAAAGAAAGAAAAAGAAAATACAGTGATCTTAACCTAACTTCCTGGCTAGCTCAACACAGGAGAAAAGATGTACACAAAATAAAAGGCACCCAACCCCTACCGCTTCAGTAATCCAGAAAAGTTATATATACAATATTTACAGAGGGATGGCAACACAACTGCCACGGGAAAGAAACAAAAAAAAAGATAATAATAAACAAGTGAAAACAGTATGGACAAGGTAAAAGTCAAAATGAGAGGGCTTTAGAGAAGTAAATCAGAATTAGTGACAACCAGACACGATTTAGCTGATCACAAGCCAACAACAACAGTTACTCTCTCGATACTAGCTACAACGCCGCCAGCAATAACACTCTCCCCTCTGCCACGTCCACATCCCGGGCGTTCTTTCAAAGGATCGTTCCATTCCAGTCCACCAATCACTGGGTACGTCTCCAATACGTCCAATCAAGGCGGAGCTACCTGAGAGAGCGAGAGAGAGAAAGAGAGAGAGAGAGAGACGCGCACACACACGTCTCTACAGACAGGGAGGGGAAGGAAAAACAACAATACGTCCCCTGACGTAACAATATATATATATATATATATATATATATATATATATATATATATATATATATATATATATATATATATATATATGGGGATGAATAGGAGGCCATGATGGACCGAGGCCAATGGGCAAATTTGGCCAGGATGACGGGGTTACACCCCTACTCTTTATCGAAGGACATCCTGGAATTTTTTTAATGACCACAGAGAGTCAGGACCTCGGTTTAACGTCTCATCTGTGCTTGTTACAGTATAGTGTCCCCATCCCAATACTGGGGTGTTAGGAACCACACAGACCAACAGGGTGAGCACCCCCTGCTGGCCTCACTAACACCTCTACCAGCAGCTACCTAGTTTTCCCAGTTGGTCTCCCATCTAGGTACTAACCAGGATCAGCCCTGCTTAGCTTCAGTGGGAAACCAGTCTTGGGCTACAGGGTGATATGGCTGCTGGCTACATAACAGAGATCATGACAGAGGGAGGACAGAGAATGGTCCAAAAAAGAGAAAATATCCAGTGAGTGGCAGTTCTGTGGGTGAAAATGCCTTGGTGATGCCAGAGGTCAGAGGAGAAGGCCCAGACTGGTTCAGCTGATAGAAAGGCAACGATAACTAAAATAAGCACTCATTACAACCAAGGTCTGCAGAAGAGCATCTCTGAACGCACAACATATCCAACCTTGAAGCAGATGGGCTACAGTAGAAGAAGACACACCGGTGCCGCTCCTGTCAGCTAAGAACAGGGAACAATTTGCACAGGCTCACCAAAGATTGGAAAAACCTGGTCTGGTCTGATGAGTCTCGATTTCTGCTGTAACATTCAAATGGTAGGGACAAAATTTGGCGAAAACAGCTTGAAAGCATGGATCCACCCATTATATCAACTGTTCAAGCTGTTCAATGGTGTGGGGAATATTTAATGTTTTCTTGGCACACTTTGGGCCCCTTAGTACCAAATGAGCATAATTTAAATGCCACAGTCTTTTAAACGTCACAGTATTTAAACGTCACAGTATTGTTGCTGACCATGTCCATCCCTTTATGACCACAGTGTACCCATATTCTGATGGCTACTTTCTGCAGGATAACGTGCCATGTCACAAAGTTCAAATAATCTCAAACTGGTTTCTTGAACATGACAATGAGTTCACTACTTAAATGGCCTCCACAGTCACCAGATCTCAATCCAATAGAGCAGCTTTGGGATGTGCTGGAACGGGAGATTCACTTCATGGATGTGCTACCGACAAATCTGCAGCAACTGTATGATGATATATAACACATAGTGTTTATATACACTCACCTAAAGGATTATTAGGAACCATACTAATACTGTGTTTGACCCCCTTTCGCCTTCAGAACTGCCTTAATTCTACGTGGCATTGATTCAACAAGGTGCTGAAAGCATTCTTTAGAAATGTTGGCCCATATTGATAGGATAGCATCTTGCAGTTGATGGAGATTTGTGGGATGCACATCCAGGGCACGAAGCTCCGGTTCCACCACATTCCAAAGATGCTCTATTGGGTTGAGATCTGGTGACTGTGGGGGCCATTTTAGTACAGTGAACTCATTGTCATGTTCAAGAAACCAATTTGAAATGATTCGATCTTTGTGACATGGTGCATTATCCTGCTGGAAGTAGCCATCAGAGGATGGGTACATGGTGGTCATAAAGAGATTGACATGGTCAGAAACAATGCTCAGGTAGGCCGTGGCATTTAAAGGTCCCGTTCTTCGTGTTTTTTTGAAGCTTTGATTGTGTTTACAGTGTGCAATATAACATGTGTTCATGTTTCGCGTGTAAAAAAACACAGTATTTTTTACACAATTTACTTATCTGTATACCGCTGTTTTCACTGTCCTAAAAACGGGCTGATGAGTTCCTTTATTCTATGAAGTCCCTCCTTCAGAAATACGTAACGAGTTCTGATTGTGCCAGCGGTTCCCTTGTTGTGATTTGACCGCAGCTTAGAGCACGTTGCACGGTTCCTGTGTTGTGATTCGACAGCAGCTTAGCGCACGTTGCACGGAAAGGTCACGCCTCTTAACGGGAGATATATGCGCTCAATGATCTCTAAGTACAGCGTCCCTGTGAAAGCCAAACAAAGGTGATTTGACTCCGGGATGAAAATAACAGTGTCTCGATGACATGGCGACAAACGCAACACTTCCTCGTCTTCTCCACGCAACACTTCCTCGTCTTCTCCACGCAACACTTCCTCTTCTCCACGTGGGAGAGCAACAAGACCACGCCCCCTTTTTCGCGTATTCTTGTGGGCGGAGGTTAGTCTGTTCTACTGTTCTACTGACGTCATTTATGAAGGAAGTACCAGGATGTATTCCAAGCCGGCCGTTCGCTGTAGGCTTTGAAAGGGAACTTCTGTTAAATAAAATATCTTGCTTGGCATTGAACTTTGAGCTTTATAATTTTACAGGTATTATTTATGCTCTAACAGCAACATTACACACTAATTAAAGTTTGAACAATGGGATCACGAAGAACGGGACCTTTAAATGATGCCCAATTGGCACTAAGGGGCCTAAAGTGTGCCAAGAAAACATCACCCACACCATTACATCACCACCACCAGCCTGCACAGTGGTAACAAGGCATGATGGATCCATGTTCTCATTCTGTTTACGCCAAATTCTGACTCTACCATCTGAATGTCTCAACAGAAATCGAGACTCATCAGACCAGGCAACATTTTTCCAGTCTTCAACTGTCCAATTTTGGTGAGCTTGTGCAAATTGTAGCCTCTTTTTCCTATTTGTAGTGGAGATGAGTGGTACCCAGTGGGGTCTTCTGCTGTTGTAGCCCACCCGCCTCAAGGTTGTGCATGTTGTGGCTTCACAAATGCTTTGCTGCATACCTCGGTTGTAACGAGTGGTTATTTCAGTCAAAGTTGCTCTTCTATCAGCTTGAATCAGTCGGCCCATTCTCCTCTGACCTCTAGCATCAACAAGGCATTTTCGCCCACAGGACTGCTGCATACTGGATGTTTTTCCCTTTTCATGCCATTCTTTGTAAACTCTAGAAATGGTTGTGCGTGAAAATCCCAGTAACTGAGCAGATTGTGAAATACTCAGACCGGCCCGTCTGGCACCAACAACAACGTCACGCTCAAAATTGCTTAAATCGCCTTTCATTCCCATCCTGACATTCAGTTTGGAGTTCAGGAGATTGTCTTGACCAGGACCACACCCCTAAATGCATTGAAGCAACTGCCATGTGATTGGTTGATTAGATAATTGCATTAATGAGAAATTGAACAGGTGTTCCTAATAATCCTTTAGGTGAGTGTATATATATATATATATATATATATATATATATATATATATATATATATATATATATATATATATATATATATATATTAACATTATGACCATACTGGGAACCCTGATTATCTCTTCATCATGGCACCTGTTAGTGGGTGGGATATATTAGGCAGCAAGTGAACATTTTGTTTTTTAACAAGTTGATAGAAGCAGGAAAAATGGACAAGCTTAAGGATTTCAGCGATTTTGACAAGAACGGATTGACGACTGGGTCAGAGCATCTCAAAAACTGCAGCTCTTGTGGGGTGTTCCCGGTCTGCAGTGGTCAGTATCTATCAAAATTGGCCCAAGAAGGAAAAGTGGTGAAGCAGCAATAGGGTCATGGGCGGCCAAGGCTCATTGATGCACGTGGTCCAATCAAACAGACGAGCTACTTTAGCTCAAATTGCTCAAGAAGTTAATGTTGTTTCTGATTGAAAGTGTACAGTTTCTGAAATACTCAGAAGTAACTTAAATCACCTTTCTTCCCCTTTCTCAGGGGCTGTTTACAATGCATCACAATTTGTTGTGTATGGGGCTGCATAGCTGCATACCCTGTCCACCTCTGAAAGCGCCAACAGTGGGCATGTCAGCATCAGAACTGTACCATGGAGCAGTGGAAAAAGGTGGCCTGGTCTGATGAATCACGTTTTCTTTTACATCGCAACCTGACATTCGAAAATCATATTTCATATGTTACAAGAACGGCATTTTTCCACCTTAGAAACATTGCTAAGCTACGTAACATGCTATCTATTCCTGATGCAGAAAAGTTAGTTCATGCATTCATGACCTCGAGATTAGATTACTGTAATGCTTTATTAGCTGGTTGTCCTGCATCCTCAATAAACAAACTACAGTTAGTCCAAAACGCAGCTGCTAGAGTTCTTACTAGGTCAAGAAAATATGATCATATAACACCAATTTTATCATCGCTACACTGGTTACCTATTAAGTTCCGTATCAATTACAAAGTATTGCTACTGACCTATAAAGCCCTAAATGGTTTAGCTCCAGTGTATCTAACGGATCTTCTATCGCCCTACAACCCATCGCGCTCTTTAAGGTCACTAAACTCTAGGCTTCTGGTCATTCCTAGGATATCTAAGTCCACTAAAGGAGGGAGGGCTTTTTCACATTTAGCTCCTAAACTCTGGAATAGTCTTCCTGATATTGTTCGAGGTTCAGACTCGCTGTCCCAGTTTAAAACTAGATTAAAGACACATCTCTTTAGCCAAGCATTCACATTATAATTACCTTTTATACTACAGTTAAATCGGAACAACAGCATTAATATAATATTCTGAACAGCAGCTACGCTAATTATTTCCCTTCTGCTTTTCTGTTGTTATCTCGGGACACTAGTCCCGAGGTAAATAGTTTGTCAGCTCCGGTTGGTATCCAGCCTCTCATGAAGACTTCATGCCCCAAGAAGAAGATGCCCCAACACCTGTGATGAGACGACTCCACGCCTGTGAAGAGACGACTCAACGCCAGCGTTGTTATGGCCTAAATTAATACACGACTGATTATCTTTTTTGAACATTGTTCTTTAACATTGTGTTTTTAACATTTTTTATACTGTTCATCTATGAAATGCACTTTCTGTAAAGCTGCTTTGAAACAATGTGTATTGTGAAAAGCGCTATACAAATAAATTTGAATTGAATTGAATTGAATCTACACCCTTTCATGGAAACGGTATTCCCTGGTGGCTGTGGCTCTTTCAGCAGATAATGCGCCCTGTCACAAAGCAAAAAAGGCTCAGGAATGGTTTGAGGAGCACAACAACGAGTTTGAGGTGTTGACTTGGCCTCCAAATTCTCCAGATCTCAATCCAAACGATCATCTGTGGGATGTGCTGAACAAACAAGTCCAATCCATGGAGGGCCTACCTCACAACTTACAGGACTTAAATTATCTGCTGCTAACATCTTGGTGCCAGATACCACAGCACACTTTCAGAGGTCTAGTGGAGTCCATGCCTTGATGGATCAGGAGTTTTTTTGCAGCAAAAGGGGGACCAACACAATATTGTAATGTTATGCCTATTTTAGAAAAAAAAAATGCTTTTCCTTTAGGGGGCTTTTATCCCGGTTGTACATTATTATTACAAATGCAAGCCTAGACAGATACAGTATGTCAATTCTTTAAGGTTCACTTTCGTCACAGAAACGGTCTGTCCTCTTGGTAGCACATGTTTCAAAAATGATAACTCTACTGTCAGCTCACATCAATCACGGATATTCATTTCTGAAATGAACTGTAAAGAGAGTTTTCGGACTAGTGGTCAGGAACAGCGGGGTGACAGAAAGGCTGTGGTGTTCTCAAGCATGCAGAGAGGAGGATGAAATGAGAAGACACAGCAGACAGTCTCTCAGAACTCTGTGATGGACTAGGTGCTTAGACCCTGAAATAAATGTTAAAATCAGAAGGAATATGTGTTTCCTGAAATAGTAGTTCCCTGGTGACCTTTTTTTAAAGTTCCCCCTATTATGGTTTTTCAAATATTCCCTTTCATGCAGAGTGTAATAGGGGTTGCACAGACTAGTCGACTTTAATGCTCTGCCATGACACTTTAAGCTTGTCTACTAGTCGCTGGCCTTTAGAGGGCGCACAGGATAAGCCATTTTCTGACACGCACGCTCCGTTTCCAACAATTAAAATGACAAATAAATGCATACTCAGAGAGCTCTCCACAAGACATGTTTGATTATGCCACCTGGATGCTCAAAATTGATCGAGAGAATGCACATTTTAAACAGGTATGTTAATCACAGTACTAAACTCATGCGGTGCTGCATTGTAACGCACACACACACAGCTCACGGAGATCGCGCATGCACACAGAATCATTCAGTAATGCAGAAATGTATTGTTAACACTGTTTCTGTGATTTATCAATAAAACAGAAACTAAAAAGTTCTAGCATATATTTCTTGATAACTAAAACTCACAACTTCACTCTCTCTCTCTCTCTCTCTCTCTCTCTCTCTCTCTCTCTCTCTCTCTCTCTCTCTCTCTCACTCACTAATGCATTAATATAGATGTAATCTTTATCGTGCTACTTTATCTGTATCTGATTCAGAACGAGCAGAAATCTGTGAGAAATATAACGACCCAAAGACAAAATTGCTGATAAAACAGCTGTTCTAAGCAATAACCTTATGGGCAGCGCTATGTCATATGCCATTTGTCCTGTGCACAAGAAAACCTGTGTTCGTGTCTCAGCTCAAGGTTTAGGCTTATTTGTTAATTTATGATGTCATCAGAAGAATGACGTCAAAGTCGACTCGACGTTCATCACATTCACGACTTTAATTTTTTTTTAATAAAAAAAAGTTGTTCAACCCTTAGTGTTTGTGAATGTAAAAGTTCTGCAAAGTTGTGACCAAAGTGCACAATAAATAAAGTAATTGTCTCCCAAAAGAAAGAAAGAACCCTAAATGGAGTCGTCTGTATTTCAAATCTCACTGTATTACGGTTTTACGTCACTAGAAAATACATTTGCATAATGCCCGCCTATGTTGTACGTTGTCTGCCTGCGAAAAACTCGACCCACCTTCAAACACGTCATTTTACTAACGACTGCTTCTTAAATCTCAGAGTTCAACGTGGGATTCGCAAAACACTTGCTCTAGAAAGATGGGTCAGTACCCAGTTTATTTGGACCAGCTTGCTCAACCTGTAAGTATGAATAATTATTGATGTATATATTTTCTACTGGGTGTCCAAATAAGTAGTTTTGTATTTTATATTGTGTAGGTCTCCGGCTAACTCACGTTATTACTGTTTTACTGAAATAGTTAATGCTAAGCAGCTGTGTGTCACTATTACCTAAAACTGTATCTATTAATGCAGATTGTCTGTCATTCTTACTACTTTGAGTAAAGATAAAGGATGGAGCTAGATTTGTTTTACAAACTTTAATGTTACATCAGTCAGTGCTCAGCTAACATATGCACTATCATTGATAAAATTCCTGCATGTGCACCACAATAAGTGAAGTTATTAAACGTAATTTCGGGAGGAGTACGCCCATCTAATCTTCCAATTAATACCAAGGTATAAAACCAGCAGCTTACCTCTTCCCGTTGTTAGTTCTTGCAGCATCCCTCCTCCTCCCCTGCTCCTCCTTTTTTTATAAAATGTTTCCAGTTATAGGGGGGAGATCGGAGCTCGGGTATAATATCCTCTCCGAGCCCCTCTATAGCAGACAGCAAGCCAAATCTGTTTACCACTTTCACTAAGATTATATGGGCACAAAAAACTCGTGAAATTTGAAATATACACATGGGTTTGTTGATGTACATACTCTTGTTAATGCTGATAGTGAGGAATTACAGTTGCAACATCTCATAATGTACCTCAAAATGAGTAGCGTATCACTGAGAAACGTCCTGCTCAAGTCAGCCTTGTGATGGAGGTTCGAGTTGAATAACTAGTTCGACTCGCGCTCAGATTGATATAGTAAAATCGACGTCATCGTTAATATTTCCAGTGTGTACAATCTCTGACGACTGACGAAGCCTCATGAGCTGAAGTTCAGTTATGGTAATGGATGTTTAGCTTCCGACACACGCCATAAGCGGTCGACCAATCACAACAGACTGGGCCATCTGGCCAATTAGAGTAGAGTAGACTCTGGAAAAGAGGGATTTATAGAGACTGATTCATCTGTCGAGTCATTTGAGTATCATTGAAAAATGTGGTGATGTGCAACGTATATTATGAGAAAATTAGAGTTTTTTTTACCTTTGATGCATGTGAACCTGTTCTAGGAGACCTCCAAAACAAAATTAGGAAACTTTAAAATAGCATAATAGGGGCGCTTTACAGCATTAGATGCTACATTTCCATTAAATGTGTTAGATTAGCTATCATGTGCCAATGTGCTCATTTGATTATAAATATACACTATAAGGGGAACTTTTATTGTTAATGTCATATAGATTGAGACATTCAGAAGACCTCAGAAGAAATCAGCCAGTCAACAAGACTGTTAAATGTGCCTCAAAACATGTGGCTTGATGTGGAAATATGCTGTTTATTTTCCAAGGGCTTGGATTTACAGCTTTCACCCAGTGGACAATAAAACAGGTGATTGAACAGTATCCCACAATGCAATGTGCTCAGTTTGACCTTCCATTGCCAGTGTGATATATGAACTGAAAGTAAAATCAGCCAGAGTTTTAAACGTGTCCTTTTCAATCATTACTTAATCAGACTGTCAGGTTTATACCAACTTAAAATAAAACAACTGTTTTTTTTTTTTTCTCAGGTGAGAAATGGATGGCGTTTGCTGAATCAAGCATGAAACACACAATGTCATGCTATCATTGATGCATGTTACATATACTATTTATATGTTTACAGTGTATAGTATGCAGTAAGCACCCAGTATTCAATTTCTGTTTCATTTTCTTTCTTTCTTTCTTTCTTTCTTCTGGACAGTTTGAGAGCGTTTGTGACAAATGAAAAAAAAATAAGAATGCAAAATAAGTTCTTCAAACAGACACCTCAGCAGCATCGGCAGATGAAAAATAACTGCAGCCTACAACACCAAATCACATACTACTGCATTAATATTTTTTTCTTTATTATGCTGACTTTTAGTTTACTTTTTGACATTGACTTTTCATAGTGATAAATAACTTAATAACAGAAAATATAATTAATCTCAGGTTGAAGGCACAAGAGTAATTAGTTGTTTTTCTTCTAAAAAATGATCCCCTTTGATGCTGCAGTGGGGATTCTGGCGTGATTATAAGAACACTATATTCTGACTGAGCTCCATTACTGAACAGACTGGCCATTTATTGAAAGTAAATATTTAAACACTTAATTATATCTCTGATTTGTTTCAATCATTTTGAGGCACTCAGTTATTTTCAGAGATCTTATTTTCTCTAGTCAAATTACAAAAGAAATATTAACTCAAATATTTGACTCTGACAAACTTCATCTCTCACAGTACAATGGTTGGTTGGTTCATTAGAATGCGTGTCCACATACGTTTGGCCAGTGTTGGGGAAAGTTACTTTTAAAAGTAATGTATTACAATATTGTGTTAACTAAATTTCCCCCTGAGCCATTTTCCTGGTTTCTCGGCAGTATGAACTCTGAAGTGACGTAAGCCAGCCAACAGTGACGTCATTTAAGCGTGACATTCAACAACTGGAGGATGGAGGAAGCCGTGATCAGTTGAAAAGTGCCTGGACTGTGGCGTCGGCCTATTGCTATTATTTAGTTTTGTTTCTGTGGGTGTAAGAAAAATATCCATATTTAAAACTTTATCAAGTAAACTTTCGGCCGACCGCCTTCCGTGGAAAAGTGTTGAATGTTGAAAGTGAAACTCAACATGTGTACGTGACGTCATGACGAGCGGACCTAGTCGCGTTAGTCTTTCGATCGGCAGGGGCACTTTCAACAATTTTTCCATAAATTGAACAGGGAAGGCGTTGGCCGAAAGTTTACTTGATAAAGTTTTAAATATGGATATTTTTTTACACAAACACATCGATTCGCTTCAGAAGGCCTTTATTAACTCCCCAGAGCCGTGTGGAGCACGTTATTTGATGGCCAGATGCACTTTTTATGGACTTCAAAAACAGAGCAAATATGAATCCAATTCTAATGGTTGCATTAGCCTGGACTATTGTAATATAACTCCGATTTTATTCGTCTGAAAGAAGAATGTCATATACACCTCGGGTGACTTGAGGGCGAGTAAATTATGGGCTAATTGTATTTTTTTGGGTGAACTATCCCTTTAATTTGTCAGCTATTGTTGCTACATGTTGTTCTGTTCATGTCCAAGAGTTTACTCCCGAGTATTTAGTTTCTTTTGATTTCTTGTACTGTAAACAAGCTTAAAGGGTAAGATCACTTAAATATTAAAATTAGCCCATGATTTACTCAACCTCAAGCCATCCTAGGTGTATATGACATTCTTCTTTCAAACGAACACAATCAGAGCTATATTGAAAAATGTTCTGTCTCTTCCAAGCTTTATAATGGCAGTGATTGTTGCCTCGGTTTTAAAGTCCATAAAAGTGCATCTGTCTGTCATAAAAGTAATCCACACGGCAGAAACAACTGAACTAACGCATGCGCTAAGGATAGAGCAAAACCTTGTCACATGCGTTAGTTCAGTTGTTATTATTTCACTGTCTACCAGAAGCTAGATATTTTACTTAATAACATTTTAAATGTATATATTTTTCTCACACAAACACATCAATTCGCTTCAGAAGGCCTTTATTAACCCCTCCGGAGCCGTGTGGATTACTTTCAGATGCACACTTTAAATTCAGATGCAATTTAAAGACAGTATATTTTAAATATGTGTTGTAATGGCATCTTTTTATGAATGAAGGCCAGTATCACTGATACTAATGTCTCTATGAAACATTAATGACGTTACATTACAGTATAACTGAAAGCTACCAATTTCAACATTTAGTAGGCTTTAAAAAAACAACTTTTAATTTAAGTGTACTTAAAACAATAAACATAAACCCATTATAATAAATAATAGTTTTACCTGTGGCCTTCCCTGTTAGACATATACAGAAATGTAATAGTTATCAAACACCTTTCTTAACTGCATAAATAATAAATTAAATGTAGGTTAATCATCATTAAAGCTACAATTTTCTCTGTTCCCGTTGTTCTTTGATGAACATTGATGACAGGCATCATCAGTGCTCCTGTCACTTTAAGAACGGCCGCTGACGAACATGACTCGGATCTGATGCGCTGTCCCACGCATCTAATTTTCTCACAACTCTTTAAGTTCATTTAAGACGTTATTTAACTAATTTAAGACTCCTAATATGAGAATACTCAAAATTCTCTGTGTTGTTGTTATTGTTTGTTCAAAAGCAAAAGAGAACGTCTCGGTTACGTATGGTAACCCTCGTTCCCTGAAGGAGGGAACGGAGACGTACGTCGGTTATACCGACGAATTGGGATCACTTCAGAGAGCCCCTATCAGGTTCGAGATTTAGAGAACGGGCCAGTGCGAGATTTGCATTTCGAGCTCTGCCCCGCGGCGCGGGTATAAATAGGAAGCGAGAACAATGCACTGACGTTTTTCACTGAGGAGCCGAACTAGTGACTCGGCCATACAGTGATGGTAAGGAACTGTGGCGACAGGACGTACGTCTCCGTTCCCTCCTTCAGGGAACGAGGGTTACCATACGTAACCGAGACGTTCCCTTTCAGTCGGAATTGGGATCCCTTTGGAAAATGCCACAGTTGCTACCACTTCCAGCACCCAGCGAGAGCCCCTCAGACCCCGTTCTGATGCGGGCGGGGAAATTCACGCAGGGAGAGTCACACTGCTGTTCCGCAAGACCCACTCAGCAGACTTAATGGATAACGCTGGGAAAGCGTGCCCGGAGGGACGCTGCGGAAGCCACATCATGCCCGGAGGGAGTTACCATGTGGAGAATACACGTATGGACTGGCCTTGGGCAGTACAACATAAGGAAGTCCCAGGGGTGGCCCCGGCCTGTTGTAGGTGGGGGAACGACACCGTACTGAGACGGCAGAGGAACAAAGAATACACATATGGGACCGCCGTAGGGGTCACAACATACGGAACCCAGCCTGACACAAGTTCCACCAATGCATACAAGTGCCAGACCTGGCGTCGGACGCTCCGCCACATCCGACTGCCGCGGGTTGCGGAGGACTCAACAGGGTTCGCCAATTCCTGGGAACTCGACTGGAGAATATATGCGCATGTATCCGTTCCATGGGGAAGGGAGTGGCGCAGCAAGCCGAAACTTGGAATGGGCACTTCAGTGTTGCTGACTATGGGAAGCGAGCACACGAGAAGCAACCGGTTCCACACGTAGGCTATAAAACCTAGCGAACGTGTTTGGTGTCGCCCAGCCCGCAGCTCTACAAATGTCTGTCAGCGAAGCGCCACGAGCCAGCGCCCAGGAAGAAGCTACACCCCTGGTGGAGTGAGCTCTAACCCCGAGCGGGCAGGGCACGTCTTGGGATTCATACGCCAAGACGATGGCATCCAATATCCAGTGGGCCATCCTCTGCTTGAAGACAGCCTTTCCCTTCTGCTGTCCTCCGTAACAGATGAAGAGCTGCTCTGAGGTCCTAAAGCTTTGCGTTCTGTCAACATAGACGCGCAGGGCGTGAACTGGACAGAGAAAAGCCAGGGCTGGGTCTGCCTCCTCCGAGGGCAGCGCTTGCAGGCTCACCACTTGATCCCGAAAGGGAGTAGTGGGAACCTTGGGCACATATCCAGGCCGGGGTCTCAGGGTTACCTGAGAGTTACCTGGCCCGAATTCCAGGCACGATTCGTCGACCGAAAATGCCTGCAGGTCCCCTACCCTCTTAACCGAGGCCAATGCAAGCAGGAGTATTGTCTTTAGAGACAAGATTTTCAGCTCAGCTGACTGCAAAGGCTCGAAGGGCGCCCTCTGCAGTGCGGTGAGCACCAGAGTTAAGTCCCAAGAGGGTATAGAGGGAGGACGAGGCGGATTTAGTCTCCTCGCCCCCTCAGGAACCTGACGATCAGATCGTGCTTGCCTAAGGACTCACCATTTACCAGGTCATGATTTGCGGTGATAGCGGCAACATATACCTTGAGGGTGGAGGGAGACAGCCTTCGCTCCAACCCGTCTTGAAGAAAAGAGAGCACAGATCTGACCGAACACTTTCGGGGGTCTTCTCGGCGAGAAGAGCACCAATCGACGAACAGGTTCCACTTCAACGCATACAGCCGTCTCGTAAAGGGGGCTCTGGCAGAAGTGATGGTGTCAACTACCGCTTGCGGTAGGTCACCTAGAACCTCCGCGTCCCGTCCAGGGACCAGACATGGAGTTTCCAGAGGTCCGGACGCGGGTGCCATAGGGTGCCCCGTCTCTGAGTTAGGAGGTCCTTCCTCAGAGGAATGGGCCAGGGAGGTGCTGTCGCAAGGAGCACTAGTTCCGGGAACCAAGTCCTGTTGGGCCAATACGGAGCTACCAAGAGGAGCTGCTCCTCATCCTCCCTGACCTTGCACAGTGTTTGTGCTAGAAGGCTCACTGGGGGAAACGCATATTTGTGTAGGCTCCAGATCAGCTGGACCACCTGGGGGTGGAGTCTCCACTCTCCGGGGAGCACCGGTAACCATGACAGCTCGTCGGCCGCACGATTGAGCGGGCCCGGAATGTGAATGGCACGAAGGGACCTCAGATGCTTCTGACTCCACAGGAGGAGATGGCGGGCGAGTTGGGACATGCGGCGGGAGCGTAGACCACCCTGTTTGTTGATGTACGCAACGGCCGCAGTGCTGTCCGTCCGGACCAGAATGTGCTTGTCTTTGAGCGGTGTTTTGAAGCGCTGAGAGCAAGACGAACTGCCAGCAACTCCAGGCAATTGATATGCCATTGCAGTTGGGACTGCGGGGGAAGGAGTGGTGCTGCAGCCATCTCCTGAAGAGCAGTTTCCTCCATCTCTGGGTGGCCCGTCTCAGGGTCTCTTACGACGGCGCTTGCCACCTGGCTTGGCAGCGGCCTGAGCGGGCTGGACGTCCTTCCCGTGGCCGGCTCCACGCCTCCGCCTGGGTGGAGGCTGCTGCTGGGCTGAGGCGGGAGCGGAGGCGGCAGCAGGTGGACGTCCTCGGCGACGGGCAGACGGAGGAGCTGCGGCCGGCGGCGGGGTGGAGGCAGCAGCGGACAGCCGGGGCAGGATGTGCTTGATCGCCTCCGTCTGCTTCTGGGCGGCCGAGAACTGCTGGGCGAAGTTCTCGACCGTGTCGCTGAACAACCCGGCCGACGAAACGGGGGAGTCCAGGAACCAGTTCTTGTCGGTCTCCCTCATATCAGCCAGGTTCAACCAGAGATGTCGTTCCTGGACCACTAAGGTGGACATCGCCTGACTGAAGGAACGGGCGGTGACTTTCCCGGAGGAGCTCTGGGTCAGGTCTACCCTCGTGCATGTCCATGAGTGCTTGGGCTTGGTGCACCTGAAGCAACGCCATGGCATGCAAGGCGGACGCGGCCTGTCCGCAGGACCTGTAGGCCTTCGCAGTCAGACTGGACGAAAACCTACAGGCTTTGGACGGGAGACGAGGGTCACCGCGCCAGTTGGAGGCGGTCGCCGGACACAGTCGCATCGCAATGGCCCGCTCAACTGGTGGGATCCCCTCGTACCCCTTGGCCTGCCCGCCATCAAGGGTAGCGAGGAGGGAGGAGCCACCAGGTCTGTTTCTGGCACTAAAGGGTGTCGTCCACGACCTGGTAAGCTCCTCATGCACTTCGGGGAAGAATGGCACTGGGGCGGGACGCTGAGAACCAGCGCGACCAGACCCCCCCCCCCCACCCCCCCCCCCCCCAGAAACCAATCATCCAACCTAGAAGGTTCAGGACGTGGTGGAGGGTTCCACGCAAGCCCGACCTTTTCGGCGGCCCGGGAAAGCATAGCCGTCAACTTGGGGACTCAACCACAGCCACTCTCCCAGAGGGAGGTAGTGCAGCTGAATCATCATCCTCCGAGGACAGAAACTCCCCCTCCGATGCAGCGATCGACATCTGCTCGTCCGCGGGTGCCCCGAAAGAGATCGCCGGCCGCCCACAAGAGGGACCAGCGACCTCCTCCGGAAGCACCACCGGCTGCTGCGCTTGTGAGGGTTCAAGGGCCTGCGGAGGTATGCTCGGCGGGTTTACCCTGAACGTGATCCTCAGGTCACCCCGGCCATCCGTCGAAGTAGGTCTATCCCGGGAGATAGCACTAGATCGAGGTATGGGGAGGGGGACTCCGCCTTCCTGGAGGTAGGTGAGTCTCGACCTAAGCGCCGCGATAGTCATGTTCCCGCAGTGAGAACATGAACTATCCACAAACGCTGCCTCAGCGTGCTGTACGCCCAGGCACGTGAGACAGCGATTGTGACCGTCAGCGGGCGAGAGGGAACGACCGCATCCAGAAACGCACGGTTTGAATGACATCTTGAAAAAGACGCAGGGTCAAACCGTGTTGCTCTTTTTGTGAGGAGACGCTCTTTTTCAGAAGTTGTCAGAATAAGTCTCGGAGCCAGATGCAAGTTCACAAAGTTTAATAGAGGAGTAAAGAGAGGATCAGATGAAGCACAAAAGTCACAGTCCACGGCACAGAGACCACACGCGGCGTCCCACGAAGTAATCCACTCTGGTCGGTGACCGGGAAGAAATCCTCACACGGCAGGAGACTGACGATAACCTCAGAACACTGGACAGAAGGCAAAACAAACGTCCGACAGAAAAGAGCAGCTCTTTGGAACCTGGATGATACTGGATCTCGCCTGAAAACAAAGCGCACCAGTAATACCAGAAAACAGAGCACAGTTCACTCAAGGTCAAGTTCACGATCCACAGGCGTGTAAACTCTGGGCTAAGACGAGCCTCCAGATGCCAGTGACCGAACCTGAAGAAACAGCAAGAACTACCGACTGGACTAGGACAGCGAGACTGAGACCAACCAAGACAATGAGCATGCGACGAGAGACAGGACAGAGTGCTATAAAAAGAGAACAGCTGATGAGACACGACAGGTGAACAATTACTGAAACGAGCGGGAGGAGCCAGTGAACCCGTGAGGAACCACCACCAACAGGTAAGACATACATACACGATCACCCAGGAGTCCTGACAGAAGTGAGAGTTTGTGCAGTTTGTGCAGCCTGTGTTTGCACTCTCAGGCCCACCAAACCGACAGGTTGCTGTGAGAACAGCAGTTGTTTCCTTTGAAGCAGCTGAGTCTCGCGATCGCGCTGGATCAATGCTGTCACACCAGCACAGCGTCCCTCTTCTCTCTCTCTCTCTGAATTCGCTGAATACAGGAAGCAGTCTGTACCTTTTCGTAAACGCCGTTCGGCTCTGAAGTGAATGACGTCAGTGCATTGCTCTCGCTTCCTATTTATACCCGCGGGGCGGAGCGCAAGATGCAAATCTCGAACGCCAATGACCCATTGGCTCATTCTCTAAATCTCGAAGCTGATAGGGACTCTCTGAAGTGATCCCAATTCGTCGATATAACCGACGTACGTCGTAGTGACCGACTGAAAGGGAACTCGATGTGAGCAGGAGACTGACGCGAGTCTGTCTGTGTGTCGAGTGTGCGTGTGTGTCAGAGTGTCCCTCGATTAGCTGACATGAGACGCAGCCACACAGACAGGACATTGACGTGACATTGCGTCAGGTCTTAAAGTGACAGCAGCCTAATATACCTGCTGCCAAATGATGATATATTACGAATATTTATATGGCAGTTTTCCCCATGGTATCGTTGTCAAAATTGTGGCCAGTGAAAATGCTGAGTGTCTAGTAACTTTGTAAAACCACTAGCCACAGTGGCTGGTGAGCAAAAAAGTTGATGTCAAGCCCTGGTTACTATGAAAACATTCCTCCTGCGTGAAAGCCCCTATAGTGTAGTCTACTGTAGGAAATTTAAGGAACAAACATTATTGAATTCCTAATCCTAATTCCTAATATGTGAAACATCTGTACAATGTATTCTGGATGTTTTTCACCATAAAACAGGTCACAGATCGTCAACACAGATAAAGATCTCTCTCTACCTCTATACGATCTCTCTGCTTTCTCAGCTTCTGTTAGCTTCGCAGCTGCAGTCAGAGGTCAGCGGGCATTTTATTGAGTTGCATCTGCAGGAGCAGGATTCATTTAGCAGATTGGCTGTCAGTGATGATCTTTACTAAAAGGCGGCTGCATGCAGAGAGGGTCTTGGCAGGACACTGTGATGCTGCTGTTTGCTGTGGAGTGGATGCATGTGTAAATTCTCTGACCCATTCATCATGTCGTAAGCTTGTTTCATCGCCATATGGTTCTGCTGTTTGAAAAGAGGGTTATTTGTATGAGTGTACGTTTGACAAGCTCAGGTTGCAAATATCTCTCATGCTGTTGAGTTTTTAATGGATTTGTGCCATAAATCACAAGATATTTTTGGGACATATTGTTTTTTTCATTATGCAAACGCTCTCACTCTTTCTCTCCAACATAAATTCTTTCAAAGACAGTTTTGGTGATCACATCTTTGCACTGACAGCATGTCAGCTATTTTAATCATCTGGAGTGCAGTGGCCAAAAGTATTGTAAGCCAACTGTGGTCATATGTTCTGTTGTTACCAACATGGGTCACCGATTTGCCATTTCCGATGAACATTCGCAAACAGCATCACAGACTTGTGTGGTGGGAACTACAGCCATCATCCTGAGATTAGAAGCATCTTGTTAGAATGAGGTGGTCTTATCTAAACAATACATACACAATTTTAAGCTTTGGCAAATTGGAGGCTAATTCATATGAATTGCTACAATCTCATTCGTACAATTTCATACAATCTGCTTATGGACAGTTAGGTGTAGGGGTAAACCATAATTCTTACTTTAAAAAAAAAAATTGCAATTGCAATGCAATTCACATTGAATAAATCCATATGAAATCGCCACCTTGTAAAATAGTTTTTAGGGTTGCTCTTGGCCTTAATAAGCAAGCAAACAAACATGCACATTCTATATCTTTCATCCCATTCCACTGAAAAAAAATTTAAAATTTAAATTTTAGATATATAAATCTATATATTCACTGTCAACAATCAGCACTGTTTGTGAAGGGTGTGTTTGCATGCACAGAGAACAAAATAGTGACAGCCCTCAGATGTCATGTTCTTGGCATCTGTCTTGAAGAAATTACATTGTGGAGAAAGCTGCTGATTAAAAGAATGTGCATATTGCATATTGGAAAGGTACATATACTGCATGTTAACATGATTCAAAATTTGCTTGTGCTTGACAACATAGCAGCTGGATTGTTTCTAAATTGGTTGCCAAGTCAGATGTACGTTGTAACATGATTAACATCGCTTACAGCATGCACCTTGAAATAATGATTTAGCCTATTGAGTCTTAAAGGCAGTTTACACAGAGGACGATAACTAACTAGGGCCCATATAATCATACGAATTCTAATGAAAATATGGAAGTCTATACAACAGCTGTAACAATAACAACACAGAAAGTGTGACATTCTTGGAATCAGTTTCAGAAAGTTTTTTTTCTTTTCTAGCTGATGAAAAACACTGACAATCAGAATCTACTTTCATTCTTTAACCTCTTATGCTCTGGGACCATTTTGGGTGATTTCCGCCTGGATTTGGCCTACCCAAATTGAAATGTTTCCCATACCCACATACAGTGGTCTAAATACACAATTTTTGTGTCATTTTACAGCAAACTCTTTGAAGTTATATAAACCACAGCTAAAAGTGATAAACATGTAAGTATGTTATCTGAGTTGTAATACCCAAGTTTTGGTTATAAATTCATTTTTGAAAGTGTATAACTCAGGCCCTGTGTGCTCTAGCACCCTGCAGACAGTTTTGGCTGTTTCCACTAGATTCCAGAAAATACTGTCTGTATCATGTATGCAAGATTTAGTCAAATGGATCTGAATGGAGAAATATTACCTTTTTTATGTAATTTCTGCCTACCACCCACATCCAACCACCCCCGCCCCCAGCGCAGATACAATATACTTACATGTTTATCACTTTTAGCAGTCTTTTATGTCACTTAAAAATGTTTCCTGTAAAATGACACCAACAATTTGTATTTAGACCACTGTATGTGGGTATGGGAAGCTTTTCCATTTGGGTAGGCCAAATCCTGGCGAAAATGGTACCAGAGTAATTTAGTTTAAATAAGTAAATAAGTTACTTTGTGTAAAACAAATGCCAAAGTGTATGGCCGAATTAAACCAAGGCAGTGCGAGAGTACAAAAAGTTTTAGATAAATGAATATTTATTCAAACTTAAAAATGAAAAATCCATAACCCAAAAATATACAAAGTTCTGTTGTTGAACTCTAGTTGGCGCAGTCTGATTGGTCCTTAACCCAATCTTCTTGCAATCACAACATTCTCAGTTGATTGGTTCCTTCCGGAACAGTAGCCGATTAGCTCACTGTTCAACCTTCAAATACTGGTCATCATTTGCTGTAGCTGTTGCAGCGAGCTTTCAGAAACCCTCCATTTTCCCCAGCTCCAACTGTATAGATCTGCTACCGGTAATTCATGAATGATGTAGTGTTGTAGTCTCGGTCTCGACCACATTTGTACTCTGTCTTGTCTTGGTCTCAGACTAATGCCTGGCTCACACTACAGGATTTTTAAAACCCTAACCGATTTTGAAATCTGGTTGCAGCACACACTTAAGGAGAATCTTTGCAGATTTTCTTCCCTCAAATCTTAAAACATGCTCACACTACAACATTTGAAAATAGTGGCGCATCACACACTACAAGATATTCTTAAGATTATCTTGCCAGATTTCGCGTCACGTGACGCGATCTCACGGGGAAGCGCATGTAAACAAAATGGATAGTGTGTCGCGGCAACTTGCTGTATTAATACTGTAGTAAGGTTTGTTTGTACGGGAAGAAGGAGGCGGGAACCGGAGGACAATCAAAGTATTTAATAAAAAATAAACACAAAATAAAATGGCGGCGACAGCCCCTCACGGTCGACTGCCGCCTACACAAACACAAAATGGAAATAAAAAGCTGCAGCCCCTCGCGGACGACTGCAGCGTGCACATAACAAAACGTCCAGGCCTGGTCCTCTCTCGTCCCTCACTGTCGTCGCTCCTCCTTTATAGTCCCTCACTCCTCCGCGGGGGCCGAGATCGCTGCGGCTCGCAGCTGGCGCTCATCATCCCTGATGATGAAGAACAGCGAGGTGAGAGAACGGAGCAAGGAACATGAGGAGCGACAGAGACGAGAGAGTGGAGAGAGGAGAAAAAAAATCAATAAATTCTGGTCCGGTTCCCAGACACACTGCCGCTCGGTCCTCAGCCAGCCGAGAGGCTCTTCCTCGCGGTGCCATGCGGTGGTACTGGACGGCCGGTGGACGGCTCGACGCTCCTCCACCCCCTGGCGGCCGGCGGTGGCTCCTCCTGTCGAGGGCAGCCGGCAGCGAGTCCCACGCGCTCCCTGCCCCTCCCCTACACGGCGGAGGGATACAGGCTCCGGCCCACGGCGAACGCCGGTGACTCCTCCGCGCTCCCTCTAGGACGGCAGCCACCCCACCTCGACCCAGGGGCACGGCAGCGAGCTCTCCGTCCCACCGACCTTCATCCGCTCCAGCACCACCGCTTCGGGCAGCCGCTCGCGGACTTCTCTCCTCCGCGCTGCCCGAACTCATTTAAAATTTTGCAATTATTTCAAAACAAATTATAATTTAAACTCACAGCATGTCTATTTGCTATTATTAAAATAAAGACAGTATTCATGATCACATTTCAGTTCTTTATTCAATTATTTTCAACATACAAAAGTATTAAACTGCCAACTCAACATTTTAAAATATTCATTCATTCATAAACCTTTCAAAAGCTTTCACTTTGAACTACACATCTCTTACAGTAACCTTAAATGCCATAGTCATACATTTCAGGTGTTAAAGGGATAGTTCACCCAAAAATGAATATTTTGTCATAAATAGGTTTGGAACAACATGAGGGTGAGTAAGTAGTGACAAAATATTCATTTTTGGGTGAACTATCCCTTTAATGAAGTTTTGTGCATGTGTGATGAACTTTGTGTATATCGTACTGCATATTTTATCTGCAACTACTCATCCAAATCTTCTAACAACCTGAAATAGTTTTGAGGCTGAGCAGGACCCTGAGGAGGCAGGAGCTGATGGTAGTGTTGATGTTGTGGCTGTGTGTATAAAGGGGTTGAGGAGAGCATTTGTGTAGGTGAGTATGTAGCTGGTGGAATGTGTGAGGATGGTGATGGAGTGGACTGGTCAGCTTCCTGGGCCTCAAACAAAATATACATTATTTTTTTCTTTGCCCTGGTCTGTATGCTTACATTTTTTATTAATTTAAGTTCCACAGCACCTTGATGCCCAAAACTGTAAGGATCTGGAGTGGCAAGAACTAAAGTAACTTGCTGTAACAAATTAAGTTTCTGTCGCTCAATAGAATCTGCATCCCCTTTGCGACTTTTCGATCCCGATTTGGGAGTGGGAAAAGAGGTGGTGAGTTCTTCACCCCTTTGGTCATGTTTGTAAATGAGAAGTGGTTCTCAAACAGTTTACCTGGATAAATAAAGGTTAATAATAATAATAATAAAATTGTTGGGTAGAGGGATGTGGTGCTGTGGTTAATGAGATAAAAATTAAAGTAAGAGAAATCACATTATTATTACAGCACAGAAGCGAATCCATTTAGAAAAAAAAAACATTTCAGAGCATATAGTAGAATATTTATAAATTATTAAATATCTCCATAACATGTAAAAGAATAATAATATGTAAAGAATAACTAATAAAATAAATAATTTGAATAAAGACATTATCATAAACATTGACCATTTTGGATACACCAGTTATGAAAATGTCACTGCTTGATCTGTTTTGTGCAAACTTTAAAATAGGACATCTGGCTGGCATCCTGAATGACAAAACAACTAATCTGTCATCACTTTTTCAGCATTTTATTAGTCTTTACATTTACAAGTGTTATTTTACCTGGTGCCTCGGATGTATTTATAATGTCCTCCATGTCCTGCCCATCAATCAAGTCTTTGACAGATTGATCAAGCTGAAAAACTATTTCATGTCAGTGCAAGAATTTAAAGGATTACCCCTAGAGTTCACCCCTAAATGAAAATTTCCTGATAATTAATATCTAATTATGCAGATATCTATATTACTTAAGCACACAATATGCCTGTCCGTAATACTGCTCTGCTTACAGTGGTCTCACTGGGGCGTTGGGCAACATGTTTTTTGAGGAATTCCAAATTCCTCAACAGCCAAGCCTGCTTATGAGTGAGCCCTTTCTCCCCACTCCCACTTGGTTTAGGTTTGAGAAGCTTGGTGTATTGTGTCCGTAATGTTGTTGCTCTTGTTTTCACCTCCTCCACTGAAAATATACACTGACACTGACATACACTGTTTTTCCTCTCTAAATTCAACTGAACTAATATCATTAGTAATATTATTCAAACAAACTGTGCAATTCATCTTTTGTTAGACCTGAATGTAGCAGATGATAATTGACCTAGATCTAATGTTTACATTTGCTAGCTAGTGCGCTAGCAACTTTTTACACTCACCCGGTACGTTCAAATCTGAAGCGATCTCTCTCCAGCTCTTCTCTTTGTCGCTCCGGTTGTGGTATTCTTTTGAGGAGACATTAAATAGACACTCATACTGTTGCCACAACTCCACCATCCGTTCTTCCATCTCCGTTGTCCACCGGACCCGTACAGCTGCTTTCGCGGTTGACATTTTCAAAACTTCCATCACTTCCGTCACCTTGTAGACCTGTCTCTCATTGGCTATTGTGGAAGTACTGACGTAATCATAGTTTTACGCCCGATTTATAATCCTAGATATCAAACATGTTTGATATTATCGGGGCGGCCCCGATGTGTCTGCGAGCAGATCGGGAGGTGCAAGATTCGATCTGTGAACGCCTCACATTACCAGATAATCTGCGCCGAACATCGGAACCGATCGAGGTCATCAATGAGATTTTTTCTCAGATTCTCGGGAGCACATTAACATCCTTAATGTGATTGGATGTAAAACTCACTGCTTTAGATGCAATCAATAACTTATTTCTCATTTGATTAATTTATTTTGTCGATTCAGAAATTAATTAGGCATTGTGTCAAAAATGTCTCCAAAAATTACTACAAATGCTCACAAAATTCAAGATATTGTTGCAAAAAGTACTTCTCAAAAAGTATCTGGATTTTTGTATTATAATGTGATATAATTAACCAATATCACAAGAGCAAGAGAGCTGTTTTCACAAATTTGAGTATGACTGCAAACATGATAAGATGAATGTTGTTGTTAATGATTTCATTTGATTGGTAACAGCTCTATATAGTGTCTTATAATTATATTTATTATAAGTCATTTATTATAAGTTATAAGTCATTTCTCAGGTGGTAATGTGGATCTCTATTAATTTAAGGAGTGCTGGTCCAGTCTTTGTCACGTTATGACTAAAGAAAACTGAGGTGAGGACTCAAGTGCAGGAAGGGACAGATTTATTTACAAAATAAACATAAACACAAAACAAAACAAAAACCCACAAGGGGGAAAACATAACATATTTCAAACAACATAACCACTTAAACATAACATACCAAATAGGTGAAGGAGCGGATCACGGAAGGGACGCATAGACATAACAACGTACCGACAAGGACTGTGAACACAAGGGAACTATTTAAAGGGGACAAATGAGGCAGGTAATGAGGGAACACAGGTGGGGCAAATTAAACCAATAACAAGATAACAAGGAGGGTGGGAACTAGACAAGGATGGAAAATAACAAACCACCACATGTGCTACACAAGACAGGAATGTGACATTACCCCCTCCTTAAGGAGCAGCTTCCAGATGCTCCACAAGAACGAGGCGGGACCGGGAGGACAGACCAGGGTGAGACGGGAGGGACAGACCAGGGTGAGACGGGAGGGACAGACCAGGGCGGGACGGGAGGGACAGACCAGGGCGGGACGGGAGGGACAGACCAGGGCGGAACGGGAGAGACAGACCAAGGCGGGACGGGAGGAACAGACCAGGGTGAGACGGGAGGGGCAGACCAGGGCGGGACGGGAGGGACAGACCAGGGAGGGAAGGGAGAAACAGACCAGGGAGGGAAGGGGGAAACAAAAAGTTCAGGCAGCCAGGGCGGCCCGCGGAGTTCAGGCGGCCAGGGCGGCCCACGGAGTTCAGGCGGACAGGGCGGCCCGCGGAGTTCAGGCGGCCAGGGCGGCCCGCGGTGTTCAGGCGGCCAGGGCGGCCCGCGGAGTTCAGGCGGCCAGGGCGGCCCGGGCAGAGCAAGACGCCTGGGCAGCGCAGTCAGAGCAGGGCGCCTGGGCGGCGCAGTCAGGGCAGGGCGCCTGGGCGGCGCAGTCAGAGCAGGGCGCCTGGGCGGCGCAGTCAGAGCAGATGCCTGGGCGGCGCGGTCAGAGCCGGGCATCAGAGCAGGACGCCTGGGTGGCGCGGTCAGACCAGGGACCACCGCAACAGGGACCACCGGAACCGGGACCACCGGAACAGGGACCACCGGAACAGGGACCACCGGAACAGGGACCACCAGAACTGGGTCCACCGGAACTAGGTCCACCGGAACACAATCCACCGAAATACGATCCACCGGAACACGATCCACCGGAACTGGGACCACTGGAACTGGGACCACTGGAACTGGGACCACTGGAACAGGGTCCACCGGAACAGGGACCACCGGAACAGGGTCCACTGGAACAGGCATGGAGGGAACCTTTCTCCTCCTCCTCCGTTTCGGAACCACTGAGCTTGGGACCACCGGAACTGGGACCACCGGAACAGGGACCACCGGAACTGATCGGGTGGCCAAGGTGGAGCAGGCTGAGCGGGTGGAGCAGGTGGCCCTGGAGGAGCAGGCTGAGTGGGTGGACAAGGCAGAGCAGGCTGAGCGGGGGGCCAGGACAGAGCTGGGTGGACAGGTGGCCAGGGTGGCGCAGGCTTAGGAGGGAACTCATGAGCTGGAGCCGTCACTGGACTCTGGTCAGGGGCTGGAACCGTCATTGGATACTGGTCAGGGGCTGGAGCCATCGCTGGACTCTGGTCAGGGGCTAGAGCCGATGTTTGCGTGGCCTAAACACACATAACGGATACTGCCATCACAGTGAGCATAGACGAACGAGGCAACAGATGAGTTCGACTTCGGCTGCGGCTGGCTGTAACCGTTCGGCGAGAGTTGCTGCATGCAGGCGGGGAGGAGCTGCAAACAGAGACATGAAGTCGGACACTTCCTACTTCCCGTAGTGACACTCGCGCTGTTTGCATACTTTATCACAGATGAAGCGAAATAAATGAAATATTTGTCAGACATTTTCATTGAGAGCTCGTGCAGCTGCTCTGGAGAAGCTTTGCAGAATGAACCAGCCGACTGCTCTCAAATTGCTCTCGCAGCACTTTGATGGCATTCGTCACGTGGCGTCGGTGCTGTTTCAAGTCAGACAAAATGTCTAACCGGAATGCGCTGCTTCAAGTCCACCGCCGATCTGTCTGAGCTTCGCTGCATGAAGCCGAACAAGCCCATTACCTCTGGGACCACATGACTAAGAAGCTCTGAGGCATACAGGCTTGGAGGCGCTGAAGCAGGCAGGTTTGGGAGCATGGGTCAGGCTGCTCGTGCTGAGATCAGGGGAGTGTCCGTTAAACTGGAGGCCAATCTCACATGCCAAAAAAACACGCCTTAGTTGCTTCTGTCACGGTTGGAGTTCTGTTCATGTGTTTCTAGTTTAGTGTTTGTTTCTGTGTATTTAAGCCCTTTGTTGAGTCTTGTTTAGTTGTCTGTTATCATTGCGTTTAAGTGGTTGTTCTGCCAGAATCCTTGTATCCTGAGTTCTTTGTTAAAATAAAGCCAGGAAACTGCTGCAATTGAATACTGTTCCTTCTTACTCTGCAAACGTTGTGTGACAAGCGGACAGATTTTTCACAGTGTAATGCACAAGACAGGAACTTTTCCAAGGACAGAGTCATTTGTATGGAATGTGTAATAACCTAAAGGTCCGAGAGTTTGTTTCCATTTTTAGACTGTTTGGATGAAGGTCTGCACCACACAGATATGTATGCACAGTCGTTCAGCTGGATCAGTCACTATTAGAGCTGCTGTGATTGGGTGAGCACTCGTTTGCTAGTGACACAGGAAAGGCTGATAAAATGTCAGACAAATGTCAGGCCCCTAGAGAAAAATGAACGCCCAGGCGAATAGGTCACCATGAGTTCACTGTATGAGATGGCAAAGAGGGCAGAGCTTGGCGTCTCCTAACTGATCTGGGACGATGTGGCAAATGCCAAGCTTTTAACAGTTTGCTCACAATCTGAGGCAAAGGAAAAATCTATTTATTTTTATTACTATCTTAGTGACTTTCTTAGGGGATAGAACAACACAAAAACTAAAGGATGATGAAAAACTACATACTGAATATAAAGGTGAGTATTTTAAACTTGTATTTATTCCACATCTGCCAGCCTCTCGGAGTAACAGATGGTCCAATAAGAATAATGACACAGAACGGTTTGACATTTAAAACAAAAAAAATCATATTTAATAACATTCTTCCATAGGAATCTGCACAAAGAGGCAGCTCAAAAATATAGAATATGATAGTTTCGATTTGAACAAAAATTGGGGTATTTTGTGATACAAGGGTCAACTGACACTCCGGTGATTGGTCAATCTCAATAACTGGAAATGCGAGAAAAGTCAGAGAAAAGAACAAAACAATTTTTAATTACTTTAGTTCATATCTCACAAATCTGACTTTATTTCTCAAAATTATGACTTTTTATTTCTCAGAATTGTGACTTTATTTCTCAAAATTATGACTTTATTTCTTAGAATTGTGACTTTATTTCTCAAATGTTTTATTACTCAGAATTTTGACTTTATTTCTCAAAAATGAGACTTTATTTCTCAGAATTGCAAGTTTATATCTTGCAATTCTGACTTTGTTTCTCAAAATGTTGACTTTATTTCTCAGAATTGTGACTTAATTTCTTAGAATTGCAACTATTTCTCGAAATTGCATGTTTATATCTTGCAATTCTGACTTTATTTCACAAAATGTTGACTATTTCTCAAATGTTGTATTTCTCAAATTTTTACTATTTCTCAAAAATGACTATTTATCAGAATTTTTACTTTATTCCTCAGAACTGCGACATTATTTCTCTGAATTTTTCTTTATTTCTCAAAATTGTGACTTTCTTTCTCAAAATTATGACTTTATTTCTCAAAATTGTGACTTTATTTCTCAAAATTATGACTTTATTTCTTAGAATTGTGACTTTATTTCTCAAAATTATGACTTTATTTCTCAGAATTGTGACTTTATTTCTCAAAATTATGACTTTATTTCTTAGAATTGTGACTTTATTTCTCAAAATTATGACTTTATTTCTTAGAATTGTGACTTTATTTCTCAAATGTTTTATTACTCAGAATTTTGACTTTATTTCTCAAAAATGAGACTTTATTTCTCAGAATTGCAAGTTTATATCTTGCAATTCTGAATTTATTTCTCAAAATTTTGACTTTATTTCTCAGAATTGTGACTTAATTTCTTAGAATTGCAACTATTTCTCGAAATTGCATGTTTATATCTTGCAATTCTGACTTTATTTCACAAAATGTTGACTATTTCTCAAATGTTGTATTTCTCAAATTTTTACTATTTCTCAAAAATGACTATTTATCAGAATTTTTACTTTATTCCTCAGAACTGCGACATTATTTCTCTGAATTTTTCTTTATTTCTCAAAATTGTGACTTTCTTTCTCAAAATTATGACTTTATTTCTTAGAATTGTGACTTTATTTCTCAAAATTATGACTTTATTTCTCAGAATTGTGACTTTATTTCTCAAAATTATGACTTTATTTCTTAGAATTGTGACTTTATTTCTCAAAATTATGACTTTATTTCTTAGAATTGTGACTTTATTCCTCAAATGTTTTATTACTCAGAATTTTGACTTTATTTCTCAAAAATGAGACTTTATTTCTCAGAATTGCAAGTTTATATCTTGCAATTCTGAATTTATTTCTCAAAATTTTGACTTTATTTCTCAGAATTGTGACTTAATTTCTTAGAATTGCAACTATTTCTCGAAATTGCATGTTTATATCTTGCAATTCTGACTTTATTTCACAAAATGTTGACTATTTCTCAAATGTTGTATTTCTCAAATTTTTACTATTTCTCAAAAATGACTATTTATCAGAATTTTTACTTTATTCCTCAGAACTGCGACATTATTTCTCTGAATTTTTCTTTATTTCTCAAAATTGTGACTTTATTTCTCAAAATTATGACTTTATTTCTTAGAATTGTGACTTTATTTCTCAAAATTATGACTTTATTTCTCAGAATTGTGACTTTATTTCTCAAAATTATGACTTTATTTCTTAGAATTGTGACTTTATTTCTCAAAATTATGACTTTATTTCTTAGAATTGTGACTTTATTTCTCAAAATTATGACTTTATTTCTTAGAATTGTGACTTTATTTCTCAAAATTATGACTTTATTTCTTAGAATTGTGACTTTATTTCTCAAATGTTTTATTACTCAGAATTTTGACTTTATTTCTCAAAAATGAGACTTTATTTCTCAGAATTGCAAGGTTATATCTTGCAATTCTGACTTTATTTCTCAAAATTTTGACTTTATTTCTCAGAATTGTGACTTAATTTCTTAGAATTGCAACTATTTCTCGAAATTGCATGTTTATATCTTGCAATTCTGACTTTATTTCACAAAATGTTGACTATTTCTCAAATGTTGTATTTCTCAAATTTTTACTATTTCTCAAAAATGACTATTTATCAGAATTTTTACTTTATTCCTCAGAACTGCGACATTATTTCTCTGAATTTTTCTTTATTTCTCAAAATTGTGACTTTATTTCTCAGAATTGCACATTTATATCTTGTAATTCTGACTTTATTTCTCAGAATTTTTACTTTATTTCTCCGAATTGGGTCTTTAATTCTCAGAATTGCCACTTTATTTCTCAGAATTGCAAGAGAAAAAGTCAGAATTGCAAGAGAAAAAAAATAGTAGTTTTTTATTTCTGTTTTGGAAAATTCCAGCACGGCTCATCCTGGTCATTTTCTCAACCAACTTTATGAGATGGGAAACATCCTGGGGTGTTTTTTATTTTTAATTTTTTTTTATACTGTATTTAAGGAGTTGGATGTTGGACAGATTTTCCTTCAGTCTCTGGTCCAAATCTTCCATTCAAATTATTAGAATGAAAGAATAAATCAATGAAAGGTTTTAGATTTTTTTTTACAGAAATTAATACGTTGGTGCTATCTATATTTGTTTAAACAAATTTCAAGTATTATGATCTGGAGAATTAATTTTTTATTGGTTGTGCAAGTAAAAAAAATGAGAGTTTTAAAAAAGTTGCCTATTCCCTTGTTCAGGAATATTATTGATTTAATTGGGAATCGAGAACAAAATTTCAACTGTATTGAGCTGGAAAATGACTAACTTCACAGCATCAACACTGTTATTAAACTGAATCAACAGTGAACTTATGCCTTCTATAGAACTGCTTATAGCTGATTTTAACTCGTTTCATAATGGATAGCTGAATTTTATAATATTATGTTATTTTCCTGTTTATTAATGTGACGCTACTTTGAAACAATCCTTAAACAAATAAATGTGGCTTATTTTTCCATTCCAGTCTCAACCCTTGTGTCTAGTTTTTTATCTCTCTCTGTAAAACAGAAAACTTGCAGTACTTCATCTCTGTATTGTCACACCAAGATTTGTCTCTTTCATTTTCTGGAGGCCTTTGAGGAGAACATTTTAATGTGTGGAAGAATAATATACCTTTCAATAGGAAGTTTGTCTCTGTGAACTTCGGAAACACACTCGACTGAAGAAAAGTCTCAACATACACCTGAGTTCAGAGTGTCTAAATGAATACATCATTAAATTTCATTGCAAAGAAAATGAATGCTGCAACCTGTTAATATGGACGTGAGATGCACTGTCAACTTTCAGTGACCGTCTCAACAATAAGGGATAATTGCATCGGTTTACTTTTTTTTAATTGAAGAACATAATTACGTTGATTATACAATTATATAATTATAATGTTTTTAATATTTTGTGAAACAATGTAACAATGCAGCACGACATTTTAAAAAGTAGTATTCTGCATCATGTTCATCACATGACCTCATTATGAGCATGTTTAATTGTAATCATAATCTGTGACAATGTTCTAACGCTTTACAATCTGATCCAATAAAGTCTACAATACCTAGAGAAGGCTATCTGTTAGCATTCCCATTTATATCACAATCTCAATGTTATGGACTATTAGACTTGGTTGGTGGCTTGGGGCACAACCTGCCATCTTTCCTGCTCAGTTTCACGGACAGCATCTCTGATAGTCCTTCTGTTCTTACAAAATTGTGTGTGGGAGAACCATGTCAGACGTCATTAGCTGGATGACTATGTCTCTCTCTCTCTCTCTCTCTCTCTCTCTCTCTCTCTGGTCCTGCTGTGTAAAGTGCTGAGTCAGGTATTGGCCAATCAGACACAATTCTAAGGATAGTGCATCTTGGACTCATTGTTAATGCGTATTAAAGGGGGCGGATTATGCAAAATTCACTTGGTGTTTGAACATAAATGTGTGTTGTCAGTGTGTGTACACCATAATGGTAAAAATCCACCCACTCCTCTTTTTTTAATCCCCATAAGCAGTGTCTCAGAATAAGCCATTTGCAGTTTCTATGCAATGTGACGTCATGTATGCGCATGCCACGACCGCAGACGGACTCTGTCCTTTTAACATAGACCCCGCCCTCAGTGAGCTGTACACAGTCCGCCATGTTTATCTCCTCGCCAGAGATGGGTTACCATCATGGTGACGAGTGGATCATGAGCTTGGTTTGAGAACAGATATGTTAAATGTTCTATATTGCTGTACTCATTCAGCAAGTGCTATGCTATGCTAATGCTATTAATGCATTGTGTTACCAATTAGCAAGGTAGTATTTATTGAATTAGCTAGTTAAAGCTACACTCTAAAAAATGCTGGGTTAAAAATAACCCAAGTTGGGTTGAAAATGAACTAACCCAGCAATTGGGTTGTTTTAACCCAGCAATTTGGTTGTTTTAATCCAGCAATTGGGTTGTTTTAAGCAAACATTTAACCCAACCGCTGGGTTAAAACAACCCAATTGCTGGGTTAGTCCAATTTTTCCATTACTAAAAATATTTAAGTTGATCATTTTAATTCAAAATATAGCTGCAAGCAGCCATTATCGGGGCCAAGCGCAAAGAAGAATACAAGACATGCCAAAATGGCTGGCAGTGTCAGATCAACCGCAGCAATGAGCAATTAAAGACCTATTAAGGTGATTTTAGGCAAAATAGCTGTAAAATGATAAATACAGTCAATAATAATGATTTAATGTTTTATCACTTTCAACCAATAGGTGGCACAGTTACAAAATTGATGTGGTGTGGTCAGAATAAGGGAACAATGACAAAGTAGGGTGTCAATATGGTGTCAATATGTCATTGCAGAGATCTAGCCTCAAGATGCCTTTTCATTATAAGTATGGACCACATGGATGTGCTGTTTTGAAACCTTTTAAGTACCTTAAAGGCATGGTGCTGATGGCACATACCAAGTTTCGTAATGATACAAAAATTCATTTGTAAAGTATAGCGTTTTATATCATAATACTGCATTGTAGTCAATGGGAATTTCATGTTTTGTTCTATTATAGCGCCACCAAATGGCACAATCCTACAATTTTTTTTATGTGTCCTCGGAGTGAGCCCATACATGTCTGTGTCAATTTTGGTGAAAATATTTTGTTTTGTTTTGGAGTTATAGACATTTATATGAAAAAACACATGAAAAATGACTGACACCTGACTTTGATTGGATTTTACACCCCCTTACTATCAATATTTTGACATTTGGGTATTGACGTATAGCTATCAACCTATGTTTTCGAACTTCTGATGCTGATTTCGTCTCGATCGGACTAGCGGTTTCGAAGATACCAGCTAATGTTTTTAAAGCGCTAAATTACAACGCTGCACAAACCATATGCCGAAACCTAGCAAGTCTGGTATTGTTGGACTCTGTGAGGATTCAGGAGACTAAAACAGTTAGTCCCATGAAAATAAGTCAACCCCACCCAAAGTTATAAGCATTTGAAAAAAAAATTATCCACTAGGTGGCACTGTTTCGAAACTTCTCAGGCTCCTTCAGGGCTTCATGCTGATGACCCATACCGAGTTTCGTAGCAATCCGTTCATGCGATCATAAAATACAGCATTTTAGCACATAATTCAAAATGGCCTACAGCCAAAATGGCCGATATGATAAAATTGGATATCAGACGACTCGGCATGCCATCCTGAATCTAACCACTTTTCACCACTTTTATGATTTTTGGACAAACGGTTCAAAAGTTATAAGCAAATATATAGCCATTTTTTGTATCTCCGGACCAGTAGGTGATGCTGCGCCGAAACGCTGCATGTTGCCTCAAGTCATGCTTGTGATGACTTGTACCAAGTTTGGTTTGAATACAATAAAGCATTGCAGAGATATAGCCTTAAGTGTGTTTTCATCAACTTGAAATCCATGTTTTTTTGTCAGCATGGGCTGAAGATGATCTGGTTCAATTTTCGTGCAAATCGGGTGAACCGCCTAGGACGAGTTCGCAAAAGTAGGTTTTTTGGAAAATTCTAAATGGCGGGAAAATTTTCATGATGGAAAATGATGTCGAATCGAATCGGCTTGAGCCAAGGAATCAGAGGAAAAAATAATTTTGTTTCTAGCCCTTATGGTTCAAGTTATTAGCATAAACATGAGTGCAACTTTGGACAGGTGGTGGCGCTAGAGGAATTGAGTTAGAGACTCCAAATTTGCTATGTTGACACTTCAGACTGTCCTCTATGAGTGTGCCAAATTTCATAACTTTTTACCATACAGTTCTATGGGTTGCCATAGACTTCGTGGCGGAAGAAGAAGAAGAAGAGGAATAATAATAAGAACGGGAACGGTTTCAATAGGTGCCTTCGCACCTTTGGTGCTTGGCCCCTAATTAAGGAATTAGCTTACTCAATTCTGGCCAGCTGTTAATACCGAGAATATCGAAATCAATGGCAGGCGGTCAATCCTTCTCCTATTTAGCACCTAAACTCTGGAACAGTCTTCCTAGCATTTTTCGGGAAGCAGACACACTCTGTCAGTTTAAATCTAGACTAAAAACACATCTCTTTACTATGGCATACACATAAAACACTTTTTTCAATTAAATGATTGTTAGGCTGCATTAACTAGGTCAGCCGGAACCGGGAACACTTCCCATAACACCTGATGTACTCATTACATCATCAGAAGAATGGCGTCTATGCTAATGTTAGTCTCTCTGTTTTATCCCGAGGTTTACTGCAGTCAGCCGGATCTGGGCTGTATCCAGTTCAGATGGTGGACCTGCGCCCAGACAAGACCAACGCATGACCCTAAAGTGTCTGCAGAGACCATGTAAATTAGACTCTCCCTGAAATTGCCTCATCAACACGGCATCCTCAATAAACCCGTCTCCGGTTTGATGACTCCGATTGTTCGAATATTCCTATTTAATAATTGTTAAATCGATACGTCATCCTCAATAAACCCATCTCCCGCGTGATGACTCCAATTGTTCGAATATTCCTATTTAATAATTGTTAAATCGATACGTCATCCTCAATAAACCCATCTCCCGCGTGATGACTCCAATTGTTTGAATATTCCTATTTAATAATTGTTAAATCGATACGTCATCCTCAATAAACCCATCTCCCGCGTGATGACTCCAATTGTTCGAATATTCCTATTTAATAATTGTTAAATCGATACGTCATCCTCAATAAACCCATCTCCCGCGTGATGACTCCAATTGTTCTAATATTCCTATTTAATAATTGTTAAATCGATACATCATCCTCAATAAACCCGTCTCCGGCGTGATGACTCTGACTGTTCGAATATTCCTATTTAATAATTGTTAAATCGATATGTCATATGCCAGAGGAGAACTGGCACCCCGACTGAGCCTGGTTTCTCCCAAGGTTTATTTTTCTCCATTAGGTCACCTGATGGGGTTTTGGTTTCCTTGCCACTGTTGCCTCTGGCTTGGCTTGCTCAGTTGGGGACACTAAATTTTCAACTAAATATCCAAATAAATCTAATTATTAAACTAAATTAACCATATAATCTAAATTACTGATCTAATTACTGATCTAAAGCCCACATTGTCATTGTATGATAATTGAAATGAACTGATGACATCACCATTTTCTCCAGAACGGCTATACGGCTGAATAAAATTCTGTTGCATTATTTTCCTGTTTAACACTGTGAAGCTGCTTTGAAACAATCTGCATTGTTAAAAGCGCTATATAAATAAAGTTGACTTGACATCTAAATCTCCCTCTTAACGTTAACATTGCACAAAAAACATAATATAATACTTAATTTTGGCTCCACTGTCCCTTTTTGAGTGTCATGGCAAAGCATGCTGGGAAATAGAAATCCCAGCCCAGTTTCGGTAAAATTTAAGTCAGTCTAAATGAAAAGAAGCAAGTTCATAAAACTCAAAACAACGAAAAAATACAGATTAATTAAAAATGTGTCAGTTTTGAAAACTCAAAAGAAAAAGAAAGTTTTGCATACTCATAAAAGTTAATTAGTTTGAACTCATTTGTTGAGTTGGCTCTACTCAAACCAATTACTAATTTTGAGCGTTAGGGTTCCCAGTGCAGGTTTGTTGTTAAGCTGCTTGTTCAGGCAACAGGTTGTGTGACAGAACTCATTCCTTGTGGCAGCATGCACATGATTAATTGCATGTCAGTTACACACTTTACAAACACTGAAAAGCTTCTTGTAGTTGTCAGTTAGTGGAAAGACAAGATAAAAATATGAAATTACCAATGTTTTATTTCAACCGAAAAGACTTGAATGCACGTCATCATAATTACGATGTCCCAGGATGACTTGAAGCAAGCATATTTCTCTTACCATGAGCGAGCACTTTTTATTGTGCCTTTGTCAAATGTATCAGTTAACTCTTAATGAGAAAAAACCCCCTAAAAAAAACCCCTGATCTTGTTCCACAAGAGAGGAATATATGCTCCAAACATTAAATTGAATTATTGATTAAATTAATCGAAAATGTCAGAACAACAAACACAACAAACTAATCTCAGCTCAGTCTTGCACTGGGGAAAACAGGAACACGAAATAAGCCCAGAATGCTAACGAACAAACCTCCGGCAAATGTACAAAGCACCTGCTATTTATTAAAGTGATGGAAGGAAAAAACGAAGAAAGTATATATCTTTCCCCTCCACTGTGGTTTGTGAGACACATTAAATGTAAAGTCTGTTTGAAACAGAGAGTCATGGGAACTGTGATGGGATTTCAGAGCATTAAAAAAATCTATTCTTTTTTTAAACTGCCTTTTTTTCTCAATTTGCAGTGCAAATGAGGAGATGAGGAATGGTAGGGTGACGAAAGATGAAGGAAAGATGTAGTAAAGGTAGAACAGAAAGAAATTGGGAAATGAGAGGAAAAAAAGAATAAAAATGATAGAAAAGGTTAGATGAAGTTCAAGCTGACCTTTCAATGACCTTTCATAAGAGCAGCCCACGGGTAAATCCAGCTAATGATACGTCAGCGCGAATGAATCCACAGTATACACACAATACACACATACAAGCACACACCCTAGTATATTACCGTCAACTGTCACCCACAATGCACTAGACCTTTGCTTCTGGAAGAAGCAGTGCCTCTCTTAAAATAAGATGGCATGATTTTACTGGCTCTGTTCCAAAAAAGATTGAGCTGCTTATATGCAGCATTTTAAAGTGCCCCTATTAGCTTTTTCGAATATTACCTTTCATGCATTGTGTAATATAACTGTTTGTGAATGTAAAAGATCAAAGTGTACAACAAAACAAGTTTTTGGGCCCTATCATATAACCATTTGCAATGCAAATGTTTTTTTTTTTGATCGTTTCAGCCTGACGCAGTTGTCATTTTCATTTCCAGCGCCACGTTGTTTAAATAGCAAATTCACTCGCACCCATCTGTGCGCCCATGGGCGTGCTGGTCTGAAAACGAGGCGTGTTCAGGCGTATTGTTGGCGTGTTGCTTTTTTGAGGCAACTATAAACGACTGCGCCATTGACTAACAAAAACCTGCTCTAAAGTCAAATATTTTTTGTGTTATTTAAAGGGGGTGTTAGTGATATCTGCCTATAGGCGGGTACACAATGCGTGTACACTCTGCTTATTACACACACAGGGATGCGCAGCAGCACACAAACATGCCAAATATTAAAAATAAAAGGATTCCTCTCTGGAGAAACGTTCAGTGTTTGTGCTCGAAAATTCCACCATGATGTGAACGCAATTGGCTTTTAAAAGGAATGGTAGATGAGACTCTGATTGGTTTATTGCATGTTACGCCCAAAACACACCCATGACTCATTAAGAGAATAGGGACAACCAGTTTAGACCATGCGCCTGCTGTGCCGACTGTTTCCGTCATTAAAGTAGCAAAAGTGGATTTGGATATGCCCTAATGTGGCGTTCACACCGGACACGATTGATGCAAATAATTTGCGCTTTTCGCGCGAAGTTGGGCGCTTGAACATTTTGAGTTTACTCGCTTCATTCGCGCGTGTAAATCGCATCATTCGCGCGTGACATTCACTTCACAACAGACACGACTTCGCGTCATGGGAGGGGCTTCTGCCAGCCGGCTCGTCTTGTTGAGAAATGGCCGACATGGGCTGTGTTTACACGTCTAATCAAATCAAATCACTTTTTACTTTTATTGACTGAAAAAGTCTTAAAACTACGTTTTATCACACATTAACAGTAGATTTTAACAAAAAAGACGTGTAAACACAGCCCATGTCGGCCATTTCTCAACGAGAATAATGTAGTTGTTTAAAGCTCAAATCTGTGGTTTATTTATATAAAGAGCGCCTATTTGAACATTTTATCTGGCGTTTTCAGAGTTGTGAGCTCCAGTGGATCAGCGGCGCTCAGCACTCGTCAACACCGACGAGAGCAACCTTTCCTCTGCCAGTCCTTCAGACGTCTGCCGCTGGCTCTGATGTCTCTGTGGTGTGTCTCGAGCTATAATTCGTCTTGTAACGGGCAATCTTTGGTCTCATGGAGCTATAATTTGTTCCCTGGCAAATCGTTTAGGCTGAGGGCAAAGTGAAGTTTCATTACTTTTTTATTTTTAGGCTATAACTGTACGTTACAGTTGTAGCCGACTAGCACTGACTTTGAATGTTTGACTGAATTGTTTGCTTTATTTCATGTGTAGCTTATTATACCTTTTACTTATACTTTTGTATTATTGATCATACATAAACTTGCATTTAACAAAAAGAGACTGGGTTGTGTTTCATGTCATTTAATGTTATCACAGTGATAATCATATTTTCTGAACCAGATATTAATATACAGATTTTCTCCTCATTGTTGTCACTACTAGAGCAAGCTCCTGATTGGTTAACGCGGCGCGAATATCCGCCAAAGTTCAGATTTTTCAACTTGAGCAATTCGCGCAATTCACGTCTCTGCATTGACTTAACATGTAAATCACTCGCGCGAATCGCATCATTCGCGTCCGATGTGAACGCACCATAAGTGCACCTGCGCCATGCGCTTCAGACCATGCGCCATGCGCTTCAGACCATGCGCTCAGATCATAGACCGTAAAAAAATATGGACGACGCGACTTCATTGGCTTCCGCTGAAGTAACAGAAGCCTCCGGAAGTCCGAATATGGTGCGGACATCTTGCGCAGATTTGGGACCGAGTTTGAGCAGTAGTGATCTCAGGACCGGAATCTGCGGGGTAGAGAGCAGGAAGTCGAGGTGCGATATCAAAACCCTGCCCACACTCTCACAGATGCAGAACAACTCATTATGTTGGTGTGAAATAAACAGTCATGGAAATGTAGACATTAAAGTTAAAGCTCTAATCTCTTCCCGAAAAAAGTCTGTTAGTGCCTCAGTGACAACTTCACTCAGAGAAGTCAATCTCAGCTGTCAATCATGACGTCACACCCCCCGTTTTTACAGTATCAAATAACTAACTAAAACTGGACTTATTTAAAAAACGAACACTTGAAATTAAATCAGCGTGAAAAAAATTGCCTACAATGATAGAAAACTACTTTTGGAAAAAAATTATTTGAAGTGTAATTTGATTGTTTAGTTTGTCTCGCGTCCATTAGAAAACACTGAGGGGCGGGAGTTAGGATCTATACTGGAACCAGCGATTGAGGTGCGGAGGCTTCAGTTTCTGAGAGGAGTGCTACAAGCTTGGCTCAGATCCTTAAAATAGGGCCCATTGTCTCCTAAAAGAAAGAATTGATTCTGAACTGCTGAAACGAATAGTCAGCAATTGCAATCTCACTTCTGTAACATATCTATGCAAGTTTGTAACAAGTTTGCATAATGTCAGCCTAGTCAATCTCACAATTGGCTCCCCACAAACAACTTCTACTTTCCCTCAAACATTGTATAGTTGTTGGTTATGTCTGGATGAGTTCAGTTTGTGTTGTCGACATGTCGAAACGACGCTGTTTTCTCTGCTGTGAATCCACTTTGCTGCACTTCGAAAGGATGGGGACTCGTGCTGGAATTGATATGGTAAAACCAATGCATACATTACATGTATCTTTCACAGAGAAGGCAATGCCATAATTCACTGCAACAAGCTCAGTGAACAATCCATTCAAGATGGTGTCCAGTGTGAGAGCACATTTATAAATAAACTTAGAATTAATTTAATATATAAAACAATTACAAAATACAAGTAATTCATTTGTTTTTGTTACCAATGCATACATTACGTGGATGTAACCGATTGGCGAGAGTTGCCGTGTGCAGCCGGGGAGGAGCTGCAGATGGAGACGTGAAGTCAGACACTTCCTGCTTCCCTCGCGCTGTGTTTGCATACTTTATCACAGCTGAAGTTAAATAAATGCAATATTTGTCAAATACACAGATGTTTCAGATACATTTTCATGCAATACTTTATGCACTGCTTAATACAGTGTGTGTTTGTACTAGAATAAAGCTCAACAACATATAAGCCTATACTATCAACGATGTGGGTTCTATGTTTTTAATCAGTTTTATTTAGATAAACATAACAATATAACATCGTGACTACATGAAAAGAGGTTTTACCGTTATAAGAAAACTGAGTGAGCATTAGTGGAACTGAAGGTTTTAGAAATAACATGAAGCACATGTGACCGCTGTCATGCGGTGAATCCGGCCAATGGTGGAACAGCTGTGTCGTCATCAGAGCTCGTGCAGCCGCTCTGGAGAAGCTGCGCAGAATGAACCAGCCGACTGCTCTCGAATCGCTCTTGCGGTACTTTGATGCCATACGTCACAGTTATGTGGCATCGGCGCTGCCTCAAGTCGGACAAAATTTCTAACCGGCATGCACTACAAAATTAAAATATATACGTTTTTGTAGCTTTATCCCTATCGCAAATAATAAAAGTTGAACAGTTGTTTCTGGCATTTCTATTCACCTTTTTGACTCGTCTGGACTTCCTAATGGCAAATTCGGCTTATTTTTACTTGATAATTTACTTGAGACCTCTTGGTTGATGCTCATCAGTGCAAGCCCAGTGAGGCGTTCCTGACTCTTTAGATAATGGTTACTGTGTGTGTGTGTGTGTGTGTGTGTGTGTGTGTGTGTGTGTGTGTGTGTGTGTGTGTGTGTGTGTGTGTGTGTGTGTGTGTGTGTGTGTGTGTGTGTGTGTGTGTGTGTGTGTATGCATCTGCTAGTTGTGAACTCACTAAACAGAACGTATGCATTTATAATGAATGTAAAAAGTCTAGAGAGCAATTGTACTTTTCATAACTAGCATGCACATGATACGTTATCCACATAATGTACTGGTCTTTTGACATTTAATTATTACATCCATGTAGGTTTATGTCAGTGAAGTTATGTTTGTAATACGTAGAAAACTAACTAGCTAGCTAGTGATAGCTTAGTGACAGCAATGAAACGTCCAACATTAGTTGATAATATTGATTATACTAAGTAAATATATTTTGTTTGACACCTAATGGCTGAAATGAGAAGACTTACCTCTATACTGGGCTTTCTTTTGATTTTCTTCCTTTCTCTTTTTCCGTCCCTGTGCACCCGAGGGTTTAGAGCGCTTCATTTTTGATGAATGCGCGCACCAGTGATGTGCACTTGCCTGACCTAACGCCTGATGACGCCTATCGCTGCATGAAGTCGAACAAGCCTATAGTCATTGGATGTGGGTTCTTAGTTCAGTTCTGTCATTGGTTCATCGTCTTGATTGTTCACTATTAGTCTTTGTGTATTTAAGCACTCATGTTTGTCATGCGTCTTGGTCTAGTATTGTTTCCTGTCACTTCTGTTGGGGAGTCTATTTTTTCAAGTCAAGTCTGTTCAAGTCAAATAGTTGTTTTATTTATTTTTTTATTTTGTTTAATATTTTATTTTCAAAAATATTTAATTTTTTTAGGGTTTTAAGTTTAATATCAGTTTTAGTTAATGATAATAACCAAAGTTCATGCATTTCCTGGTAATAAAAATCATGACTTTGGTGGGGGGAGTTTTCTTTTTCTTTCTTTCTCTTTTTAGTATTTGATTTGCTAGTGGGAAGAAAAAAAAAATTTCAGAAAAGTTCAAAAGACATCACATCACTAATGCAAGTGAAGGGTTTGGGACACATCAGCCAATCAGAGATGTCGTTTTTTTGTCACAAAATGCTTAAAAAGGGTCTGTAAGTACATTAGCAAAAATGGGACGTTTTAAATTACCTGCTCCCAACCATGCAACTGCCATTGAGATGAATGGGAATGCTAATGCTAAGTGTACTCCAGAGATTATAGACTTCCTTGCCACACACACACACAGTTCTCAAGATTTCACACAGGCAAAAACGGCCGTAATCATCTCCATTACCACAGCACAAGGCATTAATATTTAAAGCCATTACACTCAGGCAGATGAGTGGTTTCGGCGCTGGGTCTTTCTATTGACCTTCTTTGAGATACAGCCGTGTCAATTGACCTCAGTGATGCACAAACACGGTGGCTCACATCAGAACAGACACACGCTGTTCAAGAAAAGTCTTGAGATTAAATTAGCTCAATATTGATTTGAATTAAAGCAAATGAAGGGCTGATGCAGGGTTACTGTATGCGAGTGTGGTGTATATCAGCTGTGTGTGTATGATGGAGAATCTCGTTGTGTGGTACTCAGTGATTTATTGAAGAAGTGAGCTAAAGCCTCAGGCTCTCTCCTGCAGAAACAAGCACACACGCTACAAATGGCAAATAACACATGGTACAGCAATACTGACAGAAAGCGTGGCCATTCACATAAATAATATATATTTTAATCAGAATAAAAAAATGTTGAGAACTGAAACAAAGTTTCATAACATAACACACATAGCTTCAACAGCATGATAAATGAGCATCATATACTGTGCCTTGCTATGACTGAATACCTCATTTCATCCATACGCTGATCTCTTCACAGGCAATTACAAAATACTCTTTATAATTTACAGTGAAGTAATAGCCTACAGGAAACAATGAATCAGACTATTTTAAATGTTGAGCAAGCGATCTCATTGGATGCATGATCAGCAGAGGCCAATCAGCTTGCATCATGCGGTAATGAAGTGATTGCTTGCAGATAGCTCTCTCTCTCTCTCTCTCTCTCTCTCTCTCTCTCTCTCTCTCTCTATATATATATATATATATATCTGCTGGTAAACCTTGGGTCCTGCCATCTATGTGGATGACACGTACCACCTTCCCTTTCATGGAAACGGTATTTCAGCAGGATAGTGCGCCCTGCCACAAAACAAAAATGGTTCAGGAATGGTTTGAGGAGCACGAGTTTGAGGTGTTGACTTGGCCTCACAACTTACAGGACTTAAAGGATCTGCTGCTAACATGTTGGTGCCAGATACCACAGCACATCTTCAGGGGTCTAGTGGAGTCCATGCTGGGTCAGGGCTGTTTTGGCAGAAAAAGGGGGACCAACACAATATTAGTAATAATGCTATGTCTGGTCGTTGAATATATATATATATATATTTTCTCTGTGTGGGGTCAGGAAAATATATTATGTCATATTTTATGGGCATGTTTGTACTTGTACCTGATTAGCATAATTCCAAGTCTAAGCTCATGGGTGCCAAACGTAAACCTCCTCAACATTTATTTTGATGGAAATAATTTGTATAAATGTTCTCTGTGGAAGGAATTGTGGGAGGAAGTGCATGTGGTGTGAATATTAACATAATTAACAGAACTGCATTTTTTAGCTTCATTGCATGTTAATGGTGTTGAACAAATTACTGCATATAATTTTATTTATAAGATACACTCTCATATATATATATATATATTTTTTTTTTTTTTTTTTTTGTACCTTTAGAGGTACAACAGCTTGTCACTGGGAAAGTAATCTTAAAAGGACACCTTTGTACCCTTTTCACCCTTAAAAGGTGCATATTAGTACCTTAGAGTAGCAATATGTACCTTAAGGTACTACTATGAACCTTTTAGGTGTAAAAAAAAAAAAAAAAAAAGGCACAAAGATGCCATTTTAAGGGTACTGCCCCAGTGACAAGCTGTTGAACCCCTAAAGGTACAATTTTTACACATTTATGGAATAGTGGAAGAGTGTGTTAAATGTCACTTGAACTCAGACTTCCAACTTGGAAACTTGTGAAAGTCTACAACTTCTTGCCAGGCATATGGCCTCACATAAATGTGACAGCACCCAGGCAATGATGAACATTGAGTTTTAAAGTCAATATAAAATCCAAATGCACCCTATTTGCATTTTTAATGAATGCTCATGGTTTACTCTATCCTGCTATCCCAAGCAAAAATTTGGGTTCAAATGATAGTATATGAGAATAGAAATTTCTTTCATGTTGAAGGAAGCTTTTTTCTCTTCTCAATAATTACCATGGTTGTCAGCACTTCTCCTTACTTTCTTATTGTATGTTGCGGTTAACAATCTAACCTTTATTAAGTGGAAAAGAATCACTACAAATCACTTTACGTTTTTGCCTTCAAGGCTAAAACCACACACACATACAGCCCACATATGAATAAGCAAGTACTCAAGATTTCCACATTTAAGCGTGATGCTCTTTATGCACATTTTAAGTGTCCTGAAGCCGACAGTAAGAACAACTACATCTGAGAGACAAAGGCTATGTTCACACATATGCTCATTCGGCACTTTGCAACAACACAACCTTGTTTCTGCAGCGACTTCCAGCATGTTTCCTATAACAACGTCCGACGGTTATGTTTTATGTGGCGTGGGAAAGTCTCATAAACCAGAGTGGTCAGCTGAAACAGAATTCCAGAAATGAGATTTGAATAGGATTTCATGTGATTTTTTTTTGCCATTCACACTAGAACTAAATTTGATTGGATTTCAATCGGATGAGCACAAAAATTTGGACTGACAGTCTGAACGTAGCCTTACAGGCCAGTTTCAGCCGTCTTCTCTATGAGGAATTCTCTAAATGAAAACATGGAATTTCATTAAATTTACTATTGTAGAAAATCTGCACTGGGATTTCTGTTTCTTTCGGCTCTCATTAACATGCATTTGATTTGTGTAGTAGCATGAATGGTTTAATGTCTTGAATCTAATTGCCGTAATTAACCTAATTGGTTCCACATCTCAATGAATGGGGACGGAAGTTTTCAGTTTTCAAAAAAGACCATAAAATAGTCATAAAACAGTCAATTAAACTGTATCCTCTGTCTTTTGCAGCCATACAAAAGCTTTAAAAAACAAACAGACTTTAAGGAATAGTTCACCCAAAAATGAAAATTCTGTCATCGTTTATTCACCCTCAAGTGGTTCTAAACCTGTATGAATTTCTTTCTTCTGCTGAACATATTTTGAAGAATGTTAGTAACCAAACAGTTGATGGACCCCATTGACTTCCATAGTATGTTTTTCTCCATACTATGGGGCCCATCAACTGTTTGGTTACCCATATTCTTCAAAATATCTTCTTTTGTGTTCAGCAGAAGAAAGAAATTCATACCGGTTTAGAACCACTTGAGGGTGAATAAATGATGACATGACTTTTATTTTTTGGGTGAACTGTCCCTTTAAAGTCATTTTTTTACTGACCATCTTGATATCCATCATATTCTTCTCCACTAGTGATCATTGATCAACTTGAAAAATTGATCAGTCCAGTTTGTCAATCATTCAAAATCATTTAAAAGCAGTTTTGTGAACTGTTTTAACTCAAAAGAACGGTTTGTTCATAAAACAAACTACTTTTCTAATGAACACGCCATAGAGGGCTGGGATGGATGTCAATAGTTTCATTGAAAAAACGATTACATATCTGCATGTTTCGCACACAAAATTATTGTATGGCTCTAGAGAACTTGGAAAATAGTGCATGATCCAATATGGACTACTTTTATGATACTTTATGGATAGTCTCTATCCATATTATCAACCCATGTTAATATATTACTAAAAAAATATTGTTTATGTATTACATAATACTTTTAATTTCCAACAATATATTGATATAAAATGTTATTTCCTTTGTTAGTATTGAAAAAAAAATTGTTTCATTCCGTAACCCTGCAGAAAAGCACAAATATTGTACAGTTTTGTGGAAGAACGGCTGAAGTTGTAAGACATATTCAGAAACAGCAAATAACATGCAAAGATGAACCGAGAGAAAATATAGTTTCATGCTCATTCTGGCAGAAAACTAGTTAAAGAATTTTGACATTTGGTATGAGAAGACATGACAAATCTCTCAAGTGTTGCCATGGAAACAAGTAAATTGTATCCCAATACATGACAATTATTTGAACTACATATTTCATAAACCCCAAAATCCTGTGAATGCTAACTGATAAATAATTCAAATCACTAGGGATGCCATAAAATAGCAGAATTAATTTAGCAGTCTTATTGGAAAACGCTCAAATCACTAATCCTGTTATTAGTGCAGTCGTATTTAAATCTTGTCACTTAATTAACAAGTTTATGATGTTCCAAATGAAAAGGGCTTTTGCATTTACATGTTCAGAGGCAGAAAAATGTCTTCATTTGAAGAAAAGATGAATGCATGTAAACAATGAACATTAAAGTAAATAAAAGTGGAAAAGCTATTTAATAGTTGTGTATTTCAACTTTGGGTTTTTCAGAAACTCTTTTTTTTTTTTTTTAAATGCTACATCAAAGCCACACGTACATACTAATTTAGAAGATTTTGAAGTTACTCCAACAGATTAATAAAACTTTCAAATTCTCATTTGCACTGCACAGATTTTCTGGAATCCAGAGAGAATGAGAGCAGCTTAACCCTTTATTTTAAAGGAACACGCCACTATTTTTGAAAATAGGCTCATTTTCCAGCTCCTCTAGAGTTAAACAGTTGAGTTTGACCCTTTTCGAATCCATTCAGCCGATCTCCGGGTCTGGCGGGAGCACTTTTAGCATAGCTTAGCATAGATCATTGAATCTGATTAGACCGTTAGCATCTCGCTCAAAAATGACCAAAGAGTTTTGATATTTTTCCTATTTATAACTTGACTCTTCTGTAATTACATCCTGTACTAAGACCGACAGAAAACTGAAAGTTTCTAGGCAGATATGACTAGGAAATGAAGCTAGCGCAAGTTCTGCCAGGAAGACTCAATCGTTACGTCACTAATTACCTTCTCATCTATCAATCATATCCTTTTCTGTAGCATAAAAAGTTAGTAATTACTCATGTCTGAGTTCGCAGATACTGCCGCTTCAGCAGTTGACGATCCGGACGTTCCGTAGCGGTCGATCGCTGGTTTTATTATAAAGTTAATAATGTGCATACAGCGACGTTCTAAGTCCATGTCAGCCTATCACTCTGTTCACTGGGCTGCCGCGGCAACAGACGCGAGTGCATTCACTAACAAGAGCAAAATCTCATGTCAGATTCAGAACAATCACTTTCATGGAGGACTATCTGGGCATGTTTTCAAAGACACGGCTGTGATCTTCATCACCATTCTGGCGTCATCACTGCATCAGCGTTCATCACAGTGATATGTATATGGTTATGCATTCTGATGCTGATTGGGTGTAGTATCTTACTCTTTCTCAATTTTGTCGCAAGCATGTCTGTATAGAGCAGACACATGCATCGTATGAGACGCGCACAGGTGTCTGCCGGTCTGCTTGTGCAACGTGATCGCTCGTTGGCTTGTTGTGTCGTAACTATCCATAGTGCTCGTAAATGATTTGCGTGACACCGGTTACCATCATTGATACTATTTTGTTGAAACAGAACAGATGGCACAGCATATTAGACTCTATCATTCTCCCCACAAATGCAAGGAAAACAACACTGGTTTTAAAGCAACATGCACCCATTTAATCAGGGCTTTATGACGAACTGAAGTTAAGCTGAAATCGCGAATGGGTTCAGTGTTATCAGATCGCTAAAATTGAATTTAAAAACTATGCTGAGCAAATTAGCATATTTAAGTACAGCACCAACACATATTATTAAGTGCTTTGAGCCGTTCCGATCAATGTGTTAGATTCATCTTCCAAGCACTGTGAGTTCGTCACATACAACATGCAATTTAACTGACACAACATAGTTTCAAGCTTAGAAGTGTTTTGGCCCGTCATCCAGCAGAGTAAATTTTGCTCAAGCATACGGGGCACCCAGTGTTGGAATGACTTCCTTTCGTGATTCGACATGGCTTCCTTCCCTATGAGGAAGAACTGTAGCGTCCTGTGCTCATATAAAGGTGCTTTGCTATTGCATTATAAATATGCGCTACATATTAATAAATTAGTTAATTAAAACAAACACGTCATATATATATATATATATATATATATATATATATATATATATATATATATATATATATATATATATATATATATATATATCTATATATATATATATATATATATATATATATATATATATATATATATGTAATCGTGTGCTTTTGTCTTCACTTTACTTCAGCTCATTTGACTCTATTCATGTTTTATTCAGCTACTGATATATGGATACCTCTTTCTATTTTAGGAATTTAGAATTGTGTTGCGTCTCACTCGGTACTTCCGTGCTAGGACGCCATGGCTACAATTATGAATAAAACAAATGTGTATCTCGTTGTACTCTCAGCACATATGTCAGGTAAGGTTTGCATACAAAACAAGGTTTGACATGATATTCGATAGCAGCACTAATTTAATTCCGTACTCAATCCGACCGTTTTACATAAAGATACAGCACGGGAATACAATTATTCAAATCTTTTATGAATACAGTAAGTGAGCAGTGTGCGCTCCCTTTATAAACGCATTAAACTTCAGTTCAGATAAACTCCTACACCAGTGGAAACTGCGGCCAATCTTACTACACCGAATCATGAATCTATTGCATGTTCTACTATTCGTTGGTCAAACGTATGCACTGGAGAGCAGAATTGGCCAGTGAACAATCACTGAACCATTCAATCCTGATTGAGTGTATTCTGTGATGTGTTGACTCCTCCAGTTAGGCATTGCATTCGGGCGCTCAACAGACTTTTACATTTACATTTATGCATTTGGCGGACGCTTTTGTCCGAGGCGACTCGAGTCGCATTCAGGGTACACATCTGGCGTACACGTCTTGCTTTCCCTGGGAGTCGAGCCCGTGGCTTGGCGTTGCTGGTGCCGCGCTCTACTGTTTGAGCTACAGAAAAGACATTTTTTTAATTCTATCGAGACTAACACAATATACAGGGGAGTAAATATAGCGTTGACCGCTTGACACAGTCTGCATATGTGTATTGATTCCTGGCTGCACCGCAAACGACGAGCTCTCTCGCAGTGAGCTTTTTCTCTTCACTAAAGCTGGCACACACGGTGCGCTCACAGTCGTTGTGATTCGTTCCTTTTACCAGTAATGGTTCAGGTAAATCCCTATGCAACTACTGGTGGTGGTATTCCTGCCAATTCGGCTCGGTACGTTATGATAGCGTGGTCTTTCTACAATATCAAAAGATGGCCTGTGGTCCATGTGTCCTATCAAAAGATGGCCTGTGGCCCACGTGTCCTATCAAAAGATGGCCTGTGGCCCATGTGTCCTATCAAAAGATGGTCTGTGACCCATGTGTCCTATCAAAAGATGGTCTGTGACCCATGTGTTCTATCAAAAGATGGTCTGTGACCCATGTGTCCTATCAAAAGATGGCCTGTGGTCCATGTGTCCTATCAAAAGATGGCCTGTGGCCCATGTGTCCTATCAAAAGATGGCCTGTGGCCCATGTGTCCTATCAAAAGATGGCCGTTGGCCCATGCGTCCTATCATTAGATGGCTGTGGCCAATGTGTCCCATCAACAGATGGCTGTGGCCATATGTCCGTACGTCATGGTAGCTGTGAATCTCGCGTCAGGAACTACGATGGCGGTGGTTTCCCGGTGGATCCTCCTTCCACCTATCTTTGGGGGTGGGCTGCGCCCCTGCCTTCGTCTACAGGCAGGATACGCAGATTCCGTACCCTCGGAATGCGAATTACAAACAGGGCCTACGCCAAAGAACTTGATTGATGCTGAGCTCCTAAATAAATGTTTATTGTTACAGCATTAATTCTCCCGAGTCTTTCTGGTAGAAATGAAGCTAGTGCAAGTTCTGCCAGGAAGACTCAATCGTTACGTCACTAATTACCTTCTCATCTATTCAATCATATCCTTTTCTGTAGCATAAAAAGGTAGTAATTACTCATGTCTGAGTTCGCAGATAGTGCCGTTTCAGCATTCTTATGCAAAATAATGTTTAATTGAAATAAGGTTTATACATCCAACAATAAGTATAGCTAATTTAAGTTCGGAAACAATGTGTTGTATGTATAATGTCAATCTTACTATTTATCTAACAGTTTAAATGTTTTTACATGCATAAAAAAAAATTAATAAATATATATATATATATATATATATATATATACAAGTGAGGAAAATAAGTATTTGAACACCCTGCTATTTTGCAAGTTCTCCCACTTAAAAATCATGGAGGGGTCTGAAATTGTCATCGTAGGTGCATGTCCACTGTGAGAGACATAATCTAAAAAAAAAAATCCAGAAATCACAATGTATGATTTTTTAACTATTTATTTGTATGATACAGCTGCAAATAAGTATTTGAACACCTGAGAAAATCAATGTTAATATTTGGTACAGTAGCCTTTGTTTGCAATAGGCCTTTATCACAGAGGAATTGAATACCGGAAGTGCGCGTCGAAGCAGTGTGCTGATTCTTCCGGTTATGCATGTTTTCAATGTGCTGTGAACACCTAGCTGAACAAACGACAATTAAAATAAGCATCTGCAGGATGATTTAAAAATCCGGACATTTTCCGAGACAGGAGAAGAGATAAACTGATCATTACTGTGTACAGGATTTTTCAAACTCTGTTGAACTTGTAGTTTTTTAATCCGACATAAGCCGAGGGTCGTAAACATACGTGATTATTTCACCACACGGTGTCAGTGCTCGTCTAAATAGTGTCCGCGATTAAGTGTGTGTGAGACCTGACGAATAAGATCTGAATGAACATATTGATTTGTATTAATATTTTAGTCATTTTTCTGTCACTTTTCAGTGACAATCATTTCACTGTAGCCTACAGTATAAGTAATTCACACATTTATGCCAAAATTCAGTCACGCTGTTAACGTATTACTGTTTAAGATGAATTAAATGCTTAACATTGTTTACTTTCTTTAAGGCAGTTACCGCGCATTCATTCATCTATTTATTACATGAAAATGAACCATGTTTTTTATTACAAATAAAATAAAACATGGTTATTGTAGTTTATCATGGTATTTGTAGTAAAACTAATACAAATGGTAGTCAATCCACGAAAAAAAAACATGGTTACTACATTCTTACTATAATAAAACCATGGTTAACTTTCGTAAGGGTGTTTATCAGTCAAATTAATTTAAAAATGTAACAACAGGTATGAAATATGATTAGTAAGAGACACACTGTTAATGAGAAGACTCAATCACTGGACTGCGGCAGGTTAGAAATGTATTTATTATTCAGAATGCACATTTGGATGGGAACATTTCAGCAGGCTGACGATATGAGACGTAAACATCCGCAGTTTGGAAATGCATACAACACACACAACTTCATCCCACCATATCAGTCTCACCCATGCTCTCCTCTATTCTTTTAGTGTCAGGAAATGTTCAAATCTGAGGTAAGGATGTCATTATTTAGTATTAGAGCACGGGATCGCTGCAGTTACACCCGCGTTTTGATTGAGTCGCGATGGGACCGGAAGTAGAGGTGCACTGCTTCACTTACCGGAAATAGGAAGTGTGATAAAGGCCTATTACAGAGGTCAAACTTTTCCTGTAGTTTTTCACCAGGTTTGCACTGCAGGAGGGATTTTGGCCCACTCCTCCACACAGATTTCCTCTAGATCAGTCAGGTTTCTGGCCTGTCGCTGAGAAACACAGAGTTTGAGCTCCCTCCAACGATTCTCTATTGGGTTTAGGTCTGGAGACTGGCTAGGCCACGCCAGAACCTTGATATGCTTCTTATAGAGCCACTCCTTGGTTATCCTGGCTGTGTGCTTCGGGTCATTGTCATGTTGGAAGACCCAGCCTCGACCCATTTTCAATGCTCTAACTGAGGGAAGGAGGTTGTTCCCCATAATCTTGCAATACATGGCCCCGGTCATCCTCTCCTTAATACAGTGCAGTTGCCCTGTCCCATGTGCAGAAAAACACCCCCAAAGCATGATGCTACCACCCCCATGCTTCACAATAGGGATGGTGTTCTTGGGATGGTACTCATCATTCTTCTTCCTCCAAACACGTTTAGTGGAATTATGACCAAAAAGTTATATTTTGGTCTCATCTGACCACATGACTTTCTACCATGACTCCTCTGGATCATCCAAATGGTCATTGGCAAACTTAAGACGGGCCTTGACATGTGCTGGTTTAAGCAGGGGAACCTTCCGTGCCATGCATGATTTCAAACCATGACGTCTTAGTGTATTACCAACAGTAACCTTGGAAACGGTGGTCCCAGCTCTTTTCAGGTCATTGACCAGCTCCTCCCGTGTAGTTCTGGGCTGATTTCTCACCTTTCTTAGGATCATTGAGAGCCCACGAGGTGAGATCTTGCATGGAGCCCCAGTCCGAGGGAGATTGACAGTCATGTTTAGCTTCTTCCATTTTCTAATGATTGCTCCAACAGTGGACCTTTTTTCACCAAGCTGCTTGGCAATTTCCCCGTAGCCCTTTCCAGCCTTGTGGAGGTGTACAATTTTGTCTCTAGTGTCTTTGGACAGCTCTTTGGTCTTGGCCATGTTAGTAGTTGGATTCTTACTGATTGTATGGGGTGAACAGGTGTCTTTCTGCAGCTAACGACCTCAAACAGGTGCATCTAATTTAGGATAATAAATGGAGTGGAGGTGGACATTTTAAAGGCAGACTAACAGGTCTTTGAGGGTCAGAATTCTAGCTGATAGACAGGTGTTCAAATACTTATTTGCAGCTGTATCATACAAATAAATAGTTTAAAAAATCATATATTGTGATTTCTGGATTTTTTTTTTTTAGATTATGTCTCTCACAGTGGACATGCACCTACAATGACAATTTCAGAGCCCTCCATGATTTCCAAGTGGGAGAACTTGCAAAATAGCAGGGCATTCAAATACTTATTTTCCTCACTGTAGATGGATTTTAGGAAGGGAGTTCCTCATAAAAGGTTAATCATATTTGGGGGTCCTTGGCATCATAAAGTTTGAAAACCCCTGCTTTAAGGTGCTGTTGTTACACTGTAATTATACATTTAAGCACTACTGAGTAATATTAATTAACAACACGTATACACGCTATGGTAGGATTATGGTTTGGTTGAGGGTTAGTTATAATTATGCATACACTGTAAAGAATAAATGTAAATTTACAGGTAAATTTACAGGTAATGGTCTGTATTTTTTTTTACAGAATTTTCCCGTTTTGTCATTATACAATGAAATGCCTGTTGTTTTACAGACATTTGCTGTAATTTAAATTTCGACTATTAAATTTACAGGGAATTGCTTGTATTTTGGTATTACATCACATTTCTGTTTTTTTAGAGGAAATTTTCAGTATTTTTATAGAATAATGTGTAATTTTACATACATTTTTGATTAATATTTTACAGATTTTTTATGTAAAAAAAAAAAAAACGAAACGAATGTATAACTACAGAAATCAGCAGTCATTCAACATGTTTTTCTTACCATTTAAGATAATGTGTTGGTTAAAGTGAGTTTTTTAGGCTAAATAATAGTATTTGTACATACAGTAGGCTACATAGGCTTAGGCCTTGTAGCCTACTATATATTTATGTATTGTTTATTTTACTAATCGTTTAACCTTGTTTTGCAAAAAGATGCTCATTTTGATAATTTTTTGCACTGACTAATTCTCCCCTAAATTTCCCAACCACATCTATTATTCATGTACATTTTATGGTTTTCCAAATCGAGTTGCAAATGCAGCTGTGTCCCTCGCGGCGTCCTGTGAGGGTGCTCTGGGAATATGGGGTCCGGGGTCCTTTGCTGAGGGCTGTCCGGTCCCTGTATGACCGAAGCAGGAGTCTGGTCCGCATTGCCGGCAGTAAGTCAGACTCATTCCCGGTGCATGTTGGACTCCGGCAGGGCTGCCCTTTGTCGCCGGTTCTGTTCATAATTTTTATGGACAGAATTTCTAGGTGCAGCCAAGGGCCGGAGGGTGTCAGGTTTGGGGACCACACGGTTTCGTCTCTGCTCTTTGCGGATGACGTTGTCGTGTTGGCCCCTTCTAACCAGGACCTTCAGCATGCACTGGGACGGTTTGCAGCCAAGTGTGAAGCGGCTGGGATGGGGATCAGCACCTCCAAATCCGAGGCCATGGTCCTCAGTCGGAAAAGGGTGGCTTGCCCACTTCAGGTTGGTGGAGAGTTCCTGCCCCAAGTGGAGGAGTTCAAGTATCTAGGGGTCTTTTTCTCGAGTGAGGGGAGGATGGAACGGGAGATTGACAGACGGATCAGTGCAGCTTCTGCAGTAATGCGGTCGATGTACCGGTCTGTCGTGGTGAAGAAAGAGCTAAGCCATAAGGCGAAGCTCTCGGTTTACCGGTCAATCTACGTTCCTACTCTCACCTATGGTCATGAGCTTTTGGGTCATGACTGAAAGGACAAGATCCCGGATACAGGCGGCCGAAATGAGCTTTCTCCGCAGGGTGGCTGGGCGCTCCCTTAGAGATAGGGTGAGAAGCTCAGTCACTCGGGAGGAACTCGGAGTAGAGCCGTTGCTCCTCCACACCGAGAGGGGACAGCTGAGGTGGCTCGGGCATCTGTTCCGGATGCCTCCTGAACGCCTTCCCGGGAAGGTGTTTCGGGCATGTCCAACCGGGAGGAGGCCCCTGGGAAGAACAAAGACACGCTGGAGGGACTATGTCTCCCGGCTGGCCTGGGAACGCCTCGGTGTCCCCCCGGAAGAGCTAGAGGAAGTGTCAAGGGAGAGGGAAGTCTGGGCATCTCTGCTTAGACTGCTTCCCCCGCGACCCGGCCCCAGATAAAGCGGAAGAAGATGGATGGATGGATGGATGGATGGTAATGCTCTCTTGGCCACTGGCATCAAAGTCAAGGCACTGGTGTTTGCTTACAGAACACAACTGGCTCTGCACCCTTACACCTAAACTCACAGCTTGCATTATGAAGGTGAACGGCGCATTGTGGTGCCATCCCAAAGATGCACAAAATCACTTTCATTGACCTTTACTTGGACTGTTCCATGCTGGTTGAATAACCTGTCTAACTCTAGTCATTTTCAGGAGAAAATGAAAATTCTGCTAAAGATGCATCTTTTTGTGAACACTTGACACATTAAAACTAGCTCTTTTCTGTTTAACTAAAATAAAAATAAAAACTGTGCTAGACTAACTAGAAATTGTCACTGTTACAGTATACCAAAGATCTTTTTTTTTATGTAGATATTTTTGCATATTCTAAATGATACACTAAGCCTGTATTTCCTATAATTCAAGTAACTTGACATATAATGTGTTATGTACAATGACTAATACTGTAAATGTGCAGGTTCCTTTGATCAAATGTATTCTATATTTTGTAAATGTAAAAGAAATTGTCTGCAAAGGTTGCTATTTTTTATGTATAAGTGGGCCTACTTAATTTAGAGGTTGAAGTTGTGAGTGGTTCTGTGAAAATAAAGATTAATACTGTAAGTATGCAAACATTTGTTTTTGAATTTATTTGCTTACTGCATTTTTATAGATAATATCTTAGTTATTGTACATGGAAAACGGCTCGGGTTACGTCTGTAACCCTTGTTCCCTGAGAAGGGAACGAACACTGCGTCGGAACGACACTTTGGGGACGCAGTGAGAGTTCCCTCGAAAGGGAACGGCTCGGGTTACGTCTGTAACCCTTGTTCCCTGAGAAGGGAACGAACACCGCGTCCCCAAAGTGTCGTTCCGACGCAGTGAGAGTTCCCTCGAAAGGGAACCTATATTTTAAAAGTAAATTACTGTAGATGGACAGAGCAGAAAAACTTAAAATTTGCAGAGATTAACTTGAAAATTAGTTGTTTTATGTGTAATTTGACATAATTTATCCGTTTTTCCACAGTTTAATAAATGATTATTAACAGCAATATACTGTAATTTAATTAATTTTGACTGTAAAATATTCTCTGTATTTTTACGGTTCATTGCATGTAATTTTGTGAAATGGTTTTTCACTGTAATTTGACGGAATCCGTCTGGAAACTTTGCTGCCAGAGATTTACAGTTTTTTTTACGGGGGGTTTTTTACAGTGTAATTTACTGTTATTACTATGATAAGAACATGTAACATATGTGACCCTGAACCACAAAACCAGTCATAATTGATATTTACAGCTGAATAAATAAGCTTTCCATTGATGTATGGTTTATTAGGGTAGGACAATATTTAGCCGAGATACAACTATTTGAAAATCTGAGGGTGCAAAAAATCTAAGTATTGAGAAGATCGCCTTTAAAGTTGTCCAAATGAATATTACAATGCATATTACTAATAATACATTTTTTATATATTTACGGTAAGAAATTTACAAAATATCTTCATGGAACGTGATCTTTACCTAATGATTTTTGGCATAAAAGAAAAATCGATAATTGTATGTATTGTTGGCTATTGCCACAATTGGACACTGTAAAATAAGATAATAAATGAATAATATGAATTAACTACATGTACATGTACTTACTATAGGGATATAGGGTTATGATTAGAGTTTGCTTCAGGGTTAGTTGCATGTAATTATGCATAATATACCATCATTACTTCAGTGAGTACATGTAACATATGTAACAAAGACTTTGTCAAATAAAGTGTTACCCAATTTTCAATATCTGACATTTAAATGTTCTGTTTTGACAATACAAAGATGCCAAACTTGACAACAAACTCTTTGCTGCTCCATCCTGCTGTTTATGAATTTGAATAAGCTTGCACACTGCAGCCTTCTTCTCTCTGACCTGAAAAAGCTCCACTGTGCACAGCCGTCTCAAAATCAACCACCTGCATTCTGACACCACTATCTGTAGTATCTCCTATTGATAAAAAGAGAGGCAATTCAGAGACGATAAATGCAACATTTTCTCCTGGAATGATAAAGCACATCCTGGCTCTGAACCGCAAGCGGTGATATCTACATGCATCTGCTGTGGTACTCCAAAGATAAGACGGGACTCAGGAAGACGCTAATGTGATGCCACTTTACTGATGTTTGATAGATGACCATGTGCCTCGAATAAGCTTTTTTTCCCTCTCGTTCTTCTCCTTTCTATCACTCACTCTCTCTACGCGGTGTTTCGTTCAGTCTTTGGAACCCTCTGCTGTGGTGAGGACAGATGAGAATTAGAGGGAATTATGGGCCAAGGTGACCCATTTAAACGAGAGTGAACATTCTGAGTTTAAATGGGAGTCGCCGTACTGGCCTTGACATTTTATATGTCAACTTGAAACATGCAACCCATTTATTTCTGTAATTTGATGCATTTCTGAGTACAACCAGAAATAAAGTTGGGTGGGATTTGAATTCATCCATTGGGAGTTGAGTGTGAGAAGTGGGTATCTCATGACAGAATGGAGCCAAGCAATGAGGACCTCGGGATCGCAATAGCTTCTGTTTGACTGGCACATCTAGCCCTGAAATTACATGATTTGAATTTGGCTGTTTGTTGGTGGAATAATGGAACTTATGGACATTTTTGAGCTAATCGCTTGATTTGTGAATGCCATATGACTAATCCAAAAAAGAAAGTTTTCTCGTTTTAACTGTTTTCCCGCCAAACACTGAATTTTCCGTTATTTGTGAGAAAACACTTCCCTGCCAAACACAGAATTTTCCGGGTTTCCGCATTTTCCCTGTTAGACGCTAGGGGGCGCTATTACGCACCTTCTGAATGAGTACAGAATCTCCAGATCAAAACACAGATGAAGAAGATGCAAAAAAAAAAACAAGGGATCGTATGTAAGCATGCATACGGTATGTAAAATAATGTGATCATCAACATTAAACAGCATATAAATCAAAATGGCCTAATGTTACTGAATGAAATGTCGACCCAGGATGAGCTCTAGGACTGTGAAGCTTTGGGGTGTTGATGGACTTGATCTACTCCATCTGTGTTTGATCATCGTTCAGAATCTGTTCTGGATGTAGTCTTTGACAAAAACGTTATTTTCTCCAACGTGATCTCATGAGAATACGTCTCTATTTTTATGTGAAGTGTGGTTCTACGACACGTACATTTACTCATGTTTCACACACTGTAACATACAATATTGATGTATCCATGTGAATGTGTAGCAGTGTGAATATTAAAATCGTAGAATTGATGTTTTGATTCTATTGTATTTAATTGTCATATCAATTACATGTTTTCAGTCACATTTATTTAAAGCAGTTTTCTTATCTACTTACTGTAATATTTCTCCTATGCAGCGACAATACACTCCACAACACACCAAAACACAACATAAATTCACAAAAGACGGTGTAATCCAAATCTTTAGAATCCATATGTTTGCGAGAAACAGATCCAAAATTAGCCCTTTATCCAACGATCTTCATCTCTAAGCAGCCAGCAACTGTAAACGTCAAATCCCATGCTTGACTTGTTATAAATTCAAAATTTAAAAAAATTGCGCTCTCAAGAAATGTTACGACATGTTTTAGGCGTGGAGAGACTGCTTATAAGCCACAGTGGAGAGAGAGATGACAGAGAGAGACCGGGACTGGGACTGCAAGCACCTGCCTGTCACTACGAGAGTGTTGAGAAAGATATTGAGCCTGAGAGCCTTGTAGTTGAAAGTTTTGAGTTTACACGCCCTTGTGCGTATTACTGTTTTGAGGATCGTGAGATCAATAAAGAGTGCAGTCCCAGTTACGCCGACCCCGTCTTCTTCCTTCCCTCACCTACACGAAGCAAACACTACACATGGATTAATAATTTAAATACAAAACTATACCACCAGAGAAAAATGGGACTGCAACACATCGTCAGGTGAACTACTTTTGGTAGAACTTTTTATATTTTCGTTAAAAAAAATAAAAAAAATAAAAATTTTTGATTAGGTTACACTTGTCTGTCCGTTATGCTTTTATTTTTAACAGTACATAGTTTTGAGAAATGGTTATGGGTAGGTTAAGGGGTGGGTGGCTCAAAATATAGTTTTAATGCTATATTATTACTAAAATTGACATTTTCCTACATATTTCTGTCCATTACGTTTTATTCTTTTAACATTCTGTGTAAAATGTTTATACGTTTAAATGTCGCCAATACGTCCATATTTTACGTTTCAGCACCTATCCAAACGTACAAAAACATACGTTTTGTGTCTTTGAAAGTTGCGTAATACCTACGCATTAACGATGAGACCAGGCTGTTTTCTTAGCTTTTTGTTCAAAATGTTGCCTTTTTTATGAAACTTACCCATATTTTGTTTAGAAGCAGAGGGTCTATTATTTACACACTGGTTCACAAAATGCACTGCTATCCGGTTCTCCACCACCAGGGTGAACTCCCCCACGATGCCTATGATATATTGCATGTTCAGATATTCATACAACAAAATATTCTATGGGCCATTACATTTTTGTGAAAATGATCAAAAACCCTGGCGGTGGCTGGCAACTTTTTTTTTAAACGCTGGCGAGGAAAGAGTTAATAATGGATTCCGAAGACAAACGTTGATTTTCTTTGGAATAATGTGCATTGGTGATTTGTGCACAGTGCGAATTGGAATTTGCATTAACAAAGTGAACAGAGTCAAATTTGATTTCATTTTGAATTTAAAGCGGCAGTTGAAATAAAGTTAAAAGGAATAATATTAATCAAACATCTTTGACTCAATCTAAACAAATCATGACTGCGTCCAAAAACCTAGGCAGCTGACTCGTTGCCTCGCTGCCTTATCAGACAATGACTTGTAAGGCAGCATTTGTGCATGAAGGCACCTCACGAAACTAATTTCGGACAGTCTTCTTAGGTAGTGTAACCGTTTAATGATCTACAGCAAAATAGAGAGAGCTTTGGTGAGAACTAAACAAATATTTAATTACTACATTAGTAATTTTTCGCTAGAAATGACATCAGAAGTAGAAAATGTTGGTAAAAAACATTCATTTACACACAAACTGACCAGCAAACGCAACTTTCGGATGCCATCTTTTTTTTCCAGCTCAACTGTCACACAATGGAAAGCATAGGATTGTTGGATATCAAAGGCAGCGAAGGATACAAATGTGCTGCCTTCAAAAATCGATCAGATGAAGGTATCTCTGGAGACAGGAAGTGAAACTAACATCAGATTCGGACGTTCCTTGGTGCCTTCCTGCCTTGAAATTTGTCCTCCGAAGGCAGCATTTTGCAGGTTTCGGACACAGCCCATGAGTAGCCATAGGAACTAACTAGAAGAGGGAAAACGGAATAAAGGAAACAGAAAACCTACTCATAGTGACCTCAAACACAGATCAAACATGACATAACCCTGACACTCCAAGGCTGCCATTTGTCCAAAACAATATTTGAAGGCCCCATGACAGTCATTTTGATTAACTGGATTAGGAATAAACATAAGGTTTTTTTTTTTTTTATTCTCTCACAATTTCTTCCCGATAAAACCCTTCAGAGCTGGCATTACAAGAAAAATGTACATCCATTATAAAAAGTTTTAAGACTTGATTCATTTCCATGACTTTTCCAGGTCTAGAAATCATACTTTTAAAATTAGGCTCTCTAATTTTAAAATAAGAAATATCAGTAGCAATTCATTTTACAGTCCTATTCTGCATGTATATAGTATGTACTTATTATAGTAATTACAATAATTGGATAATAGGTACTAACCCTGAGCCTGTCACGATTCAGTCACCTCTGTTCTCACACCTGCACACAATCCACAATCCCCCGTGGATATCACCTGCCAGCAATCACCCTCATCTGCTCCACACCATAAAAGCACGCACCACACACATCTCCATTGTCTGGTCTACGACTAGGACCCTGAAGTATTGGATTAGCTACCTGAGCTACTTGCCTTAGTATTGTTTCCCTCGTTTCCGCTTCCTCCGGTTATCATTTCCAGCCTCCTTTGTGTTCGCCTCCAAAGACCTGTAAGATACAGAGATGCACTATATTGCCAAAAGTTTTGGGATGACTGCCTTTACATGCACATGAACTTTAATGACATCCCATTCTTAATCCATAGGGTTTAATATGGAGTTGGCCCACCCTTTGCAGCTATAACAGTTTCAACTCTTCTGGGAAGGTTTTCCACAAGGTTTAGGAGTGTGTTTATGGGAATTTTTGACCATTCTTCTAGGAGCGCATTTGTGAGATCAGGCACTGATGTTGGATGAGAAGGCCTGTCTCTGCTCTAATTCATCCCAAAGGTGTTCTATCGGGATGAGGTCAGGACTCTGTGCAGGCCAGTCAAGTTCCTCCACAAAAACACTTGCTCAGAGACAGAGAAGCGGGATTTATCACTCCAGGGAAGACGTCTCCACTGCTCTAGAGTCCAGTGGAAGCGTGCTTTACTCATCCGACGCTTTGCATTGCACTTGGTGATGTAAGGCTTGGGTGCAGCTGCTCTACCATGGAAACCCATTCCATGAAGCTCTCTACACTCTGTTCTTGAGCTAATCTGAAAGCCACACGAAGTTTGGAGGTCTGTAGCTCTTGACTGTGCAGTAAATTGGCGACTTCTGGGCACTGTGCGCCTCAGCATGCGCTGACCCCGCTCTGTGATTTTATGTGGCCTACAACTTCATGGCTGAGTTGCTTTTGTTCCCAAATGCTTCCACTTTGTTATAATATCACTAACAGTTGACCTTGGAATATTTAGTAGTGAGGAAATTTCACGGATGGACTTATTGCACAGGTGGCAACCTATCACAGTACCATGCTTGAATTCACTGAGCTCCTGAGAGTGAGTTTCTTTCACAAATGTTTGTAGAAGCGTCTGCATGCCTAGTGCTTGATTTTATACACCTGTGGCCATGGAAGTGATTGGAACACCTGAATTCAGTGATTTGGAGGAGTGTCCCAATACTTTTGGAAATAGGCTATAGTGTATAGTTGACATTCTGATTCTAGTGTGTGTGGTGCAACTTACCTGGACTTGTTTCACTCTTCATCATCTGCTCAGTTGTTGTTTTCAAAGAATACTCACCTTGTGTTATCATCTGTCAATAAATACTTCTCCATTTACTCACCATATCCTGTGAGTCTGTGTGCCCTGACAGAACCTACCCTTAAACCTAACCTTAACCTGTGTAGTTACCTTATATTGCCCAGTACTTTCTTGGGCAAGTACGCTGTAAGTACATGTAAGTGCAAGTACTGTAAGATAATCAGTTAAAACCTGTTTTGAGTACTGAATTTATGCAGACAGAGAACAGTTAATATATGTCAGTTTCTGGGACTGTAGTTCATCATGTCACACACTTTAAATAATTCTTCAGGTCAATTCAGTCAAGCAACCATGCTTTCATGCCTATATAACAAGGAACCTTCTAAAAGAAACTCAATCAGAGCCATGCATTATAATTAAATTATAAGAACATATGAGTTATGAGGTGACACTCGAATAGTACCTGACTGTAAAGCCAAACGACAGTCCAAATGAGCCAAGTATCTGCAAGATAGTCAAATGCAAATGTCTTTATGAATAACAACATTTCAATGTGCTTTAGGTAGTAGCATAACTAATGGAATCCAGCCCTCATTCAGCTCACATTGGCAATTAATCACCAAGCTTTTTTCTAAACCCCTACCTCCATATGCCGTGATGGATAACTCATGTTGTCCCTATTCCCTATCTACAGACCATAAATCCACCTTATCAGCAAATTCCCGTTCACATCTACCTTTTCGTTTTCTTTTCTTTACTGTCAAGTTTACAAATTCAAAAAAAAAGCTGTGTTTGTTCTGTGCTTCCTTTCTAACAGATGCTGGCTGTCTTCACTGATGTTGATGCAATTATAGGCAAGCTGTTTGAAATGAACAATTCAAACATGGTGTTGGAAAACGATTGAGCACTTGTTATACAAAGCTCTGTGCTTGCCAAAGAGCAGACCCAGCACATCATGGGACGTCCCCTAACCCAAATATTTCAGCACTGCAATAACAGTAGGCTACATCTGCAATAAGAAACAGGTGGGTTACTTTCAAAATGTATTCCATTATAAATGATCTGTTAACTGTAATTGGGTTACACTTTATTTGGATGTGACCTAGCTGCAAGTACTTAGTAATATTAATTAACTACATGTACTTACTATCGAGCTAGGTTTAGGGTTAGTTACTAATTATGCATTATTTACTGGCATTACTATAGTAAGTACATGAAGTAACATGTAACTACATCACCTTAAAATAAAGTGTTACCTGTAATTGTATTAGCAATTTGGTTTGGTGAAAAACATACACTCTTTCCCTTTAAACTTGAAGGTCCTCTCTATGTCAGAAAAGCAAAGTTACGAGTAAAATAACTCTATTTTATCTTAGAGAGAAAAACTCCAAAGTTACCCTGACTCCAAAAAGTAAAGCAAAGATTTCAAATCATGTATTTCCAGGGGGTTCTTCACCAGCTGAGCAACTGCCTTTAAGATGATAATGCAAATGCATAACAATCTCCAGGTAGGCTTTTATAGATACCCATGGCAACCTTTTATAATTTATTATTTTCATGTTTTTTTTTTTTTATATTTTAATGATAAAAATCCAGCAACCCACAGAGTATAATGTTTTCAGGTCACATTATTTTAAGACTTTAGGCAGTTGTTCCAGAAAGCTTTATAAATCATTTATGTATATGTATGCCATATTGTTCTAATGAACCAATTGCTTAAGAGTCAAAAGCATGAGTGTAAAGCATAAATATACAACAGCTGCCTTATTAAAACTTCTGTGGTCAAATCGTTTCAAGCTCTTTTAACCATAAAGAGCTGATTTGCATTAAAATCATGTACATATATAATCTCTGCATGCTAGAGTTGTATCAAAATGAAATACAATGAGGCATTTGAATACTTCCATTTACTCAATTGCATGTGGTCAAAGATCCAGGTTGAACCAATCCAGTCAGACTTACATTTTTTGCCAATAAGTACGTACACTCTAAAAAATGCATAAAAAAACCCAGCGGTTGGGTTAAATGTTTGCTTAAAACAACCCAATTGCTGGGTTAAAACAACCCAATTGCTGGGTTAAAACAACCCAATCGCTGGGTTTAAACAACCCAATTGCTGTTACCCAACTTGGGTTATTTTTAACCCAGAATTATTTAGAGTGTACCAATGGATTTGTATGTGTGTTTGGCCACATGTGAATAAGGAGAACAGACAAAGGCTCAGCAATCATGCTTGAGAGGCTCCATTGTGCAGGATCAGAGTAGAAGAGATGCTGGTTCTCCCCGTCTGTGGTTGTCCTGTCAAGAAGTCAAAGACACAGAGTTTAAATATGTAGAGGCAAACTTTTTGGAAACGCAAAATTGTTCAACTGCAGCTCAAAATGACAACAAAAGCACTATGATGATGGTCATTGTTTCTCATGATTGATCATCTGTGAAAGAATATTTGCATGGCTCATTCATAATAAAAGACAATGGCAATTCATTCACAAGGAGACAAGGGAGTCCTGCCGTTACTTTATTCATAAAGGCACTGACACATAGGCTACATACTGCAGCTAAATATAGAATTTGGCTATTTTAAGGAAGTGACAGTCTCGCAATGGAATTCACTCGAGAAAAAGATGGTGGACAGCAGCAGACTCCGGCCTCAGGCCAATGGCGGCAACTCCTCCACTCCGCAGGCGGGCGGCAGCGAGTTCGTCCATTCCCCCGGCAAGTCACTCCAGCCCACCGCCTCGAGCGTCCATTGCGGCAGACTCAGCCGTGCTTGAGGGCAATGTGGATTTCCCACAGTGGCGAGGGCTCTTTGACAGCGCATTCCTCCTTCCTCCGGGTTTCAGCACCAATTTAGCAAGGTTTAAAGGTTTAAGCAAGGAGGCGGGAACCGGCGAACATTCAACATAACAGAACGAAAACAAAATGAAAGTAAAGCATCAGCCCCTCACGGACAACTGCAGCATATAAACATAATAAAACAACAACAAAGTTCAGGCCTAGTCCTCTGTCATCTTGCACTGTCGTCACTCCTCTTATCCTTCCAGAGCTCCTCCGTGAAGGAGATCAAAGGAGATTGTGGTGCGCAGGTGACATTTATTAGTACTCACGCCACCAGCCTCGCTCCGTTCCCACGGCTCTCGGCCATCTGCTTCAGACACTGGTCACGCTGGAGGCATTCCCCATAGTGTCTAATTCAGACATGGTGCAAGTTCCCATTCAAATGGGAATCCATTGATCCATGTAAATTATGTATAACAAAAAACAACCCTCAGTCATTTCACAATAATTTCAACTCTAGTGCATTTACCTTTGTAAAGATGCCAAGATTCTGGATTGTTGATGCTACTTAAAGAAATGTATTTAAGTCAATTAAGGCTTAAGTGGGACCTATATTATCATTTACACAATTTATTCCCCTTTCTCAGGGTTCTAGCAGAAAATCACAATTTAAGTACCTTATTTCCCCTATTTAATCCCAAGAAATTTTCCGACTATCTCTGAATAGCGTACTCATAAAGTGAACTAATAAACCCAGTAATCAGCCTCCCTCAATGGACATTGCATGTGACAGCCGGAAGGCAAGTCCTCTAATTCCCAGTAACGGCTGGTTATTGCTGAATATATCTTTGAGAATGGAGGAAATAATGGGACATGCTGCTCTTGGGTGCCCATATAATCCAGCCATTAGGATTTAATGTGATTTAGCCCTTATGTGTGTGGAGAGAAAGAGGGAGAGATATTCAAGAGAGGACTGCTTGTGGTTATTATACAACAAGAGAATGCTGACAAAAAGGTGGATATTGTATGCAGTAAAAAATAAAAGCTATAATGCTAACTAAAAGTCACATTGAATAATGAGAGATTGAATGATGTGAAAAATGTTAAACTGATCTATAACCACAGAAGTCACCTTCACAGAGAGGTCCTCAACTTCATCTACAGCAGATCGTCCTAATTAAAAAAAAGAAGAGCCATTTACCTGCAGGGTATACGAGACCTCAAATTCATCGACTCAGCAATTAACATTACTACAGGCCCAGCGCCAGATGGACATGGACGTCCCTGTGCCCCCTTTTGGAGGTGGACAGAGGTCAGCATGGGCACCCTGACTGGTATGCGGCTATGCACCCCCTACAAACTGTGATGCACTGTGTATTCTGACACCTTTCTATCAGAACCAGCATTAACTTCTTGAGCAATTTGAGCTACAGTAGCTCGTCTGTTTGATCGAACCCCACGGGCCAGCCTTTGCTCCCCACGTGTGTCAATGAGCCTCGGCCGCCTATGACCTTGTCACTGGTTCACCACAGTTCCTTCCTCTGACCACTTTTGATAGATACTGACCACTGCGGACCGGGAACACCCCACAAGATCTGCAGTTTAGGAGATGCTCTGACCCAGTCTTCTGGTCATCACAATTTGGCCCTTGTCAAACTCGCTCAAATCCTTACGCTTGCCCATTTTTCCTGCTTCTAACACATCAACTTTGAGGACAAAATGTTCACTTGCTGCCTAGTCCCAGCCTCATGGGCCTTTCACACAAAGCGCGGCAACAGCACCGCTGCGCTAACAAATCCATTCATTTCAATGGCTTGCGCCGCGCAAGGACGTTTTGTTGCTGTGTCGACCAAAGCGGCACCATAGACAAGCTTGCGCACACACCGCGGTCAAAATATTTCAACTTTTGTCGCTGCGCTCTGTGACGATTACCTGCACGGCCAATAGAAACAGTGCAAATAGAAACAAGCCTGAATTTCCCAAACTGTTCCCTGGACCTGAGGGTTTCATGCACTTCTTCTTCTTACTAGCAGGGCTAGTGCTATCACTCGCTTCTTACATATTTGCTGCTGACCAAAAGGTGGAACAACAATCAAATAACTAGACATATAGAACTCCCACTAAAAGTTTTGAAAACTCCACATACTTTGTTCTGGCCAGCGAAGCGCAAATCACTTTATATTTATATCTGATGTGAAAGCCCCATCAGATGCCCACAGACCGTTGGCTGAACTTCTGATGCATATGGTACACTTTTCTGGAAACACTTCAGGAGTTTCAAAGTCGTCATCTGATTGGTTGAATTCTACAGGATGTCCGCGAGACGCGTGTGTTGCATTCTTTAACAGTCCGCCTGGAAACAAATGCCGCGACTCCAAACTCCCTCGTGGAAGAAGAACGCCATTGTGTTTATAACTGGGACTATGTGTTTGAGATGGTGGTCCAGTGGGTTAAACCATGGAACTGATATGCAGAAGGTTGCTGGTTTGATCCCAGCGGTCACCACCAGTGTGTCCTTGAGCAAGGCACTTTACTCCATGTTGCTCCAGGGGGATTGTCCCTGTACGAAGGGCACTGTAAGTTGCTTTGGATAAAAGCGTCTGCCAGATGCATAAATGTAAATATATGAGCGCTTACTTAAACTAAACACTGGATTTTCAAAAGTATATGAAGTTTGCGGCTCTATTGCTGCAGTAAACTTGCACAACCTTTTTGAATGAATAATTTATAGATGCACGCCGGTCTGTTATTGGGACTTACATGTTCACGCCCATAAACATGACGAGGAACAAAATGAACTGTGATTGGTTGCATTACATGTCAGTCAAGCGTCCTTTTGGGTGGTCCTTGACCAATAAAAGCTGCGATAGAGTCCAGATCTTCTGCTGTCAGTCTGAAGGTCTTGCTACGCTAGACAACTTTTATGGAGTTTAAGGATTTAAGACAAGTTGGAGGTTATCCCAAGTTTCAGAGGTTATTTATGATGATTTTTAACAACATTCTTTCTTTTTTTTGTCTTAAGAAAAAAGATACGAAAATTTAAAGCTACACTGTGTAACTTTTTTAGTTTATTCTTAGCTAAAAACACTTAGTTCTTTCAAAAATATAAGTGCTCATTAATGTATATTTACTTATTTCAAGTTATAAAGTATTCTCGTAAGTTTATAATATGCCATTGAAAATACATACGGGTAAGGGGTTCGAATGGGGGTCGCCATGTTGCCCCTCCATCTTGAAAGTACATTAGCCAAAGAGGGACATACCCGTAAATTCAAGCTTCGAGCTTTCGCGTTTTAACACTCGATGGCACCGTGTCTGGATTGAACTGGAAGCCATGTTAATCTTGGACTAAAACGGCCACCGTAGGAGTTAAAACGAAATCGGAATTGGGAGGAACAGAACCTAATATTTACTGGATGGTCATATACCTTTTCACCGCTAGATGGGGGAAAATATCACACAGTGTAGCTTTAAGAAATATTTATGGGAATACAAAATATTCTTAAGTTAGAAAGAAATGTATTCTTAAAAATGTTTCATGAATCTGGACCCAGGTCTGTAAGCAATCATCTTTTCACATTTAAAAAAAAAAATCTAGTTTGTGATGTTCTCACTTCTCTGTCCATTTCCAAACTGTCCACTCACATCGGTGCTCTTATGGAATTGCGCTCTCATGCTAATTTGCCCTGTTTAGTAAATCTGGCCCATAGTATTGGAAAAACATAAGTGAAAAGTACCCAGATTACCGACTACTTCCGGCGAGATTCTGAAGTCCGCATTCGTTGGATACTTTACTATCCCATGAGGCCACGGGAAAGGATTTATAAATGGAAGTGAAGCAACACAACTGACGCTGGTAGGTCCTGTGACGGTAACAACATGGCGGATGTAGTCCGAATTTCATTAAAACTATCCATATTCATATAGAACATAGTTTTCACAAAGTAAGTTCAAATTAAAATGTAGCACCTACTCAGACAGTATGTGATTTCAGACACACAGCAGGATATTCTCATTTGAGTTTGGCTGTAAATCTGGTTCCTCTCAGACACCAGCCTTTCTAATTTGAATCCTCTACAGCAGACCATGCCCATTCTCATTAAATTCCTGTCAGGACATCATAACGAGTTTTTAACGACCCGAAGACAGATATGTGCCAATGCCATCCTCTTGCCTTAGTAGAAAACTACTTTTGGCACAACAGCACACATATTCAAGATATTTTCTTACTAAAGAAAGAATTGCATTCATAAGACACTGTCCCATGACGCCATGAATGTTTTGATGAAGGGCTTATTCTATGTTGAATATGCTGAATTGGAATCAAGTGTAATCGAATTATCTTTGTCAACTGAGTTTGTCCAAATAACTGACTTCACTAATAAAAAAAAGTAACTAAAAATACAATGTTTGCCTGTTCTCCTAAATGATTTTCAAATGATTGACCTGCACAGTACACAAATACTTCATTTCCATAAACACTATATTTCACTAATTTAGCCTGTTTTATTATTCTGGCAAAGTCAATCTATGTCACTCCATTGTAAACTAAGAAGACAGCCATTGGCGAAGTCCCAAAGGAAAGTAGAAGAGTGCTAGAAAAAGACACATTAAGAGCACAGCCAAAGTGACCAGGAGGAGGGTCATTAATCATGTTATTGGCAGTGCAGAGGTCTTAGTCCTCATCAGCTGTGTCTGGCCTGTAATCTGGACGTGTCCCTGCGTTTCATCTAATAAGAATATTTTGCCGAGCCAAGCACACTCTCGAGGTTGTCAAGGGTTACACTGGCTAATATTAACTTCATTAAATTCTTCTATGAAAAGAATCTTATGATTTGTTATACTGCTGGGCCAGAAACATATGGAGACATGCAGTTGTAGTAAACCACATTGGTAACAATTTACAATACGGGTGCACTAATATGCATTAATTCATGCTTAACTAATGCACAGATAATCATGAGTTAATGTATGACTCATGAAGAACTAAACCATTTATTATTGATTACTGCATCAGCAACTAATGAACATTCTGTATGATTAATAGATTAAGTAATATATGAATTGTTATTAATTAAATATGACATCATGTATTAATTCCCTAATAACATATTATATTAACTAATAGTGTAAATGCATACACTGTAAAAAAAAAGGTTCTATAGGGCACCAAAAATGGTTCTTCATCGTAATCATAGAGGAACCACTTTTGGTGCTATATAGCACCATATCTTAACATGTTCTGTATATGGTAGCGGTGCTATATAGCACCTTAGTCAAAGAACCGGTGAAGAACCTCTGAAGAACCGCTGAAGAACCACTGAAGCACCAAAATTGGTGCTATATAGCACTTAAAAAGGTTCCCCTATGATTATGAGCCAAGAACCATTTTTGGTGCCATATAGAACCTTTTTTTTTTAGAGTGTATGTTAATTACCACAATGGGTCAAAGCCATGCATTTCAACTTCCAGTTGTCTGCTTTAATCAATGATTAGCTAAAGATTTGCAAAGGTATAATTATGGTATGACTTTACTTGTTGAGGCACATGACAGTTAACTCATTCAAAATTAATACAAAAGCCATCACCACAATGACATATTACTTAACAATTAGTTAATAGTCATGTGCCTCAACAAGTAAAGTCATAGCATAATGCTACCTTGGTAACACTTTACTATAAGGTTACATTACATGAACTAATAATGAATTGCACTTATAAAGAACTTATTTATCTTTGTTCATGTTAATTTCAACATTTACTAACGCATTATTAAAATCGTGTTAGTATTAGTTAAGGCACTGTGAACTAACATTAACAAACCATGAACAGCTGTATTTTTATTAACTAACATTAACAAAGATTAACTAATGCTGAACAGAGGTGTTGTTCATGGTTAGTTCATGTTAACTAATGCATTAACTAATGCTAACTAATACAACCTTATTGTAAAGTGTTACCGATACCTAAATCGTTAGCTAATGATTGATTAAAGCAAACAACTGGAAGTTGAAATGCATGGCTTTGACCCATTGTGGTAAATAACACATGCATTTACATTATTAGTAAATATAATGTGTTTTTAGGGAATTAATACATGATGTCAAATTTAATTAATAACAATTCATATATTACTTAATCTATTAATCATACAGAATGTTCATTAGTTGCTGATGCAGTAATCATTAATAAATGGTTTAGTTCTTCATGAGTCATACATTAACTCATGATTATCTGTGCATTAGTTAAGCATGAATTAATGCATATCAGTGCACCCGTATTGTAAAGTGTTACTTTATAATAATTGTATCCAAGAGTGTGTGAGAGAGCGAGAGAGAGAGAGAGGGAGAGAGAGAGAGAGCGAGAGAGAGAGCGAGAGAGAGAGAGCGAGAGAGAGAGAGAGAGAGAGAGATTATTAGTTTTTATTAATATTTTGAATTATTTTTGATTTTAAAGTTTTAGCAATTTTGTTGTGTTTGTCAATTTTATGTTTTTTTTAATATGTCTATATAGTTTAACCTGACAACATGCAGTAATAATGTGTAAAATAGTAAACCAGAGACTCTGTACAATCTAAGAGTTGAATGGACAGTATTCTAAACTTCTTGTTTTGAAGTCAATACTTTTATCCCTTAAAACTCATTTTTGATAACCAAAATGACATATAAAAAATAAAAAATAAATCCTGTGAAAATGTCTTTAAATAGCTTGAATGTAACTCTACACCTTTGCTTCATTTAGTCAACACTGTTCAATGAATATGCAAATGATCCCCGCCTCCAGCTCACATCCTCTCACTCTAACAGCTAAATCTGATTACTATTCTACTATAATTAGGTCAGATGAAGGGAACAAGATACACCTGATACTCTTCCTTCTCACCTATATTCTAGTAATTTATGTAACAAATGTATGAACTTTTTTTAATACCAAAATGTATAATATTCATCAACAATGAACTCCTCATACACTGAAAAAAATGATTAGTTGAATTTACGAAAACATTTTATCGTAAGTGGTCGCAATCAATTTATTTTATTTCAATTTAAACAAAAACACATGCAATTCCCATAAAACCAATTCATTTTTTTTAAATCAAAAAACTACATTTAAATTATTTAAACAAGCACAATATAATTATGCTTAATTTAATCGGGCCATAATAATTTTTTTCAGTGTATGGCATGTGATCTGTTCTATCTGCCTTCCCATGATAATCTTCTTTCCTTATTTTATGGTTTTGAACTTCCGACTGTTGATGAAATATCAGGTTTTATTCAACAATCTAAGTCTTCCACCTGTCATTTAGATCCACTTCCTACACACTCGGTCAAAGCCTGTTTATCTTCTATATCTATAGTATAGTAACCGATATTATACATTCTTCCATTAAATAATATTAACAGATTCAGATTTTCAATTAACATTAAGTTAGATCATGTTAACTAGTTAACTAATGTTAACAAATGGAACCTTATGGTAAAGTGTTGCCCATATAGAATGGAACAACATCCTGTAAAGATAAACATTTGTAACAATGAACAATCTGCAAACGCACTACACTCTAAAAAAAAAGGTTCTATATGGCACCAAAAAAGGTTCTTGGCTCGTAATCATAGGGGAACCTTTTTAAGTGCTATATAGCACCAATTTTGGTGCTTCAGTGGTTCTTCAGCGGTTCTTCAGAGGTGCTATATAGCACCTTAGTCAAAGAACCGGTGAAGAACCTCTGAAGAACCGCTGAAGAACCACTGAAGCACTAAAATTGGTGCTATATAGCACTTAAAAAGGTTCCCCTATGATTACGAGCCAAGAACCTTTTTTGGTGCCATATAGAACCTTTTTTTTTTTTTAGAGTGTATGCGTGTCAGTTATGTTCTGTTTTGTTCCGAGGACTTCCTGTTTCCATTTGTCACGTTTCTTTGTTAAGTTTCCCGCCACTCATCTGTCCCCATGGTTACCCTCATTAGTTTAGTTCTGTTCAGATGTGTCCTGTTTATTAACTTGTTTCTGTTTGGTATTTAGTTCTCTCATGTCTTTCAGTCTGTATTCGGTCTCGTCAATGTTTAGAGTGTGTCACTATATTCTGCCTGTTCAACTCACCTGAGTATCCTTGTTCATTAAACCTTCATTTGAGAATTGTATTTACCTTTCTTCACCTTCCTGCCTGCACACTCTGTGACAATGTGGACATGGCAAAGCAATGACCTTTTGTCATGAACTGTTAATCATGAGTGGAACGTGAACACCAAAACCACCTGGAAGTAAACAGAAAGATATAAAACCTAGACGTAAATGGGATCTGGTGGAGGAGAAGCACATTACCATAATGCATTCGGTGAGATAATGTGCCACCCTGGTCTGTATAACTGTCTGTAACATACAAAATGCCCCAATTATGAATTGATGAAGACAACATTGGTGTTATCCATGTTTGTTGAGCTAGTTTTTGTGTAATGATCTTGGCACATTAGATTTTAATTCAGTTGATTGTTTCGGTCTGCTTCACACCGTGCGGTCGGGTACCAGTAATGGACTCAAATATTGATTCCTCTAAATCGTTGATAATTCGGCTTTTTGTTTTTTGACAATGAAGCCTTCCTGGCTAATTGTCGCTCGCAAAGGTCATTTCTAATGAATGTTGTGAATGTGAGGATGAAGTGTGATTATCTGAGTGTTCAACATGGCATACTAAACAGGGATAAATGTCAGCAGGGACGTGGGTCCAAATTGGCCACAGGGAGCATGCGATGATCTCATTACTGGCAAACACCTGTAATGACATTTCATCTGTAATCAATACATAGAAGACTTCAAAGGCACTAGAGTCATGCCATCCATTTGATTTGAGCTTTGTTGTGCCCAAACTATCTTTTTGTCCTTTCATCTGTGTACGGTTTATTCTTAGATATGACATATCTGTGATATAGAAAACATCTTCAAACAGCTTTAAAATTGGTTCCATGCTGTGATCTGTACTGGGTGAACTTACATTGTGCTAAAACTCTAAATTGCGCTCATGCATTTTCGAAAATGTAAGTTGGAAATGAAAGGAATCTATTAGGGAAAGTTCTTTGAATTTTGGCTAACTTTCTGGTAAAGTTCTCTCAAAGTTACAAGCAAACATTTTTCCGGTACTGTTAACAGAACATCAGAGTTATAGGGCCCTATCATATCCCCAGTGCAATGCGACACCAGACACAACACAAGTGTTTTTGGCTAGTTTCAGCCTGACGCAGTTGTCATTTTCACGTCCAGCGCCCGCGTTGGTCTGAAAACGAGGTGCGTTCAGGCACATTGTTGGTGAGTTGCTATTTTGAGGAAACTGAAAACGACAGAGCCATTGACCAACAAAAGCCTGTCTAAAGTCAATGCCGCAGTATTTTTTTTGTGTTAGTTAAAGGGCGCGTTAGTAATATGCACCTATAGACCAAGCGGCAACCTCCCCCAGTTTCTCTTGAAGCCAATACGGAAGTGATTTAAACTGCAATTCATCGACTGGCCACTAGAGGCTCCAAAAGGGAGCAGAATCACATTGAGCCCCATGTTAAAATGCCCAACTTTACAGCAGAAAAAAACATGTTTACTGCCTGGTACAAATTGTGTTTTTGTTCTATATGGCTAGTTTTGCCCTTCATGACAACTGTGAGGGATGTGAATTTTTTTTATAACTCATTGGTTTACAATTATATAAAGTCTTAAAGTTCTGCATAATTAAGGGCGTGGCCACTTTGAGTGACAGGTGGATTGCCATTTGTCTGCTGTCGGTTAGTCATCACGTCACCTTAGCTCCACCCACGTCCCGCATCTTTGCCAATTTTCTGTTATCCGTCAGTGACGCGCTACCAAGATGGCAACGGCCGACTTTGAGGCTTCAAAAACTCTCTTCAGAAATCTATGGGGAACGTTGCGGAAACTAGGTCTTCGTCCATATTTTTTTTCAGTCTATGCTATAAACCCATTTGGAGCAGACATCACAGTTATAGTGTGACAAGTGGAGGAAAATGGGCAAAATCCACAGAATAAGAGAAAAATGTTTTGTTGTGCCTTTGTATGTCAATGCAAAAAACACAGCCTTCATTTTTATATAATTCTGTCATTGACGACACCCTTTGAAGCTAAACACAGACGTTTATGTTGCAAGTCACAGACTGGACTGATGAAACCTGCAATGATAAGTCTACTATTAAAGCATGCATTTGATGTAAACAAGTAGTCTTATTCACACATGCAGTTCATAGGGGACATACATACATAGCAGTTACAGCATAAAATAATATTTAAACCTATAACATTTTACATAGATAACTTTTAAACATAGCCTGTAATATTTGTATCTCACAATTCTTGACTCCTTTTATTGCATTTGCATTTTTATATCTTTAGAGACTTTATAACTCGCAATTCTGAGGGTAAAAAAGTCAGAATTGCCATATATAAAATCTCGCAATTCTGAGGAAAAAAGATTGAATAACAAGTATATCTCACAATTCTTTTTATCCTTCTAACAATTTTGAGATATAAACTCGGATTTGCAAGGAAAAAAAAGTGACCTGCAATTTTCTGCCCACAAAAAAATGTCATCGCTGTTTGCAAACACAAAATAGTTCTACATTTGGAGTGTCGATCAGGTAATTACATATCTCTGGCCACTGGATGCTTGGCCATTTCGTTTCATCGTTTAACCATTGACAAGGTGCTATGGCAAACGGATCTGTAAGACGTATCCCACTCACTAACATCAGTTTCATAACTGCTCCACACGGCTCCGGGGGGTTAATAAAGGCCTTCTGAAGCGAATCGATGCGTTGGTGTAAGAAAAATATCCACATTTAAAACTTAAAGAAGTCATTTATCTAGCTTCCAGCCGATTGTCTTCCATTTTCAACTTGGGGAAAAAGTGTAGCGCCCTCACCTGCGCCTCTCGCAGATCAAAATGCTTATGCTACGTCTGACGACATTGCACAACAGTTACGCTCGTCAGACATAGCGTAAGCTTTTTGAGCTGCATGTGGAGCAGTTATGATGGATAGATGCACTTTTATGGACTTCAAAAACAGAGCAACATTCACTGCCCTTATAAAGCTTGGAAGAGCCAGGACATTTTTTTTATTTTAAATACAATTGTGTTCGTCTGAAAGAAGAATGTCATATACACCTAGGATGACTTGAAGGTGAATAAATCATGGGCCTATTTTCATTTTTGGGTGAACTAAGCCTTTAATGGGAACATTAGTCAAACATACTCATTTTTGTTAGCTGGGACAGTTCACTCTAAAATTTAATTCTGTCATTTACTCAACCTCATGATGTTCCAAATCTGCATGACTTTCTTTCTTCTGTAAAATACAAAAGGAGATACTTTGTATAATATACTGGACATGTCACTCTTTTCCAGGCCATGACAATGAATGTGGACCGTAGACTTAAAAACTCAAAAAAGTATGCAAAAGCACCATAAAAGTGTCATAAAAGACTCCTGTGCTATATTCCATGTCTTCTAAAGTGATGTTATTGTGTGAAGAACAAAAGGAAATTTAAGGTGTTATTCAATGATTATATTATATTATGTCAAGTGCAAAATGGGATAAGACATCTTTTTGTTCTGCGTTAAATAATTGTGCAAACATATATATATATATATGCGCTTAATGATCTCTACAGCGTCCCTGGGAAAGCCAAACAAAGGTGATTTGACTCCGGGATGAAAATAACAGCGTCTCGACGACATGGCGACAAACACACTCAAGCTACAGTTCCTTTTCTCCACACGACTGTCCTCTTCTCCACGTGGGACAGCAACAAGACCACGCCCCCTTTTTCGCGTATTCTTGTGGGCGTAGGTTAGTCTGTTCTACTGACTGACGTCATTTATGAAGGAAGTACCAGGATGTAGTCCAAGCCGGCCGTTCGCTGTAGGCTTTGAAAGGGAACTTCTGTTAAATAAAATATCTCGCTTGGCATTGAACTTTGAGCTTTATAATTTTACAGGTATTATTTATGCTCTAACAGCAACATTACACACTAACTAAAGTTTGAACAATGGGATCACGAAAAACGGGACCTTTAAATACTCTCCGCCCATTAGTTTTACATCTGAAAGGGAACCTCGTACAAATGCATATGCAATTAGGTCATCTGCAAAAATAATTGTCAACTCTTTTTCAGCGCAAATTTTTCACTGCAGTTTTTTAACTTCAAAAGAAGGTTTGCACTGGTGCAAGCTGTTAGTAAATCTGGCCTTTTGTGTTCCATTGAAGAAGTTAAGTCATATGAGTTTGGAACAACAATGATGACAAAGTTTTCATTTTGGGGGTTAACTTTTCGTTTAAGTAGAAGCTTGTGCACACAGACACGCTCTGGTAGGTTATGGAATGAAATTATCATATCTGCATTATGAGCAGGTCAGATGAAGGCTTGCGATGATGAATACAGACTGTCTTTGCCGTTAGCATGATGCTGACTGTCATTGCAAAGCACTTGATGCCTTCTGACAGCCTCTCGAAGTGTAAGACATGATTACAGAGAAAGAGCAAGGCATTAACATTAGGATGGAATTTAAATGAAACCGTAATAGACTTCACTCAAAATTGAAAATGTACTCGTAATGTGGCGTTTCTTCAACTAGGGGCACTTTTAGCCATGTGAAGTTGAAAAAAAAAAACGTGTTCAAAAGTCACGTAACAGTCTCATACGTTTAAATAATTTGTCTAGTTTTAAGGTCTGTAAAAGGACAAACTAAGATTACAAGAGAAATTGTTATTATTTTACATTTTTCCGACCTGCAATGAACAAATGCCAATTTCCATAGAAACCACCTAAAAAATCTTTCACACAAACTATTTAAACAGACATTACTGTGTCTTGTGGTGGAAATGACACCAATACTGTGCCACCAATATTAAAAAGTAATATTGATAGTGGTCTCTATTAAATATTATAATATATTTAATTATTTTACTAGTGCTTAATTCAGGTGCATTAATAGTTACCAGATAAGTCATATTTTTAAACTGTATTTTCATAGCTGAAGTGAAAAAGTCTGGGTGTGCGACAAGGAGAAAACAGTGATTTTGACACCTATAAGGAGGTTGAAAAGTATGAAAAAAAATCAGAATAAAGGTAGTAAAAAATGTTAAGGTGGTTTTATTGTTAGCTTGGCAACGAAAGAGGAATTTGTCCAAAATTATGTATTTTTAAAAATATTACAAAAGAACATAAAAGTGGCCATAATCTAAGAATCACCTCGAGGAAGTATTTCCTGTTCTTTTCCATTTATTGAAAGTGTCACAATGCAGGCAAGGGAAGAGGAGCAGATCTCAATTTCAGCTCATTTTGTTTAATTACAATAAGAACAAAGATAATCCTGAAGGTAAGAATCAGCATAACAGCTTCACGTGAAGACAATACAGGGCAAAAAGAACCAAACTGAGGCCTAGTCCACATGTGCATGGCATAGTTGCAAAGTCCGCGTATAACACGCGACTTTGGGCTTCTTTTTTTGGCAAGTCGCGTTAAAAAATCACGAGTCGCGGGTTGCGGTTTTTTGGGCTTATTTTAAAAAAATGTGGTTGCTTGTTAGGAAAATATAATAAGCAACTTCGTTTCTTTACATTTATGGTCGCTGTTTTGTCCAATACACTGTCTTCTCACAGCTAATAGCCATTCAGTGCAACGATACAAGTGCTGTAGTAATCCGTCCTTTTAATATCCCGCCTCCTTCTCCCCCTCATTGAAAAAAAATTGCGTTCAACATGCAGGTATGTGACGTTATAAATGCACGTAATGATAGTTAGTAAACTTAAATAGACATATACATTTTTACAAACATCCACCAGCAGAGATGTACAGAGATGGAGAGGAAACAGGGAGGAGAGGCACCTAATTTAATTTAAAAAAATATTTTCAGAATCAGAATCAGAATCAGAAAGAGCTTTATTGCCAAGTGTGCTTGCACACAAGGAATTTTTCTTGGTGCTGAAGCTTCCAGTGCACATATACAATACAAACACAACAAGAACATAGTAATACAAATTCTAAGAATAAAAATATGAAAAATAGTATAAAAAAAATAAGGTCACAGTTACGTTTAGTCAGAATAAACATTTACAGATTATGAACATATTTACAGTATTTGAGTAGTATGAATATATAAACATAAATAATCTCCTGAGTTTAAAAGATTGCACTAAACAGTCAGAGTATTGCACTTTGGGGGGGTATTTAACTGTTCAAGAGGGAAATGGCCTGTGGGAAGAAACTGTTCCTGTGCCTAGATGTTCTAGTGGCCAGTGATCAGAGTCGCCGTCCTGATGGTAACAGTTCAAGCAGGAGGTGTCCAGGGTGAGTGGAGTCTGTGATGATTTTCCCTGCTCTCTTCCTCACTCTGGAAGACTACAGGTCCTGGAGGGTTGGCAGGGAAGCACCAATAATCCTCTCCGCAATACGAATTGTGCGTTGTAGTCTCTTGATGTCAGATTTGGTAGCTGAACCAAACCAGACAGTGATGGAAGTACATAAAACAGACTCAATGACAGCCGAGTAGAACTGAATCAGCAGCTCCTGTGGGAGGTTGAACTTACTCAGCTGACGAAGGAAGTGCAGTCTCTGCTGGGCCTTTTTCACAATGGAGTCAGTGTGATTGTCCCACTTCAGGTCCTGAGAGATGGTAGTGCCCAGGAACCTGAATGACTCCACTGCTTCCACAGTGCTGTTCATGATGGTGAGTGGGGGAGAGCTGGGCTGTTCCTCCTGAAGTCCACTATCATCTCCACCGTTTTGAGCGTGTTGAGCTCAAGGTTGTTATAACTGCACCAGACAGCCAGCTGTTCAACCTCCAGTCTGTAAGCAGACTTGTAACCGTTTTGGATGAGGCCGATGACAGTGGTGTCGTCTGCAAATTTCAGGAGCTTCACAGAGGGATCTTTAGAAGTGCAGTCATTGGTGTACAGGGAGAAGAGCAGTGGGGAGAGAACACACCCCTGGGGGGCGCCAGTGCTGGTAGTGAGAGTCCTGGATGTGAGTTTCCCCAGTCTCACGAGCTGCTGGCGGTCTGTCAGGAAGCTGGAGATCCACTGACAGATTGAGGATGGCATGGAGAGCTGGGTCAGTTTAGCTGAGAGAAGATCAGGCATGATGGTATTGAAGGCCAAACTGAAGTCCACGAATAAGATCCTTGCATAAGTCCCAGGTCTGTCGAGATGTTGCAGGATATAATGCAGTCCCATGTTGACTGCATCATCCACAGACCTGTTTGCTCTGTAGGCAAATTGAAGAGGATCCAGCAAGGGTCCAGTGATGTCCTTCAGGTGGGCCAGAACCAGTCTTTCAAACGACTTCAGGACCACAGACGTGAGAGCGACAGGTCTGTAGTCATTAGGTCCAGTGATTTTGGGTTTTTTGGGGACGGGAATGATAGTGGAGCATTTGAAGCAGCAGGGAACTTCACACTGCTCCAATGATCTGTTGAAGATCTGCGTGAAAACTGGGGCCAGTTGGTCAGCGCAGGCTTTCAAACAGGCAGATGAGATGCTGTATGGGCCTGAAGCTTTCCTAGTCTTCTGTTTTTTGAAGACTCTGCTCACGTCCTCCACACAGACCTTAAGCTCGGGTTGGATGACAGGAGGGGGGAGGAGAGGGGGTGCAGGAGGTGATGGGGGACGTGTGAATTGCAGATCAGAGCGGGTGTGTGGTGTGAGACTGGGCTTTTCAAATCTGCAGTAAAAAGCATTCAGCTCATCGGCCAGTTGGTGACTTGTAATTGGTGATATTCTTCAAGCCTGTCCAAAATGAAGCTGGGTCGTTGGAAGAAAACTGGTTTCTCAACTTTTCAGAGTAGCTTCTTTTAGCAACTCTGATCTCCTTTGTCAGTCTGTTTCTGGACTGGTTATACAAGATTTTATCCCCACTTCTGTAAGCATCCTCTTTGGCATGACAAAGCTGTTTGAGTTTCCCATTAAACCATGGTCTATCATTAGTGAATGATAAGAATGTCCTGGTAGGAATGCATGTATCCTCACAGAAACTGATGTATGATGTTACAGTCTCTGTTAGCTCGTCCAGATCGGTGGTAGCAGCTGCAAAAACAGTCCAATCAGTGCAATCGAAGCAGGCTTGTAAGTCCAGCTCTGCTTCATTAGTCCATCTTTTTACTGTCTTTATTACAGGTTTAGCTGATTTCAGTTTCTGCCTGTAGGTCGGTATAAGATGAACCACACAGTGATCAGAGAGCCCCAAATCTGCCCGTTGGACGGAGTGATATGCATTCCTTATTGTGGTGTAACAGTGGTCCAGTATATTACTGTCTCTGGTGGGACATGTAATGTGCTGTCTGTATTTTGGCAGTTCACGGGAGAGATTTGCTTTATTAAAATCCCCAAGAATGATTAAAAGAGAGTCTGGGTACCTTTGTTCAGTCTCTGCTATTTGTTCAGCCAGCTGTTGTAGCGCCGTGCTCACACAGGCGTCTGGAGGGATGTACACATCAGAGCATATGAGCGGAGTGGAGCGGTGAGAATCTCCGCTCATCGCTCACGGAACTGTTCACCCCTCCGCTCCCCCGCTCAAAGCTACATCAGGCCGCTCCGCTCATTATCGCTCAGCGCTCAACGCAGTTTGCTTCGCACTGCACTCAAATCGCCACCCAGCTCGCTCCAAAAAAGGGAACAAATCTACATGTATATCACTTTTAGCTTAGACCACAGCCTTACCTCCTAAAGAACTGAGCAAAAACAAAAATTTTCAAATAGAAATGTTTTATTTCAAATTACAAATTAGGCTAGTCACAAAAAGTCCTGTAAAATTAAACGAATAAATGGGCCTAATAATATAAATAAAAATTATATAAACAAAAATATACATAAAAGTTTTAAAAGTAACTTTTAGGCCAGATTTTTGATTAGTGAACTTCTGCGCAACGCGCACGATTAAAATTTTAATTGGCTTATATCCATCCATTGTACACACAAACTGCTGTGAAATTAAATGAATAAATGGGCCTAATAATATTCATAAAATGTAGGCTATATAAACAAAAATATACAAAATCCACAAAAGTTTTAAAAGTAAATTAACTATTAGGCCAACATTCTGTTAACTGATTTTTGCGCAGCACACAGGATTAATTTAAATTTAAATAGGCTTATATCAATTGTACAAAAACAAAACAAAAAAGCCGTACAATTAAACGAATTAATGGGCCTAATTATATAAATAAAAATATACAGGCTATATGCCTACATCAAAGTTTTAAATTTAACTATTAGGCCAAAATTCTTAAATGAACTTTTGCGCAGAGTGCAAAATAAATAAATAATTGCTTTCCTATCTACATAACTTTTTGTTTGAATATTACGCTATATTTAATTTACACTTTGTTACAAGTTCAATTTGCTAACCTTTTGCTTTCTTCCCTGCGTGTTCACATAGCACACTTTCATGCTTTCGGGAGATGTGACTTTTTAGATTCCAAAAGGAATCTTTACTTACTGCAACGATGTCTCCACATTCGTTTTCTTGTACCCCATTGTCACTGTTAATTCGTTTTTTAATAGTACACCTGTATGATTTCTCGTTTTCTTTTTTGAAGTACTCTTTGAACTCCATTATGAGCAGTAACGTGAGCCGAGGTTTGAATGAAAATAGTCTGTTGATGACAGTGCAAGACAGATGGATTCTGGGTCAGGCTTGACTAGCATGCCTCGTGGTGTGAGCGGAGCGAAATTGGAGCGGGAAACCAAAGCTCCGTCCTTTTAAAAATGCTGCTCTGCGCTCTGTCCAAGACCCGCCCGCTCGCGCTCCCCGCTCCCTCGCGCTCCACTCCGCTCACATGCTCTGGTACACATTCACGAGAATGAACGAGGAAAACTCCCGCAGCGAATAGAATGGTTTACAGTTTATGAAGTGCGCCTCTAGATTAGGAGAACACATCTTCTTCAGCGTTGTTACATCTGAACACCAACTTTCGTTAATGTAGAAACACTATCCACCACCTCTCGTTTTCCCTGTTAGTTCGGCGATGCGATCCGCTCGGAACAGCTGGAAGCCCGGCAGATATAGTGCGTTGTCCGGGATGGCTTCACTCAGCCAGGTTTCAGTGAAGCACAGTGCAGCAGAGTTTGAAAAATCTTTGTTAATGTGGGTGAGGAGAAGAAGTTTGTCCGTTTTGTTAGGAAGGGATCGGAGATTCGCAAGATGAATATCAGGGAGTGCAGAGCGAAAGCTGCGCGGGCGGAGTTTAACCAGCGCACCGGCTCGCTTTCCACGTCTGCGTCTGGCCGCGCGTTTTAAAGACACAGCTGCGGCTCCGACGAGGATATTAAACAAAACATCTGAATAATCAAAAACTGCAGAAATGTTGTCTGGTGTGTGTTTCCTAATGTCCAGTAGTTTGTCTTTGGTGAAACTGATCGGAAAAGAATGACTAAACGCAGAACAAATGAACAAAAACAACACAATAGCTGAAGAGCTCCATGCGAGGCTGCCATCCGCGGCGCCATCTTGTATCAATACATTTTTGTAATGTATTTAAAATTACAGGCTATTATTAAAAAAGAAAGTCTACTAATAATAACAGTAGGTATTAATTCAAATTAATTTTATTATAAATATGTGGCTATATTGCAGCGCTCCCCCTTAGTGCTTGCCTGCATACCAATGTGCATACTATCCATCCTAAATAGTATGTGACATTAGTCATTTTCAATACTATTTAGGGAAGATAGTATGCACACTGTGATGTAGGGCTTATCTTTTTCAAGTTTTGCAGTGTGTGTGTTCACTACTTACTGCCCCTAATATGTGTACTCTAACTCAGACTATGGGTTACCATAATTGGCCTTCATGACACTTTTTCTCTTTTTCCATCTCCTAACCTCTTCTGATCGGAGGATATTGCATGTCCTTTATTGCAATTTGATGATTTTTGTAAAATCACATCTGTTTTTGCTTTTCATGCTTTTTGCTTTTAAATGAGGAACCATACAAAACTCAGGTGAACACAATCAATTAACCACAAGCAACAAGTAACCACAGAAACCAAGGCTTTGCCAGCAGCCATATCACCCTGTAGCCCAAGACTGGTTTCCCACTGAAACTAAGCAGGGCTGAGCCTGGTCAGTACATGGATGGGAGACTTCCTGGGAAAACTAGGTTGCTGCTGGAAGAGGTGTTAGTGAGGCCAGCAGGGGGTGCTCACCCTGTGGTCTGTGTGGGTCCTAACACCCCAGTATACTGATGGGGACACTATACTGTCAATAAGCACCATCCTTCGGATGAGCCGTTAAACCAAGGTATTGACTCTCTGTCACCTTTAAAAATCCCAGGATGTCCTTCGAAAAAAAAAAAAAAGAGTAGGGGTGTAACCCCGGCATCCTGGCCAAATTTGCCCATTGGCCCCTGTCCATCATGGCCTCCTAATGATCCCCATATACCGATATACTAATTGGCTTCATCACTCGGTCTCCTCTCCACCATAAAGCCTTGTTTATACTCGACGCGTCCGCAAGAGCGCGAGGGTGCGCGCAGCAAAAATGACGTCAGCGCGGAGTGGGTGGTCATGCGCGCTCGGTGCGCAAGACCCCATTTTGCCTGGCGGTGTGCAGCGTATTTTTTGTAACAGCGCGCGCAACTCCACATCCGAAGATGAACGAGTTCTAGGCGAATCTAGCCGAGCATGACGTATCTTCACACCGGCACCCAGTTTGCACATACAAATGAGGTGCTTATATTTACAAAATGAGCCTACAAAAGCAGAAATAAGCCCTTTTAAATAAAGATCCATGTTTAATCAAAAATTCACGAAACTAAATGAAAATGTTTTGTGAAATTAGGAAATATGTGCATATATTTTTCTCAAGTCACAAGGTATATACAATCCTTTTGTAGTGTGGTTGTTGGTGAAGTGTACTAAAATAAATATAATCACCTGTGTACATTAGCCCACTTCTTCTCGACGCTTTTTCCTGATGGTTTATAGAACAATTACTCAGAGTCGCCCTCTGTCGTTTCAAAGAATAGCACAATGGCGAGCGCGTCAAGTATAAACGCATCGTCCAGTAGGGGATGAGAGCGCGCTGTCAGCGGAGGCTCGCGCTGCGGAGCCAGGCGAAAGTATAAACAAGGCTTGAGCTGGTGTGTGGTGGGCGTTCTGGCGCAATATGGCTGCCGTCGCATCATCCAGGTGGTGCTGCACATTGGTGGTGGTTGAGGAGATTCCCTCCTTCCATGTAAAAGCGCTTTGAGTACCCAGAAAAGCGCTATATAAATGAATTATTATTATTATTATTATTAAGGCTGTGTCCTAAATTACCCCATATACCCTCATTCACTATTCCCTACATTAGTCCACTAATATAATTTACTTGAGGAAGTGAATGAAAACGGTTGAGTGAATTCGGCCACTGAGTGCCGCTTTTGCATTGTGTTTGCTCTTTAATAATTATTTGACTAAACTTGGCAAACTGGCAGCTCCAGTAGTAATAATGAAAAGATTTATCTTGAACTCTGTCATGGAAACTATGTATAAACCATAATTAAACAATTTAAGTATTAATTAAAAAGGAATTTATAACTGTGTGATATTACGCTGTAGCCACATTGGACCGGCGGTTTTGAAAATTAATAAATGGATGATTCAGCTGCGGGTGCCATCTTCTGGTCAGACACAGGAATTCACTCGGCGCATCTCAGTGTATTATGGGTATTCTCTAGCCATTGAGCATGCATCAATTGTACACTCTTTATAGCAGTGCATTGTGAGATTGAATGAGTGCACTCGATAATGTCCACCACCACTACAATTGGCTGTCCCTTGAAAAATGCCATATTTAAGTGTATGGGGTGGGATTTCAGACACAGCCCAACTAGTAACGGGAACAAAGGGAACAGGACACTGAAGGAAACATGGGAAGTGAGTGTAATATTTAAAATATTTCAAGCTATAACATATATCATAGCTCTGAAATTTCCTTTTGTGTCCCACCAAAGAAAAAAAAGTAATACAGAATTGGTAAAACGAGTATATCAAATTAGGCAGAAAATTCGAGACACAAGAAGTCTTAAGGGGTGTACTTTGTGGTCATTCAGACAGTGCATGTGCCCTTTTGGTTGCACCCCAGTCATCAGTGAAGCTAGAATGAAGGCAAGATGTGAAAGAACAAAATGGAGAGCTATTTTACAGCTGAAAGACTTATGATAATTGAGAAAAGAGAATAATGCATGGACAAACAGACCGAGAAATGAGTTTGAGCTTTTCTTCTGTAGCTTTTTGGTAGAGTTTGTGAAGTCTCTTTTCTCGTGTACTGCGTTGTCTCACTTTGCCTTACATTTTCTCTTACTCTAAATGTCTGTGAGAAGTTCATTACCAAATTGTCACACAGCAAAGGGACAGAATCAGGCCGATAACAGTCAATTTGCAACTCAGTCATGCAAATAAATCTAATATGCATGCAGATATAGTAATGCCAGGCTTGTGGTATTCAAGTTTATATATACATATAAACATATACAAATACACTATATTGCCAAAAGTTTTGGGACGCCTGTCTTTACATGCACATGAACTTCAATACATCCCATTCTTAATCCGTAGGGTTTCATATGGAGTTGGCCCACTCTTTACAGCAATAACAGCTTCAACTCTTCTGGGAAGGCTTTCCACAAGGTTTAGGAGTGTGTTTATGGGAATTTTTTTACCATTCTTCTAGAAGCGCATTTGTGAGGTTAGGCACTGATGTTGGACAAGAAGGCATGTCTCGCAGTCTCCGCTCTAATTCATCCCAAAGGTGTTCTATCAGGTTGAGGTCAGGACTCTGTGCAGGCCAGTCAAGTTCCTCCCCACCAAACTTGCTCATCCATGTCTTTATGGACCTTGCTTTGTGCACTGGTGGGCAGTCATGTTGGAACAGGAAGGGGCCATCGCCAAACTGTTCCCACAAAGTTGGGAACATGAAATGGTCCAAAATGTTTTGGTATGCTGACGCATTAAGAGTTCCTTTCACTGAAACTAAGGAGCCAAGCCCAACCCCTGGAAAATAACCCCACACCATAACCCCCCTCCACCAAACTGTACACTTGGCACAATGCAGTCAGGCAAGTGTCATTCTCCTGGCAACCGCCAAACCCAGTCTCGTCCATCGGATTGCCAGACAGAGAAGCGTGATTGGTCACTCCAGAGAAAATGTCGCCAGTGCTCTAGAGTCCAGTGGCGGCATGCTTTACCCCACTGCATCCAACGCTTTGCCTTGCATTTGGTGATGTAAGGCTTGGATGAGCTGCTCGGTCATGGAAACCCATTCCATGAAGCTCTCTACACACTGTTCTTGAGTTAATCTGAAGGCCACACGAAGTTTGGAGGTCTAGATATTTACTCTACAGAAAGTTGGCAACTGTATATAATACGGTGTATGTAATACCACTAACAGTTGACCGTGAAATATTTAGTAGTGAAGAAATTTCACGACTTATTGCACAGGTGAATTTGAATTCACTGAGCTCAGTGAGAGCGACCCATTCTTTCACAAATGTTTGTAGAAGCATCTGCATGCCTAGGTGTTTGATTTTATACTGGAAGTGATTGGAACACCTAAATTCAGGGATTTGGAGGAGTGTCCCAATACTTTTGGCAATATAGTGTACATACATACATACACATATAGGCCTACAGATGCAGATAAAATAGGAAAACAAATGAGTGGTGCTTACCACACAAATGTGACTGGTTCAGTGGCAAATAAGAAGGTCCACAAAAGGTAAATATTTAATTTACCATTTATTTAATCAAAAACAGAATTAACAGAAGTATTTCAAAATATAATTACAAATTAAAATAGCTGTTTTATATTTCAATATATATTTTAATTTAATTTATTCCTGTGATGCAAAGCTGAAATTTCAGCATCATTACTCCAGTCTTCAGTGTCACATGATCCTTTAGAAATCATTCGAACATGCCGATTTGCTGCTCAGGTAACATTTCTTATTATAATTATTATAATGTTGAAACAGAATTCTTTTATGAATAGAAAGTTTAATGAACAGAATTTTGGCATCTATTACATTTATCAAAGCATTTATTAAATAGAAATCTTTAGTAACATTATAAATGCCTTCATTATCACTTTTGATCAGTATGATGCATCTTTGATGAATAAAAGTATTAATTTCTCTCTTTTTTTAATCTTACCACACATGTTTTGAATGGTATCATTGTTTTCTCAAAAAAATGTTAAGCAGCAAAAACTGTTTTGGGAAATTTACTTCAGAAACCAACAACATGAATGAATTTCAATGTATAAATTGTAAGCGAAAATTAAAAACACAACCAGCTAAAATATAGTTCAGATCAGTAATAGTGATGCTTGCTAGCAAACAACATTAATAAGCCATTCTTCCACAGGACTGACCGACAGCGGAGGAGAAAGATCAGGTTACAGTACTGGCATCAAGGTTGCTTTGTGGAGGATTAAATCACCGTCCATTAGGTATATTTGTTAAGGATTGTTAAGATTCATTATTTCTCATTGCATGTGACACACTTGCACCACAGGCATCTGCGCTTTCAAGCACATGGGTCTTCTTTTAGCTCCTGAGGCTAGCATTATTTAAAGGTTGTGTGTATGTTTAGACACATAAGAAGAATGTGTCTGCTTAACTGTCCTGAAGTTGAAAATTTGACCTTTTAATGCACACAATGTAACGTATAAAAGGCAACATACAAAAATCTCAAATCAAATAATCTATTTTTATGTATATACATTTATGTCATTGCACATTTAATGACAATGTGCATGTCTGAAGGGTTCAACATTTTTCAAAATAAACCTTTTCTATATAACAGTTATAAAAAATAAATACATTTATATGACTTTTAGACAAAACAAACTAATACAAACGACTGATTTCTTTTCCCACAAAATGTGTTATACATCAATGTTCAATAAAAAAAAAATAAAAAAAAATCTGCGATCTTTAAGGTGTGCCTGTAATGTTAACCACAGATCTTTTACTCGTAAATTGAAAACATCAATAATAAAAAATAAAAAAACACATTTCAGAGTGAAGTCATGTTGAATTATAATTCAATTATAGTTTTCCAGGTTGGTCTACAAACTGCCATCATGACTGAACAGCTTTATTTCGTTTAGTCCACACCAGCTTTGACATGATGTCAACTTATGCTTCTCATGGAGGTCAGATATTGATCGACCTGTTCTGAGTTTGCTACACAGTCCAATTTTAATCTGACGTTATTGAGTGCTGTGAAGCCAAATTCTGTGTTTCCTGTTCAAAATCAGATTCAAAATCAAGTCCCCATAGGCTGAATGCAGAAACAGAAATGATTAGTTCATCAGACCGAGTTCAGAGAGGGTTGAGTCCGAGTCGAGACCGAGTTCAGAGAGGGTTAAGTCCGAGTCGAGACTGAGTTCAGAGAGGGTTGAGTCCGAGTCGAGACTGAGTTCAGAGAGGGTTGAGTCCGAGTCGAGACTGAGTTCAGAGAGGGTTGAGTCCGAGTCGAGACTGAGTTCAGAGAGGGTTGAGTCCGAGTCGAGACTGAGTTCAGAGAGGGTTGAGTCCGAGTCGAGACTGAGTTCAGAGAGGGTTGAGTCCGAGTCGAGACCGAGTTCAGAGAGGGTTGAGTCCGAGTCGAGACCAAGTTCAGAGAGGGTTGAGTCCGAGTCGAGACTGAGTTCAGAGAGGGTTGAGTCCGAGTCAAGACCGAGTTCAGAGAGGGTTGAGTCCGAGTCGAGACCGAGTTCAGAGAGGGTTAAGTCCGAGTCGAGACCGAGTTCAGAGAGGGTTGAGTCCGAGTCGAGACCGAGTTCAGAGAGGGTCGAGTCCGAGTCGAGACCAAGTTCAGAGAGGGTTGAGTCCGAGTCGAGACCGAGTTCAGAGAGGGTTGAGTCCGAGTCAAGACCGAGTTCAGAGAGGGTTGAGTCCGAGTCAAGACCGAGTTCAGAGAGGGTTGAGTCCGAGTCGAGACCGAGTTCAGAGAGGGTTAAGTCCGAGTCGAGACCGAGTTCAGAGAGGGTTGAGTCCGAGTCGAGACCGAGTTCAGAGAGGGTCGAGTCCGAGTCGAGACCAAGTTCAGAGAGGGTTGAGTCCGAGTCGAGACCGAGTTCAGAGAGGGTTGAGTCCGAGTCAAGACCGAGTTCAGAGAGGGTTGAGTCCGAGTCGAGACCGAGTTCAGAGAGGGTTAAGTCCGAGTCGAGACTGAGTTCAGAGAGGGTTGAGTCCGAGTCAAGACCGAGTTCAGAGAGGGTTGAGTCCGAGTCGAGACCGAGTTCAGAGAGGGTTAAGTCCGAGTCGAGACCGAGTTCAGAGAGGGTTGAGTCCGAGTCGAGACTGAGTTCAGAGAGGGTTGAGTCCGAGTCGAGACCGAGTTCTGAGAGGATTGAGTCCAAGTCAAGACCGAGTTCAGAGAGGGTTGAGTCCGAGTCAAGACCGAGTTCAGAGAGGGTTGAGTCCGAGTCAAGACCGAGTTCAGAGAGGGTTGAGTCCAAGTCAAGACCGAGTTCAGAGAGGGTTGAGTCCGAGTCAAGACCGAGTTCAGAGAGGGTTGAGTCCAAGTCAAGACCGAGTTCAGAGAGGGTTGAGTCCAAGTCAAGACCGAGTTCAGAGAGGGTTGAGTCCGAGTCAAGACCGAGTTCAAAGAGGGTTGAGTCCGAGTCAAGACCGAGTTCAGAGAGGGTTGAGTCCGAGTCGAGACCAAGTTCAGAGAGGGTTGAGTCCAAGTCGAGACCGAGTTCAGAGAGGGTTGAGTCCGGGTCACGACCGAGTTCAGAGAGGGTTGAGTCCGAGTCGAGACCGAGTTCAGAGAGGATTGAGTCCAAGTCGAGACCGAGTTCAGAGAGGATTGAGTCCAAGTCGAGACCGAGTTCAGAGAGGGTTGAGTCCGAGTCGAGACCGAGTTCAGAGAGGGTTGAGTCCGGGTCACGTCCGAGTTCAGAGAGGGTTGAGTCCGAGTCGAGACAGAGTTCAGAGAGGGTTGAGTCCGAGTCGAGACCGAGTTCAGAGAGGGTTGAGTCCGAGTCAAGACCGAGTTCAGAGAGTGTTGAGTCCGATTCAACACCGAGTTCAGAGAGGGTTGAGTCCGAGTCGAGACTGAGTTCAGAGAGGGTTGAGTCCGAGTCGAGACCGAGTTCAGAGAGGGTTGAGTCCGAGTCGAGACCGAGTTCAGAGAGGGTTGAGTCCGAGTCGAGACCGAGTTCAGAGAGGGTTGAGTCCGGGTCACGACTGAGTTCAGAGAGGGTTGAGTCCGAGTCGAGACCGAGTTCAGAGAGGGTTGAGTCCAAGTCAAGACCGAGTTCAGAGAGGGTTGAGTCCGAGTCGAGACCGAGTTCAGAGAGGGTTGAGTCCGGGTCACGACTGAGTTCAGAGAGGGTTGAGTCCGAGTCGAGACCGAGTTCAGAGAGGGTTGAGTCCGGGTCACGACCGAGTTCAGAGAGGGTTGAGTCCGAGTCGAGACCGAGTTCAGAGAGGGTTGAGTCCAGGTCGAGACAGAGTTCAGAGAGGGTTGAGTCCAGGTCGAGACAGAGTTCAGAGAGGGTTGAGTCCAAGTCGAGACCGAGTTCAGAGAGGGTTGAGTCGGAGTCGAGACCAGAGAAAATCCACAAACAACATTAGAATGCAAAAGTGCAAAAATCTTTTTAATGCAAAAGTGTGAATGTGCCGGAGGAAGAGAGGGCAGGTGGCCTTCTGTTTGACATTTTTGGGTGTTGAGACTGTCATATCGTATCTGTATTCATTTTATTATTTAATTAAACAAGATTTGGTTTTCTCTGTGACACTTTTGTCCTACTTTGTAAACAGAAAATATATTGAAATTAGACAGTTGAGAAATAATGTAGCGAACGACCATGCTTTTGACCATATTTGGAACTGTACTCCTCTCTATGTTTTTTTTTCCCCCCAATGTAATTTCTACAGTTATTATTTATTTACATATCTTTTTTATCATGACTTCAAATATTCTATCATCTGCTACTCATTGTATCTAATGTTGTTGTTTTATATTTTTTATTTTCAAATTATGTTGAATACCAAAACCAATAAAAAGATAATAGAAGAGAAATAATGTAGCAATGTGACTTTCTGGAAAGCAGGATCACCACAGGTGAGTGGCAGGTGGACACAGCGTAAAATAGAATCGAGAGCGGGCGGGTCACGGGTGGAGGAGAGAACCTTGCGGGAGTCTTTTCACTAACGTCTCAAGTCATGCACAGTTGTGCACAAGAAAATCACCAATCATTGGACGCGTCAATCAAACATCAATTTAAAGAAATATTAACGTACAGTAATAATCATTAAATATTTTAAATGGGACTTGAGTGGACTCAGGAATAAGTCCAATTCCAACATATACAATATTACATTCATATTATTGACTGCATGTTGTAATATATTCATTATCAGAAGATATGTGCAATAAACATTTATGTTATGCCTATCCATTCTGAAGAACCCAATGTGTTCAGTCTTAATAGGAAAATCAATTATATTATACTAGATATAAAACTGAACTAAACAAAAACAAAAACCTGGAAAATGCTGCCTTCAGAGGACACATTTCAAGGCAGGAAGTTATCAAGGCACATCCTGTCTCCTGAGATACCTTCATCTGATCGATTTTTGAAGGCAGCACATATGTATCCTTCGCTGCCTTTGATATCCCACAATCCTGTGCTTTCCATTGTGTGACAGTTGAGCTGGAGAAAAAAGATGGCGTCCGAAAGTTGCGTTTGCTGGTCAGTTTGTGTGTAAATGTATGTTTTTTACCAACATTTTCCACTTCTGATGTCATTTCTAGCGAGAAATTGCTAATGTAGTAATTAAATATGCGTTTAGTTCTCACCAAAGCTCTCTCTATTTTGCTGTAGATCATTAAACAGTTACAAGGGTGACTAAATGATGACAGAATTTTCACTTTTGGGTGAACTGTCCCTTTAAGGTTTTAGGGAGTCACACTATAAGACATTTTCCAACCTGAACTAACTTTGCTTTTTCATAAAAAGATAACATTTTGTGATAGGGACTGCATGGGTCCTCTCAATGATATCAATGATTTTAAATTGTTTTCTGCTTGTTTGGTTACACCATATGCCCGGGTTTGGTGGCCAAATGTTTTCAAACATTAAAAAAAAATAGTGTTTTAAGTGAATTGTGGCGAGCAGGACAGAGCCGAGAGCCGTGGGAATGGAGCGAGGCCAGTGGTGTGAGTGTTAATGAGCCTCGAGTCCTACAGAGAAGCTCTACAAGGGTAAAAAGGAGGACAGTGAAGGAAGAGAGAGGACCTGGGGCCCGTTTCAGAAAGGAGGTTAAGTGAAAACTCTGAGTAGGTTAACCCTGAAATAAGGGAAACTCTGTGTTTTCTGTTTCAGAATGGGAGGTATGTCAAACCTGAGAAAGCTGGGTAAGTCAAGCCCGTTTCTGAAAGAGAGGTAATTTATACTCAGAGTCAGTTACCAGGGTAACTTACTCTGTGAACCTAACCTGGTCAGGAGCAGGTTTTCTTTGGTAAACACAGAGTTTCTTTCAGTCTCCTCCCCTTTTTTAAAGCACCAGCAGTGTTTAAATACTTTATTCATTCATTCAAACGCCACAAATGCTTTTCTTACTGAGTATTTTGGTCGTATTTCAAGTATAAATATAAAAAAAATTATGAATTTAATCTAAATCTAAAGTAAACAAAGTTTACTTAAAACAAATTAAATTATCTACCACTTGACAAAAATGCAAAGTAAGAAAAGCATTCTTTGCAGGAACATTCATTCATTGCTCATATTTTCATCATGAGGACACTGCAAAGTGACAAAAATGGCATGTCCTTTTATACAGGATCCTGACATTCACTTGATAATCCTCTAGAAGTATCCTAATAATTAGAATTTCCTTTAGGATTTCCAGTGGTTGGATGCATTGACACTCATATTCCCATCATCACACTTTCTAAAAACGGATTATTGTATGGAATGGAAGGATGCTGCCAGATGGTAGTACAAAATATATGCCATAACCACCACCACAGCTGTTAAATACATTTATTTAAATTTTTTTATAGTCATCTTTATTTCCTACAAATACTTTATTATTTTTCCTGTTGGGTGTTAATATTCTTCCTCCATCTCCTCTTCATCTGTCAGTGGTGCTGGTGTTTGGCTGGCCTGAGTAGAAGTCAAATGTTAATGTCATTCCCCTGATTAATAAATGTAACAGGTGGGATTAGAGAACATTTCATTATGTGAAAAGAGCATAGACCCTTTTCACATTTCTGGGTTTCCGAAGCTGAAGTCGTCATAGTTGGGTTAACTCTTATAGCGGTGAATGAGAGAATACATTAAATATATATTTTTGTGTCTCCATTTGCTCAAATAGCAAAAGAAAAACTCCACAATAGTGATTTCACAACTTTCAAAAAGATGGAAAAATTAGAGTGAGATTGATAACGGAAGTGAAAAGAGAGAAAGATGTTAATTTTAACTATCACTCCCATAGACGCTGTATTAGAAACACTCGTAATTTGTAATTTGATGCAAAAGTAATATAATACAAAGTATTAGTGTTATAAATGTACATACATCACAAAAAAATTATACAAAAAACGTTGCAGGATTTACGATATTGATGACCATTAAAGCACGTCATCACAGTCTGTGAAAAGGGTCTAGTGGGAAAAGCTGCTGCACATTGGACACTGAATTATATTTATTTAATATGTCAAATGTTTGTAAAGTCATTAAACCTACACCCATGAACATTTTATGCTTAAAGCTTTTCCTGATTGAATTGTTTTTTTTTTTGTTTTTTTTTTCGTTTTTAGCTGCTGCCACATTCTTTGTTTGTCTTTTGGATACCATGAAAATTAAACTTAATTAAAATAATTAAGAATTAAACTTGTGTATTGACCCGGAAGTATGCAAACGTCTTTTTGTTGGGTGCTGTTGCCATGGTGAATCGTACTTTCGGAGCTCCATTGATCGTGGCTTTTCATAGTTGGAGTGCATGTGCTTAACTCAGAGTCAGTCTACTCAGAGTTGATTGAACTACCTCAATTCAGCTCTTCTGAAACCCAAAACTCAGAGTTTCCCATCTCAGAGTAAGTCAACTCAGAGTTCAGGTTTAAACTCAGAGTTGGTTGAACCTCCTTTCTGAAACAGGCCCCAGGCCTAGACTTGATGTTATTGTTTGTCATTAAAGTTACATTGATTGTTTACCGGTTCCCACTCTCTTCTTCCTTTATCAGCATACCTTTGTTACATTGGTGCCGAAACCCAGACTGTTCAAGAGCCCTCGCCGCTGTGGGAAATCAGCAGACGCTTGAGGCGGTGGGCTCGAGTGACTTTGGGGTGGGGGGGGGTTCGGGCAGGGTTGAATGAACTCGCTGCCATCCGCCTGGGTTGTAGAGGAGCACCTGCCATCCAAGAGGGGACGGAGTTGCCACTGTCATTTGCCTGAGGCCGGAGCCTGCTGCCGTCCACCATGATGGGGAGCAGCAGGGAATGGTGGACTCACTGACAGATGCCCTAAGCCGCAGGAGCCTTTGCCATCCACTGAGGGGTTTCCAGAGCTCATTAGTACTAGCGCCAATGGCCTCGCTCCAGTCCCACGGCTCTTGGCCCCACCGTGCTTGTCACATGCATGTTTTTCAAAAATCATACATATGAATTTTTTGGGCTGAATGTGCATTTACAATATATCTCGGTGTGTTCTACTTGTTTGCAATTTGGATAAAAAAAATTACCTTTTTTTATTCTATATTAAAAAATAATAATTTCACATCCTGCCCAAAGCAAAAGACAAAAGCACAGACTAAATGTTTGTGTTTATTAGCCTACATTTACCCCTTTACACTAGTCACTTTACAGTTACTGCTATCATAATCACATTTTCTTTGTAGGATTAAAATTCTACATATGACATTTCATGTCCAACAAAAACTATTTTAACAAAATGTATATTTTGGTCAGAATTATTGTGCTCCTATTCTATTGTGCTCCGTCTCTGCAGTGGCGCTCATTTACTGAAGTCTGCTAAGTTCAGCGGAGACCCGCTTTCATCAGGCTTGTCCACTTCTGACAGCAAAATGCAGGGCATACTGCACCATATCGGGTGGTGGAGATTAGGATGATTTTAAGGGCCCTGGTCAGACCCTTTCAGTGCTATCGGGGGCCCGCTCCCTCACCCCCCTCATCCCATAGCTAGGGGGCTCAGAAACCCCAGCGTCGCCTCTGGCAAAATATAAATATTTGACCTCGAAATTAAATGTTATGCACTGAGGAAAACACCAATCCTCAAATGCATTAAATGGCACAGGTATCTGTCAGAGCATCCGACAAGGCAAGCCACGTTAAACTATGCACGTTAGCTTATTTTGAAGACCATAATATGAAGCATGTCTCATGTTCAGGACAAATTGGATTATGCACTTTCCCCACAACCGCTCACTCCACTATTTTTCAGATGCGCTTGCAATATCAAACTAGTGTATATCAATATAAAGGTATTGCCTTATCCTATACCATTAAAAAATATATATCGATATATCCTAAAAACTTGATATACCACCCAGCCCTATGTCTCAGTAAGCAGACGTTACTGTTACACCAAATGAGTGACAGGAAGATTGAGTGGTATTTTATTGATATGAGATTGTTATTTTTACAGACTGTTTAAGCTACAGAAAATAGAAGCAAAATGTATTGCTGCAATTCACAGAAACAACTGGAATCCAGGCAGCTGCAATTTTGTGTCATGCATGTTGAATATTGGGGTAAAATCATACCCTAGGTTATGTATTGTGTTGTTGACTACTCATCAATTGGATATATGGCATATTGTATTCTGAGCCTTGTGTTCTACAAAGGAAGATTGCTTGTTAGCCAAGACAATATCAGGTTTAGATAGATAGATAGATAGATAGATAGATAGATAGATAGATAGATAGATAGATAGATAGATAGATAGATAGATAGATAGATAGATAGATAGATAGATAGATAGATAGATAGATAGATAGATAGATAGATAGATAGATAGATAGATAGATAGATAGATAGATAGATAGATAGATAGATAGATAGATGATAGACAGACAGACAGACAGACAGACGAGTCATTGTATGCATGAATTGCATTTTTTTAAATGGGACAAAAAATATTGTCTCAATATTGACCCAAATGCTCCCAACAAATGTTATTTGTGGGTGTGAAATCATCTTGTGGTCCCCTGCAAGTATTTACCAGATTTGATGACATTAACTTGACCTTTTTTATGAATCTTAGGGGGCTTTCACACTGGGCAAGTTTGCCACGGTCCGAGAGAGCGGATTGCAAGCCATTCATTTTCCGCAAGCCATTCATTAGCACTCACTCTGCCCAATTACACACAGGCTCGTCGATGTATCAGAATGGTAATGCGATTTGTATCGCTCTCTACAGCAGCGGCAATCCACCTGTCACTCAAAGTGGCCACGCCCTTAATTATGCAGAACTTTAAGGCTTAATATAATTTAAACTAATGAGTTATAAAAGAATTCAGTTGTCATGAAGGGCAAAACTAGCCATATAGACCAAAAACACAATTTGTACCAGGCTGTAAACATGATTTGTTTCTGCTGTAAAGTTGGGCATTTTAACATGGGGCTCAATGAGATTCTGCTCCCTTTTGGAGCCTGTCTCTAGCGGCCAGTAGATGAATTGCAGTTTAAGTCACTTCCGTATTGGCTTCAAGACAAACTGGGGGAGGTTGCCGCTTGCTTTGGACAAAAAAAGGTAATTAATATGATTAGCCTTTGGCTTGACTACGTTATCAAACAGCTAATAATGTGCTTGGTATGATAAGAATATGCTGCCGTAAATAACGGCCCAATTCAAATGTTTACGTGTTTTTCTTCTTTTTATTTTTTGAGCGGTGATGAAATACACTCACCTAAAGGATTATTAGGAACACCTGTTCAATTTCTCATTAATGCAATTATCTAATAAACCAATCACATGGCAGTTGCTTCAATGCATTTAGGGGTGTGGTCCTGGTCAAGACAATCTCCTGAACTCCAAACTGAATGTCAGAATGGGAAAGAAAGGTGATTTAAGTCATTTTGAGCGTGGTATGGTTGTTGGTGCCAGACGGGCCGGTATTTCACAATCTGCTCAGTTACTGGGATTTTCACGCACAACCATTTCTAGGGTTTACAAAGAATGGTGTGAAAAGGGAAAAACATCCAGTATGCGGCAGTCCTGTGGGCGAAAATGCCTTGTTGATGCTAGAGGTCAGAGGAGAATGGGCCGACTGATTCAAGCTGATAGAAGAGCAACTTTGACTGAAATAACCACTCGTTACAACCGAGGTATGCAGCAAAGCATTTGTGAAGCCACAACACGCACAACCTTGAGGCGGATGGGCTACAACAGCAGAAGACCCCACCGGGTACCACTCATTTCTACTACAAATAGGAAAAAGAGGCTACAATTTGCTCACCAAAATTGGACAGTTGAAGACTGGAAAAATGTTGCCTGGTCTGATGAGTCTCGATTTCTGTTGAGACATTCAGATGGTAGATTCAGAATTTGGCGTAAACAGAATGAGAACATGGATCCATCATGCCTTGTTACCACTGTGCAGGCTGGTGGTGGTGGTGTAATGGTGTGGGGGATTTTTTTTGGCACACTTTCGCCCCCTTAGTGCCAATTGGGCATCGTTTAAATGCCACGGCCTACCTGAGCATTGTTTCTGACCATGTCCATCCCTTTATGACCACCATGTACCCATCCTCTGATGGCTACTTCTAGCAGTATAATGCACCATGTCACAAAGCTCGAATCATTCACCAGATCTCAACCCAATAGAGCATTTTGGGATGTGGTGGAGCATCTTCGTGCCCTGGATGTGCATCCCACAAATCTCCATCAACTGCAAGATGCTATCCTATCAATATAGGCCAACATTTCTAAAGAATGCTTTCAGCACCTTGTTGAATCAATGCCACGTAGAATTAAGGCAGTTCTGAAGGCGAAAGGGGGTCAAACACATTATTAATATGGTGTTCCTAATAATCCTTTAGGTGAGTGTATATTGCTCTTGTAAATACTTGCCAGCATTTAAAGAAATACAAGTCTAGAAATGCATCCAAATTACAGTGAAGCGCAACCGCACAGTGCTCTGTAGTGGTCAAAAAGGATATAAACAGTGAATTTTGAAGTGATATATTCTTGAAAACTCAGAGATGTGGATTCGGACAGCAATTCAATTATTACATGACCTGGTGTTTTTACGTGGGTGGAGGGAGACGGATGGCAATAAAATCACTGACTAGCCCCTGTAAATACAATACCTTCAACAATACCTTTAATACCTTCCGGCCACAACATCATGGCCACCAACAAAACTCAGCAAAGATTGTTCTTGCTCCGGCTTTAACTTCTGGATATTCGCCAGCGATGCCACAACGGAATTAATGGATTCGCTCGCATCTTTCTCCGCCGCCATTACTGAACTACAACTCAAACTAATGCATGACATCAATGTCATCGTTCTCAGCCACTCCCTCTGTTCGCTGATTGGACCGGTAAAAATTTGTTCGGAGAAAACCTAAGAATATACAGCAGTCCCAGACGGAGTACTGAAGGAAAATGAAATTTGAGCGGAAGTACGTAGGAGGGCGGAGCCAGGTTAGGAGCTGACAGCTCATGAAGAACTTATAAAATGTGTAAAGGAGTCAAAACAGTGGCAGGAATCCCTCTGTCACACACACAAACCAAGATCTGCTGCAAGGAGACGTGGTTCTGATGCATATACCGAACTGTGATGGTCAACATTGCAACTATGACGAGAAAAAACTGGTATGCTTGAGCATTTTGTCCTTTTAGGCCAATATTATCTGCCTGCAATACCGGAGGCTGCACTTTTAGGACCGCCGCAGTTTCACGACTGCATTTCTTGGACCCTAGTTTTTTTTGTGACAGCGTCATCTAGCCAACTGTACTCCAACAGAGGAGACCTGATTCAAATTTTTTCCACCTTATTTTTAACATAACAACAGGCACGGCCATTTTAAACAGTGGTGTCAAAAGTATTCACATTCATTTCTCAGATAGAAGTATAGATACTAGGGTTTAAAAAGACTTCTGTAGAAGTTGAAGTATCAACTCAAGCTTTTTACTCAAGTAAAAGTATAAAAGTACAGGTTTCAAAACTACTTAAAGTCTAAAAGTAAAAGTAATGTAAGGAAAAAATACCATTAAGGACAAAAGCTTAGGCTGCGCCACAGGGGCCCTATAATGTTGAAAAATTTGGGATGCACTATAGGCTACCTGTTTCAGCCGTATATATGCCCATTGAAAATTAATGCATTTTAGTACAATGCAAATACATGAAAGAACCATATACAGTATGTGTTCTACTGAGCATTACGTGATTTGTGACATGTGCAGGTGCGATGGATCACGTACAAACCAATAAGGTGTCGGAATGGTATATGTTTATACTTCTCATCCAACCACAATCAAACACACTCTATCCGGATTGCGAATTATCTGGATAGTTTTTTTTGTTTTTTTGAACGATGACAAGCCGGAATGAAATGGGAGTAACAAGGCTAATAAAAGTACAGATAATTGATTGAAAATGTAAGGAGTAGAAGTAAAAAATCGGCTGAAAAATAATTACTCCAATAAAGTATAGATACCCAAAATTTCTACTTAAGTTAGGTAACAAAGTATTCGTACTTTGTTACTTGACACCTCTGATTTAATTACTTAAATTAGTTTGAATATTTCAACAGGGCTACCAATGGGTAGGGGATGGTTAGGACAATATATCAATTAAACTTAATCATTGGGTCCTAGAACTGCAGTCCTAGAAATGGGGCCCTGAAAATGCAGCCTCCGAGTTTGCAGACAGATGCTACTCCTTTTAGGGTTGCATCTTGTGACAGCATGCCCTGTTTTTGTTTCCTTTGCATGTCTTTGGTCCATGTTGCGTTCATATTTCAGTCAAACCGCACCAGGGTTTGTTTGGAAATGGAGCAAGACGCATCTTTTCATCGGTCTCGGTCCGCTTGTTTGGTGCGCCTCAGGGTTCGGATGGCAGCGTTCACACTTATTCAAATGAACTGCACTAACATAGCATTCGCAGCAGAGTTCGTTTTATTTGAACTAAATCTGCCTCATATGAACACACCCTAATTTCTGATATTTGTTAGTAAATGTATGTAATAATGTACATGCTGTAGCTATACATACCGGTTCTAATATAAACAAATCAATTATAAAGAGGAGAAAAACAAAAGATTGCCTAAGTAAAAATAACAGGATGAAAAAAACCTCATACCATATCCATATTTATACTTGTCACGTATTGTATTTTAGTATAATAAAAAACATTTAAGAAGTATAATCATTTTTTATTAATTTTGATTATAGAACAAGTAACAAACATAGCATAACATTTAGTAGTACAAAACAATGTGTGGCATTACTTGGAAAATTATATCATAATATTTAAAACATGTTCATGACTTTTTTTTTTCAGAGAAGACACAAAACAGTCAAATTCCACTATGAACACCCGAATTTACATACGTTTGTTTCCTATAAATAAATTAAAGGGGCTATATGCAACTTTTTCCCCAAAATAAACGTAACTATAGCCTTTTTATTTTACCATTTATGACTCAAACATCTCCTGATGAGCATACTGACACCTTGTCCGCTCACAGTGGGTGCACCTATAAGCCTGTATCCTATTTTTCATATTTTCTGACGGGTCGTCTTTTCCCGCGCTGTCTGCGGATGTGACGTCAAGCGCGTTCATGTTAAACGTTTCAGATCACTCTGCCTGCCACCACCGCTAGTCAGCGAGTAGCCTACACTCGCAAGCAGTGCAATGGATTTAACGAATACACAGAAGAGACCCAGGACAACTCGGACACCAACAGTAACTCCACAGAAGACTAAAAAAGTTAAACCCCTGACAAGTGGCCAAAAAAGGTTGAAGATTGAGAGAGACCGGCGCATTGCAAGGACTAGAGTGAACATCGGCTTCGCATTTGACTTCGCATATATATATATATATATATATATATATATATATATATATATATATATATATATATATATATATATATATATATATATATATATATAAACAAAAATAAATATGAATAGTGCATCAGTAATGTAAAGTCTTTTTGGGTGTCTAGAAAAGCGCTATATAAAACTGATGGATTATTTATTATATAGCCATGTAAAGCTACATTATATTGTTTGTTGTTTCTATATCTTAACAAAAAATAAGAGGTAAATGAAGATGTAAAGTGTGATGCATTTTATTTCACATAAGACATGTAGTCAATAAATATTGCTAAATAGTATTATGTATATGTGTCTTTCATACTTGGTGATAGTAAGCAACTTGTGTATAATAAGTGGTCAAGGACAGTGCTCAGTCGTCAAGGACAGTGCTCAGTCGTCAAGGACAGTGCTCAGTCGTCAAGGACAGTGCTCAGATTTGTGTTTTTAATATTCTACGAAAGTTTCGGTCTGTGCGCCCTTCATCAGCGTGTATGCCAATGGCGAAATGGGTTTATTTATTTATTTAATGGATAAATTTTTTGTGTAGTTTGTCAGCTACACGTTTGACGTTTTGATAAGAGAACACTTATCTCAAACATTATATGTATTTGACTGTTCTTACCTCTGTAAACATAATGTTGACCTCCTTGCAGCAGATGACTTGTGAAGTGTACACGTACGAGTGCGCGCTGCGAGAGCGAGCAGAAATGAAGATCAGTTCTGTTTTTTGGCCACAGGTGTCAGTCGCGAGTTTAAATTTCAGAAAAACGCATATAGCCCCTTTAATGTAATGCATTCAAGACCTTTGTTAACATTGTTTTTATAATATACAATAATATATTTTCATGTAAAATAGTAGCCTATTTAATCTTTACTAAATTAAAGATAAATTCTGCCAATTCCCTGCAAAAACTATGTATAATTTTACATTCACAAAACAAAGAGCATAAATCATCAATATCAAAGTATCTTGAAATTAATTATTTAACAGGGTAGATGGTATTCAAAAATTTAAACTGTATTTCTTTAGTTTTATTATTAATACAACATTTAAAGGCGATTAACCAAGCTGTCTTCCAATTAATATTATTAATAATAGAGTTCCAGAAAATACCACGCCTTCAATATGACGCATAGCAAACTGTGACGTGACGTCATTAAAACATGGCGGCAGAGATGCTAAACATTCCAGCCGGAGATGCAAGTAGGAAAATCAAGTTTCTGACTTTAAATGGAACTCTTCTTTATTCCGTACTCTAAAGTGCGTACGTTATTTTAACTGCGCTATTACTTTTAGTGCCTAGTATAAGTATTCGAGTTGGAAGTCAGGCGTATGAACGGCAATTTTCTTACTCTGAACGTAAACACACACTTCTAAACAAACAGAAGCTGAAATCTGGGACATACTATTGAAAGATGGCGTTTATTAAAGAGGAGAGTGAAATCACAAGTTACCCAGAAGCAAACAAAATGAAAAATGAAGATTCAAAGGATAAAATAGGTTGGTGTACATTTTTGATTCTTCATTAATGATTCCTGGTTATTATGAATATTAAGTAACGTAACAAAGTTTCAGGGAACTTGTGTCACTCAGTATGGGCTTGTTTGGGACCAAGTGATGGTCTGTTGTTCATTAATTTAGCTATAGTTACCATAAATGGAGTATAAAATATTTGTTTCTTACAATAGCTTGTAACAGGGTTTAAGTTTAAAGATGATTATAATGGTATTAATTATCAGTGCTGTAGAAATGCTGTTTCAAACAGTATTATTTTTTGGGTTTCAACAATATTAAGGAATATATATATATATATTAAACATATATATATAGGAATATTAAATATATATATATATATATTAGCGCTTTTTTTAAACAAGCGTTTAACAAAGTTTAATTTAAATAATTAAACATATATATATAATGTTTAATTAATAACAAATCTTTCTTTGTAAAATGCATAAAGTTAATCATACTGATTTTAAAGTAAAGTGAAAGTGTGAAGTGACGTGTGGCCAAGTATGGTGACCCATACTTGGAATTTGTGCTCTGCATTTAACCCATCGAAGTACACACACACACACACCGTGAACACACAGCCGGAGCAGTGGGCAGCCATATGGCTGTGGCGCCCGGGGAGCAGTTGGGGGTTGGTGCCTTGCTCAAGTGTCTCACCTCAGTCGTGGTATTGAGGGTGGAGGAGGGCGCTGGTTATTCACTCCCCCACCGACTATTCCTGCTGGACATGAGACTCGAACCCGCAACCTTCCGGTTACAAGTCCGACTCTCTAACCATTAGGCCACGACGCCCCAAGGATTCATTAAGGATTCATTTGAATATACTTTGAACCAAACACCATCATAACATCTTAGCTGATAATTCAATATGCTTTTTTTTCCTTCTCTTTTTTTGACAAAACATCCTATGTTTCGGCCGTGACAGCACATTTTCGGTTGTGACTAATGTTTTGGTAGTGACATCACATTTCAAAATTTTTACTTGCATACTAAAACATTACTAAAACATGCTAAAATACTAATGAATCCGAGTGCTCGTGGCGCTGTTTTCAGAATCGGTGGCTCATGCAGACAAGCGCTTCAATCGATTGCTGTTGCGGAGACTATTCATTCCGTTGAAATCACAAAACGAAATGCACCCTAATGTGTCCCTGTTCTTGATATACAATCTCTGATTAACATCTTTGGTTTTAATGAGAAAATAAATAAACTATATACAGCGGATCTATGTATTTATTCACTAACATAAACAATCTCTGCGCTACAAAATATTGTGTTATATAGCAGATGTAAGGATGAAACTACCATCCCATTTCTGGACACACACACTCCTATCGCAGATTTTTATTTATTTATGTATTTACCTGAGGGAAGGGTTCTGGCAGACCAATCACAGCATGTTGTTACATTTTTGGAGAGGTGCGCGTCAGGGTACGTCGTAGGGTACGAGCGCATCACACAGCCTACAGCATACACTCGACGCAGAAGTATAAATTGATCTATAGTGTTAGCTAGGGGTGTAACGGTACACAAAACTGACGGTTCGGTACGTACCTCGGTTTCGAAGTCCCGGTTCGGTATGGATTCGGTACAGCAGTTTTACAAAATTGCTTTTTATTAATTTTTATTCAACAGTGGTTTAATGAAAACAATTGTGTCTGTCCTTAAATGAATTAAATTCTAACTAAAAGTTTCTTAAAGATAATGCTGTAAACTATATAGGGAGCCCTTACTTACATATAGCTATTAAAGATTAACAACAGAGCTCAAACTATTAGCCTAAATTCAGTTGCTATTTATTTTTAGATATAATAATCAACACTCATAAGCTTCACATAAGGCAGTTTTTGCATTAACTTCTAAATCTAATTATTTTTATTCGTTGTTGAAATATAATCATTTAGTGGCTGTAATTTTCATGACAGGTTTATTTAAACATACATTAAATAAACAAGACATCACTAACAGGCTAAGTAGTATATAATGAATATATATAGGCTAATACAGGGAGTGCAGAATTATTAGGCAAGTTGTATTTTTGAGGATTAATTTTACAACATTAATAATTAAACAACAACCATGTTGTCAATGAACACAAAAAACTCATTCATATCAAAGCTGAATATTTTTGGAAGTGGTTTTTAGTTTAAGCTATTTTAGGGGGATATCTGTGTGTGCAGGTGACTATTACTGTGCATAATTATTAGGCAACTTAACAAAAAACTAATTTATACCCATTTCAATTATTTATTTTTACCAGTGAAACCAATATAACATCTCAACATTCATAAATATACATTTCTGACATTCAAAAACCAAACAAAAACAAATCAGTGACCAATATAGCCACCTTTCTTTGCAAGGACACTCAAAAGCCTGCCATCCATGGATTCTGTCAGTGTTTTGATCTGTTCACCATCAACATTGCGTGCAGCAGCAACCACAGCCTCCCAGACACTGTTCAGAGAGGTGTACTGTTTTCCCTCCTTGTAAATCGCACATTTGATGATGGACCACAGGTTCTCAATGGGGTTCAGATCAGGTGAACAAGGAGGCCATATCATTAGATTTTCTTCTTTTATACCCTTTCTTGCCAGCCACGCTGTGGAGTACTTGGACGCGTGTGATGGAGCATTGTCCTGCATGAAAATCATGTTTTTCTTGAAGGATGCAGACTTCTTCCTGTACCACTGCTTGAAGAAGGTGTCTTCCAGAAACTGGCAGTAGGACTGGGAGTTGAGCTTGACTCCATCCTCAACCCGAAAAGGCCCCACAAGCTCATCTTTGATGATACCAGCCCAAACCAGTACTCCACCTCCACCTTGCTGGCGTCTGAGTCGGACTGGAGCTCTCTGCCCTTTACCAATCCAGCCACGGGCCCATCCATCTGGCCCATCAAGACTCACTCTCATTTCATCAGTCCATAAAACCTTAGAAAAATCAGTCTTGAGATATTTCTTGGCCCAGTCTTGACGTTTCAGCTTGTGTGTCTTGTTCAGTGGTGGTCGACTTTCTGCCTTTCTTACCTTGGCCATGTCTCTGAGTATTGCACACCTTGTGCTTTTGGGCACTCCAGTGATGTTGCAGCTCTGAAATATGGCCAAACTGGTGGCAAGTGGCATCTTGGCAGCTGCACGCTTGACTTTTCTCAGTTCACGGGCAGTTATTTTGCGCCTTGGTTTTTCCACACGCTTCTTGCGACCCTGTTGACTATTTTGAATGAAACGCTTGATTGTTCGATGATCACGCTTCAGAAGCTTGGCTATTTTAAGACTGCTGCATCCCTCTGCAATATATCTCACTATTTTTGACTTTTCTGAGCCTGTCAAGTCCTTCTTTTGACCCATTTTGTCAAAGGAAAGGAAGTTGCCTAATAATTATGCACACCTGATATAGGGTGTTGATGTCATTAGACCACACCCCTTCTCATTACAGAGATGCACATCACCTAATATGCTTAATTGGTAGTAGGCTTTCCAGCCTATACAGCTTGGAGTAAGACAACATGCATAACGAGGATGATGTGGTCAAAATACTCATTTGCCTAATAATTCTGCACTCCCTGTATAATGACTATAACGGCTAATATAGTGCATCTATTCAGTGAAAGAGTTGATTTCTCTAGTGAGCTAACAGCTGTGGACACTGAATGACTTCTGAGTAAACGTGATTCTGCATGACATTGTTTACAAGCTGTTTTATTGTATTTCCGCGGTTGAAACACAGATGGAGCGATTACACGACATATGATACATTTCAGTAAGTTGTAATGTATCCTCAACATACCTTAAGATATATTAATTTATGTTTATTCTTTAGGAAGAGATGATCGCATTGACTCGCGCGCTGCCGCTTTAAGTTGAACTGATACGCGTATATAATATATATATATATAATATATATATATAACACGCCACATTATAGAGCGTTAAAACGGCATTTATCGTTTGAATTTCGTGATAAAATGGACTGAATACTTAATATGTTCGTGTGGGAACTCAGATTGAAGTGTGTTCCGCCCTTACAACAAGCCGACTGTTAACTGTTAAAGATTACATTCATAACAGTTCATACAATTCATAACCGTTCGGTACACGCGTGCACCATACCGAAAGCCCCGAAACGGTTCAATACGAATACGTGTACCGTTACACTCCTAGTGTTAGCTCAGGTCCATTAATTAATAGTTACAACTTTTGATTTTAATGTGTTATTAAATGCTGAAATTTACATTTAACTCGGATTAATAAATGCTTTAAAGTATTTTTCATTGTCAGTTTGTTAACTAATGAATTAACTAATTTTAAACTAATTACTAATTTAATAAACTATTTTTTTTTTAATAATGGAGCCTTATTGTAAAGTGTGTGAATGAACAATAATGAATCAGAACATATTCAAACAATATCTAAGGCATGTAGTCCAGATTAAAATATTTGTAAAAAATGTTTTAAGTTTGAAAATGAATAGCCTTAAGTATTTAAGTATTAGGTTATGTGATGAGCACCGTAGTGAATACAGAAACCTGAATGGCTGTTTTGTTTACGAGGATTACCGGGGAAACGGCTGCATTTCTGCTGTTCCATCAGCGCCCTCTGCTGTCAGAGAGTGAATGTGCATTTTCATTCAGTGTCTCCTTCACTCGTTCCGCCATGAGCTGCTCATGCACGTTGGGTTTGTTTTAGGGCTGCAACGACGCGTTGACGTCATCGATGACATTATTTACGTTCTAGAATAGAACCGATCTAGAATAATGGCGGCTTCTGCTCCCGGGCATAGTGAAAATGATAATATATCATATAAAGCCAGACCGCGACAGTCAAAAGTGTGGGAGTAGTTTAAACAGAAGCCGAATTAAACAGTGCTTTGTTCGCTCTGTAACGCCAATTTCACACTGCACGCGGTGGCAGAGCAGAAGCTGTGTGCGTGGAGAGCGGGAGACCCCGTTGGGCTTTCACACTACCAGTGTTCATCTCGCGCAGCTTAACCGTGGCGTGTGTATTGCAAATACAGACGAATATTGTCCATTCGGTCACATTTTCCGGTGTTCTTCTCCGACCCCAGTACGTCTCGTGCTTTTATTTATTATGGGCAGCATATATCTACTTCAAATGCGACCGGGTTCCCCTCTGTCCCAAACACATATGCATAATAACATGCTGTATATAGGTAGTTGACATGATTAAAGTAACATTAAAGTTAAGATATGCCTCTAGTTTTAATCATTTAAATGTGTCTTTGAAATTTGGGCAAAAACTTCTGGCAGCTTTAGTCGTTGTTTATGCACATGTATATCTTCAAAATAGACGACTAGTTATAACTAGTATGCTATTATGATATTTTAGCACGGATGTACACCTAGCCGAATTGCACTGTAGGGGGCGAGAGAACGAGTCTTCGAACCTGTGTGTATGCCTACTAGTGTTGTCAAAAATATCCATATTTCGCTATGTATCGATACTGAAATATCTGAAACAATGCAATACTCATTTTCTACAGTATCAATATCAGCTGCGCTCTCCTCTCCGACCGACAGCGAGTGACACGCACCTGCCTCCTCTCATTCAGTCCGTTTAATCCTCTGAACATTGTGAACGCGTGTTCTGCTGGACTTTTGTTAGTATTGGTGTGACCGGTCTGAATTTTGCGCGGGGTTGCTCATAACGTTAATTCTACTAATTCCCGCAGATTTCATACTCACATCTGAAGCGCACACACACATACTGTAATAAAACCGCCTCTGACATGTGCTAGTGCAAAAATAAACTCCTTTTCCCATCTTATTAATGGTCAAATACACTCAAAAATGTCTCAATGCCCATCTTGGTGAGTTTTAACGTAAACACAGTCGTAATCAGCTCACAGGAACAGTGTTTGGATATGCGTGCGTCAGGTCTTAAAGGGACAGAAGTTATTTATTATTCAAACTACAAAAAGACAAACGACGAGCGCACATATTCTGAATGCCTTCAGCAGAATTCAAATGAGCCATTTTAATCTAGATTAAAAAAAATAATCTATGCCCACCACTAATATATATATATATATATATATATATATATATATATATATATATATATATATATATATATATATATATAATATTATATTATATTATATTAGGGGTGTAACGGTACACGTATTCGTATTGAACCGTTTCGGTACAGGGCTTCCGGTACGGTGCAAGCGTGTACCGAACGGTTATGAATGTAATCTTTAACAGTTAACAGTCGGCTTGTTGTAAGCGCGGAACACACTTCAATCCGAGTTCCCACACGAACACATTAAGTATTCAGTTCATTTTATCACGAAATTCAAACGATAAATGCTGTTTTGATGCTCTTTAATGTGCGTGACTGATCAGTGATCACTGAACACAGTTCAAGTGGCCGCGCAGCGCGCGCGCATGAACACGATCATTTGTGAATGGCGCACGCGTGTACCGAACTAAAGAATAAACATGAATGACGATCTGAAGGTATGCTGAGGATACATTACAACTTACTGTCATGTAGCCTATATATGTGGTGTATTCGCTAAATCAGTGTTTCAACGGCGGAAATACGTCAATATAACTGCTGTAAACTAAACAATGTCATGTAACATTAGCATCACATTTACCTCATTCAGTGTCCACAGAATTATATTCACTAGAGAAATCAACTCTTTCGCTAAATATATGCTCTATATTAGCCGTTATATTCATTATATTCTACTGAACCTGTTAGTGATGTCTTGATTATTTCATGCATGTTAAATAAACCTGTCATGAAAATGACAAAACTGTATATCAATTATTATATTTCAACAACGATTTGGAGAAAAAAACTATTTTATAATTAGATTTAGGAGTTAATGCAAAAACTGCCTTATGTGAAGTTTACATATTTGCACACAATGTGTTATTTGAGTGTTGATTATTATACCTAAAAATAAATAGCAACTGAATATAGGCTAATAGTGTGGGCTCTGTTGTTAACCTTTAATATTAATGTACAAGTAAGGGATCCCTATATAATTTACAGAAATATCTTAAATAAACTTTTAGATATAATTTAATTCATTCAAGGACAGACACTTTTTTTCCCCAGTAAACCACTGTTAAATTTAAAAAATAAATAAAAAGCAATTTTGTAAATCTGCTGTACCGAACCGTGACTTCAAAACCGAGGTACATACCGAACCGTCAGTTTTGTGTACCGTTACACCCCTAATATATATATATATATATATATATATATATATGCTTACTGATATTTTAAATATTATCGTGGGTTTTAATAGATAATAGAAGGGTCTTAGTAAACATCTAAGATTTGAATACTTAAATGCTTTTTAAATGTGTTTTTGTTGTGGGACAGCAGTTTGCGCCAGTTCTGTAGAATGGCCCATATAAAAATAGATACCGGGCTAATTTAATTTAAAATTTACTTTAAAATACATTTACAAGTTTATTGTATTTTTTTTAGATCTATTGGAACTCAGAGAGGAACGTCAAGAACCGAATGAAGTGGAGGAGAAGCATCAGTATCAGAAACCTCATCATTTCACAAGTGGAGAAAATGATACGAGCTGCTCGCAAACCGAACAGGATTCCTCACAAACAATAACAGAAGCCAACAAATCTTTCGCCTGCCCTCAGTGTGGAAAGAGACTCACTACTAAAGGAAACCTGAAGGCACACATGAGAATTCACACTGGAGAAAATCCTTTCAACTGCACTCAGTGTGAGAAGAGTTTCCCATTTAAAGGAAGACTTGAAATGCACATGAGAAGCCACACTGGAGAAAAGCCGTTCACCTGCCCCCAGTGTGGAAACAGTTACCAATGTAAAACATACCTTAATAGGCACATGAGAATTCACGACGAAGAGAACCCTTTCACCTGTGCGCAGTGTGGAAAGAGTTTTACTGCAAGACAAAACTTTAGACGTCACATGAGAATTCACACCGGAGAAAGGCCTTTCACGTGTTCTCATTGTAGGAAGAGTTTCTCATGTGAACAATATCTTAAAAGGCACATTAAATTTCACACTGCAGAAAAGCCTTTCGCATGCTCCCAGTGTGGACAGAGTTTCACAGTGAAAGCGAGCCTTAAGTGTCACATGTCGATCCACACTGGAGAGAAACCGTTCACATGCCCTCAGTGTGGGAAGAGTTTTACACGTAGAGAAGCCTTCAAGACGCACTTGAGAATACACACTGGAGAAAAGCCGTACACATGCCATCACTGCGAGGAGGGTTTCATACATAAAGGAAGACTTGAGACGCACATGAGAATCCACACTGGAAAAAAGCCTTTCACGTGCCCCCAGTGCGGGAACGGTTTCACACGCAAAAGAACCTTTACTGCGCACATGAGAATTCATACAGGAGAGAAACCGTTCACATGCGAACAGTGTGGAGAGAGTTTCACACATAAAGTAAGACTCAATACTCACATCAGAATCCACGCTGGAGAAAGGCCTTTCTCGTGCCAGCAGTGTAAAAAGAGTTTCACACAGGCAAGAGGTCTAAAAAAACATGTGTGCGCTCACTCGGTCTTGAATTATAATCAGATACCCCTTTTCCACCAAGGCAGTTTGAGTGCTGGTTCGGAGCAGAGCCTAGTTTCAAATCGGTTCTTGCTCTTTCGACACCCAAAGCACAAGCTCTGAACCAGGAAAAGTGGTTCTTAAGTAGCAACAAAACATTGCTGGTCTTGAAGTAAGAACCGCTTGTGTCAGGGGCTGGGGGCGGGGTTACCGTGACCAATAAGGCCAACACTAACTTGTGACCGCCATTTTTGAAATGGCAGCTAATCGAGCTAATAGCTGCTCGTTTGTAATCTCCGTCTATACAAATCACAGCGAACTGCACGAATGCGTGGATTCGCTGTGTTTTGATGCCGAAGGCAACGTTCGCCATTGTTGATGGAAGGCTTGTCCGAGATGCATTGGCGCTGTGCAGACCGATCGTCATATGACATCAAAGTACAGCGAGAGCTGATGACTCCTGACGCTTTTGAATTGCTCTTGTGGTACTTTGATATCATGCGCTGATCAGTATGCGCAGCCCCCGATGCATCTCGAACAAGCCTGCTGTGTTTCCCGCTTCCTCGCTAGTGTTGCTGAGAAAGATGAGACGTATACAGTGACGTAAGACTTGGCTCTGTGGTGGCTCTCTAGCATGTGGAAAGGCAAACCGGGTCTTAGAAGGCTCGTCAGTCGAACCAACTCCGAACCGGCACTGGTTCTGAACTAGCACCCGGTTCATGCTGGTGGAAAAGGGGTAAGAGTAGCACAAATTTTGCTTTAGCACCAGCCCTACAAACACACAGCGATGTTCATGAAAACGAGCCGTACTCGTGTTCACTTTGGGAAAATAGTCCTAAAAACCAGCAGAAAGCACATATTGGTGCTCATGTCTGCTTGGAATGCGGGAAGGCCTTTTCTGCCACCAGTAATTTGGAACGGCACCAAAGAATCCATACTGGAGAAAGACCTTTCAAGTGTTCATATTGTGAAAAGTATTTCACACAGGCAGGAAGCCTGACAACACATGAGAGGCTGCATACCGGAGAGAAGCCATTCCACTGCACATCATGTGGCAAGAGTTTCAATCAGTCATATACTCTAAAGATTCATGGATAATGCATTGCTCAGATTTGTCGCAGTGAGAAGATTGCATGTAGTCTGAGAGTACATGTTGTGAATATGTTTGCTGTTGGGGATTAGATTCATTCCCCGCTCAACAGTGATCAGTGGATGAATATTTGAATGCTACCGATCCCAATCCTGACGTGATGCTGCTTGAATCATAATCACATCGTGTGCGTTCATTGGCCAGAGAAGAACTGGCTCCCTGATTGAGCCTGGTTTTTCCCCAAGGTTTTTTTTTTTCTTCTCCATTTTGTCACCAGTTTGGATTCCTTGCCACTGTCATTTGCTTAGTTGGGGACACTTAAAGGGTAAATTCACACAAAAATTAAAACTGTCATTATTTCCTCACCCTCATGTCGTTCCAAACCCGTAAGACCTTCATTCTTGTCTGGCTATCACCAGCCCAAGCTCAATCTTTTAAGATTGAACATTGGTCTCTGTAGTCTGCTCTGTATTTTCTACTGCACAAGAGGCGTGATCAACGGGCATAATTCAAATGACACTGTACGCAATTGGATAGTCCTTCAACCAAACAGACCAACGACCCATCTCTTCTCTATCCGTCATTGTGTTAAACCTGCCAATAGCGCACCAGGTGGATAAACCGGTTTGTGATTGGTCCCTGCACATTTGTATCACAAGCAGGATACTGATAGAAATATGTACAGGTTTCCAGCTTGAGCTGCAGGGCGAAATCAAAAAATGGCCAGTAGATTGGGCTGGGTTTACCCAGTCTAATAATAGTCTATTTCAACATTAAATCTGCAGCTAGCCAAATTAAAGACACGTGAAAATTATTCAGATCAGCATATCATCATATTTTACAGGACCCTCACAAAAATCCTAGAAATATTACAACTGAGAAAGAGCCTGCAGAAGCCACTGTTTTAGGATGGAGGTGAATTCTCATGCTGACTCGAACGATGTGAGGCATGTAGTATGGTTTGTTTACAGCAAATTGTGCTATTGCGTTTTGTGATTATTTTGTATGAAATATTGAAGTTTATGCCAAGTGGCACACTGCATTGCTCTAAAAACGGGTTTTGTTCTGGCATGTTAAATAAATTGGCGTTTGACGAACACGCCGTGAATTTCTTTTTTTTTTTTTTTTTTTTTTTTTTTTCTCATATCAGCATAACTTTAAAATACTTTTTGTCTTTTTTGTTTATATTGATATAATTAAGTGTAAAGCATACACTCACAATAACAACAAAATGTTGTACTTTTGTAAAATAGAGAAAACAAAAATGCGCTTTCTGCTGTCTCGGCCTCATTTCTGGAGCGCGTTACAAAAATGAACCAAAACGTATACGTGCCTCAGCCACGATAAGAATTATAAATATAGAAAGCTTCAAATGAGAAATTTAAATGAACCAATTCAAATGAAAACAAATATTCTTTATGTAATCCATATGAAACCAACAAGATGAAACGTTGATAGTGTGAGGGATTCCCTATGAGGAAAGGACAAAGCATAAGAGTGAAAATCTTACTCTATTGATGAATTGAAATTTTCAAAATGTTCAGAATTTTGTACATTTTCATTTAAAGTTCATAATTATTCTATAAATGTTAATTTAATAGCTGCATGAAATATCCATTGTGGTTCGTGATTTATTTTCATGAATAAAAAAAGGGTCAAATACTTTTTTCAGAAATCGCACACTGCTTGACACTGTCTGTGATATCATTTGCTGTTTTGTTGTTTGTTGAATTTTATGTAGCACATGTTATTTTCAAATATTGATATTTTAAAAACTGTTCTTTTCCCTAAAAAAAGCCCAAAGAAAAGATTATGCCAAACTACCACTACACAAATCTCATTAATTTAATGATTTCTGAACAGTCGTATCATCCATTGAGTTTTTGACCTTATGCTCCCTAAAAGTTTAGAATGAACTATTTCCGATGACCCGAATCTGCTATTTAAAATGTGTACTGTTGTGGTCAGCATTATTGGCACCCCTGGTAAATATGATCAAAATAAATCTGCATTGTTTATCCTTTTGATCTTTCATTCAACAAAAAACAGGCAAAAATACAGCCTTTGATTGAAGTAAAAGAATTGAAAGTGGGGGAAATCATGAAATATCATGAAATTTATGAAATAAATGTTTTTATCCCAAAAATGTTTTTTATAATTGGGCAGTGGGATGCTTCTTTTGGTTTGTTTTGTTCTCCCGCCTCTCAGTAGCTAATTGTTTCCTGTGTTTTCATGTTTTTTTTTTTTTAGCATGTTTATATTTGTTGCCATAGTTACCCAAACTGCATTGCATCATGCTCTCATTGTTTAATTGTATGGATCCACCTGCTTCTTGTTTAGCTCTCTAGTTACTGTTACTTCTAGTTCTCTGTCGGTTCTCATCAATAGCTGCGTTTCCATTACAGATTTGCGCAAAACTTTTTCGATTATTTTCTAAAGTCGATAAAAAAATATTGCGAAATGACGGCGTTTCCATTAACTGATGTTATGCGACTAAAAATGTTTTCCTCTCGCGATAAATCATTTTAAAAATCATGCTACGTATGTTGTTAGGTTTATGTATATCCCAGCCACTGCACACCATTATTTTTAATGAGACGTGTGTGTTATCCAAGCACTGATGGCAAGGAAAGCTCCTTATACTTGAGCGGCACACATGAGGTGTTATGATAAATTGTGGCATTTTTTTATTCTATTGTTTTTTATGAGTTTAATAAAGAACTCGTCTTCTGTCCAAACATACCATCATCTTTAAAGAATGATCGACTTTTACATACACCAGGTTATTGTGACGCATTGCCACATACAGAGACGAGCGAAAAGTTTGAATTTGCAAGGTGGTAACTCAAAGGGGGTTTTTTTACCACTTTGTTATTTTGGCTTAGAATTTCGTTTGTTGTAAATATAAACTGAATTTAAAAATGCTTTTGAAATGAAAAACTTTGCGTTTAATAAACAAAATATATTTTTGAAATGAAGACAGCGTTTGGAGTGGAGTGCAAAATAATCCGTTCCCTGAGTCCATGGCCTTTGCTGTTATTGAGTGTACACAAATAAAAGTAGACAGTTTACTGTTTATAATTACGTCTTGGACTTAGCCTATCTGTATGGCTAAAAATGAGGGCGTATTGTGAGTTGTTTGCGCTGGAATAAGGAAAAAATCCATCAGAAGGCGACGACGACTTTGTCGGAAAGAGGGTTAAAGAAAACGTAGCCCATTTAGTTTCATATAGTTAGGCTATGTCTAAATATTATAATCTTTTAATTTCATATGTTGATTATGAAAAGTGAGCAGCATGAGTAAGGCACATAATCAGGTGCGCATATGTCCGGGGACATGGATTGAGCATTTCATTGAATTGTGTTTTCTAGAAAGTCTTTCTTTAAAATTAATTTCGTTTTGTATAAATTGTATTTTAATTTTGATCAATGTTTAATCAACTATTTGGCTGTATATTTAATAAATAAGAAGCAAACCAAGATCGTCAGGAATGGATTGATGTGCTGGCGTGTTTCCTCAGTCTTTGAGCAAGGCTGAAACTAGTGTCTTTCTGTTTTAATACATTTCTTGAATATATGTCTTAATTACAGTAGGCCTATAGATAGTTATGATATTTGTGGTTGCACCGGGGTCCGTCATTATAAAGTTACACCACTTTCCTTATTAGGAGAAAATATATGTCGTTTTAACGACATAAGATCTCGTTATTAGACATACTTGAGTGGAAAAAAAATATGTAGGCACTATGTGGGAGCAATGCATGACCGTACCGTACCAGATGACCTGTAAATGCGAAAAAACAGTTTCCATTGCAGTTTTGCGAAAATTTCCTAATTGCCTGAAAAACCACCTCATGCGAGCGTAAAAACCTTTTTGCGATATATGGGAGTTTTTGCGAAATTGACGCGTTATCATTGGGCGTATTTTCAATTCGTAATTTGAAGGGTAATGGAAACACGGCTTATGTTTAGTTGGTTGTAGGGATGAAACAATTACCGGTTTCACGGTAAACCACGATAAAATTTAGTGACGGTTAGTAATATCGTTTAAGATTCAATTATAATTCAAACCGCATGTGATTATCACGATTTTGAAAACTGGCGGTAAATCCTGTCGATTTTCGATCCAACGCTGTTTTTTAAATGAGAAGAAATGGCAGAAGGCAGTGACAGTGCCGGGAGATTTTTCAGACTTCTAAAAGGACCAAATCCGAGGCGTGGTCATGTTTTGGCTTTTACAAAAGTCCTGAGGGAAACTTAATCGAAGATGGTCATCCTGTCTGCAGAACATGCCAGAAGAAAGTCGATGTAGGGGGAACACTTCAAAAGTGAACGCAAGGCAAGTGGACTTTGACCTCAATACCAAAACTACATTTGGGAAATGATAACGTGAAGCGAACTAACAAATTCAGTCAAGACTAGGGTGACATTAAGGGATAATAATCGGGGCTTGACATTAACAACCACCATTAGCGGGTGTAACGTTATTTCGGCTGAACACATCCACTTTGGCGGTTGAACTTATTATAGTCTTCTCAAAAGCCATCTGTTATAATAGCGTTGCGCATTATAACCACTCACATGTGTTTCTATTGCGTTAATGAATGCAATGTCTCATAATCAGAGGCGTTCAGATTAGCCAGAGTTATGTTCAGAGCGCGCTCTCACTCACTGAAAAATGCACTCAAAGCAGAGATAAACGTGGGATGTACGCAGGAGATTCATTCATCATACAGAGGTTGACTGTTTTTGTTCTATTTCAGCAGCGAAAATAGTTTCAAATAAACACAGCAGAACCACAGCGCATCTGATAAGACTGGCATAAAGTTGGCGAATTTAGGGACCGTCTCTAAAGTTACATACAACATTGGTAACGTTCTACACGTTTCAAACTTCAATTGCATTTGAAGAGAATGACAGTCATGAAACTGACTGTAAAGTGTTCATCTAGGTGTCAGGTATGATGCACACCTTTTGATATTTAATCAAATAAACTTAATCAAAATAAAATCATATGGAAATATGGATATGCATTAATTCACCAGGATACTGTTTGGGCTCTTACACAAAATATGGTGATTTAAATGCATCATTGCTGAACACTGATTAGAATATTGCTTGAGAATATATTTACAGAGATAATATTAGAGATTATGTTTACACAAAATTATAATTATTTATGCGTTATGCGTTGCTATTGACGACGGCCATTATAAGGAAGAAAATCCACAGAATAGAATCTAGCTTTAAAAAGTGCATAGAGCTGCTTTAGTTATTTGTTGTTAACTTGTTGAAATGTTTTAAGTGTGTGCACAGGGCCGGCCCTGACCAATTTGCTGCCCTAGGCAAGATTTTACTTGGTGCCCCTTGTATCAAGGTTTAGCACTACATGTTATCAGTCTCAGTTGTGGAAACACTGGTACTGTTTTATTTTTGTAATGCATTGATGTTTTTTTTTTATTTTTTTTATTGTTGTTTTATATGATGTCCAGTCCATTCTACCCCATCATTATGTTCATGACATTATTATTATTAAAAAACATTTAAAGGCTGATGATAGTTAAACTATACAAAAATAGCACCTACGCCACATTACAGCCTAAACACAAATAACAAGAGTGCATCTGGCATTCATGCACAAACTATTGAGAACTAGCAAAAGTGTTTGTTTTCCAGTAGATGGCAGCAATCTTCCACTAAACTATGCACATTCATGTTTTCACCATGAATTAAACTGAGAAATTTAGATATTTAATGTGAAATTTACATAAAATGTTGCTATTTTAAATAAACCTGTATATAAATATCATTACTAATTTGGGCAAATACATTTTAAAATTGCCATATGTCCCCTTAAAACTGCACAACGGCAGAATAAAAACATTAGGCTATTAAAAAAGTGATATTACATGATTTTTTTTATTTTTATAAAACCACACTGTCTTTGGCCTCTGGAGAACTCAGAACGGCTGCTTGCATCTATAAAACTGGAATTAATTAGCGAACATTAGTATTTTACTACTATGCATTTAGATAAACTGTTCATTCATTACCTCTGTCTTTACACTGCAAAAAAACTTTCTTCTTATTTAGTATTTTTTTCTTGTTTCCAGTCCAAATATCAAAAAAATTCTTAAATCAAGATGTATTTACTAGTAAAATGACATTATATTTTTCCTTGTTTTCTGGGGGAAACAAGTTTTGTTTTTTTCTTAAAACAAGCAAAATGATCTGCCAAATGGGGTGAGAAGAATTATCTTATTTCTCTTTGGGATAGAAACAAGAAACAAGCTTTCAATCAGAAACAAAATTATTTTTCTCACCCCATTGGCAGATAATTTAGCTTGTTTTAAGACAAAATATAATTTTACTTATCTAGTAAACTCATCTTGATTTAAGAATTTTTTGATATTTAGACTAGAAACAAGACAAACATACTAAGTAAGAAGATAATTTTTTGCAGTGTATCCCTTATCTTCCCTGCATCAGAGGGCTTCTGTCTTTTTTGACACTACAATTCGGCAATCCGTCATAAATAATCAGGCAACTTTAACCGTGTCTACACCTGGCGCGAGCGGCCAAGCACCCCGTTTTCAGATGATGAAACGGCCTACAGAGAGGAGGTGCACACTCTGACACGGTGGTGTCAGGAGCACAACCTCTCCCTCAACGTCAGCAAGACCAAGGAGCTGGTGGTCGACTTCAGGAGGAATGAGAGAACACCGCCCCATCACCATCGATGGAGCACCGGTGGAGAGAGTCAGCAGCTTCAAGTTCCTCGGTGTCCACATCACAGAGGAACTCTCATGGTCCGTCCACTCCGAGGCCGTTGTGAAGAAGGCTCATCAGCGCCTTTTCTTCCTGCGACGGCTGAGGAGGTTTGGAATGAACCGCCACATCCTCACACGCTTCTACACCAGCACCATCGAGAGCCTGCTGACTGGCTGCATCACCACCTGGTACGGCAACAGTACCGCCCGCAGCCGCAAAGCCCTGCAAAGGGTAGTGCGCACGGCCAGCTGCATCATCGGAGGTGAGCTTCCCTCCCTCCAGGACATTTACGCCAGGCGGTGTGTGAAGAGAGCTCAGAGGATCATCAGAGACTCTAGCCACCCGAACCATGGGCTGCTCTCACTGCTCCCATCAGGCAGACGGTACCGCAGCATCAGAACACGCACCAGCCGACTCCAGAACAGCTTCTTCCCACAAGCAATCAGACTACTTAACTCCTGATCCATCAGGATCATAACACACACTGGACAGAATATCACTCCGCACAACCCACTGTAGATACACGCACACATTATATACACATTTATGTATCATTTATTATTTATCATTTATCATATAGCACCTATTGTACATAATTGGATCTCTACTGTGAATAATAATGTATACTGTACATTGTATATTATTATTATTATTATAGCTTAATGTATACTGTTTAATGTATGTTTAGTGTATATTGTTTAAAGTATATGTATATTGTAAGTATGTGTATATTGGTTAAAGCTGTGAGAACTACACTCACATTGTGTAAATTATTTATTGTTTATTGTAGAGTTCACTGTGCTGTGAGTAATTGTGTGCGCATCAGATGTGTAATCTGATGCTGCTTTAAATGTTGTACATGTCATGTCATGACTGCTATGTTGCTCGGAACTGCACCAAGAATTTCACCTGCTGTTGCACTTGTGCATATAGCTGTGTGACAATAAAGTGATTTGATTTGATTTGATTGACCCTAAAAAATGAAAGCAATCCTGTCTACGTTAGATGCGGCGAGAGGCGACGCGACACAACAAATTCCATAAGTTAAACTGATCGCGCGTTATATTTCTGATGCACTTCAAGCTCAGCGGGGGAGATTGATGAGGCGGACCGGGAAGATGCGGGGACTTAGTTAAGTTTTTTGCGCTTTATTTGGTAATATTTCAAATTAATATGAATAAAATAGTATCAGTAATACATTTTGGCGCCCCTATAGATGAGTGGCGCCCCTAGCATTTGCCTATTCCGCCTATGCCACGGGCCGGCCCTGTGTGTGCATCTGTTCTTTTTGAACACTTTCATCTAGGGCTGTTCAAAATATAATTATTATATAATATGCGATTATATCGCGATATGATAAAACACGATTTCCTAACCGCAAAGGCTGCGATTACAGTCTGGTCACGTGACACGCGAGAGTAAAGTCTGCAGAAGAAGAAGCAACTTGGCACGCTACACATATCATATGCCTGGCCTAAAAGGGAAAAAAACTGTGTGTTTGATCTATCTAATATTGTGTTGTTCATACTATAGGCTACTATCATCTCTCTAATGATTCTGGATCGATTCTGAGCTTAGATTTTAACTGCAGGTGCGCGGTGGCGCTGCACGTATTCTGATTGCTTCCATTCTCTCTCTCTCTCTCTCTCTCTCTCTCTCTCGCGCGCTTACAGTGTGTGTTCTCGCCCGCCGGTATTTTCCTTACAAATGCTCAACGAAGGCTTCATTCATGTCGTTAGGAATGCAGTGTGCTTGTATATTAAAAATAAGAAACTCGCTGACAGAAGGCTTTCCATTTCAAATGCTCACGCGGCGCTTTGTGAAGAGAGCTCGCGAGCACGCGTCTGTGTGCGTCTCAAAATGCTTTTATGATGCAAAATTAATGTAAACACCATCAGTAATGTCTTAATGAATTAAACAGACAGGGCAAAAACATCTTATATTTCAAAAGAGATCTGTGCATTAGTGTGAATGCAGGTCTCCCGCTTTCAATGATGTCATCATTAATATTCAAACAACAGTAAAGCTGAGAAAGAGAAAAATCACTCACAGTTCAGACACTCTTAAATACTGAAAGCACTCTTTGTTCATTGCTTGTAATATGTGTTTTTTGTTCCTCGTTATGATTTGCTAGCTTATGTTTTGCCGCTATATTAGTTTATATATTTAAAATTATTAACATGCAATTGTTTTAATTAAAATGTTATAATGTGTAGTTATTTTAAAAAGCTTATAATTACATATATCATAATAAAAAACATTTTAAGTTTTTAATAAATTATTAATAATTAATAAGGAAAAAGTTCAAGAATTGTTTTGGAATCGGATCGTGAGGTACCAATTAAAGATTTCCACCATTACTATACAATGATGTATTGTTGAATAATACAGAAGATAAAGAGTTTAAAAAATAATCGCATATTAAATCGCAATTGCAATATTGGTTAAAAAAAATCGCAATTAGATTTTTTTTTTCAAAAATCGTTTAGCCCAACTTTCATCTTATTTGAACAAAACCGTGATAATATTGATAACTGTGATAATTTGGGCCACTATAATCGTGATGTGAAATTTCCATACCGTTTCATCCCTAGTTGGTTGTAATTCCCCTGTTGTTTTTGCATTCTCCTGTGCTCCTGCATGTTTTTATTTTATTTGAATTGTTAATAAAAGTTACTGCTGCGCATAGATCCTGCCTATGCAATAGTTCTGGCTAACTTCTGTTAGCCATTTAATAATGTATAGCCGTTATCAAAGGAAATCTCATGGGGCGACCCTTATCACCATTTACTGTCTAAACAGCTGAAATGCTGTAAGAATGAAATCACAACAAAAGCCAGCTGAGGATGAGTTACCACTTGACACTGAAAGAAGAATTAGTTGTTTTTCTTGTTTTGGGAGGCTCTTTGTCTTTATTTGTATAGGACAGTGACGGCTCTTACCTGGCTTCAGCATCTGCACAGTCCACTGTGCCACAGCTCTGACAGTGTTGTTCTTATTCAACAAAATAAATAAAGCAAGGAAATGTTAAGTTTATGAAAGACATTGAAGACATTGATTAGCTTGTTCAGGTGTGTTTGACTTTGGGACATTTTTTTTAAAAAGAAAAAAGTTGTCCAAAAACAACATATCATATTCACTTGAACAATACACAACAATTACACAACACCATACTGATGCAGAAGATGGTAAATGCCAGCACAATCAGGTAGTGATGTGTGCATGTGTGTCAAGTCCATGTAAGTTATTTTATGTCACCAAGCTTAGCTTGTGACATTTCCCCTTCCCTCTCCAGATGCCTCATGAGGCGTCCGTGAGAGGTAGTCAGCAGTACAGTTTTGAGTGCCTGATCTATAAAGGACTTCAAAATCGAATGGTTGAATAGCTAAAACTCATCGTTTAATTCTAGAATTAGTGTCTCTCATTTGACCCAACCATGCAGGACAGAGCCCGATGATCAGTTTCCAGTCTAAATTTGCAGCCCAACTAATAATAACGGAGGGAGTCCAGGGCCCACTTGATAGCCAAACCCTCCTTCTCCGCCGTAGAGTATTTAAACTCGTGGGAAAGAAGCTTCCTACTAATGTAAGCATGCAGTTTTAGTTGTTCTGAATCTCCCTGCAACAAAACAGCTTAAATGCCGTGTTCAGAAGCATCTGTTTGTACAGTGTTCAAAATCAGGACTCTACAATATTGGCTCTTTGCAGGGAGAGTCTTTTAAGTCCTGAAAAGCAAGTTCACATTTACCAGTCCATGCTTTAATCGTGCGGCAAAAGTGGATCTGTACAGTCAGTTTAGCCGCGTTCATTTCATCAGGTGGAAAGCAGTAATTGCTAATTGGGGTGTTTTAAGAGCACCCATGTTTCACAGGTAACAGTCTGTCTTCAGAACACCCCCTTGTTTTCACTTATTTTGGATTAGCCCAACCCACTGGAGAAGAGAGACCGATTGAAGTACCGGTAGGCTAGTTTGCTGTATTTGTTTAATTGTGTGAGCGTTTTTTCTGCTCTTGATCTGGCTTGTTTAATAAATATTCCTTTTTTTATTAAAGTGGACGTGCCTTTTGTGTTTAAGAGTAAAAGCTTTAAGTTAATAGTCTATTCGTGTCTCAGCCGCAAAGCTGAGCTGATCCTATTTTTGAACTGCACAGAGCGGCTGAAATGATAGTGTCCGTCAGTTATTATAATACATATGACAAAAACAATTGTCTAAATTATGTTGCATATTCCTCAAAAGTTCTTGTGATGATATCACTAGTTGACAACATAGTACTATATTTTCGGAAATCATAGACTATGATATTGCGCAGGTGCACGTGATGCAACGCTGTCAGAGCCGACAGACTCGTGTGTCAGACTCATTTCAGTGCAAAATAATCAGCTCAAAAACCTATTTAATATACTGCAAATAGCCTACTAGTTTTTTATGTTTATTTATAATTAATTTAGGCAGACAACAAGGCCACCAAGTACTGCGCACAGTACGCAGCTAATTCATTTAACGTAATTTTAGTCGAAAATTTCAGGACTTCAGTCGACCAAGATTTTCTTTGGTTGATTACAGCCCTATTGAGTTGACTAAACTTAACATTTTAAGGCAGCATGAACGCTTACTTTTTAAGTTGAAACAACACTTTTTTTACAGTGCAAGTTTGTTTTTCTTCTCTCTACTCTCTCCACCTAATATAATCTAATGGAGTTTTTGTTCTTTGCCACTGTCGCCTTAGGCTCGCTCAGTTGGGATTTAAAAGGCAATTAATATGATAAACTGATGAACTTTGCGCTGTTATTTTACTGAACTGACTTGATCTGAATAATGACACTTTTGTCTTCTGTACAGTCCCTGACAAAAGTCTTGTCGCTTATCTATTTTGTATAAACACCTGCTTTTAATTAATCAACTGGTGTTAGAAATAGCTCATATGAAAAGCTAAAACCATCCCAAATTATGTTTATTGCACTGAAATAAATTAGTTTCACTGAAAAAAGATGTATCATTTAATCAAGACAGAAAGGTCAAATTTTGGCAAGACAAAAGTTTTGTCGCCTGTACAGAAATTGAACAAATCTACTGCAAATACAAAAATATGTCAGCAAATTAAGTAGTGGTGCTGTGAGATCCAAATTTAATATCTTGTATGACTTCCATGAGCTTGAAGGACTACATGCGGTTTGTAAAGGATTCATACAATTTATTGATGAAGTCATCAGGAATAGCAAAGAAAGCAGTCTTGCATGCCTCCCAGAGTTCATCAATATTCTTTGGTTTTGTCTTCCATGCTTCCTCTTTCATCCTAGCCCACATATGCTCAATGATGTTCATGTTTGGTGACTGGGCTGGCCAATCCTGGAGCATCTTGATCTTCTTCGCCTTGAGGAACTTTGAAGTGGAGATGGAAGTATGTGATGGAGCACCATCCTGCTGCAGAATTTGGCCTCTTTTATGGTTGGGAATATAAGAGGTAGCTAAGATTTCTTGGTATTTTAGACTATTGATGTTGCCTTCCACCCTGCAGATCTCTCGCACATCCCCATACTGGATGTAACCCCAGACCATGATTTTTCCGCCACCAAACTTCACTGTTTTCTGGGTGAATCTCGGCTCAATGCAGGCTCTAGTAGGTCTCCTGCAATATTTGCGGCGACTGTGGTGTAATTCAACAGAAGATTCATCTGAAAAATCCACCTTCTGCCACTTTTCCAGCGTCCATCCTTTTAGCAGACTGTGGGCCTTGGCAAATGCCACACGGTTTTTCAATTGTCTTTTGTTTAGTGCTGGCTTCTGGGCACTGATTCGACCATGGAGGCCATTTCGAGACAGAATCCGACAAACTGTTCTGGTGGACACAGAGACTTCAGGTGACCAGGTCTCGTGGAGCTATGCTGCAGTGGAAAATGGGCTGTCCTTGGATTTTCAAGCCAACAAATGGTCCTCTCGAGTAGTTTTCTTGCGGGGTCTGCCTGACCTGGGCTTGTCAAAAAACGTCTCCAGTCTCTTCAAATCTTTTTTTTTTTTTATCCTCTGTACTTGACGCTGAGACACATTGAAGGTGTCTGCCACATCAGCAGTGGATCTGGTCTTCAGCCTCTTGATAATCAAAACTTTAGTCTTAGGGTGAATCTTAGGCATGTTTGCAGAGGTCTAGTTGCAGTTGATGTGAAGGTCTAGTGTACTGGGGTTCTTTTTATACACACCTGAGACCTAATTGATCCATTATTAGTCACAGGTGAAGCTCATATGACAAGGCGACAACACTTATGTCTTTGCAAAAATTGACTCAATGGGCTTTACCAAGCTGTGAATATTAGAATACTTTTTGACAGTTTTGTTTTGCACTGAAACATTATTACAAAAGCTGTTGGGATTAAAATGAGCCATTTCTTGAAAAAAAATCTTGATTAGAAATATATTTCAGCGGCACTTCAGGTCAATTTGTACAGAAGCGACAAGACTTTTGTCAGGGACTGTAGAGCTGCTTTTCAGCTGAAATTGAATTCATAATTTATTAATTTGAACAATATTGGTGCGGATATGTTCATGTTTATTATTACCGTGAAGCTGCTTTGAAAACATCTTTAAAGCATTATAAACTGTAAATATACATACATATACCACCGTATTAACTGTAGTTTAAAACTTGTGAATTAGTTCATACTTTTTTAAATTGACTTCTTGAAATCTGCAGTCCGTAACTTTTTGCGCTCTAGCGGTTAATAAACAGAACTGCATGCGTCTTGCGGAAGAATATTGCAGCCGGAGCTACTTCTCTCTTTTTATGTCTATGGTTGGCGAGTCACGCAGGGACTGTGCTTCTCCGCAGCGGTTCCAACCAGACCGGTCTGAAATAGTCCCAAAATAAACACTTATTATAAGTGTACCATAATGATTTAGAGTAAGACAAAAACATGGCTTGGAAAATGGATTCATGTTGTACATTGTTATTATATAATTTTTGTAAATCTTGAACACAAAAAAATGTACGGACAGGAAAATACTTATTTATGAGTATTGAAAATACACTATTTAAAACTTCAGTTTTCAATTATACAACTGAAATCTTAAAATCAGATTGAAGTATTTACTAAGGAATACCAACCCTTTCCCTGAAAGATTATTTCAATTAATTTGATTATTTAACATGATAAAAACTATTTTATTAATCTTATTTTTTCTGAGTGAAGACTAATGTGAGGCTGCAACATTTTAAAAATAATTAAGCGGTCTGAATACTTTCAGAATGTGCTGTATTTAACAGAAACACACACAAAAAAAACATTGTTTGCTTTCAGTGAACCACTTTTCTTAAAGAAAAGGCCTTTGAGAACGTTCCCAAAAGAAGGGTTTATCAGATTCAACTGCAGGCAATTTTGTTAATTTTTCTCCAGCAATTTATGTTCTAGATGTCAGAATCAGATTACTAACAGCACTCTCACATACAAGGAAATAAATAAATCCAAAATAGACATTTCCATGGCGACACAGAGTTTGGTTTAATGAACTGTCCCTAATAGCTTCCTGTTTATAACTAACCGATTTGTACATACAATTCGCTACCCAGCCTCAGACATCCTTTCCATCTCCCTCAGTGATCATCACCTTCCACATTACAGGCGGTGTCACTCTGCCACTGAAACCCCTAGTGCTGTGGGCATACTGTGAGCTTTTAAAGGCACTTGTGATGATGACGACCCATTGACAGGTCCTATTCTGGCAGTGAAGCACCAGCATCTGTCCTATACTTCCCTGGCAATATGAACTGTCTGTTTAAGAGTCAAGAGCTTTGTTCTGCACTCATCCCTGGCCGAGTGAAAGAGACAAATCCTTAAGAGTGGAGAGAGCAGTGTGTGTTTTTGTCTTTATTTACCACTGAAACAATGATCCATGCACAAACAAGGCCTTGTATTACAGCTTTAACCGTGGTGAAATCATGACTTACTGCTTCTATGAAAAGGCGACATCAGTAATGTGACAAAAAACACCAATGTTCATGAAATATTTACATTTCTTATTAATTATACTTGACGTTGTCATACTCAGATTCTAGTCAGAATATGAGTCTGATACTGCTCCATTGGGCTGTGATGCATGTTTATGAGTACAGCAGCGCTCTGTTTAGTCAAGCTTTATACCATTTTCTTCTTATTTAAACCTACACAGGAAGTAATCAGCCATATTGGATCTTGCTCACAGTGGAGCTGCATAAACACACGCAATAAGATTTCAGCACCAGCAGCACGGACAGCTCCTGCAGTAATTAATGGCAGCGCTCTTCCTTTACTCTCTCACTGCAGTCGATAGCGCTCATTGAGCGGCCTGAAATATAGACATCTCCCCCGGTCAAATCATAATTACGCCACTGATTATGGAAATCCTTCATAACAAATCTATAACGGCTTCCTGACATGTTTTGTTTCCCCGTTGTTACTGTTCAATCATTCATAACGCCAGGAGGCCAGGGCTGAAACCTTATTAATCTAAGCTTCGTAAATTTGTTGTTTCATATTTTTCCAGACAATAAGTCGCATTTGTTAGTTCTCCTAACTCCACAGCAAATGCTTTAAAGGGGGTTTATAATGCTATTTCATGCATTCTGAGTTTTTTACACTGTTAAAGTAGCCTGGATGCCAGACGAACTTAGCCCCGCCCACAATTTTTTTTGCACAGGCAGTTCGGTCTGGACTTGATCCATAGAGGAGTAATTATGCCCGAACAGAAACTGTTCGGACCAATGAAATTGTCAGGGCGGGCTTTAGACGATGATGGACAGATGATAAACAGTAACGTAATCATCCACGTCATCAAAGGCGCTTGGGTTAAATTTGTTCTAATCCTAAACGGAGAACTTGTTCGTATATGCATTCACCTTTACTATTTCTCTCAGAAATGATGATCGTGTTGGTAAGTACTCTGTGAATCCTAACATTCTTTTTTACAACACCGGCAAAGATCGTTTACACTCATCTTTTCTTCTAACGTGACTTATTCTAGCGTGCGTGCAGACAGGGTTGCCAAGTTTTTACAGCAAAACTCGCCCAATTGCTACTGAAAACTAGCCAAAAACAAGCCCAATAGCTTTCCGGGTGGGGGGGTTCTCCGGGAAAAAAGGCATTTTGGGGGTAAAATATGTGTTATTTTGGCAGGACTGCCTGCTAAATTTCGCATTCCTGGGTCTGTATATCACATAATTGGGGTCGCTTCAACCCGCGGACTTGGCAACACAGTGCAGTTGAGTTCTGTTGACATTTGACAACTAACGTTATGCGTTGCTCTGATTGGTTGTAGGTCTATCCAATTGAGGTCTTTCCTGGTTCGGTTTAAACACAGTCCATAATCACAGCCCAACGGAGCAGTATCAGACTCAAATTCTGACTAGAATTGAGTATGACGACGTCAGGCTACTGTTAAAGACTTCCCATGCTAAACATGGCCAAAGTTTCAAAAAATAAGTTGGACGTTTGATGGAGTATTTCTGTGCCAAAAATACTCCTTATGGTTTCTCACAAGTTTCAGAACTTTTTTTTTTCTCGAGTATGGGCCTATGTGACGTCAACAAGGGCGGAATTTCCTTGTATGGCCACTTTTCCGCATGCACACACATTGACCAGAGCGAGAGAGCAAAAGCATGCCCATCATAAACGAGAATGTGTAAACGAGAATGTGTCTCCCTCGTCTACTTGTGATCCGATCGACCAAAATGCATCTTAACACCATATAGCCTACATTCAGCTTTTTACTAATGATTGTTTTTTGATTACCAGGACCTTAGGGTCCTAAGGGTTAGGGCTTCACAATTCATAAAAGTTGTGTTCATCATTTGTAAAGATTATCATGATGAACAAAACAAAGAAGAATCATAAACTTTTCTGCAATAATCCAAAAGCCTAATGCTGCGTTCACACCGGACGCGATTCGCGCGAGTGATTTACATGTTAAGTCAATGCAGAGACGCGAAATGGCATTCTGCGGCGCGATTCGCGCGAATGTTTTGAACGCGTGATTCGCGCGAATCTAATGGTGGCCGTATGTGGAGACCCGGAGCTGTACAATACATCATCCTATCACTACAGGAACAGGAATAAAAGGAATAAAAAGGATCTTGCTTGGAAGAAAGTGAGTTATTGTGAGCCATTGTGAGCTAAGTGAGCCATTTCACAACGAGACAGGAGCAGAAAAAAAGAGCCAGAGCCAGCGGCAAATGTGAGAAGGACTAGCCGAGGGAAGGCGGGTCTCGCCGGGTACACGAGCGCTGAGCGCCGCCGATCCCCTGGATCTCACAACTCCGAAAACGCCAGATAAAATGCTCAAATAGGCACTCTTTTTATAAATTAACCACAGATTTGAGCTTTAAACAACTATATTATCGCCTGAAAAAGTCTTTAAACTACGTTTTGTCGCACATTAATAGTAGTATTTTTTACAAAAAAGCTCATATAGGCTCATATAGAGCAGAAGCCCCGCCCATGACGCGAATTCGCGTCTGGTGTGTAGTTGTCACACGCGTTTTTCACGCGCGATTCGTTGAGTGAACTCAAAATGTTCAAGCGTCCACCTTCGCGCGAATCGCGTCCGGTGTGAACGCCACATAACCCTAACCATAGTGACGCCAACTTCTGGGTTTGTATACAAAAAGTGCAGCACACTTTCACTGTGAAATGCATGTATTTGGTGTTTATTTTATGACCTTTGAGAGGGTTCAAGCCTTAATTAGAAGAGTCTGACGCTCCCAACCCCCCTATAATCCACAGTCCACACCCTGCCTTTCCTTCAACCATTGTTGGTCAGACTCAGCAGATTGACAAATTACACGCCTGATTCAATCATTTTGTTTCGTGAATGGCACATTCATTAAATCACTTCATCCAGTCAATGTTATGCACCTTCACAGGCCGCACTACAAAGCTATTTGCTTATGCTGTAGTCAGACTTTTAAAGAGTGTGTTGCAAACACTCTTGAGCTATGAGCCTAGTCCTAAACTAAAATGGAGGTTTGAGCTGTTTTAACTGAAAGCAATTTGCACTGACAGATCTTAAAATATGTCAGGGCCATTGTTTTGTCTCAAGATGCACACCACCAAGGCACGTTTATAAAAGCTAATGAAATATCCTAATGAACCAAGGCCTAATCCTGGCTTAATCTAAGCCCTGTCTGTGAAACCAGGTCTGTGAAGCCATGTGAAGGAGCGTGAACACCAGTATCTCACTTCACAAAATCTCTCTGGCACATTCATCTTTGAATAAAATATGTGTGAATATAAAAGTGTGTGAGGAAAAAACATACTCCAATTTGCCTCCCTTTTAGTAATCATGCAAATTAGAGTGACTAATATGCACTAATACATTCTTAATGACTTAATGAATAATGCATTGGAAGATCCATGAATTGTAAAATTTTAATATAACAACAATTTACTTGTTAATATGTGATTATCAAACTTGTGCACATTTTAAAATGCCCTAAACGAGACTGGAGGGACTAAAATGGAACAAAAGGAAGGTGACTTGTCTAATTTTCCTTCAAGTTTGATGTTCAGAGACATGGACAAGCCATTTGTAGTTTGACTTCCTCATGAGTTCACTCCAGCAATAGCTGCTTTTTATTAGTAGCTACTAGTATAGGCTAGTTAAATTATATTTTGAGTTGCTTGTAGCTTAAAAACTGAGTGGCTCGGATCTGATTCTACTACAAACCGATGCAAAAGTGTAAAGCTTGAGCAATAAGAGGAAGTTATTGAGCTTGTTGAACAGATGTTTAGTCAGAGGACAGTTGTGAGTGTTGAGTTTGCTCTGCTGGAGTTTGAGCCAAGTTTGTGTGAGTCGAGAAAGTCGTGACTCCAGTAGCACACTGTTTCTGTCTATGGAAAGGCTGTTAGTCAGAAGAGCTGTCGAGTGAGTGAGTGAGTGTATGTGTGAGTGCGGTTCAACACAGAAGCTCAGCTTGATGGACACACTATCAAATGTCATCCCGTCGGCTCACAGTATGGTGGAAGAGCAGAGATAGACAAACAGAGAGAGCATAATGCCAACAGGCAAGACATGCAAGGAGAAAAAGATAAAAGTTTTTATCTTCAAAGATAAAAAAGTCTTAAAGTAGAAGATGCAATTTGGCCATCTTTCAGTCATGACAACACTGTGCATCAGCCGTGCATTCTGGAGCCATGAAGATGAAATACAGAAGTCAAATACAGTAATAGTAATGACAAACTGAGCTAAAGAAAGAGAGAATTTTTCCATGCTTATATTTTAAAGTCACATAACAGTCTCTTTGCAAAGCCTGAATTACACTATGACAGATTCACAAAACAATCTGTGCTGAAATGTGCCTCATAAACTGCACAGGATTCAATTCCAGCTCTCCTTTGCCCACTTAATCCTTATCCTAGATGGGAGGGCCAAGTTTTTGAACACTAAATATGCATTGCCGGTGTCAAAATGTTAGGTATCGTATGTATTTTTTGTATTTAAACTGGGTTGATTAAGTGGGGACCCTTGTGAAAAAGAAGTACAGTATCTTAATTGTATTGAATGTGCGCTTGTAGTACTTCAAAATCGCCAAAATATTAAATAAACTGTACTTGCAGATAATATAAATGAAAAAAAAGTCCACTAAAGGGGGGGGGGGGGCAATCTTATGTCAATCTTGAGTACCTATAGAGTGTATTGCACGTCTCACGTCTCTCTATTGGACGTCTCAATGGTATGCTTAGCGGCTTGTCATGCTCGCGAGTTTTACAACATTTGTGTGTGTTTACTGTAGGACATATATGGTTTATGAGGACATAATTTGGTTTATCAACTGTATGCGATTTAATGTTAGCAGTAGCAAACGGAACAGTTTTGTACGTCAGACTAGTGCGTGTTTACATAGAAAAACAATGGAATAGTAGGAATAGTTTTTCTCACCGCCTGCTTCCAACATACGACCGTGAACCTTAATCGCTGGGACCGCTCCATCTTTCAGCATTAGACAAGCTATAAATCCAGAGTCGAACTGTACCTTGTTTATAAACCATCGTCGCCGAAATTCAGGGAACAAACAAAAACACTTGCTACAACTCTGTTGCTGCTCCAGAAAAACAAACTCCATCCACTGTCCCCTTAACGCTGGGTTCTTTGGGAAGCTGTGCAGGGTTGTCTTGCCCGGACAACCAAAAACACACATCTTTGGCGACACTTTTGGTTTCGGAAGTCCTGTGACTGCAGCGCAGCCGGCTTCCCTAAAGAGTTTGCTCTCTTGCTCTAGTATACTCTTCGGTATAGGGAAGGAAGGAAGAAGACAGGGTCAGCTTGACTGAGACTCGTGGTACTTATTATAAAAATCAACAACTCAAACAAAACATAAACAACAGCTCAGTAAGTTTCTTTTCCTCTCAAAATGTTCTCCAGAGTTTCCTCAGTCCCTCTGTGCCATGAGTCTGCAGTCAGTCTCTCTCTCCAAAATGTCCTCTTCCAGGTGGCTTTTTGCCCATTACTGGAACAAGACACAGGTGTTCATCATCTGCACTTAACCCACTTATGCCAAGACTGTTTCCCAACTCTCTCTCCCGTCACAGACCTCGTTAAACCACCCATGTAAACAACCATGTTTCCAACAATGTTTAAATCCAGAGAAATAAGCCATTTTAACCAGGACACGGGCCGTGTCCGTGCGTCGCCTATCAATGACATCAAATCATGGAAACACCGAAGACGTATTTTATTAGACAGGTGAGCAACTGTTTGGATACATTCATCGTCAGAAAACGAATCATTGTTATATAGCCCAACACAGTTAGTCTTATTGTATAAATCTGGTTTTCTTGATTTACTGCGAGTACCATGTTTTACCATGGCTACTATCAATCTGGCTTACTGCAGTGTGCAAGTGTCTCATAGTAGCCGCTGAGCAAACACACAGAGTAGCATTATAACATAACTTTCAACACATTTATTTGTATCTAATATGATAAAACAGCGATGTGTTACCGCATGGCCGAAAGAAGCGGAAGCGCTCGTCTGTGGCATAATAAAAGCTCCACTGCTCTCAAGCCGTATGTTGCGCTTTTCTCTCATTAGCAACCGCGGCCTTGTTTAATTCTTTTAGCCCCACCCTGCTTCATACTACAGTAACTTTAATAAATCTTTAATACATTAGCTAATCCATGAATATGATTTCTGCCCGAGTCCTGTCGGATTTTTTTCCACCGGTTATAGGGGTGAAGACAACAACTTCCATGATTCCGCAAAATCAAGGCGTCATCAATGCCTTTGTTTTGAATAAGCGACCTCTAGCGGCGAAAATTACATATTGTGCCTTTAAGAACACTTTTAAAAAGTGCCCTTTCTAATATTGTCAAATTAAAAGTTTTAAGTTTGCACTTAAGTTTGACTAATTGCATTTAATATAAATTTTTTATTAATAATAAATGTTGATTTATTTGTAAATAGCATGCTATTAATTATCCTAAAACATCACATTCAGTTCAAACTTAAATCTATTCTTTTAAAGTATATCATTGCTGTGTACTCTTTTTAAAAGTATGCTGAAGATTTTTGCAAGGGGAGGGATTTTACAGTATAAAGTTACAGTACTGGCTGGCTGTCCTGCATTTTCAATAAACAAGCTACAAAGACCAAAATGTAGCTGCTAGAGTTCTTACTAGGTCAAGAAAATATGATCACATAACACCAATTCTAACATCCCTACACTGGCTACCTGTTAAGTTTCGTATCAATTATTAAGTATTGCTACTGACCTATAAGGCCCTAAACGGTTTAGCTCCCGCATATTTAACTGATCTTCTATTGCATTATAACCCATCACAATCTTTAAAGAGGTGATGAATTGAGAAATCAACTTTCCTTTGAGCCAAGTTCATTGTGATGTAAGAATATCCTGTAAGTTTCAGAGCTGAAAACTTCCTTGTTAGTCAAAGAAAAGCTTTTATTGACACCAGGCCCAGAAAACGAGAGATCTCAGAATATGTCGACCCTTGACGTCATCGAATGGTGAAGCGCCGCCTCAAGCCCGCCCACCGACTCGTGGAGCTAAACGGGTCGCTACCGAGCAATAAACATGCCGGTTCCAGCTCATGTAAGACATTGCGCGTTTGTTCACTTCATTTCACCGCAGAATTGATTGTACACAAGATAGAGGTTGAGACTGGATATTCAGACATATTGAGATTAAAACACAATGCTGTTCCTTCTATATTGGATCCGACAGGAATGGTGCAACACACTTATGTGAGTTTTTTAGTTAGTATTGCATTGTTAAAGATTGTTTGATATCTATTGATTACATACCTTAACATGCTGTAGATCGGCTAGAAAATCCTTTATTTGAGGTGTTATTGGTTCATTCGTGATCAGACTCGGACTTGTAACGCCAGGGCTCGCAAAGTGTGTGTGTGTGTGTGTGTGTGTGTGTGTGTGTGTGTGTGTGTGTGTGTGTGTGTGTGTGTGTGTGAGTGTACGGTTTGCGGTTATATATTCACTGATCGGGCTGGCCAAGTAATACAAAAATAACATTCCTTTCTTGCGCACGTGTGTGTGTACGGTTCGCGGTTATATTCACTGATCTGGCCAGCCAAGTAATACAAAAATAACATTACTTTCTTGCGCACGCGTGCGTGCGTGTGTACGGGTCGTGGTTATTCATTGATCGGGCCAGCCAAGTAATACAAAAATAACATTCCAATCAATCGCGGGTGGATGAGAGACGAATCATTGTGTTCTTTTGATAAAGATATTTTGCGAGTCCTGTGAGCGATTCTCCAGACGCTTTCAAAACAATTCCCACATGTACTGAGGAAAGCTGAAGCTCATTAAATATGCAAATATTATCCAATCCTAGCCGTGGGCGTTTACTTACAAGTCTTCAGTGCGGCACGCCCATCAAAACCGAGCGTTTTTCAGGGAGCCTCAAAACCAGGGCAGAAAATACTTATTCATTACGATGTTTTTTAATGTAAAAACCACGCGAATGTCATTAGTTGACCTCAGACAACAGTATAAAAAAATTAAAAGCCAGTTCATGACCCCTTTAAGATAACATGTATTCCTATTTCACTTATTTCTGTGACTTTATAAGAATTTAATTATTATATTGATTAATAATACATTGTTAGCTAATCTGTGCTTTGTATATGTACATTTCTGAAATGCATAACGTGGACAAATCACTTTAAATTGTAATGTAGATGCATACATTTTCTGTGAAGCTGCTTTGAAACGATATGTATTGTGAAAAGCGCTATACAAATAAATGCAAATTGAATTATGTTTTCATTGTACAATGACATTTTTATCTCAAAAAGACCAAATACAATATGAATCATTATGAATAAACATCAAGTGAATTGTAAAGCAGTTCATTGAGTGACTTCACCCTGTGAATGTGTATGATCGTGTGTTTATCCCTTTGGGTCTTTCAATAGAACGTTCACAGCTTCAGTGAGGAAACACACTGTTCTGCCTCTGCTTTCACATTTGTATTAGTCATTTATGTGTAGAACACACAAAAAAGGTTACAAAATCATCATGGATAACCATGGATGTGTTCACAATACTTTTTTCTGGTGAAAGGTTTGGATCAGATCTGAGACGGCAGACTGTTCAAGTCTAGTTTTATTTATAGAGCACAAGTTTAACACAACCGTAGTTGATCCAAAGGGCTTTACAATACAATAAAAATGAATCAATAAAATAAGATAAGGAGTAGGAAAAGAAGTCAAGTATCAAAGACAATCAAAATGTATATACACACAATACATTATGTAGAACACCAGCTAATATAAAGTACATACACAGCATCACTCGAACGCTAGGGAGTAAAAATAAGTCTTTAAACTGGATTTAAAAGCATCTAGTGATGGAGAGACCCTGATGTTCAAAGGTAGACTGTACCAGAGCTTTGGGGCGACTACAGAAAAAGCTCGATCAGCTTTTGATTTACAACGTGGACAAGGGACAGATAAAAGTAACTGACCACAAGATCTTAGTGACCTGGAGGCTGTATGGTGTAATAAGATCACAAATATAATCCGGGGCCGAATTGTGCAGTGCCCTGGCCTGTATGTGAAAGAAGGATCTTAAAATCGACAAAATTTTATTGGGAGCCGTGCAGAGAGGCAAGGACAGGGGAGATATGATCTCTTTTCTAGGACGGGGGATATGATCCCTTTTCGTGATAGACTACGTCTATCACATAGTTTCTCACTCATAAATACATTCATGTGCTCAGAAGTCGTATGATATATTTCGCAGCTCGACTTGAAGGGCACATAAATGAAACATCTCAGTAGCTCATGCAAGGCATTTCTGTTTTATCTTTATGCAATCAAAACATTTTACAGAACACAGAAGGTTTTAAAGGTTTATACAAAGGTACAAAAGTTGTCACTGGGGCGGTACCTTTTTAAATGGTACACTTTTGTACCTAAAGGGTGCATATTAGTACCTAAAGTGTACATATTAGTACCTAAAAGGAGCAAAAGTGTACCTTTTGAAAAGGTAGGGTACAATGGGGATAAAAGGCTCCTTTGATTGTATTTTCCTCTAAACCACTAGATGGTACAAGAACTTGCCTCAGCGCTTTTCAAAACATCCGCTGATCAAGATGCATGTGGAAATTTGTCAGATCTTTGATGCCATCGCGGGCAGCAACGCAAAGTAGGGGTGCACCGATCCGACTTTTTCAGTCCCGATACCGATGCCTGGGCTTTGTGTATCTATCGATACCCGATACCGATCCGATACTATTGTTGAATTAATAATAAACGGCATATCTTCCACCTTATACCTTCCTTGAAGAGACTAAAGGCACCAGACTTTACTAACTAAACATAACTAAGACAAAATAACAGATGCATGTAAAGTGTTGAATTCTTATTTATTTAAAAAACAATTGTGCATTCAAATCTAAAATAGAATGTAATCAAACTTCTTTAAATAAATAAAATGTAGCAGTGGAAACAAAAAACAGTCAAACATACAATAGTAATCTGACAGTTACCAAACATTTTTTACACTACAGATAATTGTTTTGGTATATAATCATATTAATATTAAAAAGTAGCATTACAAATTAACAAATGGTCTTAATTTTCTGACATATGCAATTTAATAAAAATGATCAGCTAGCTAATAACAACTTCGTTCAGGTTTCACCTCACTCCTGTCTAAATGATTGTAGGCTAGGCCTATTTATTTTACTACACATTGTCAACAGAAATGAGCTGAAATACTGTTGATAATTAAAAATAATTCTTACTACCCACTCTTGCTTAATTGGGTAAGCACACTTGTGTTCTCATTTCAGATGCGTTCTGAGTAAATTAATAAACTGATTCATGAGTTCAGTGTTGGACAGATCAGTTGTTCTAACCAGTCGTTAAAATGATTCGGTTCAAAGGAGTCATTAGGTCACGAATCGGACATTATCAGACGCGTTGTGTGCGAATCCCGTCTGTTAGAACATCGCGAAAGATGTCAACACACAGAAAACACTTCATAACTGAATATAATTTGTCTCCCGTTTATTGAAAGTATGCTTTGTCAGCTGGGCAGAGAAGAGTCAACATTTTTTGAGCGCAATTCACACCCAGCGGTAATTCAAGGACAAAATTGTCCAAAACACTGATTATTTTGAAGACCCAGAGAGCGCGCGTGGGGGAGGAGCTCTGATCGCTCTCTCTGTCACTCAGTCCCAAGCGCAGCATCTGTTCTACATCACAATAACTCATCAAATTAGGCTTTGGCGGCCGTCAAAAAATGTTTACTGCAGGAAAAACCCTGACTTTGCAGTAATACCACCTCCCCTCGAAACATTTAAGTTACTTTGCAGACATTGCAAACAGCCCACCAACTAGTTGGCGTGGCAAGCGTGAAATATCTCCTCCACACAGCCGACTCTCTGGCTCGCTCCATGTTGCTTCTAGCATGCGGCACACATGAAGCTGACGAATGACGTAGGTTCTGCTGCGACGAAAAAAAACACCTGGATCGGCTTGTGGATCTGTTCATTTTTCCGATCCCCGATCCAGCTATTTTGTCAGTATCGCGGCCGATATCCGATCCTAATATCGGATCGGTGCACCCCTAACGCAAAGTTAATTCTGAACTAATTTGATCTAATATTTGATGTTTTTAAAAATGTTGTAGATTAATTGTAGGCATTAGTGGAAAAAGGCACCCCTGATTAGCTGACTTTTCCATTTGTTGACATGGCATGGTTATATTCAGATGGTAAGTATTATATATTAAGTTGGGTGTCAAATATGATATTAATCCGATCGGTAACACTTTATAGTAAGGTTAATTAGCTAACATAGTTACCTAGTTAAAATTAACTAATAATGAACTGCGCTTGTATAAAGCATTTATTGATCTTTGTCAATGTTAATTTCAACATGTACTAATGCATTATTAAAAATCTTGTAACATTAGTTAATGCACTGTGAACTAAAGCCGCGTTTCCACCGCAGGAACTTTCCCCAGGAACTAGGAACTTTGGGGTGGTACTCGGTGTGTTTCGACCGCAGAAACCAGGGTCTAAATGAAGTTCCGGGTAAATATTTCCCCCTCCAAACGGCCCTGCTCGTGAGTTAGTACTTTTTCAAAGTTCAGAAACTTTCGGGGGTGGGACTGGGCGCTGAACATGCTGATTGGTTGAGCTCACGCAGCATTTTATTTCAACCGGCATTTTTAAAAGTCTTTCGCGAGGTTCGTTCTGCGTTCAGTAAATATCAGTCTTGCTCTTTCTGTCCGATGGCGCGCGTTCGTCTCAGCCATCTCACGGTCAATGTCCGTAATGGCTGATAACATACGTTGTCATTTTAAATCTAGCTTTATGAGCTTTCAGAATATGCTTTAGTATCAGTGCTTGTCTCTTTTCCACCATTTTGTTAATTACCTCTTTAGTAAACCAATACAGCAAAACCAGCACAGCTTCCATCTCCTCCGTACTTGTTATTGTTGCAGACAGTGTCGTACAAAAATGATTACTGTCCATCTCTGACTGGGAGGACCAGTCGCGCGCAGTCTTACGTTACTGGGCTTATTTGCCTAATCTTCACGGTACTTTAGACCGCAGTGTAAACGCAGACAGTAGCAGGTCTGGGGGGGGGGGGTTCCTGGTACAAATTGTTCCGGGTAATTTCGGGGGAAACAGGGCTTAACATGAACAAACCATGAACAGCTGTATTTTTAGGGTTACTTCAGTGATTTAGCATTAGGCTTTGTATCAGTAGAAACCCTGTAGTATATTTGAATTATGGTACTTTCCCCCGTCATATCCCCCTGAGACGAGAGAATTATGCATTTTATTTCTGGAAAAAATCGTCCGATGACACATTGTCACAGGGTGTTTTGGTGTTGGTTCATGTTCATTGTTCTTGGTTCTGTTTTGTTTATCATGTTCATGGTTATGTTTGAGTTTGTCATGTTCACAGTCTTGTCATGCACTTCCTGGTCTTGTCATGTGACTCCCATGCCCTCATGTGATCTTGTGTCTTGTCCTGTCATTGGTTCATTGTTTAATCACTGTTCACAGGTGTCACTTGTCTTGTCATTTGTCTATGTGTATGTGGCGAGCAGCGAGGCCGAGGGACCGCGAGGGCGGGACGAGGCGGCGCTCATCAGAGAGGATGAGCGCCAGCTGTGAGCCAGCGATCTCGGCTCTCGCAGAGGAGTGAGGGACTATAAAGGACGAGCGACGACATTGAGGGACGAGAGAGGACCAGGCCTGGACGTTTTTGTTAGGTGCACGCTGCAGTCGTCCGCGAGGGGCTGCAGCTTTTTATTTTCATTTTATGTTTGTGTGTGTAGGCGACAGTCGACCGTGAGGGGCTGTCGCCGCCATTTTATTTTTGTGTTTCTTTTATATTAAATACTTTGATTGTTCGCCGGTTCCCGCCTCCTTCTTCCCGTACAAACATACTTTACTACAGTGTATTTAAGCCCTCATGTTTGCCATGTGTCTTTGTCTGATATTGATTGTTGTAACCTGCTGTTGGTGAGTTTTTGTTTAGCCATGCCATGACTTTGTTTTATGTTTTGCCAAGTTAAGCCAAGTCTTTGTTTTAAGTTCCGTTTATTATAAATAAAGAACTGCACATGGGTTCAGCAACTTGCCTCCAGTGGATACTGTGTGACACGCATATATCGTCATTTTGTGTCACCGGAGGTTTTTTTGGCCAGAGGCTAAAAACTACAGCCAGTAGAGGGAGCTAGTTCCGCATGTCTTCAACCCGCCCACAAGGGTGGGATCTCGCTCTCAGAATAGGTGTGTTCGACATCGGCTGCGGCCGGATTCAACTGATCGGCGAGAGTAGCCGCGTGCAGGCGGGGAGGAGCTGCAAACGGAGATGTGAAGTCGGACACTTTCTGCTTCCCGTAGTGACGCTCGCGCTGTGTTTGCATACTTTATCAGCTGAAGTGAAATAAATGCAATATTTGGCAATACACAGATGTTTCAGAGACATTATTGTCATGTAATACTTTGTGTACTGCTTAATACAGCGTGTGTTTGTACAAGAATAAAGTTCAACATATAAGCCTACACTATCAATGAAGTGGGGTTTACGTTTTTAATCAGTTTTATTTTGATAAACATGACAATATAACATCGCGACTACATGAAAGGAGGTTTTACTGTTATAAAAAACAGTGCGCGTTAGTGGAGCTGAAGGTTTTAGAATAAACACGAAACACACGTGATCGCTGTCATGCGGTGAATCTGGCCAATCGAGGAACAGCTGTGTCGTCATCAGAGTCCGTGCAGCCTCCTGCAGCTGCTCTGTAGAAACTGCACCGGCTGTATCAGCCGACTGCTCTCGAATCGCTCTCGCGGCACTTTGTTGACATACGTCACTGTCACGTGGCGTCGGCGCTGCCTCAAGTCGGACAAAATTTCTAACCGGCATGCACCGCTTCAAGTCAGCCGCCGATCGGTCTGCGCATCGCTGGGTGAAGTCGAACAAGCCTAATGTAAATGCGCTTGGCTCGGGCATTCATAACCATGAGTGTTTCAACTTTTCAATGAATTCCTATCAAAGTTTAGCTTTCCATATGCGATCAGAAAACGCACCAGACTGGACACGCACTGAGAATGACTGTCGCGCTTTGTCTCGTGCTGAATAAAGATCGGACTCCTGCTGCGTTTGTCCTGTGACTTTCGTTCGGCTCACTCACACTTGAAAATGCACGTTCAGTTTTTCATTGTAGTGTTTATTCTCTAACTGAATGAAATTATTGTATTATTATGAAGATCAAAACGACGTTGGGGGCGGTGTAGGGAGTGGCCTCGTAGGGCAGCGAAGCAAGTGCATTCTGGGAGTTGTTGTCTTTCATCCACATGAGACAAAAATACATTTTCTGCCTTTTCTCAGTCTAGAAGGCACCAAATTCAAAAATAACTTAACATTTCTACTACATGAATGACAGTTTAAATACACATTCATCTTCCCAGCACTGAAGTGCCCCTTTAACTAACGTTAACAAAGATTAACTAATGCTGAACAGAGGTGTTGTTCATGGTTAGTTCATGATAACTAATGCATTAACTAATGTTAACTAATACAAGTAGTTATACTTATTGTAAAGTGTTACCATCATATCATATAATAAAATATAATTTTTAATTTAAAAATACATTATTATGTACGGAGCCACGCACATGACATGCAGGAAAAAATAGTAGGCTAAATCGTGAGTACGATTTACTATTTCATTCCCTCGATTTGCTAAATGCACGATTTAGCAAATCGAGGGAAAGAAATAGTAAATTGTGCGCATGATTTATAAATCAAGGAAACGAATTAGTAAATCATGCGCACAATTGACTTTTTTTTCTAGCACGTCATGTGCAGGGCTCTATAATTATGGGACCTCCTTCAATGCTTACAGAATCTTTACTTTTTCAAATTAATTTGTTTCTGTATTTTTTATATATATTTCTATATTAACATGTTTTAATGACAGCATATTTACTGAACAAAAATGAAAACAGAAAATAGTGCAAACTTTGCTAAAGTGATTGTTTTGAACAAGTATTAACTATACATTATTAAAAACATATTATTTTAGCTGAAGTATTTGTATCAATACTTTTCGCCTTTTGCCGCATGAGCCTTTTACCCTGTGTGTGTGAGGAGTAAAAGGCCCCCATCGCCACCTTATACATTTATAAGATTTTTAAACAAAAAATAAACCACTTTTATTATTTATTTACACACAAAATCTGTTGCTCCATAAATGTTCAATACAAACTTTTTTTCTTCCTGCTATACACTATGGGAGTAATTTTTCTTAAGGTGTGCCTCTAGCGCTGTTGTACTGTCCCAGTGGCTATATATAGTAAATAAAATACACCTAACTCTCATGCAGACAATTCATTATGGTTTAATCCTCCACCGTGTCTTGAATGAAATATAATTGAAAAGCTAAAGAGACATGAGGAGAGCTATGTGTAGATTTTAATTGGTTTGGAGGAAACGCAAGCGGAAGGGCTCCTCGGGCTGTTTCAAATGAATCACGTATGAACCAACTGTGTGTGTGTGTATGTGTGTATGATCATCTTAAGCATCAGCTCAATGGACTGATTCAGTTGCCAATTAGCACATTACAGCTAACAGATGGCCACTATCAAAAAGTAATTAAATGGTGTTCTTTTTATTAAGAGTGGACTGAAAATGCAATACCAATCATCAGAGCAGATTTTTTTGCATCTATATTCGTTCACTTATTTGTTAACTACTATAACATCAATTTCCTAAAGCACTGATGCCAGTGGTGAATGTCGTCAATCATGGTGTAGATGCAATGAGAGATAATGTGGCTCAGTCTTAGACACATTCAGTTTCCTCCAATGGTCTGCAATACGTAATATAACTAATGACTTAGCATCACTGACTGATGAAGGTCTTTTTAAGTCTGGGAATCCTATAGACTTTTAAGCGATATAGATTAATCATTGCCACTGAGCTCATTCCCCTGGCCTCTAGAGGCGCACTGGGGACTGGTGCTGGGGACTGGTGCTGGAGACTGCGGTCTTTAGTCACACCTAGGTCTCTTTAGGGCTTTTCACATTTGAAATTAGGGCCGTCGCTAGTGGGGTCAAAGGTGATTCTAGGGGGCCCCTTCGATTTCATTCGAGAATAAAATTGGGGACAGTCTGGGAATTACATTTTCAGACTCCAGAACGCGATTTCAACTTGGGGCGAAACCCAGCACATCCGGAGCAGGGTTTCATAACCCAGGGTAAAAAGTAGTGCTAATCCCGCTTCTTAATTACAAGTGTGAAACCTGTCTTTACCCAGGGTTAAAAATTATCAATAACCCGGGGTTATTGTGCACATTGTATATAAACAGTAAATTCATAATTTGAGAGGAAAAATCTCAAATGCTGACAGAAAACGCAAGAGATGAAGAGACTGTTTAATCTTGACAGTACAGTCGGCAATATGAGGATGCGTAATGCCAGAGCTTTTATGCAAACAGGTCGCTTGCTGCGTTCATCCAATCAGTGATACTGACCCCGCAAATATGCAAATATGTTAACATTAACCCAGGGTTTAGGAATGTACAATGTGAAACATCAGCTTATGAATACCCAGGATTAATTGTTAATGAGCAGGTTGAAACGTGAAGCAAGATAACTCAGGATTTAGTTTACCTGGGGTTTAGAATGACCCAGGTTTAACTATTTCAAGTGTGAAAAGCCCCTAATGTCTGTCTAGATGTAAGAAAAACTTATTATCAAGTAAAGTCACTTCATTTACATTTTTGTGATTATTAAACTTACATTTGTGTCTGGATGTGGTTAAAGACCATGGTATGATTAGCTAATCAAATGTAATGTAATGACATTTAACGCAACCTCAATTAGCAAACATAACCATAGAAGATGTAACTGTGAAAAGAGCTGTTCATGTGTTTCTTTTGTTCGGGTCTACCGCACATTCCTGCTGTACTGGTCTCTGCTATGATACTTTCCCTCCAGGGACCATTTCAGTAAATATTGTCTGAAAATAGGCTGAGATGAAGCCTGCAGTATGATTTCTTTGAGGCTGAGATGGGAAGGAGATGTTCACTTGTTATTTGGCGGTAGGTCGATAAAAATAGAAAATAAATATATTCTCTCCTGTCACACTGCACTCTAGACAGCCACTGACAAGAGAAGAAAGGCTGTAATGGAAAGATTGTGTTCTTTTGTTTAAAAATGGCCTAAAAGGATTAGTTCACCCAAAAATGAAAATTCTGTCATCATTGTACTCACCCTTATTTTGAGCATCAACGGATATTCTGGGATACACTGGATTGTTACATCTGACCCAAGATCTGGGTTACACAAAAACTACCCAAACACTGGGTTGTTACGTCTGACCCAGGATCTGGGTAATACAGAAACGACCCAAACACTGGGTTGTTACATCTGACCCAGGATCTGTGTAACACAAAACTACCCAAACACTGGGTTGTTATGTCTGACCCAAGATCTGTGTAACACAAAACTACCCAAACACTGGGTTGTTACGTCTGACCCAGGATCTGGGTAACACAAAAACTACCCAAACACTGGGTTGTTACATCTGACCCAGGATCTGGGTAATACAAAAACTACCCAAACACTGGGTTGTTACGTCTGACCCAGGATCTGGGTAACACAAAAACTACCCAAACACTGGGTTGTTACGTCTGACCCAGGATCTGGGTAATACAGAAACTACCCAAACACTGGGTTGTTACGTCTGACCCAGGATCTGGGTAACACAAAAACTACCCAAACACTGGGTTGTTATGTCTGGCCCAGGATCTGGGTTACACAAAAACTACCCAAACACTGGGTTGTTACGTCTGACCCAGGATCTGGGTAATACAGAAACTACCCAAACACTGGGTTGTTATGTCTGGCCCAGGATCTGGGTTACACAAAAACTACCCAAACACTGGGTTGTTACGTCTGACCCAGGATCTGTGTTACACAAAAACTACCCAAACACTGGGTTGTTATGTCTGGCCCAGGATCTGGGTAACACAAAAACTACCCAAACACTGGGTTGTTACGTCTGTCCCAGGATCTGTGTTACACAAAAACTACCCAAACACTGGGTTGCTACATCTGACCCAGGATCTGTGTAACACAAAAACTACCCAAACACTGGGTTGTTACATCTGACCCAGGATCTGGGTAATACAAAAACTACCCAAACACTGGGTTGTTACGTCTGACCCAGGATCTGGGTAACACAAAAACTACCCAAACACTGGGTTGTTACGTCTGACCCAGGATCTGGGTAACACAAAAACTACCCAAACACTGGGTTGTTACGTCTGACCCAGGATCTGGGTAATACAGAAACTACCCAAACACTGGGTTGTTACGTCTGACCCAGGATCTGGGTAACACAAAAACTACCCAAACACTGGGTTGTTACGTCTGACCCAGGATCTGGGTAACACAAAAACTACCCAAACACTGGGTTGTTACGTCTGACCCAGGATCTGGGTAACACAAAAACTACCCAAACACTGAAAACATAACCCCCAATTTTTTTAGAGTGTGTATTTACTGCTAACTTCTGGGAACTATTGAGAGGGTCCATGATTCACCATTGCTGTATAAAAATAAAATAAAATAAAATAAACTGTCCATTGGAGTGAACGGGGTTGACGCAACTTATTAAAAAATATGTGAATAAAAACCTAAATTCAATCTGTTCATCATATAAGGCGATCGAGTCTCTTCAGAGAATTTGGACTAAACCGCTCAATCGATATGGATTAGTTTTACATTCTCTTTATAAACTTCTTGAAGCGTCAAAATGGGAGTTGCTTGGACTGTCAATGAAGGGACAGAAAGCTTACATTTTTCTCTCAAGATTTTGTTTAAAAATATCTTCTTTTGTCTTTCGAAGATGAATGAACGTCTTACTAGTTTGGAACGACATGAGGGTGAATAAATGATGACAGCATTTTCATTTTTGGGTGAACTAACCCTTTACGTCTCAACTTTAAATATATGATAACATGTTATAGGCAGTTTTAAGTACACTTCGTTTTAATGTCATATAATTTAAAAATGTACAAAATTTGTTGACTTCTTACTATATTATTTATTGTCCATCTTTTATAGTCTGCAATTACAGACTTAATGACTCTCTCAAAGTCTCTTAAAAATAGTGTTCAATTTTAGTGATGGTGGAGGAGTCCATAAAAAGATCCTTTTTGTCTCATAATTATAACTTTTTCAAATTTTGGTCATGAGACTGAAAACCTCTTATTCTCCAATGTCACAAATTGCGCACATATAAATTTCTTCATGATTGCACTCTTAATTATCATTTTCTTTCTCTCTGTGATGTCTAGATGGAGGTGGAGGAGAGGAAACAGAATATCTGCATCTCTTTTTCCCATTCCCTCAGGGCAGCAAACAGAACAGCATGGAGCTCTTCAGAGATGGATGGATGAAATGTTTCCACAAGCAATCCAGCTTCCTTCTCAAAGTGCTGTTATTGGACCTTCTTGATAGTGATTTCAAGTCATTAAATCACACACATGCATGTTTACACAGTGTGAATGTTATTTTTCATCTATAGCTGTGAGATGTGGCATTGCTGAGAGCAAACAGGGCATGAAAAATATATCTGAGTAATGCAACATATGCAACAACACTAACAGCAAATTTCAGTCTAATATTGTTTCATTGAAGCCTAATGCATTGCACACTAGCACATTAAAAAGTGTGTGCTGTTGCAATTGTGTCTTATCCGTTTATTTATATAAGATGTATGATATTTTTCCGCATTTCTGATTTCGAATCTCAAATTGTGACTTTCTCAAAATTACACCTAAACTAATGATCAAAAAAGGAGCTTATTGTAATTCCAAGTTTATATTTTGCATATGCAACGGACCCACTTTATATTAGGTGGCCTTAACTACATTTTAATTAATCATTTGATACATTGCACTTATTGTGTACATACATGTTTTTACATTGTACTTACATTTTAAAAATACCTGCATGTAGTTACATCTGTAATTAATTTCTGTAGTTACATTTGTAATTACACAGTTGACACTTCCCTCACACCAAACCCTACCCTTAAACTTACCCACACCACCACACCTGTCCCTAACTCTACCCATATCCCACCTCAATATCAGTAAAGGTGTTTTGCAATACAATTTGAACACAGTAAGTACATAGTACTCAAGGCCACCTAATATAAAGTGGGGCCAATGCAACTTATCAAGTGACTAGTAAAAAGTAATAATGTTTCATTTGATAACGTGAACTTAAATTTAACAATACTTCTATGGCATTTATTAATATTAGTCAATGCTAATCTTAACATTTACGGATACATTTTTAAGATCAAAAGTTGTATATGTTAACATTGGTTAATGCACTGTGAACTAACATGAAAATTAATATTTTTATCTAACATTAATAATTAAGGTTAATAAATGCTGTAATATACACTCACCTAAAGTATTATTAGGAACACCATACTAATACTGTGTTTGACCCCCTTTCACCTTCAGAACTGCCTTAATTCTACGTGGCATTGATTCAACAAGGTGCTGAAAGCATTCTTTAGAAATGTTGGCCCATATTGATAGGACAGCATCTTGCAGTTGATGGAGATTTGTGGGATGCACATCCAGGGCACGAAGCTCCCGTTCCACCACATCCCAAAGATGCTCTATTGGGTTGAGATCTGGGGACTGTGGGGGCCATTTTAGTACAGTGAACTCATTGTCATGTTCAAGAAACCAATTTGAAACGATTCGAGCTTTGTGACATGGTGCATTATCCTGCTGGAAGTAGCCATCAGAGGATGGGTACATGGTGGTCATAAAGGGATGGACATGGTCAGAAACAATGCTCAGGTAGGCCGTGGCACGATGCCCAATTGGCACCAAGGGGCCTAAAGTGTGCCAAGAAAACATCCCCCACACCATTACACCACCACCACCAGCCTGCACAGTAACAAGGCATGATGGATCCATGTTCTCATTCTGTTTACGCCAAATTCTGACTCTACCATTGTCGAAAAATTATCTTCACAAATGATAATTCTTGACCAAGGATTTATTGATTTCAGAAGAGGCTTTATTCACACCAAACACAGCAATGAAGCCGGAGGGCCGTCAGCCATCGGCCCTCCTGCTACTTGACTTTTCTGTCATATAAATACCATAGTTGTCTTCCTAATATGGTAAACACCACCCCACCTGGCTCTGGCTCACACATGGCCACATTCTAAGTTCTAATTCTGTTCCTGTCCTTCTAAAGGGCATTCTCAAAGTCAGCACACTTTTTTAAACACAGTCAGCAACCATTTGACCACCCTTGAAACATCATTACACATTTGAACATAATAGTGTCTTTTCATTAGCCATAAAATGCTAATATTTACATAATAAAATCTTCTACACCATCTGAATGTCTCAACAGAAATCGAGACTCATCAGACCAGGCAACATTTTTCCAGTCTTCAACTGTCCAATTTTGGTGAGCTCGTGCAAATTGTAGCCTCTTTTTCCTATTTGTAGTGGAGATGAGTGGTACCCGGTGGGGTCTTCTGCTGTTGTAGCCCATCCGCCTCAAGGTTGTGCATGTTGTGGCTTCACAAATGCTTTGCTGCATACCTCGGTTGTAACGAGTGGTTATTTCAGTCAAAGTTGCTCTTCTATCAGCTTGAATCAGTCGGCCCATTCTTCTCTGACCTCTAACATCAACAAGGTATTTTCGCCCACAGGACTGCTGCATACTGGATGTTTTTCCCTTTTCACACCATTCTTTGTAAACCCTAGAAATGGTTGTGCGTGAAAATCCCAGTAATTGAGCAGATTGTGAAATACTCAGACCGGCCCGTCTGGCACCAACAACCATGCCACGCTCAAAATTGCTTAAATCACCTTTCTTTCCCATTCTGACATTCAGTTTGGAGTTCAGGAGATTGTCTTGACCAGGACCACACCCCTAAATGCATTGAAGCAACTGCCATGTGATTGGTTGATTAGATAATTGCATTCATGAGAAATTGAACAGGTGTTCCTAATAATCCTTTAGGTGAGTGTATATATATATATATAATATTGCTAGTTCATTATAAGATCATGTTAGTTAAAGGTGCACTATGTTAAAAAGAAATTCAGTAAAATATCAAAAAATCATTAGGCCAGTGTTATATATTTTGTTCAGTTGAGTACTACATTATCCCAAATGTTTCCAACTATTTGTAAATCGTGAGAAAACTGTTATTTTAACCAAGGAACCGGGACGTGTGAGGAGTTGCCTGTCAATTGTGTCATATCTGTGTTAGCCTTGGTTTCTGGTTTTATTCTGCAGAAACGCTTTACTCTCACTGCAGTGTGCAACAAGTGTCATAGCAGCCGCCGAGCAAATGCACAGAGTAACGTCATAACATCATTTTCAACACACTCAAATGTATCTAATATGATAAACAGAGCTGCGTTACCTCATACTCATGACCGGAAAAGCGGAAATGGCGCCGGCGACTGTGATATAATAAAAGTCCCGCTGCTCGCGAGGCGTGTGTTGTGTTCATCTTATTAACAATCGCTCCAGCGGCCTTGCTCAGCTCCACAACACTCAGTCCTGCTCTGCTTCATACTACAGTAACGTTAATAATCGTATCCATGAACATGATTTCTGCCCGAGTCCTATCACGATTCTTTCCCACCGGCTGTGAGGTGAAGACCACGTCCCAAGATTCTGCACTCAAACTTGGCGTCATCAAACTACACCTTTGTTTTGAATAGGGGACGGAAAAGTTACATAGTGCACCTTTAATGCAGCTACAAATGAGACCTTATTGTAAAGTGTTACCAAAATGATGTGGTAGAAGTAGATCTGCAGTGTATAACAATAAATTGTTGCAAACACAATAAATAAATCACTGTAAAATTTGCACAGTTGCAATAATTAAAAGAATGACAGTAACAACAATGACAAAAGTGAAATGATGCATTCAGAATTAGCCATAATCTATAGCAGCACATCAGTCACCTTTCTCTAAAATTAATAATATGTGCATGTTTCAAAAGTTTTACTTTTCTTTTTTCCCACTCTCAGTCGGACACGAAGCCGGAGGAACAGGAACATTAATATGAGCACACTGAGCCGAATTGAAAGAGGAGAAGAAGTTTGCAGAGTCATGAGGAATTTGTTGCTGATGTTTCTGTTCTCGGATTGAAAGTTAAATAAATGAAACCTCCAGCTTGTCACTTTTTCTATTACTTTCTCTCCCCAGACAAACATGAGCTTATCATGTTTTTAACTCTGTTGTCCAATATATGCAATTATCTGGCTGCTACATATTCAGCTGTAGCTCTGGAAAGATTAAATGTAATACTGTAAATCCATGCTGCAAAAGATGCAGTTTTTTCAAGTTTAGCACAAACTAGTTTTAAGAAACATTTTGCAATGCCACTTTTTTATATTTGTATTTGCAGAGAAAGGACTATATACTATATATACACACACCAATCAGGCATAACATTATGACTTGACTTAGTCAACACTATGACTTATGATTATGTTGGTCTTCCTTTTACTGCCAAAACAGCCCTGACCCGTCGAGGCATGGACTCCACAAGACCCCTGAAGATGTGCTTTTGTATCTGGCACCAAGATGTTAGCAGCAGATCCTTTAAGTCCTGTTAGTTAGGAGGTGGGGCCTCCATGGATCGGACTTGTTTGTTCAGCACATCCCTGAGTTGCTCGATTGGATTGAGATCTGGAGAATTTGGAGGCCAAGTCAACACCTCAAACTTGTGCTCCTCAAACCATTCCTGAACCATTTGTTGCTTTGTGGCAGGGCACATTATCTGCTGAAAGAGCCACAGCCACTAGGGAATACCGTTTCCATGAAAGGGTGTGCATGGTCTGCAACAGTGCTTAGGTAGGTGGTACGTGTCAAAGGAACATCCACATGGATGGCAGGACCCAAGGTTTCCCAGCAGAACGTTTCCCAACGCATCACACTGTCTCCACTGGCTTGCCTTCTTCCCATAGTGCATCCTGGTGCCATGTGTTCCCCAGATCATCCACGTGATGTAAAAGAAAACGTGATTCATCAGACCAGGCCACCTTCTTCCATCGCTCCGTGGTCCAAGTCTCATGGTCACGTGCCCACTGTTGATGCTTTCGGCGGTGGACAGGGGTCAGCATGGGCACCCTGACTGGTCTGCGGCTATGCAGCCCCATACGCAACAAACTGTGATGCACTGTGTATTCTGACTAGGGATGGGTACCGAAACCCGGTATTAAATGAGCCCCAGTGCTAAATTAGGAAAGAACACATTATCGATAAGCTCTGACGCTATCGGTTCTGCTGTCAGTACTGGAGAAATTAAGAAAATACACATATCCTATTATTTATTATTGACGTTATATTGCAAATTCTATATTGCCAGCCGTTTCTATATGCAATCATATTAAACCACATGTTACATTTTTGCTATTCTCGATCTAGAAGAGAGAGCGATCTCCTGCTTAATGAGTGACGCCAACAAAAGTTTAATCTGGTTACACTTCAGGCCTGTGATATTAATACAATTTTATTTTCGATTTTGGTTGCCAAGGATTATAAAAAGCAGATATGATGTAAAACTATTAAAAACTTGCCGAGTTCCGTCTTGTGCAACTTTCTTCCCTTCACAGCTGTGAGCATTGGTTCCCCCTAAACCCCAAACTTAACGTCAGAATCAACACAATCAGTGATTATTGTAAAATGCAGTCTCTACTGTTGCTAAATTGCCGGTTGTGTTTGATAATAAATAGAGCTATTAAAAGCACAATAATCCATGGAAGAGACGCTGTTTCCAACTTCAAGGCGGCTTATGCATGTGCGCTTCGAAACCGACCACAATAGGCATACTTCGTTAGGCTTCATGTGTCCGTCTAAACCATCAAATTCACACAACAAATAGAAATAGCCTATGTCAAAATGACCGCTTGGAGAGTATTCACTTAAACACAGTTTATGACTTAAATGGGCGTTAATAGTTGGGAGAAAATATTATGTGTAATATTAGATCTGCATTTGGTCTTGAAGGGGCAGCAGGTTTATTATTCTAATTCTAATTATTCTAATAAACCTGCTGATCATTGCGCTTTTAATGGGAATCAAACAACAAAAGGCGAAGAGAAAGATACTTCTGTCAGGGTCTGGGTTGCTTCTCTGTTCTCTCTCTCACACACACACACACACACACACACACACACTCACAGGGGTGTTTTTGTGAAATGTGGGGACATTCCATAGGCGTAATGGTTTTTATACCGTACAAACCGTTATTTCTATCCCCCTACACCGCCCCGACCCCTAAACTTAACCCTAACAGGAGACTGTGCAGTTTACTGTCTGTGAAAAAAAACTCATTCTGTGTGATTTATAAGCATTTTGAAAAGTGAGGACATGGGGAACGTCCTCATATTTCACCCTCTTTTTGTAATACCTATGTCATACCCATGTCATTATACACATTTGTGTCCTGATATTTCACAAAAACATGCCCACACACACACACACACACACACACACACACACACACACACACACACACACACACACACACACTCATTGACACACATCTCACTGCACACACACACACCTTCATGTTTTCACTCTGTCATCACCTGTTGATCATCACAATCAGCGCTGTTACTTGTCTTGTCTACTTCTGGTGTTCGTGCTCTCGTTCTGTGTCAGATTATTGTGTGAGTAACACGCTCTCATTTTGTCTGTTAGATGTCTTACCGTTTCTTGTCTTGTGTAACAGCATTCGCCTTAGTGTGTCCTGTCTCCTGTTACCTGCTGTGGTGAGCCTCATCTAACGTTTACTCTGCTCAAGCTGCTTTCTACAAGGACTAATTCCAAAAGACTTTCTGTTCAATGTTATTGATAGGTTTTTATGTACATCTCAGCATTAACCCTTTAGTTAATCACCCACATTATCCTCATTATTTTAATCCTCTTCATATGAATATAAGTGTGGCCTTCTTTCCTTTGTCTTAGCTCTCTCTCTCTCTCTCTCTCTCTCTCTCTCTCTCTCTCTCTCTCTCTCTCTCTCCGTCTCTTGAAGTGGAACAGACCCTAGACATATGGTTTCAATAAGAAGGCTCTTTTGGGTCTCATGGTGGAATGGTGGAAAGTTTCTCTATTCTTTGCATTTAGGAGAGTTGCAGGATCTCAGTGTTCTCCTGGTGGAAATAATGATTACCAGATGTGTTGTATACATTATACTGATATCACGTGGCTCACATTCTTATACCATGATATATATATGATGTAATTATTTTCCATTGGTTGAATCCATAGTACGTCTCTTTTCTTTTGCATATATATTTGAAATCCTTTGTTCAATAAATCGAAGATTTTCCTTCCCTCAGATCTGAGCAGTCATTGTCTTTGAATCACCGAGAAATGCTGAGAAGGGCACTAGACGGGACAAGATATAATTGAGACTTATCAGTTATCTATCCTGACAAAGTATCCACTGTGAAGCTGTCTTCCTGGAGAGCGTCTTTTGTGTTCCAGTTCTGTGCATTCTTTGGCTCTGAGCTTAACTATACATTTTTGTATTAATTTATTAACATTTCTAATCTTACAAGTGAGTCTTTAAACTTACCAGAACAGTACATTACACAAGAAAAGGTCAATACGTCTCTTAAAATATCAGATAAGGTAAGGTTAAGGTCAGGATGGGGTTAATTCTTGTTTTAAAATGTCATATGACTCCTCAAAAACACACCGATATTTACGAATTAATTATAATAATAATATGGAAAAAACATTTATTGAAAATTGTATACTAAAAATGTGGTTTCTATAAAATTAGCATGTGTGTTTTAACCTACATTTTAAAAAATATGGATTCTTTTTTTTTTTGTGGACACTTAAATGTCAGTCTCTTTATCTCCCACTGACCTCTGAACTCATGTCATCTTTATTTCTGCTCTCATTTGTTTCTTCTGGGAGAGTGTACATTTAAAGATCCAGCAAAACCCTTTTCTTTCCGGAGTTATACATTATACTGTTGTTATAGAGAATATAATTTCAATTCATGCATCTTTAAAAAAAAAAATAGTCCTGATATTTTTGCCCATATAGTGTATATATACTATTATATATAGACATATACATACTGATGAGCCACAAACATTATAAACAGTCACAGCTGAAGTGAATATCATTGATCATCTCCTAACAAAGCCAAATATTAAGGCCTGGGAAAACATTCAGTTCTCGTAATCAACGGGTTGGATGCAGGAGAAATTGGCAGGAATAAAGATCTGAGTGACTTTGACAAGGGCCAAATTGTTATGGCAAGACGACTGGGACAGAGCATCTCAGAAACAGACATGTACGAGTGCGCCATTTACCTAGGGAAGTGTTTAGGGATGAACCGAAATGAAAATTCTGGGCCAAAACTGAAAATTCAGGATGGTCTTGGCCGAAAACCGAAATTATTACACAAACAACATGTAGTTACAAATAAAAGAGGCAACGTAATACCTTAAACCAGTTGTGGTGACTGACTTTCTCCAGTTCAATCCGCTCCTTTGGGTCGATCTGCAGACAATGGCAAATAAAATTCTGTGGAGAAAGATGTGAGAGATGTGAAAGATGACTAAAACTTCAAAAGACCAGCATATATTAAGCCACTAAGCTCAGATGTTACTTTTCCTGCATTGTTGCTTTGTTCTATCTAGTAAGATTCCAAATTTACATTGTCATTTGCTGAAATAAAGATTTCACCATGTGACAAGCCATCTTTGGTCCAGATGTTATCTTTGATCTTACACTGTAAAAATTATCATGATTTTAACGGGAAAAGACTGTAAAAATGCTATGGTGAAAAACAGTTAATTGGTTAATTAACTTAACAGAAAGTTTCCGTACTATATACGGTGAATAACTGTAATATATGTAACCTATACATTGAATTAAATTTTACAGTAAAATACCATAAAATGTACAGTTTTTGGAAGTGAAAAAGAACAAGTCATTGTGTAATTTACAGTGAAAAAACGTAAATTGACATTCCCAGAATTCCCTGCGTGACACTTCACATTTGATGTATTTTCGTTAAAAATAACTGTTTCTTCTTAGGTTTTTCTAATCAGTTATGTACATTAGGGTTTTATGTTACATCTTATATTGTGAAATTAATGTTTATTGCATTTTTTTATTTCATGTGTGTTACCATGATGGTGTTTAGGGTTTGTGTGAATAACTCTGTACACCTTCTATATATTAGTATTGTTCTTTTAAAAGCTTTGATTCATCATTTGACTCTCATCTCCACTGTGATTGGTGGTTGCCAGTATATATCAAAGGTACATATCAGATATTAGTTTTTCAGTAGGTTGGTAATTTAACATGATTTCAGTTAGTGAAATATGTTTTTTTATCGTAAATTTAATGTACATTTTTGCAGTGTACACATAATTATTACAATATAAACCTTATATACCTATACAAATAAATTTGAATTGACAAAATAAATTTGAATTGAATTGAATTGAATTGAATATATACAATATAAAAATATATGGTTTTGAACTGTAAAATAGAGAGTAAACTAAGTGCTGTCCTGGAAAACCTAAAATGTTGCTACCATATTTTTTTACGGTAAAGTTCTGGCAACCACAGCTGCCGTTTTTTTTACCGTCAATTTTACGGGGATTTTTTTACAGTGTACACAGGTCATGTCCCCTTGGAAATTTCCGTAAAAGTATTACGAACAAGAGTATCCCGAGTGACCACACCGTCGCTGGTTCCCCATGACGTACATCTCATACTAGGGGGGCAGTACTCTTCTGTGCCTGGAGGAAAAAGATGTTGGCTGATTTGTACATTTCCATTAACGCAGCATTCGACTAGATATCCATTATCATGCAAGAATTGATTTAATGCTAATCACAACAGTGATTCCATGATGCTTCCATGACGAGTCCTGTGTGAACGGCTCTCAACTCATCACCAGAGTTTGAGACCTACATTGCAGCTTTGAGGAATTATACATACCAGCAAAGGATGTGTAACCCGCGCTGGTGAGGATTTCACCGCATCCTAAGTCGATCAATTTAACTTTGAGGGTGTCCGGGTTAATCAGCAGGTTTTCTAGCTTAATGTCACGATGGAACACTCCACGCTGGCAGCATGTTTGGGCAGCAAATGCCTGCCGCATGATAACCCGTGCCAAAACCTCATCTGTGGTGCCTGCGTAGCGGTTTAAAAACTCATGCAAGGACTGACAGGGCATGGGCCGCTCTAGCACCGTAGTATAGTGGTCCACTACGTCCTGCCAGTCCAGAAGCTGGATTATCTAAGGTCCTGATCCGGATCTGCAAACATTTGCAGAGCGATCTCCAGCAGAATGGGTGTGGAATATCCTTACCAAAAGAAAGACAGTTGTTATAATGGTCGAAAAACCATTTATAGTGTGATTAATGTTAATATGAGATGTATAAAATTGTCCGACTATGTCTGTCTGATCTAATAGTGAATAAGGCACACTAAGAGTGCTTGGATAAGAGAGAGTCAGACGAGTAATACAAGACAAAAATAATTATCTAGATAGATATAATGAAATGTAATACCTGTAGGCCATCTTCCAAACGAGTCGCTACATAAACAGTTCCAAAGCCTCCTTCACCTGAATGCCGATCTCATAGCTGCAGGAACTGATGTCGGTTAAAAGAAAAATAAGAGATGTTGACATGAAATGTCAGGCAGCGACAGCACCTACTTTATCTAAAACAATTTCAACAAGCTATTTTTTCTGATTCATATATTAATTGAGTCTTTCTGGAAGTACCGCATATCGCTTTCTACTTCGGAGCCGAGCATTGTTATATGTTCCTACGAAGAGTGTGTTTCGACTACGAGTCAACGAGGAAGAAGAGAGAAAAACTGCTTACCTGTTCCAGTGTCAGTGTGACGGTGCCTTACAGCGGTGGTCGAGAGAAAAGAAAAACAGTCGGTTCGCTGGGCGTTTTCCTTTTGAGTGCTCACAGCAGGCTTGCACCTTTGAACTGCTGTGAGCCGCGGCCATTTCCCCTGTGTGCCTCGGCACATGTTGGATCGGTTTCTCTTCTCTCTAAAAGAGCAACACGGTTTGACCCTGCGTCTTTTTCAAGATGTGATTCAAACCGTGTATTTCTGGATGCCGTCGATACCTATGCGCGATCGATGCGCGATCAAGCCGGTTCCTCCTGCCGATATGAGGTCGGGGTTCTACAGCCCCTACTTCATTGTACCCAAGAAAGGGGGTGGGTTAAGACCAATCTTGGACCTGCGCATTTTGAATCGGGCCCTGCACAAGCTCCCGTTCAAAATGTTAACACAGAAACACATTTTCCAGTGCATCCGTCCCCAAGATTGGTTCGCAGCGATCGACCTGAAGGACGCGTACTTTCATGTCTCTGTCCTTTCTCGACACAGACCGTTCCTGCGCTTTGCGTTCGAGGGGAGGGCATATCAGTACAAAGTCTTGCCCTTCGGGCTGTCCCTTTCGCCTCGCATCTTCACGAAAGTCGTCGAGGCAGCCATTGTTCCGCTCAGAGAACGCGCCGTTCGGTTACTCAACTATCTCGACGACTGGCTCATACTGGCTCAGTCTCGGGATCAGTTGTGCGAACACAGGGACATGGTGCTCAGTCACCTCAGCCTGTTGGGACTTCGGGTCAACCGAGAGAAGAGCAAACTCTGTCCCACGCAGAGGATCTCTTATCTCGGTATGGAGTTGGATTCGGTCAGCCGGACTGCGCGCCTCACTCCAGAGCGTGTCCGGTCAGTGTTGAACTGCTTGAATACGTTCAAAGGCAGGACAGCGGTCCCACTGAAATTCTTTCAGAGGCTCCTGGGGCATATGGCATCTGCAGCCGCAGTAACGCCGCTCGGATTGCTCCATATGAGACCGCTTCAACGCTGGTTACACGACCGAGTCCCAAGATGGGCGTGGCAGCGCGGTCAGTACCGGGTCTCAGTGACTCCTTACTGTCGCTAAACCTTCAACCCGTGGTCAGACCCCTCGTTTCTCCGGGCCGGAGTGTCCTTAGAACAGGTGTCCAGGCATGCTGTGGTCTTCACGGATGCCTCATCCACGGGCTGGGGGGCCACGTACAACGGGCACGCAGTTTCGGGTCTTTGGACGGGGCCCCATCTGCGTTGGCATATCAATTGCCTAGAGTTACTGGCGGTACATCTTGCCCTGGCCCGGTTCAAGAAACCGCTTCGGGGGAAGCACATACTGGTCATTTCGGACAGCACTGCGGCATCTCTCTACTGAGAGGTGCCTCTATTCCCTGAAGTGGAACCTGTTCGTCGAGTGGTGCTCTTCCCGCCGGGAAGACCCCCGGAAGTGTTCGATTAATGTTGTGCTTTCCTTCCTACAGGATGGGTTGGAGCGAAGGCTGTCTCCCTCCACCCTCAAAGTGTACGTCGCAGCTATAGTGGCGTATCACTATGCAGTAGACGGTAAATCCTTAGGTAAGCACGACTTAATTGTCAGGTTCCTCAGAGGTGTCCACCAGGTGGTGAACCTGCAAGCGCTGCCTTATGTCCCGTCCGCGCTCTCCGCACTTACGTTGACCGGACTCAGAGCTTCAGATCCTCACAGCAGCTCTTTGTCTGTTACGGAGGTCAGCAGAAGGGAAAGGCTGTCTCCAAGCAGAGGTTGGTCCACTGGATAGTAAATACACATACACATAAATACACATATGGGGTAGCCGTTAGGGCACCGCAACATATGGAACCCAGCCTACACACACACTCCACAAGCATACGGGTGCAGGCCTAGCGTCAGACGGTCCGGTTATGTTGTCTTGGTAATGTCAAGTTGTCATGACAAAGAGACTGACAGGTTATGATGTATTGGTTTATGTCAAGTTAACAAAGTAACAAAGACATCTCAAATAATGTCATCTTTGCATTAAAAATGACATAATTGAGCGAATGACACTTAATGACAGTTGTCATGAACATGTGTGTCACATGTGTCATGTCATGATTATGAAGGTGTCATGTCAGTCTTATGCACACCCCTTCAAGTAAAGTGTTACCCATATTTTGTTACCCGTGGTTTCATTTTCCCAGAGTTTAAAAGTTTCTAAGTGCATTAAACATTTTAATTTCAAAAAGAATAGATACAACTTTATTTTAAGATTCACAGAACGTTAGCCAAAGTTCTGAGAATGTTCTCTGTCTGCTAAATGCCACCATAAGGCATGAAGATATTAAGATATTATAAACATCAGGATTTTCTGTAAAACTGCTTTGAAGCAATGTGCATTGAGAAAAGCGTTATTCAAAAAATTCAGAAATGTTGGAAAAGCGACGCAGAGATGGCATTTTTATTTTCATAAGTAATATTTGTATTACTCAAAGACGAGTAAGATATTTTATTAAACAGATAAATTGCCATATGTAGCTCTCTAACAGAGTTCATTGTAAAGCATTATCTATTGTGAAGGGTAATTTCATCATGGGACGTTGTTGTGCTGCTGGAATTTATTTTCAAGGAAGTACCGTGTCTATTAATGGTTATATAGCTACAGTAACGTCTTCAGCTAGTCAGCTTGAGATCCTTTCCATCTAAACTGGTTATATATCTTAAGCAGTGAATGTTTTATGAGCAGTAGGGTAACCACATTCATCCGCACAGTCACGGAGGGATAAAAGTCACATAGTGTACCTTAAAAAGTGAAAGTGATGTGACATGTAGCCAAGGTTGGTGTCTAATTTGTGCTCTGCATTTCACTCATCCAAGTACACACACACAGCAGTGAGTATTGAACACACACACACCCCGAGCGGTGGGCAGCCATTTTTTGCTGCGGTGCCCGGGGAGCGATTGGGGGTTAGGTGCCTTGTATAAGGGCACCTCAGTTGTGGGTAATGAGAGTGGAAGAGTGCGCTGTTCATTTATCTCAGAAATCTGGGGTTTGAATGGGCATGATGGTTCTGGAAATGCAAATTTAATAGCAAGTTCGTATATTCCAATTTATATTTAGACGTATGTCTGAAAGAGAACTGGTTGTTTTTATGTCAATCCGATGACTGCTTCCAGCATGAACGCATCCTTCTGCGTGTGTGTGGCCGTAAATACTTCCTCTCCAGAGGGACACGAGCACTACATGTGCATTTCCATACACCCACATGCTCTATGAATTCTGTTCTCACGGGCAAATTATTTAATTTGCTGTAGTTCAGCCCGAGGATCTATGTGACATTAGCCCTAAATGCATCCCACCGGCTGAGCGACCCTGTGTCATATTAGGAATATCATGTTCCCCGCACACATACGGTTTGCACAATACGTGCTCTCATAATTCGAGCATGAAATATTGCCATTTCACATGAATAATGCAACAGCGGCAAAAGCAGTAATGTCGGCGGCTTTGTCCACTCTGCGTTCGGTGAACCGTACAGGCCCCCGGGGAAACGCACACCATCACGGATATCATTTCGCTCCATCTTGCATTTGATTTACTATGTGTTCCTGCGATAAATGGTGGTTATTGATGGCTGTAATCTTGAGTTATAACGCAGAGGTCATTACAGATCATTTCATACAGTCAATTAGACCACAGTCTTCTGTGTGGGACTCTCTTATGAGAGGCCTAACACCTTTTGTAGCTGAAAGATTTATTATACTTTAAGGGTGGAAAAGGAAAATTATTATTTGAATTATTTATCCAATGCGTAAAAGATGGTTTTCTCTTCATATGTCTTGAGGTATGTGATAAAGATAGTAGACACAAAACAGAGACATCATTTATGCTATAAACTCTGACGATAGTAACTGTAAGACACTGTAGTTTCAGCATGGCCCAGACCTATACCATGAATATGTCAACTGTTATAGAGTATTCGGTTCTTCTGGCTTTTGCAGATTGAAGTAAGAATTCAAATATTATTGTAATGTTAAACTGAAAAATGAAAGTAAGGAATAATTGAAGACGGGGCGTTTAATTATTGAAAGTTACATACACACCCGCGGTGGTAATGCAACCACAACGAGAGGAAGGTGTGCATTAGGTTTTCAATAATTCAACAATACAGAGTAAATTATTCCTTAAACTGCAGTTCCCACATGTTTCTCTCAAAGCTATATTTTTGGATTTAGTCCCTAAAATGTTCTTTCGAGTGGAACCACTTCCCCAAAGTGCAGATTTAGTGCTTTTTTAGTGCAACCCAAAGCTACCGTTACTTGAAATGCTCTTTGAAATCATTTGAAATGTTGCTGCCCCAATTTGCATACCATCCATCCTGATTTAGTGCCTGTCAAATAATTTGTTAAAAACAGTATTTCACATGTGCTGGTGGATTGTCAAAGTCTATGTTTATTCATGCTTTTTGCCTAATATTGATCTTGAGCAATGAGAGTTTGGAATAGTTAGCATTCAACTTTTTAACAGCTGCAAAAAGTGCAGAGAAGTGTGAGACTGGTGTCCCCACAACATTTTTTTAAATGTGTAAACCTGCAATGTAAGTAATAATGAATTTTGCTTGATCCTAAACACTTACACACTAGGGCCACATCCACACAAAGCCAAAGCTTTCCCTATCCAATCTTTTTTTCTCCTCGTCTCCAGATATATCTGTGTATACACGAAACCACTGGAACCGACACAAAACGATGTAGTATACATGCCAGACCAGTATGTGGCGCTGTAATTCTGCCACAGAGATACTCTAAAAACAAAGAAGAAGAGTTGGAGCATGCACGAGACGTGGGGTGATGACATTTCACAGAATATACAGATTGGCTGTACACACGAAAATGCAAGGGTGACGTTTTCAGATGTATCCACTCTGGGACCCGGTTTAAAAAAATAACGGTTTCAGGCTCCCAAAACGCCGGATCCGTGAGGACGAAACGGCGAAACGATAAATTTTTTTACGTATACAGCTAAATGCGCCTCTGTGTGGACGGGGCCTAAGTCTGCCTTTAACACGATTCAACGCCACACCATGATAAACAAACTCCACCATCTTCATGTGCCACCCCTCTACATTCGATGGATCAATAATTTACTCAGTGACAGACCACAGGCGGTAAGGGTGGGTAGTACGACATCCGCCAGCAACTCCTGAGGTGCGCAATCTGGGTGTTATCCTGGACTCCACTCTCTCCTTCCGGTCCCATATCAAAAACGTTACTAAGTCTGCCTTCTACCATCTCAGAAACATCTCACAACTCCGGCCTTCACTTACTCTTTCAGTAACTGAGACACTCATCCATGCCTTCATCACCTCCCGTTTGGACTACTGCAATGGTGTCCTGTCTGGACTGCCCACCAAGGCCCTTAGCAGACTCCAGTATGTCCAGAACTCAGCTGCCAGGGTTTTAACCCACACAAAGCCCTGGCAGCATATCACTCCCATCCTCAAACAGCTCCACTGGTTGCCAGTCAAGTCACGCATCGCCTACAAGATCCTCCTGCTCACCTACAAATCTCTCCATGGACTCTCACCATAATACCTTACAGATCTCCTCCACCCCTACACTCAGTCGCGTTCCCTGCGGTCCTCTGACAAGGACCTGCTGGCCACCCCCCGCACCAGGTTGCAGACTTTTGGTGACAGGGCTTTCTCTGTCAATGCTCCCACACTCTGGAACACCCATGTTCAAAAAGCACCTCAAAACATTCCTTCTCACTAAGTCTTTTGATCTCTAACCCCGCCCCCTAGCCCCCATAATTTGTTAAGCGACCTTGGGTATCATGAAAGGCGCTATATAAGTCTAAGTTATTATTATTATTATTATTATTATTACTGTCAACACAGGAGCCCCTCAAGGTTGTGTCCTCAGTCCCTTTCTCTATACGCTGATTGCCATAGCCCCTCCCCCTTCACAAAATACTTCAAATACTCGGATGACACAGCCATATTCGCCCTCCTCACCAGCAAGGAATCATTTATAGCATATCACCAATCTGTTGCTCATTTTACCCAATGGTGTACAGACAGTCACCTTCTCCTCAATGTTATAAAAACAAAGGAACTCATTATTGACACACGTCAAAAACTCTGCACCTCTCACTGCCCTATCTCCATCAATGGTCAGTCAGTAGAAATTGTCAACAGTTGCAGGTACCTTGGCGTTATAATGGACAATAAATGAGGGCTGTCCCCCCCCTAAAAACCATGCTGAGTATTGTAAATAATATAACAATATATACTTAAAATAAATTTGTAAGTAGTAAAACATTACAATCGCAAACGGGACAAAAAAATGCGTTTTAAGTTTAGAAAAAATTTGAGTCCCCCCTCCCCCCTTGCCTCACAGTGGTTTGATCCACAATGCACCTCAACTAACGTTACCCATAGACCGTAGAAAAACTACCACACAAGTTTGGGGAGAGAACAAGGCTCTTCAGACAGCGGTTGTGAAACACCAGTAAGTAGCTGTCAAGGCTTTTTTATTCACTTTAAACGTCAGATGAAGTGATTCTTTTCTCTTTAATACAGATTAGGCAAAACACTGTTAACATCACTTGCCCACCGCCACACCGCTCCGCTGTATAGTAATAAAATAATTTAGTTCATTTAGAGAACTGACAAAACAATTACAGCACGAGCCGAACGAGCAAACAGCTGACAGACAAGATTATCGAAGATTTGGTTTCAAAGCATAAAAGTGCCTATTTAAGGGAGTGTGTCATTGTACTGTTTTGTTGTTGTGTTTTTCATTACGAATAATAGGCTAATGAACCCAAAATTCAAGCAACCCGCCCCCAAATTCTAAAAATTGGCTAATTCTAAACCGAAAGTTCAGTCAGATCTGTGTAGGGTTTTGCTCAATATGATAATAAGTGGCAGATCAGAGGCTTCTGCAGTTGAATATCTAAATATCTGAATATCATAGTATAAAATACTTGGGGTGCTCCGATTGATCGGCAACCGATCTCGATCGGCCGATAATCGCTTTGGAATGGTTGATCGGCGGTCTCCAAAAAGGCCGATCTCATGAACCGATCGCAGCTGACGACACATAAACCCGCACCTGCCGTGAGAGCTAGGGCATGATATGCAGCGACACCGTCTCATTCTCTTTCCGGCGTGGGTAAAATAATTATAATGCTGAAGGTGAGGTACAATTCATATTTCTATATTAAATAACTTACGCAGTCATTTGAAAACTTTCTGTGGAATGTAAGTTCACAAACAGCGCGCGTGAATCACCGCGTGCGCGCGCTCTCTCTCTCCCTCTCATAAAGGCAAGCTCAAATGGCTTCACATCAGCGCATCGCATGTGCACTAAAATCGCGCTGCACAGTTGACACAGGATTTGCCACTTTGCACAATCGAGGCAGTGTCGCATCGTCACTAAAGTTTATCATTTGCGTTTATTTTTAAGTCTTGCCAGTGTTCAAACCGCTCAGCACTCGCGCGCTCTCCAGACCGTGAGCGCGCGCACACACACACAGGCCATCTCACAAAAAGCTTGCGAGTACAAATTGCGGTGAAATGGTCAGATACACACAAATGTATGTACTAAATGACCGTCTTGACAAGTATGCACGTAAACCCCGTCGTGACTCGCGAGTGAAAGTTTGTGCAGCTGTAACCGTATCCGTGTTCGCTCTTAAAGGGACAGATGTCGAATAAACTACTGCTGTCTCTGAGTTTCTCTTTGTCTTGTGGTGTTTGATGAACCTTTATGACACTCACTGCTCTTGAATGACTAACTTTTGCAACCTTAAGTGTAAGGATTAATCTAATTTAATGTATTCAGGGAAGACTAATATTAATTTACATTTGATTTCTTATTAAATGTCTTTAGTATGTCTTACCTCAATACTAATGTTAGACCTACCTGAAAATTTGTTTTTAAAAACAAAAATGCACTGCATGATCAAATATTTAGGTGAGATAATTATATACATTTATTATATACATTTATTTGGGAAAGGTGGCCTACTTAAGTTATCTCATTTTCTAAAATAAACACTTGGTGGTTCTTCAAGATCTTGACTCAGTTAATTTAGAGTTAGTTTCATTTCTACAAATGGTGCAAACTCTTCAAGATTATAAAAGATTGCCATTCCCCTGCCATTCCCCTGCCATTCTGTGATCGGCAGTGATCGGCAATCGGCAGATCATGATCTTGGTGATCGGTAATCGGTGATCGGCCCCAAAAATGCTGATCGGAGCATCTCTATAAAATACTATGTGGAGGACGCAAGATAATTTAATAATTATAATATGACTGAGTGGTGAACCTTAATCGTATTTAAACTACTATCGCTTTGTGTTGTTGGTCAGATAAAATGACAGAGAAAAGAAAAACGGACATTAGATAATTTTTCAGTACACCAAAACGCCAAATAAGTACGAAATGTTTTTTTTTTTTTGTTTTTTTTTTATGGTACACATATCCTTACAAGTACGATTTTGGCTGTATTATTTGTGTCCCCTTCAAAAATTGCTCTTGATAAATTTCATGTTTATTGTCCCCCCCAACTTTTAGATGAAATTTACGCCCCTGACTGTGCCACCCTCTCAACTCATGTTTTACTATTCTTCTCTCAGGCCGTAGATACAGACAGCTGCCCCATAAAAAAATCACGCCTAGGGAAAAGTTTTGTACTCTCAGCTAGTGTTGTAGTCAAGACCACCTAAACCGAGACCAAGTCAAGACCAAGACCGGCGTGTGCCGAGACCAAGACTTTGTGGGGTTGAGACCAAGACAAGACCAAGACCAGACCAGCACTCCTTAAATGAATCTAAAAGATCCATATCTACAGTCTGAGAAATGACTTATATTTAAATACAATTAGAATAGTAAAACACTATAACTCTGTTACCAATCAAATCACTAACAATAAAATTCATGGCACAGAAGTTGCATCTGAATTGGTATAATTACACCTGCATAAATAATGTTCAGACTAATTTAATCCTTTATTCAACTGATTTGTTTAAAGCAGCCGATTCAATTAATAACCAAACGTTGCCGAATTAGCAAAGACACAGTTTAAAATATCGTATTTAATATCAGCTTCTTGTTTATTGAACATTTGTGTTAATCAATATCATTTGCAATCACACTTATATTCATGAAAACAGCTCTCTTGCTCTTGTGATATTGCTTAATTATATTCTATATTATATAAAAAACTAAATCTCAGAATTTTGTGGGCATTTATATTCATTTTGAGCATTTTTGAGACAATGCTGCATTGATTCTGAACCCGGCAGCACAGTAACAAAAGAAATCATATTACAAAGAAGTTAATGATTGCATTTTAAGCTGTAAGTTTTACATCAAATCACATTAATGATGTTAAATCAGACAATGCACCAGCAATTTAGTGAAATCCTTGCAGTTGTGGTCTTGACTGGTCTTGAGATAAAATCCGAGACCAAGACAAGACCGAGGAGAAATGCAGTCGAGACCAAGACAAGACCAAGTCTACAATACTTGTACAATAATATGTGTATTTTGTGCAGTGTGTGTATACTATGTTTGCTGAATGTTGCTCTTGGTACAGGCTGTGGAAACAAATTTCCTCTACTGAGGACAATAAATAATAAATCTGAATCTGACTGCACGTTTTAGCATCGATATCATGATAGTCACATTGAAGGATCATCAAAGCTGCACCCTGGTTCAGAACGCATGTGATTCGCGGGTTAATTGCAAAGTATAACCATCATAGAGTTTATCATGTGCATGTGTTTTTAAAAGGGATACTTCACCACCAGAGGTGTAGTGGTAAAAAAAGAGGTGGGTAAACTATAAATTTTGGGTGACCGTATCGTGGTCACGGTAAGGTGGGCCACTGCCTACCGGTGTATAGCGTATCCTGATGATAGCTATTGTTCTCAGAGAGAACAAAAATATTTAAGAGAGATAGAGAGGGGAGGCTTATATCCAGGGGTTCCAATGCAATGCACTTGTACATAATGATTAGATTTGGGATTATTTTCATAGTCGATTAATCTGATGAATATTTTCTCAAGTAATCGATTAGTTGTTTGGTCTGTCTGAAAAATGTGGATCAGTGTTTCCCAAAAGCCCAGGATGACGTCCTCAAATGTCTTGTTTTGTCCATAACTCCGTTTACTGTCACATATGAGAGAACACACTAGAACATATTCTCATTAAACAAGCTGGAATCAAAGAATTTTACTTTTGTCTTAAAAAATTACTCAAGGCGACTAATCGATTATCAAAATAGTTGTCGATTACAGTTTTTGCCAATTGCTAATGAGGCAGGTGCAGATTAACGACAGAAGGATGAATTTGGTGCCACATATTTTAATTTAAAGAAAACTCAGTTTCTGTAATTAACAGAAGAAAGACAATATAAGTTGCACTTAGGAAGCTTGTTGTCACAAACTATCAGTGGTTTAAATACCAGAGAATTCATATAATTACATCCAGTTATTTATCTGATAATAATGTATCCTGAATTTTACTGGGAAAAGGAAGAGGTGACTTGTTTAGTCAGTGGCATGAATCTAACCGTGAACCAAATTAACCCCAAAAACATAAAGTTTAGTACTGTTTTCCGAGCTCACTCACTTTGGGCTTGTAGCCGAGCCCGTTTGCTGGTATTTGGAGGAGGGCTGCTGTCTTGACGGCGCTTAAAATATTGCCGGATATCCATGTTTGAATCTTTTGAATGAATCTTTGATATGACTCGGGACTACCGAGTTGTCTCAGAGAGTGATTCGTTCATTTTGTGTTGACCGCGCATGCGCATTACGCAACAAATGGGTTCTGATTCTGAATCGACAGGTGAGATCCGAGTCTTTTGTTCTTCCTGTCAGTCCCATAGACGGAAAGAGAAAAGATTCGTTCATTTTGCTGAACGAGACTCAAAGATCCGAGTCAGTAAAATGATCCGGACTTCCCAGCTACTCACTGACAGTTGCATCGCAATATGAAAGACTTCGTCTAACTGTACAACAAACAACCAATGAAAATGAACAATATGAAACTAAAACGACATAAGCTTAATTTAAAATGGCTTAGGAACTGTAGGCTTTTTAGAGGTGGATAAACTCAATTTAGAGGTGGATAAACGCACTTTGGAGGTGGGTAAACGCTATTTCCGAATTTTGGGAGGTGCGTAAACGGCGTTTACGTGCGTTTAGCCTCCACTACACCACTGTTCACCACTGGAAAGACGAATGTGTATTTAAATTTGGTAATTTGTGTAGTAGAAATGTAAAATTAATTTAGAAGTTGGTGCCTTCTAGACAGAGAAAAGCCAGAAAATTTATTTTTGGCTCATGTGGATGAAAGACAACAACCCCCAGAATGCACTTTGCTTAGCTGCCCTACAAGGCCACTCCCAAGCCACGGCTACTGGTTATCACTTGCCCACCGCGGCACTGCCCCCACCGTTGTGTTCATAAAATCATTCAGTTAGAGAGCAGACACTACAATTAAAAACTGCCCAAGCGGCCATGAGATCCCACCCCCTATGGGCAGGTTAAAAACATGCAGAACTAGCTCCTACAACTGGCTGTAGTCTCTTAGCCTGGTCTTACCAGACTCTCGTACATTTAATTTGTACATAGAGTCTGGCCACTCTCCATTGACAAGCGTTAACTTCCTTGAAGGCGGGAACTCTGTTGAAGTTTAAAACTATTGGATCTGCCAAGAGTCACTCTGGATCTGCATAACCAATCGCTAACGTTTGGTCGTGGCGTATGTCACGCGCCGTTCGCCTTTGATTCTCACATTACTGTGCACACCACCTCAGTGTCAGTGATAAAACCTTGTGCATTCGGATTGTGATTTATTCACAATGGAGAAGAGAGTTTTGTGATCGGAACGTGCTGCTCTTGTGGTGCATATCTCGTGCAATCATAACATGATTTTATGTGCTGTAAATAAAATGTCAAATGCTTGGTATGATAAGAATAAATGCTTCCGTAAATAACAGCCCAAGTCAAAGGTTTACGTACTTTTCTTCTTTTATTTTTTGAGCGGTGATGAAATATTTTGCTCTTGTAAACACTTGCCAGCATTTAAAGAAATCCAAGTCTAGAAATGCAAATTACAGCTCACTCAACCGCACGGTGCTCTGCAGGGGTCTAAAAAGGATATAAACAGTGAATTTTGAAGTGATCTATTCTTGAAAACTCAGAGATGTAGATTCGGAGAGCAATTACATTACCACATGACCTTGGTGTTTGTCAAAAGCAGTCGTTAATTCAGCCTGGGTTTTTCTCGCGGGTGGTGGGAGATGGACGGCTTCAGCCAACTCCTTCACCACTAACTGAGCGAGCTGAAAAAGAAATGAAAAAGACACAACATCATGGCCACCAACAAAACTCAGCAGTGATTTTTCTTGTTTCGCGTAACGGAGTTCGTTTGTTCAGGGAAGAAGGAGGTGGGAACCGGCGAACGTTTAACAACTTTTAATCAAATAATAAACACAAAATTAAAGTAAAAGCGGCAGCCCCTCACGGACGACTGCCGCGCACATACATAACAAAACGTTAACAAAACACAACTTAACATCCAGGCCTGGTCCTCTCTCGTCCTTCACCGGTGTCGTTCATCCTTATATGCCTCCGTGCTCCCTCATGAGAGGACTCGAGACCGGTGTCTCTCATTCTCAATAACGCACACCGATCTCGCTCGCTCGTCCACCTCGCCACACTCCAGCTTTAACTTCTGGACATTCGTCAGCGGTGCCACACACTCGCCGCCATTACTGAACTACAACTCAAACTAGCACACGACATCAACGTCATCAAACCTAAGCATATACAGCAGTACCAGACGGAGTACTGAAGGTAAATGACAATTGTGCTGAAGTACGTAGGAGGGCGGAGCCAGGCTAGTAGTCTCTAGCCTCTTGCCAAAAAAGCCTCAGATGACGCAAAATGACTTCTCTTTCTTTTGAGCTTTAATGGTAAATGAAGTCAAAATGCCAGTCTCGGCAAGTATCCTCGTAAACACAGTCGATTATGTGTTGTAAACAATTGAGAAAGGAAACAGATGCGTGTAATTTATATTAGGTCCGTGCATTCATCTTAAAGGGACAGCGGCCTAATGTACCCACAGGTGTTTGTGTCACCAATGCTGATCAAACAACAAAACAGAAAGAGAAAATTACTTTTGTAGCTTTAACAAAGATACATTGTATTAATGCATTCATTATATTAGTTATATTTACTGTGAAGACTGTTATTTTACATTTAATTATTCAATTTATGTACCTGAATACTGTTAGATTTACCTGAAAAACATAAAGCACTGCTTATTTAATTTGTATCTTTCTTCTATTGTATTTATCTGTGCTTGTAATTTGTTTATTATTTTCTATGCAGATTCACTCCCCTACAAAATCACCAATTATTCTAGAATGATTAATTATTTTCAAATAGAACTATTCAAATCATCTGGTGAAATTGTTTTTATATCGCAATATATATCGCCGAAAAACTAAATATCGCAATATAAGTTTTGTTTCCAATATCGTGCAGCACTAGTACACACAAACATAAACAGCACAGTCCTACAGTATCAATATGCAATTTAATGACATGTCTCAACACTGTCAACACTCTCAAAAGTATACAGACTTGTAATGCATTGTATAAGAGTGCACTACATAGTGCATAGTGTAAGTATGGAAATTGGGAACGTTTTTGAAAGATTTCAGAAAACAAAGTGTACAAAGTATTATGGAACTGTAATGCAGTTAAAGAAAATGAATCGACACTGAACGTTTGTCAACCAATTACAATTCAGCAGGGCCTTTGTATAAAGCGTAATTCTCATGATTTGCATTTAGTCTAGCTACAGATGTTCAGGACTCACTCTTTCTCAAAGAGTCTCATAAGCACCTCTAATGGTTATTCTGAGTATGTGATGTGCACTGAACAGCAGTTAACAGGTGTTGAATCTCAGAAAGAGAGTTTAATGGAGTCACATTGCTGGAGCTTCGTACATCTCCTGGAAATCTCAGCGTGGTTCTCTAGACAGTCTACACAGGACAATATCTAACCAACACAGATGTTCGGCCAAAGTAAAACACTGAACATCTGCTGATACTTGTTTGACAAATTGCTTTTCATGCATGCCACAGATGCTTCATGTCTTCAGTGTGTAAATCTGTTATATTTTGACAGGACCATTTTCTTTTTCAAAAGAACATGTTGTTCTTCACTTCTCCACTCCTATTGCATATGTTTGGATCCAAAATAAAATCCCAGAGAACTTGAACTTGCTTGCTTATTCCACAGAATGTGCTATTTCAACCAAATTGTAACCCAACCGATGTGACTTTAAAAAGTCTTTGGAAAGTTGCTTTTTTTTTCTAAAGCAGCATCAAACCATATGATTTATTACTTGTATTTCTACTGATGTTATTTATCTTTGACTTGTCTTTTGGTTTGCAGGATATTGGCAAAACTAACTGACAGCTCCATAGCCGGATTAATGGACATCGAAGTTCCATTAGCCGTGGTGACCTCAAACTCCCTGTGGCAAGGCCCTTTCAGTTTGTAGCATCAATATAGTAGCCCTTTCTTGTAGATACTCTAATATGTGTGAATAGATAGGAAGACAAATCCTTTTGCTGATTTTCAGGTCTGATCTGCATGGCAGGAGGCATTTGGTGGAGGTTACGGCAGCCAAATAGTCATTAAATCCAATGGTTCACATAGGGGAGACCGGGTATGGTTAAAACTTTTTTCTTCAGCACCTAAAACTACCTTTTTTTTGCTACACTTCTGAAACTTTTAGGCAAAGTACCCACATTTGTCAACAATTTAACATAATGGCAACAATTTAAATTTCTTCAACTATATCACAGACTTGGTGAGATGATGACAATTACAAATTGGTACAACCTACTCCGCCACTGTCCCATTGTTTAGCTCGCTGTATTAGCATGGTGCTTTGAAATTAGCAGGAGGTTGATACACCAATCTTTATAGACAATCTGCAGTTTGACCTGATGTAACTCATACAACATTATCTACAACGGTAGAAGTACTAAACAAAATATTATCGTGTTGTTGTTTTTTACTTTCTTACCTCAGAATTTGATTTTCTGCTGTAGGTTCAGGAGAGATAGCAACACAGACAGGAAATTGCATCCATGTGGGATCGTAAAGGCAGCCTGAGGAAACTGAAACTGTCATATGACTCCTATCTTATCCCTGATTTGTGGAATTGGTAGTGTTACAACTCTCCCTGTGTTGCAACTATACCCGGTCTCCCTACTTTTCCCTAGCCTGACGTCGTCATACTAAGATTCTAGTCAGAATATGAGTCTGATACTGCTCCATTGGGCTGTGATTGTGGGGTGAAAATGCCTCTGCACTAAATTGGATAGACCTACAACCAATCAGGGGTGCGTTTCCCGAAAGCATCGTTGGCTAACTATGGTAGCAAGTTCCGTCGTTATCAGCATAGTTCAACGATTTGGTGTTTCCCGAAACCATCGTTCCAACGAACGTTCGCAAATTGCATCGCAAACTTGTGTGGTTGGAACGACAGCTCTTGACCTGTGGTTAGTGTCAGAAAGAGTCTCGGAGTCAAATGCAAGTTCAATGTTTATTAGGAGAACAATGAGAAGTCTAGGCAAGGCAAATCACACTCCACAGAATTGAGTCCACACGCGGCGTCCCACGACGTAATCCACTCTGGCGGATAACCGGAGAGAAATTCTCACTTTGAATGACTGACGAAATACTCCATGCACTGGACAGAAGACGAGGCAGCGTCTGGTAGAAAGACAGCTCGTCGAACTCAGGAACAGACTGGATCTCGCCTAAAAACGAAGCGTACCAGTCACACTGACAAAGCAGGGTAAAGTTCTCTCAAGGACAAGTTCACAATACCGCAAGCGTGTGAATTCCGGGCGAAGACAAGCCTCCGGATGCCTGCGACCGAACCTGCGAGAAACTGAAGAGAGACAGAAACCAGGACCTCCAACTGGACAGGACAGCGACTGAGACCAACCAAAAACAATGAGCGCGCGACGAGAGACAGGACAGCGTGCTATAAAAAGAAAACAACTGATGAGACACGACAGGTGAACAATTAGTGAAACGAGTGGGAGGGACCAGTGAACCCGTGAGGAACCACCACCAACAGGTAAGAATAACATACACACAAACACGATCACCCAGGAATCCTGACAGTTAGAAGTATAGTTCCTTGTTAGTTTGTCGTGTCGACGTCATTGATTTCGCAGCAGCTGGGATGTGTGCTATTTAGGGCTATCGACCTTATAGCCTATTTCTTTCGAAGGTTTCACCATCCACTTTAAGTAATTTGGATGACTTAAAGTCGAGGTGCCTAGGTTTTACACAATTTGCTTTCTTCATTACAAATTATTTGAAACAATATAATAGCGTGACGATTGCAATTATTCTCCCTTCGAAGTGCCCTCCGAAAGGATTATTTATGCTGGTTGGGACGCAGTCTTGGTTTCGTTTGTGCGAAGAAACGAGTGTGCAAGTGAGTAGCTTTGTTAAATTCCCAAAGACAAATTGTCATATAACAATATTTTACAAAAAGGGGTTTACCCTTAAATATTAGATTGTATCTGTACTGTAGCATTACACACGCAACACATGCAGTGCTTAGCGCTAAGGAAACGTAGGCAGATTCAGATTTATTTTATTCTGACATTTAAACATTTAACAAATGATGACATAAATCAACATAAAGTCTGAAAAGGAATAGGCAGAAGCATTTATTTTTTGGGTGATTTCTGCCCAGGATTTTTTTTTTTAATCAGCATTTGTTACACAATTTTTCAGCTTTGAAAATAGCTGTTTTTTTTATTCTCCACCTCCTCCAAAAGAACTGTAACTTCATTTTTTGAAAATTGTGGTTTTCGCGTCATTTTCATATAGGTCATATGAACACATAGCTGTATGGCAAGGGGACTTAAATAGGTAGGCTAATGATCTTAAGCAAAATATGCAACAGGTGTACACAATAGTATAACAATCACAGTGATCATTGATCAACAGTAAAACCCATCATTTATTTTCATTTTAATTGTGCTGATCTATCAATATTCAATAAGAAATTAATAAATATGAAATTGTGAAATTAATAGTTATAGATTTTTGGGATCAGAGAAGACAACATTGTGTTTATATATGTTTATATTTTATTGTTCAAAGAATGAATGTTGAGTTGTTAACGTAATTACTCCACATCGTCACTAAGAAAGCGCAGTCGAAAAGAGAAAAGAACCAAATTTACAGCAGGTGGCGATATGTGCTCATAGCACTAGTCCGCCATTAGATCGAAGAAGAAGAAGAAGAACATCATAACGACAGCTCCAACCAATGTGGTTCAAACCATGGTTTTGCGACACAGGTACCATGGTTTCGGGAAACAGTAGTGACAAGCTAGTTGATTTCTTTAAAGATGCATCGTACTATGGTAGTTAAACCAGCGAGTTGCATCATTGTACGGGAAACGCACCCCAGAGCGGCGCATAGTTGTCAACAGAACTCCACTGCACGCACGCTAGAAGAAGTAGAAGAAGAAGATGAGTGTAAACGATCTATGCTGGTGTTGTAAAAAATAATTTAAGGATACACAGAGTACTTACTAACACGATCATCATTTTTGAGAGCAATAGTAAAGGTGAATGCACAAATTCAACCCAAGCGTTCTTTGGTGACATTAATGATTATGTTACTGTTGATCATCTGTCCATCATCGTATAAAACCTGCCCTGACAATTTGATTGGTCCGAACAGCTCTGGTTCGAGCATAGTTTCTCCACAACGAATCAAGTCCAAACCGAACTTCCCGACCTCAAATGTTGTGGGCGGGGCTAAGTTCGGCTGGCATCCAGGCTAACTTTTCCCACCCTACACTGTGAATATTTATGTGTTCACTAAAGACATGAAAATATGTCATTGTTTGTGTGTTGTTTGTTTAGGTAGAATGGGTTTCTTAGACTTTTTTAGGAAGAAGTTTTAGGATCCGTTTTAGAGAAAATCTTATCTCTGGTCAGTATCTCAAAGAGGGCTTTCTTTAAATGTCATGTTTAATCACCAGTTGTGTTCTTGCTAGATGGTTCAAGTAGTTTCAATTCTTTTCCCTTCAGCGGTTCTGCCAACCTGCTTAATTTAATGTAACTTCCCACATTCCTTCATAATAAGGAATACAGCCGTGTTAACGGCCTGTGAACAGCTCGTGCTAAGCTTCAATGACAGCATCATTAACAGGGAGGTGGTGATGATCTTCTGTTGTACATCACAACACCTCTCCTTCTGATCTCTCGCTCTCTGTGCCATGACATGCCTGATTTTGATGTGATACTGTGAAATAATTAAATTGAAAAGACTTCTTTCATAAGAGATGTGCATGTATTGAGAGTGCTTTTTTGACTCTGTCTTGGAGGTCTATAATACTTGGAGAAAGCTATTGATTAGCATTCACATTCATCTCAAAGGCAGTTGCTCTGTTGGCACCGTAGACTCTAAAAAAAGGACGACGTACCTTCACTCTCTTCCATTGTATAAAAGGGAAGCCGCCAATGTCCCAATATGGCGCTGAACTCTTGCGCTGATTCGGGACCCGACAACAGTAGTTGGTTAGTACAGTTTACTGCAGACCGACTCATTATGTTAGTGTGAAATAAACAGTTATGGAAATGTAAAAATTATAGTTAAAGCTCCAATCTCCTCCCGAAAATCCCCCAAAAAGTCTGTTGGTGCATTAGTGACTACTTCACTCAGAGAAGCTGTCAAACTCAGCTGTCAATCATGTCATGTCATGTCATGTCACGTCACACTCCCGTTTTTATAGCATCAAATAACTAACTAAAACCTACTTCATTTATTTAAAGTCCCCCTGTGGTGAAGATCAAGTTTTTAATGTTGTTTATATGTCTATGTGGTGTTTTTAATATTTTTTAAGACAAACCATGTGCAAATTCATAATTCAGCACCAAACTATCTTGTAACCAATCATGTTAACCGGCACGGCAAGCTTCAGCAAAGGTTATCACCTATTGACTGAAGCAGTGGACGGAGACTCAAGAAAAGCCAGGTTATCCTGGTATATTTTTCTGGTGATATGAAAAATCATCAGGTAGATTTCGCAATATAGTGGGTGAATTATATTACGATGTTATGAACCATATGCCTTTCTCCACTGAAGTTCTAAATTGTCCAAAGCGTTTCTAAGGATACAGACTGACACTGAAGGCAGACTGACATGGCAAACGGGAACATGGTTTGTGTAATCACACATTATCAACACATTATTAGCTGTTTAGTAGACAAGCAAAAGGATCATTATATTAATTACCGTTATGTGTTCGACGTTGTAAAGAGCACCATTGTGCAGCATTTATCTCAGTAAGTTGACCGACTGTATTAGTGAGTGGGGGCAAGGCTAATTTGCATTTTCATGAATCCGCGTATTCTAAATGAAGTATTCTGAATGGTGTAGAGTTACATTCAAGCTATTTTAAGGCACAAATTATTTTTTTCACAGGAAAAAATGTTTAAATGTAATTTTGGTGATCAAAGATGAGTTTTAAAGGATAAAATTATAGACTTAAAAAGGACAGTAATCATCTTTGGAAAAAGTGTGTTAGAAGTGTAATTTGATTGTTTAGTTTGTCTCACGTCCCATTAGATTACATGGAGAGGGCAAGGTTCATGATCCATACTGTGAAGTGACGTGTGGCCAAGTATGGTGACTCATACTTGGAATTTGTCCTCTGCATTTAACCCATCCAAGTGCACACACACAGTAGTGCACACACACAGTAGTGAACACACACCGTGCAGCCATATTGCTGCGGTGCCCGGGGTGCAGTTGGGGGTTCAGTGTCTCAGTCGTGGTATTGAAGGTGAAGTATTGAGCGCAGGTTATTCACTCCCCCCACTGTCAATTCCTGCTGGACCTGAGACTCGAACCCACAACCTTCAGGTTACAAGTCTGAATCTCTAACCATTGGGCCACGACTGCCTTCATACTGGGTCCAGCCACTTGGGGGCGATCGAAACGTTTTGGCTTCACTTTTCAGGACTTGTGTGGCACACTTGGTTGGCATCTCCTTTGTGCTTTTAAGAGCTTAATAAGTAATATAAATAATAAAATACAAACAATATATTTAAATATTTAGATTTTTAGGTTTGCTGCGTTAGTCTGTGTTACGTAGTGTTTGGCCATACACGATTACATTACTTGGCCAATGGGGGAACACCCCCGCTGTCGTTTTGCTTTTTTATAAAAAATAAATTTAGTTCAGTCGGCCAATGGATGTACAATTATAAACTGAAAGCATCTGCTCTGCTCCATACAGCACGAGCTGCACATTGCAGCAGGAGTCAGATTTCACATGTGATGAGAGAAAGGAGAGATGACTGACAGGATGATGGTGGGTAACAGATCCTGAGTGTCGGTTTTATTGATAATACTAGTGTTGACGTAAGTTTATATACCGGTGTGAAAATTTCTTCACCGTGACATCCATACTAACACCCTGTTGCTGGTTTGGGGTTTGTCCCTCCTCGGACCACTGTTGGTAAATTCTCACCACTGCTGACTTGGCCCTTGTTAAAGTTGCTCAGATCTTTATTTCTGCCCATGTCTCTGCCCATGTCTTCCAACACGTTGATTATGAGAACCGATTGTTTGCTTACCATCTAATCTATCCAGACCATAATAGGTGGCCTTGCTAGGAGATTATCAATGATATTCGCTTCACCTGTGACTTTTTATTTTTTTGTGATATGTTGCTTGTAAAAAAAAAAAAAAACAAAGAAACTATTTCATCTGCATACAGGGCTCATTTTTAATGGCAGATGCTTTGTAGTTATGTAGTTATGGCCACTACCAACAGGGACTGAAAGTCAAGCATCCACGGCTTTCTCTGATTGGATGCGATTTTGCTGCATGCATTTTTGCCTTCAGTATAGACAGAAAAAATTGTTTAATTGTTGAATCTTATTGTGTTGGGCCTGGATGGTAGCCTATAATGCAGTTACTTTACATGCATCTTTCATTATTTTCCACCAGTAATTCAAAAATACACCTTTACGTATAGATATAACTGTATGTTGCAGTAAACTACACTTTATTTAAGTATATTAAATGTATTGTATGATTGATCAAATGTTATGATAACATGGAATTTTTTTGTTGCTAACAACAGGAAAGTGCTTTATTTTCCCATGTGGCCCATTTTTTGCACGAGTAAATTGTTTCCACTGCAGCTTTGTATGGGCTTTGGAGAGTGTTTTCCTGCATAAGAGATTAGGAAAATGTGTGCCTTTGTGACAGTATCAAATAGATAGAAGGATGTTTTACAGGAAGTGTCTATATACATGCATTTGTTGCATTTGATTAAATTAGCCGAACATTCTTCATTCTGTTATTGCCTCTCTGCAAAAATCCAGGAGACAGAAACATCTCTTACATACCCTGCTGATGTATGCCTCTTGTGGTTTCACCTACACCATCATATTTTAAAAATCTCACCACTTCATCAAAAAACTGAAAACTACACCCAGTATATTTGTATTATACAATGAGGAAAATAAGTATTTGAACACCCTGCTATTTTGCAAGTTCTCCCGCTTAGAAATCATGGAGGGGTCTGAAATTGTCATCGTAGGTGCATGTCCACTGTGAGAGACATAATCTAAAAAAAAAAAATCCAGAAATCACAATGTATGATTTTTTAACTATTTATTTGTATGATACAGCTGCAAATAAGTATTTGAACACCTGAGAAAATCAATGTTAATATTTGGTACAGTAGCCTTTGTTTGCAATTACAGAGGTCAAACGTTTCAACCTTGATATGCTTCTTACAGAGCCACTCCTTGGTTATCCTGGCTGTGTGCTTCGGGTCATTGTCATGTTGGAAGACCCAGCCTCGACCCATCTTCAATGCTCTAACTGAGGGAAGGAGGTTGTTCCCCAAAATCTCGCAATACATGGCCCCGGTCATCCTCTCCTTAATACAGTGCTGTCGCCCTGTCCCATGTGCAGAAAAACACCCCCAAAGCATGATGCTACCACCCCCATGCTTCACAGTAGGGATGGTGTTTTTGGGATGGTACTCATTATTCTTCTTCCTCCAAACACGTTTAGTGGAATTATGACCAAAAAGTTCTATTTTGGTCTCATCTAACCACATGACTTTCTCCCATGACTCCTCTGGATCATCCAAATGGTCATTGGCAAACTTAAGACGGGCCTTCACATGTGCTGGTTTAAGCAGGGGAACCTTCCGTGCCATGCATGATTTCAAACCATGACGTCTTAGTGTATTACCAACAGTAACCTTAGAAACGGTGGTCCCAGCTCTTTTCAGGTCATTGACCAGCTCCTCCCGTGTAGTTCTGGGCTGATTTCTCACCTTTCTTAGGATCATTGAGACCCCATGAGGTGAGATCTTGCATGGAGCCCCAGTCCGAGGGAGATTGACAGTCGTGTTTAGCTTCTTCCATTTTCTAATGATTGCTCCAACAGTGGACCTTTTTTCACCAAGCTGCTTGGCAATTTCCCCGTAGCCCTTTCCAGCCTTGTGGAGGTGTACAATTTTGTCTCTAGTGTCTTTGGACAGCTCTTTGGTCTTGGCCATGTTAGTAGTTGGATTCTTACTGATTGAATGGGGTGGACAGGTGTCTTAATGCAGCTAACAACCTCAAACAGGTGCATCTAATTTAGGATAATAAATGGAGTGGAGGTGGACATTTTAAAGGCAGACTAACAGGTCTTTGAGGGTCAGAATTCTAGCTGATAGACAGGTGTTCAAATACTTATTTGCAGTTGTATCATACAAATAAATTGTTAAAAAATCATATATTGTGATTTCTGGATTTTTTTTTAGATTATGTCTCTCATAGTGGACATGCACCTACGATGACAATTTCAGACCCCTCCATGATTTCCAAGTTGGAGAACTTGCAAAATAGCAGGGTGTTCAAATACTTATTTTCCTCACTGTAATTGAATTAAGAAACAGATGATTAAGCAAACTGGATTTTTAATGCAACTTTTAAAAAAACACCAAAAACATAACAATATGAAATTTAATTAGCATTTTCCATAAGTAGGTTGAGAATTGAACTCCTTGCACAACAATAAATAGACATTACACAGATGTGTCTTACACTATTATAACTATACTAAATAAATTGTTTTCTACTATAGTTTTACGTATTACTATAGTAATTAAAGTACAATAACCGGGTAATAACTAAAACCTAACCCTTACCTATGTAGTTACCTTGTGTGAGTGCACTGTAAGTGCATGTACAGTAAAATAAGTTTTTATTTTAATGTGATGTTGTTACAGTGTAGTTACACAAATAAGAATTGAGTAATATTAATTAACTACATACATACTTACTATAGGGTTAAGGTTTGGTTTATGGTTAGTTTCTTGTAATTATGTATCCTTTACTGGTATTACTATAGTAAGTACTTGTAACTTGTCTAACTACGTTGAAATACTTTGCTTACCATGACTACTGGTACGCCTTTGAAAACAATAATACAAATAATTATAAATAAATTGTCCCTCTTAAAAGAGCACAAAAACCCTTAACCTTATATCTGCATATCAGCCCAGTGACCCAATTGCCTTCATCCCTGATGCCATTAAACATGCAGCTGATAATATCTTTGACATCCTGTTTAATGGCGTCCATAAAATATAATACCAATTACAGCAATACTATCAGCAGGGGTAATAATAATAGTAATAACTACTATCGATTCAATGGTTTTGAGGGCTAATATTGCAGTTGCCCCATTAACTGCTGGCACAGTCACGGCTTCGGCTTAGCGCGCCTGAGAATTAAATGTTAATTTTTATTGATGAAAAAATGTCAGCAGGAGGCAGAAACTATCTGCTTGGAATGAGACATTCACACGATGCACTGGGGCATTGCTAATCCATTCAAGCCTGCCAATGTGGTGGGAGATTAAAATCACATCTGGATTAGATGACTTTTTGTTGCGTTATGTGTGTGGCTCATTTCAAATGGAAAGCGTAAACAAGTCTTAAGCCCAGACACAGATCTGATCCAAAAGCTATCGAGCTGCCCCGCTGTCTACTGACAACATAGACAGCTGCCTTTTAAGACAACTGAAATGGAACTGTGTAAGTGATTGATTTGGAGCACTCTACATGCAGCAGCTCTGTGAGGCATACAAATACATTTACATTTAACATTTAATCATTTAGTAGACACTTTTATCCAAAGCGACTTAAAATGAGGAGAACAATAGAAGCAATCAAATCAACAATATGCACGTGTTATGTGTAGTCCCAGTTAGCACAGTACACATATAGTAGTTTTTTTGTTTGTTTTTTTTATAAAAAAATAAATAGATAAAATAGAAATATAACAGAATAGTAAGTGTTAGTATTAACAGGTCAAGTGTTAAAAAAGATTGTCTTCAGCAGTTTCTTGAAAGTGGCTAAAGACAGCTCAGGTTGAGTTAGGCAGGTCATTCCACCAGCAGGGAACAGTCCAGGGAAAGGTCAGTGAAAGTGATTTTGTGCCTCTGGGGTGATGGCACGACAAGGCGCCGTTCACTTGCATAATACAAGATTCTGGAGGGCACATAAGTCTGAAGTAGTGAGTTTAGGTATCAGGTGCAGAGCCAGTGGTCGTTCGGTAGATCGGGCCCAAAAAATCAAGCCCGACCCTACCCGAGCCCGGCCGACACATTTACTGTAATTATGAGCCCCGAGCCCGATTTAAACCAGACCATTTTTTAATACGTGGTCTGTTATAACCGACTTTCTCAACTACAATTCCGAGTTGTTTGAACTAAAGAAATCTGTTTAGAATTATCTTGGGATACTTCACCCTGAAATTAAAATAAAGCCATCTTTTACGCACCCTGCTGTTGTTCCAATAACCTATGTCCTTCTTTTTCGGACCTCATAGGCAGAAATTGAACCCCTTGCCTGTCACCCCCCATTTTGGCAAGTGGGGCATTTTGACATTCCCCAAATAAAAGGGCTGCTGCAAGTCTTTCTGAATATACACATAAGTATATAGGTTATATCTAGAAAGCCAAACTCTTAAGAGTTTACAATTCAGAATTACTCAGACTGTTATTAATATGGAGATATATAGGCTCAAACATTAAAACATAAATACTAAATTTTAATAATATACTTTTAAATGTATAAAAGTAGTATGTGAATGTAGTATAACAACTTATAACAACAACTAAAGTGAAGCCACAAGTGTGGTCATGCTTCATTTCAAATCTTGTCATGCTTCAGATGAAATCTCTAAAATTATGCATTTTATGAAGCATATTGTAAGACTATGTCATGTGAGTTTTTAGCGAATGCTAAGATAAGATGCTATCATTATGATATTGGCCTGTAAACACATACAGTACTTGCAGTCTACTAACTAGTCTTTCAACTGCTTAATTCATACTCTATTGTTTTCAATACTTAAACCTTCTTCAGTTCTCCTGAAGTGAATGTTGTGTACCGGATGTCACAAATGCTTTATCAAGGGTCCGGCCCGGCCCGAGGATAGTGGCAGGGTCGGGTCGGGTCAAGTTCGAGCTCGGGCAGAGAATCTAAACTCTATCGTTCGGTAGGCAAACATCAGTGCCTTGAACTTGATGTGAGCGGCTGTGGCTACCAGTGCAAATTGATGAAGAGAGGTGTGATGTGCGCTCTCTTCGACTTGTTAAAGACCACTCTCACTGCTGCATTCTGGATCAGTTGCAGAGGTTTGACTGTACATGCTGGATGGGCTATCAAGAGAGCATTACAATAGTCCAGTCTGGATAGAACAAGAGCTTGGACAAGGAGTTGTGTAGCATGCTCCGATAGGAAGGGTCTGATCCTACTAATGGTGTCTAAGGCAAGTCTGCAGGACTGAGCCGTTCTAGCAATGTGGTCTGTGAAGTTTAACTGATCATCATTCACAACTCAGAGGTTCCTGGTTTTCCTGGAAGGAGTTATGGAGGATGAACCTAGCTGAATGGAAAAGTTGTGATGAAGTATTGGGTTGGCCGAGATCACAAGCAGTTATGTCTTGGCAAGGTTTAGTTGAAGGTGGTGGTCATTCAATCCAAAATGTCTGTAAGGCGGGCTGAGATGCGTGCAGCTACCATCAGATAATCTGGCTGAAATGAGAGGTAGAGTTGTGTGTCATCAGCATAGCAGTGATATGAAAAGCCATGTTTCTGAATGACAGATCCTAGTGATGTCATGTAAATGGAGAAGAGAAGTGGTCCAGGCACTGAGCCCTGGGGCACCCCAGTAGCAAGGTGTTGCGACTTAGATACCTCAAGACACTCTGAAGGACCTACCTGAGAGGTAAGACTTGAACCACTGGAGTTCAGTTCCTGAGATGCCCATTGTCATTGTCGTGTCCAATTGGTTAGCTGGTTTGTGAGTAGCCGCAGAAGACATTCACTTGAGGTCAAACGAGGCAAGCAGATTGTGGAAGTTGGGAGACTTGATTTACAATTGATTTCAGTAGAGTTTGGCGTCAGTATGTTAAAAAAATTTTGCCAAGCTCACGGTTAAATTTCATATTTGAAAAAATAACCAATGAAATCTGACAACAACTGTCTCATATATTTTATTTTTAAACACTCGAATCATGACAACAAAAAAAAAAAAAATTTTCAGCCTGGACAAAGCTAATGTGCAGGTGCAGTCCTAAGCATGCATGCTTGTTTCTATGGAAACCGGAGCTTCTAAGAGCAGCTGCCGTGACGCATGACTTAACTAATCAACGATTGGCCCTTTCATTCAGAAGGCAGGACTTATTTGCCATATCGGGCAGTGCACTTTCTCCCATTCATAAGTAATTGGAGTGCACCGTCTTCCTATATAAAGTCTTTGATGTTAGTCAACACATCAAAATAAGTATACTTCTTATTAGCACAACAACAAATATTAAAACATAAAGATTTAAAATGTTCTTTAAAGTTAAATGTTTTATTTGACATTATTACAAAAAGTGCACTTTTTAAAAATGTTAAGAAACAGTCATGAATGTGAACACTTAAGTGGTATTTCAAAACTGCTTTAGAAAAGTGTCTTGGGCCGAGTACCAAAACAAACTTGTAGCCAATCAGAAGTGAGGGGCGTGTCTACTAATGACGGGGAGAAGAGAGCACTCAGTGCACGTCATTATTCAAAAGACACGACACACAAGACGGACATTAGCCGAGCGACGACAGAAAGAGAGAGATGGCAGATAAAAAACAAATGTGGAACAAAAGAAGGCTTACGATCAGGCAAGAAGTAGGACCCGTGTAAATATCGGATCAGTTTTCCAGCGCTGGAGAGAACTCAAGGAGCGAAGGCCGAGGTTGCTTTATTTCTTCCCAATAGGCGAGTAACATTGATTTTGTTTTGTTTCACAGAACCAATACATGCTGGCTTTTGCATGAATATGCTCATGTGTCATGTTTGTTTGCTTGTCCATTTGCGATCGTATTGTCGTTCACTTCAGCTACGTTAATTTCCACACCATGTAAGCCTTGAACGTCTAAACCTCCTCACTGTCTGTTTCAAGCGTCAGCTCCCAAAGTGTGTCCGAAAGTAAGATAATAAACTCCTAATATATGTTTGTTTCCTTTAGTTCCTCATTTCGTGATCAATATAACCTTCTAAACTTGTCATAATTGTAATGTGTTAGTTAGTTGGACTGTTGTGCTGGCGCAATCGAGTTGTTCATGAGAACTGTGTTTGTGTTTTTGGGATGTAAGGGATCATGACCATAGCTTTGGGTCATGACCGAAAGGACAAGATCCCGGATACAGGCGGCCGAAATGAGCTTTCTCCGCAGGGTGGCTGGGCGCTCCCTTAGAGATAGGGTGAGAAGCTCAGTCACACGGGAGGAACTCGGAGTAGAGCTGCTGCTCCTCCACATCGAGAGGGGACAGCTGAGGTGGCTCGGGCATCTGTTCCGGATGCCTCCTGAACGCCTTCCCGGGACGGTGTTTCGGGCATGTCCAACCTGGAGGAGGCCCCGGGGAAGACCAAGGACATGCTGGAGGGACTATGTCTCCCAGCTGGCCTTGGAACGCCTCGGTGTCCCCCCGGAAGAGCTAGAGGAAGTGTCTAGGGAGAGGGAAGTCTGGGCATCTCTGCATCTCTGCTTAGACTCGCGGGGGTCTCTGCTTAGACCCCCGCGACCCGGCCCCGGATAAAGCAGAAGAAGATGAATGGATGGATGGATGGATGTAAGGGATGACTTTTTCACTGAACATTTGACCTGGATTACCATAGTAACAGACATTGCTTTCACTTATTGATGACATCATACCCTCGGCCGGCTGGCACAGCAGATTCCGCCATAGTCGTTCCCTGGGTTACGTATATATGTGGGGTGGAGCTATCAAAATAGGGGCGTGTTTGTTTTGGTGATTTGAAATATCAACATCAGTTACCAGAAAGTACTTACCTCACCTTTAATGTTGTGTTAATTGACTCTTAGAAGACAATACAACTATTCTGCCAAAGTTTTTTAAACAGCTTCACATCTAGACGACCTAAAATTTCTGTCTACAGTTCACTACCTTTTCAGAGCTAAGATATCAAGTCTGAATCTTCCAACAAATCCCAAGTGTTAACCAGGAGCCAATCTTTGTCTGGGGATTCCTCCAAGAAATTTAGAATTCCGTCTGTTTATTTAGTCTTCACCCCCAAATACTACCTCTCAGTTTTTCCTCAGAGTGTTCATCTTCCCGTCACCGTTGTTTACTGATCATTCATTTTGCCTTTCAAATTCAAAGGAGGATTACATGTAGTAGATTTCCCAGCTGACATTAGTATTTGAACACAAAAGGCTCGGAGGCCATCTTCATTTTCATGAAAGTGAGATCTGCATACATGCAGCATCGTGGGGTTTAGCAGTGAGTCAGTGGGGAGAGAATGTTCTTCAGGCAGGACCGACATCCGCTTCCACTGTTCGGATGCAGGAAGCGCATGAGTGAGTACGTGTGGGTGGCTAAAGGAAAAGAAAGTGTAGAAAACACATCCATTATATGAAAAGTTTTTTTTTCTTCTTGTTTACATGTTTTAATCTGGAATGTCCTATAGCAATGGATTCATTGTCAAATATGGAAGACCCATAGGTAATGAGCTAATTATAATCGGTTCACTGATGATATAAATCTCCAACGTGTTCATAAAGAGTTCAATGTAAATATATGTGGAACAACAGTGGCTCATACACACAAGCCTTCTGGGCCATAAGCTGTTGTTCGGAGTGAATCATTGTTTATCTTTTCTCTGTTGAGGTTGTGTAAACCTGAAAAATCCCTTCTGACATGGCCGAGTGGAAGCCCAGAGCAATCTCTGGACCACAAGCAACCCTTTGACACGAAGGACCCTGGAAAGCCATTTCCTAAGGAAACAAGAACAGCATATTGCTAAGAATTGTGCTTCTGTAACTTACTGTGATGCAAATCATTGTATATGGTCAAGTTGTGGAAAACAATTGTAAAATGCAACAGTGCATGCACAATCCCATAAATCCCATTGTTGCAAAGAATATTTAGAAAGTACATTTAAAGGGTTAGTTCACCCAAAAATGAAAATAATGTAATTTATTGCTCACCCTCATGCTGTTCAAGTCAAGTCAAGTCAAGTCAACTTAACTTCAATGTAGATTGTTTCAAAGCAGCTTTACAGTGTTAAACAGGAAAATAATGCAGCATAATTTTATTAAGCTGTTCGCCATTTGATGTCATCAGTTCATTTCAATTTCCATACGGTGACAGTGTGGGCTTTAGATCAATAATAAGATCAGTAATTTAGTTTATATGGTTAATTTAGTTTATTAATTAGATTTATTTCGATGTTTAGTTGAAAAATGTAGTGTCCCCAACTGAGCACGCCAAGCCAGAGGCAACAGTGGCAAGGAAACCAAAACCCCATTAGGTGACCTAATGGAGAAAAATAAACCTTGAGAGAAACCAGGCTCAGTCGGGGTGCCAGTTCTCCTCTGGCCAATTAACAAACAGCGTATTGTTATTATTATTCTGGCAGCTTTACAGTCAGAGGTCATAATAGATCGGAATATTCGAAGGACCGGAGGCAACACGCTGGAGACGGGTTTATTGAGGATGACAGTTCCACACCAGTAAGACCTCTGTTCATCTTCGGAACACAAATTAAGATATTTTTGTTGAAATCCGAAGACTCAGTGAGGCCTGCATAGCCAGCAATGACATTTCCGCTCTTAAGATCCATTAATGTATACATATTTAAATCAGTTCATGTGAGTACTAGGGCTGCCACTAACGACTATTTTTATATTGATTAATCTATCGACTAATTTATTGATTAATCGATTAATCTATCGACTAATTTATCACTATCATTTCCAACAATTTTACTTAAAAACATTTAATTTAACTTGCAACTTTGGCATTCAGTAGTGTACTATGAAAAAGTATAAATGTAAACAAGCCAAACAAAATGTAAAACTAAAAGAGTAAAAATTTAAAAAGGTACAAATTTGTAAACCAACATAACAAAAAAAGAGAATATCAGCAAATACTTTTTATATAGAATAGTGTTGTCAATTATGACTTTGATACGATACCAGACTAAAATACCTCGATACCGATACTGAATCGGTACCATGGCAAAAAAACAGTCAAAGTAATCGAATAATATGACAGAACTTACCATTCATTGTTTTATCCTAAAAACCCTGCTTTTTGACCATTCCCCCTTATTTAAAAATAATAATATCGTGTCAGTGTGAACATCCTGACAAAGATGTTTGCAACAATCACATTATTATCAATCATGTTAACACTAATCACTATTCGGAACATGTTGGGATGACCGAAATCGTATTTCATGATACGAGTAATTTAATATTTTTTGAATGTAATTTTATAATGACAATATAGATATTTAATTAATTTTTTTTTTATTTTTTTTTTTTTAAATAAGCCAAAATGTAAATGACAAAATATATGACAAAAAAACAGTGCTTTTTTATAGCTACTGTAGCTCTAATTATCAGTAGCATTCAATAAAGAAATTAAATAATCAAATGTAAAAACAAAAATGCATAGTCCCTCTGTAAATTACCTATCCACTGATTCTTAATAAATATTTTAAAGTTATTCAATCAAGCATGGGGTAATTTTCTATTTTCTATTTGATTTTTCTATTTTGTTGTTTGATTAACATTAATCAGACAGAATATTAGATCCGGTCCTTTAAGAGCGCACAGACCAAATTCATTGTAACACATCCAAATTCTCACTCAACTCTGTATACATTCACTATCTGACTGTGTTTACCTGAATACTCGCCAGGATGTGCATTTTTACATATTTTTGACAATTCAAACGTAATCCGTGAAACTGGCGTTGCGATCTGTCTTAGTGAAAGGCATGTGCACGGCTGCGCGCGCTTCAGGTCAGAGTCCGGCAGTGAGTACAGTGGTTCAATATTAATATTATAAAGCGGGGAGAATATTTTTGGTGTGCCAAAAAAAACAAAATTAACAACTTATATGGTGAAGCCTGATTTCAAAACACTGCTTCATGAAGCTTTGCTCCGTTTAATTATGAATTTAATTATGAATCAGTGTGCTGGATCATGATTCGGATCGCGTGTCAAACCACCAAACTGCTGAAATCACGTGACTTTGGCCTCACTGAGCCTTCAGATTTCAACAAAAATATCTTAATTTGTGTTCCGAAGATGAACGGAGGTCTTACGGGTGTGGAATAAATGACATTATTTTCATTTTTGGGTGAACTAACTGTAGTAATGTTCGTTCGTGTGGGAAGAAGGAGGCGGGAACCAGCGAACGTTCAACAACTTTAATAAAACAAATTAACACAAAATAAAAGTAAAACCGGCAGCCCCTCACGGACGACTGCCGCGCACACACATAACAAAACAAAAACACAAATTCAAATCCAGGCCTGGTCCTCTCTCGTCCTTCACTGGAGTTGCTCGTCCTTATATGCCTCCGTGCTCCCTCATGAGAGGACTCGAGACCGGTGTGCCTCGCAGGTGACGTTCATTCTCAATCACGCACACCGATCTCGCTCGCTCCTCCACCTCGCCACACTAACCCTTTAACAAAATTTTCCAATGTTTCATTAACAATATATTTATGTTTCCCAAAATTGTGTTTAATTATGTAAAAGTGAAGCACATTTTTAGTTCTAATAATAATGTGACTATGTTCAGCATGTCTGTATCCATTTACTCTGGCTTATAATTGATGGAAACAGAAATTGTGTCATCATGATTTCCATCGAATTCTTACAATAAAAGTTGTATTCACATTCAATTTCAAACAGAATAATTTCATGATGTAACTAATAATTTATTATATAATCCTAGAAGTTTTTTGAAGCTTCATGCCGTTCACAAGGGTCTAAACCTCCAAATGCATCTCAGTATAAACAATAAAACTTGTATATATCTCTATACAGACCTTACGGTTGATGATAAAAACAATTCCATTTCTAAATGGTGACCAGCAAGAGCTATTCCATTTCTAATGGCTATTGACTCCAGCCATGTCAGATACGGCCGGTATCATGGCTTCCTAAAGGAGCATCTCTCTCCAGCACTGATTTCTCATTCCTCTCCTGTCACAGCATCAGATAAACGCATGATGAAGAACATCTCGTCCCTGGAGAACTTCCACACTAGCTGTGTGCAGGCTATGAAGTTTCTGTTTCTGCACTAGTTACAGTAAAGTTTGAAGCGTTTCCATCGTCTTAGATGTTTGAAATGTGTGTGACATGTAAAATTATTAAGAATTCCAAAATGTATTCCCTAAGTCAGGATCAAAAGGAAGTTGATTCCTGAAATGGCTGGTGTATTTGTGGTTACAGTCTGTAGTGCTCACTAGTTATTCCATTTAATGCTAAAAAAAAAAAAAAAGTCACTAACAAAGAGCACATATCTTTATATTATAGTGCTGTAATTCACCCACCCACACACACATATATACCGACCAGAATAACACATTAGTGGGTGGGATATATAAGGCAGCAAGTGAACATTTTGTCCTCACAGTTGATGTGTTAGAAGCAGGAAAAATGGGAAAGCGTAAGGATTTGAGCGAGTTTGACAAGGGCCAAATTGTGATGCCGACTGGGTCAGAGCATCTTCAAAACTGCAGCTCTTGTGGGGTGTTCCTGGTCTGCAGTGGTCAGTATCTATCAAAAGTGCTCCAAGGAAGGAACAGTGGTGAACCGGCGACAGGGTCATGGCTCACTGATGCATGTGGGGAGCGAAGAATGGCCCGTGTGGTCCGATCAAACAGACGAGCTACTGTAGCTCAAATTGCTCAAGAAGTTAATGCTGGTTCTGATAGAAAGGTGTCCGAATACACACCGCATCACAGTTTGTTGTGTATGGGGCTGCATAGCTGCAGACCAGTCAGGGTGCCCATGCTGATCCCTGTCCACCGCTGAAAGCACCAACAGTGGGCACGTGAGCATCAGAACTGGACCACGGAGCAGTGGAAGAAGGTGGCCTGGTCTGAATCACGTTGTCTTTTACATCATGTGGATGGCCGGGTGTGTGTGCAACGCTTACCTGAAGAACACATGGCACCAGGATGCACTATGGGAAGAAGGCAAGCCAGCGGAGGCAGTGATGCTTTGGGCAATGTTCTGCTGGGAAACCTTGGGTCCTGCCATCCATGTTGATGTTACTTTGACACGTACCACCTACCTAAGCATTGTTGCAGACCATATACACCCTTTCATGGAAACGGTATTCCCTGGTGGCTGTGGCTCTTTCAGCAGATAATGCGCCCTGCCTCAAAGCAACAAATGGTTCAGGAATGGTTTGAGGAGCACAACAACGAGTTTGAGGTGTTGACTTGGCCTCCAAATTCCCCAGATCTCAATCCAATCGAGCATCTGTGGGATGTGCTGAACAAACAAGTCCGATCCATGGAGGCCCCACTTCACAACTTACAGGTCTTAAAGGATCTGCTGCTAATAAATGCTGTTCATTTAACTTTTTTTTTATTCATCAAAGAATCCTTAAAAACTATGGCAGTTTCCACAAAAATGTTAAGGAGCACAACTGCTTTCAACATAGATAATAATATGAAATGTTACCTGAGCAGCAAATTATCATATTTGAATGATTTATGAAGGATTATGTTACTGAAGACTGGAGTAATTATGCTGAAAATTCAGCTTTGCATAACATTCCAATACGAAACAGTTCTTTTAATTTGTGATAATATTTCATAATATTACTGCTTTTACTGTATTTTTGACTAAATAAATGCATCCTTTGTGAGCAGAAGAGACAAAAAAATTGTGATGTTTCCAAACTGTTGACAGGTACTCGCTCAATTATTATTATTATTATTTTTATTTTTATTTTTTTGACAGAAACTTTCCTTAATAAGCCTTTATCTGGCCGAGTTTTCTTGTGCTGTAAATTAATCTTCTGATATACTATACTGGCAAAAGTTTTGGGACGTCTGCCTTTACATGCACATGAACTGTAATGACATCCCATTCTTAATCCGTAGGGTTTAATTTGGAATTGGCTCACCCTTTGCAGCTCTAACAGCTTCAACTTGGTCAAGGTTTAGGCGTGTGTTTATGGGAATTTTTGACCATTCTTCTAGAAGCGCATTTGTGAAGTCAGGCACTGATGTTGTACGCAGGGCCGTTTCTAGCCATTCTGACGCCCTAGGCGAAATCCTTATTGGTGCCCCCAGTCAAATTTTAAAAAGCAACATTGGTATTACTGGTATTAATTAACAAATACATACATACCAAATTATATTTGTATATATTTGTTAATAAGGATTCAAATTAATAGCCAGATGCCTATATAGCCCTAGGGCTATAATATATATAGCCTATATTTGTGCAGTCCCTAGTTGCTAAGAAATTGTTCTCAGACATAACTACATAACTATTATGTGTTATTAGTACATTTCACATGAAAGTAATAAGAATAAATACTGATTCAGTGTGTTTTTTGTTACTCATTGATGCGTGAACTTCCCCTTTAAATAACGCAACACTTTGCCCTCTGTGTGTACGACACTGCTTGCATTAAGCACTATTAGAACTGAATGAATCGATTCAGCTTAACATTTTAGGGTGGCCGTGACACCCTTTACACACAAACATCTAGTGCCAGATATGCGCTTTTTGGCGCCCCCCTACTGATGGCGCCCTAGGCGACCGCCTAGTTTGCCTATGCCTAAAAACGGCCCTGGTTGTACGAGAAAGGCCTGGCCCGCAGTCTCTGCTCTCATTCATCCCAAAGGTGTTCTATTGGGTTGAGGACCCTGTGCAGGCCAGTCAAGTTCCTCCACACCAAACTCGCTCATCCATGTCTTTATGGATCTTGCTTTGTGCACTGGTGCACAGTCATGTTGGAACAGGAAGGGGCAATCCCTAAACTGTTCCCACAAAGTTGGGAACATGAAATTGTCCAAAATGTCTTGGTATGCTGAAGCATTAAGAGTTCCTTTCACTGGAACTAAGGGGCCAAGCCAAACCCCTGAAAAAAGATATGGAGAAATAAAACTAACTAATACTTTCTTTACTAATACTAAAATCTGAATGTTTATTGTATTGAAATCCTACTGAAATGTCACTTGCATAATAATTTGGAAAACGGTGAATTAATTTAAAATATTAATGAATATAATTTATATATTTTAACATGGAAAGGTCAGTATAAACATTTTAAATAGCAGGAGATACAGAGCAACAGCCAAAGAGTTTAAATCGTATCTAATTGTGCTGCATATAGTGCACAGGCCATCCTGGCTTTCAAAATAACCGAATCAAGGATGTGTCTCTATCAGATTATGCAGAAAGAAAAAAAATGCAGAGAAAGGTTTCTGGACGCAATTGGCAGGTTAAACACAGACCTCATTAATTCTGTGAGTCTTATCAGGAAGCGCCAAATACAGATAAAACAGCGGTATATTTCAAACAGATTCACCTCAGACAGAAAATTGTTTTATTATAACATACTCTTGATATTTATTTTCAATAACCAGATTCATTTTAATTACTAGAGAATTATATCCAACACCTTTGGGCACAATGTAAGTGTGCAAACAACCTGTACAAATTAAAGTTAATTTCATTTTTGGGTGAACTAGCCTCTTTCTCTAATATTTAAAAGTATTGCATGAAATAAATCTGGCACTCAAAGCAGAAGGAAGTGTGTTTTAGATATATAGAACAAAAAAACGAACCAAAATGCCCTCTATGAACTAAAGTCACAAACATCTTTTCTCTGCCTTTTTTGGACTCAATAATAGAAACGAAAGGAACCCATCTGTTACACCTGCCAACAACTTTGCAAGCAGGATCTTTTTAATTTCAGAGATGTCAAAAGTATCTGATATATCATGTTTGGATGGGGGGAAACAGTGTGGATTCAGGCTGCATGAAGTTTGATAAGAAGTGCAAAATGCCAAGGAAGGAAGCTCACGCTAATTGAGACCGAGCTATCAGAGATAAGAGATACGGCCATGTGCTCAGGAGCAAAGCAAAAGACAAATGTCACTGTGTCCAAATATTGATAAGAACTAGAGAAGCATCAACAATGACATTTATTAAGCTTCAGTGGATATTCATATTCACAGCAGAATAAAAGCACGATCAACACGCGCACACACACATTCTCTGTTCTCGCGTTAAAGGTCATGTTTTAAAGGTGTCTTGTTAAGTCTTCCAGGCAGCTCTTGGGTAGCTGTCAAATCTTTCATATGTCTCATAGAAAGTGACTGGAGGTTAGTTGACCACAACACTGAGATTGTTAACCTGCATAACAAAGCGCTCATGTACAAGAACTTACATCATATTGTCATTTTTACATCATTTTCTATGCAGTGCTAGCTCTGTTACCCATGTGGCAGTCAGTACAGTATGTGTGGGGTTGGTAGGAGAGATGACATTATGACCACTGACAGTTGAAGTGAATAACACTGATTATCCGTTCATTACAGTACATGTTAGTGGGTGGGATATATTAGGACATTTTGTCCTCAAAGTTGATGTGTTAGAAGCAGAGAAAATGGGCAAGTGTAAGGATTTGAGCGAGTTTGACAAGGGCCAAATTGTGATGCTTTGTGAACTGGGTCTGAGTGTCTCTAAAACTGCAGCTCTTGTGGGGTGTTCCCGGTCTGCAGTGGTCAGTATCTATGAAAAGTGCTCCAAGGAAGGAACAGTGGTGAATTGGCGACAGGGTCATGGGCGGTCAAGGCTCACTGATGCAAGTGGTGAGCGAAGAATGGCCCATGTGGTCCGAACAAACAGACTACTTTAGCTCAAATTGCTCAAGAAGTTAAAGCTGGTTCTGATAGAAAGGTGTCCGAATACACAGCGCATCACAGTTTGTTGTGTATGGGGCTGCAGAGCCGCAGACCAGTCAGAGTGCCCATGCTGACCCCTGTCCACCGCTGAAAGCGCCAACAGTGGCACGTGAGCATCAGAACTGGACCACGGAGAAGTTCTTTTACATCACGTGGATGGCTGGGTGCGTGTGCGTCGCTTACCTGGGGAACACATGGCATCAGGATGCACTATGGGAAGAAGGGAAGAAGGGAAGAAGGCAAGCCGGCGGAGGCAGTGATGCTTTGAGCAATGTTCTGCTGGGAAACCTTGGGTCCTGCCATCCATGTTGATGTTACTTTGACACGTACCACCTACCTAAGCATTGTTGCAGACCATGTACACCCTTTCATGGAAACGGTATTCCCTGGTGGCTGTGGCTGTGGCTCTTTCAGCAGATAATGTGCCCTGCCACAAAGCAACAAATGGTTCAGGAATGGTTTGAGGAGCACAACAACGAGTTTGAGCTGTTGACTTGGCCTCCAAATTCTCCAGATCTCAATCCAATCGAGCATCTGTGGGATGTGCTGAACAAACAAGTCTGATCCATTGAGGCCCCACCTCACAACTTACAGGACTTAAAGGATCTGCTGCTAACATCTTTGTGCCAGATACCACAACACACCTTCAGGGGTCTAATGGAGTCCATGCCTCAACGGGTCAGGGCTGGAACAGGGAGACCAACACAATATTAGAATAATGTTATGCCTGATCGGTGCAAATGCATATATATATATTAGGGCCGGGACTTTAACGCGTTAATTAAGATTAATTAATTACGGGACTTTAACGCGTTAATTAAGATTAATTACGCAAAAAATAAATAACATAATTTTAACCACACTTATTTTTGCAGCGCGGAACGTTTTTCAATGAATGAGTTTCGACGGACCGATTATACTGGAGCACCAACTAGCGTTCTTGACAACAACAAACCACAGTGAACATGAACGAAGAAGCTGACGAGACCGCTTTGCTTGACCCCGTGGATGGGAAATTTTGTTTAAAAAAACGAAAGGATAGAAGCGTCGACAAGAGCATGGTTGTGTGCAAGCTATGCAATAAAGGAATTTGCGTATCACTGCAGCACATCGAGCCTCAAATATCACCTCAACGCAAAACACATAGGAGTTAGCGTGACCCGACTCCGAGTAAAGTTACAAGTAAATATCTAAATTACAAGTTACATGTAAATATGCTATTGCTACACTTAATGGCAAACATTGCACTGGTCTGCTGGACTGAAATAAATAAACAATTTTGTTGATTAAGCTTATGTATTCGGTCATTATTCAATGGTATACTAAAAATCCATGTGAAAAAAATTACTTCTCACTGTTCTCAGGTCAAATATTTATATGCAATTAAAATGCGATTAATTTCGATTAATTAATTACAAAGCCTTTAATTAATTAGATAATTTTTTTTAATCGAGTCCCGGCCCTAATATATATATCACAATATAGTTATTTTGTAGTTATAGTTATATCACAATATTTACATTTATGCATTTAGCAGACGCTTTTATCCAAAGCGACTTACAACTTGGGGGTACATGAAGTGATCGGTCATGAAGAGTCGAGAAGCGCAACAAGTGCCTGAAATACTGAGACCGTGTACATTGCTCAGTGTAGCACAGGCTAGAGTAGGGAGGGAAGAGAAAGAGGAAAGGGAAGTTTTTAATTTTTTTTATTAAAAAAAAAATATATTTATTAGGGTTAAGTGCTCAGGGAAGAGCTGAGTTTTAAGTTGACTTTTGAATGATGTCAATGATTCTGTGATTCGGATGGCGTTGGGAAGATCGTTCCACCAGCTGGGAACGTTGAATGAAAATGTTCTGGAAAGGGATTTTTTCCCCCTCTGTGATAGTACCACAAGCCGTCGTTCCTTTGCTGAGTGAAGGCAGAATAGAATAATGTTATGTTATTTTAATAACAATATAGTTATTTTTTGTGATTTTATCTATGACCATTATTAAACATAAAAAAAGTAAATTACAAACAATAGGACAAAAACAATATAACAAATATAACAAATATATAACAAATATAACAATATAAGAAAAAAAAAAAGAATTAAACAAATTGCATGTGTATTCCTTTTTGGACTCGTTTATGACAAGACGTGGCGCAGCGTTCTGATTCAGGGTAGAGGTTTGACACGATGGAAATCCAGCCAGAAGCGCATTGCAGTAGCCAAGCCTAGAAAGGACCAGGGCCTGAATGAGAAGCTGTGTTGTATGCTCAGTTAAGAAAGGCCTTATCTTCCTGATGTTGTGCAGCGCAAACCTGCATGACCGAGCTGTCTTTGAAATGTGGTCTTTGAAAGTCAGCTGGTCATCAAAGGTTACTCCATGATTTCTGACCGACCTTGATGGGGTAATCAGTGATGAACCTAGCTGGATGGTGAAATCGTGCTGTAGAGTCGGATTGGCAGGGAAGACGAGAAGCTCAGTCTTTGCCAGGTTGAGCTGCAGGTGATGTTCTTTCATCCACGCCGAGATGTCCGCCAGACAGCTTGAGATTCGTGCAGCTATTGAGAGATCATCTGGTTAAAATGAAAAGTAGAGCTGTGTGTCATCAGAATAGCAATGGTAGGAGAAGCCATGTGCCTGAATGATAGGTCCCAGTGATGTAGTGTATATGGAGAAAAGGAGAGGTCCAAGCACTGAACCCTGAGGAAGCCCCGTGGTCAGTTGATGTGCTTTGGATACCTCCCCTCACTGCATAAATATCTAAAAATTCTTAAACCAAGATGCATTTACTAGATAAGTAAAATGACATAAGATATTTTTTCTTGTTTTCTGAGAACAAAACCCCAAATGAAGTGAGTTTTTGCTTGAAACAAGTACAATTATCTGTCCATGGGGTAAGAAAAATAAGCTTGTGTCTTTTTAATCTTGAAACAAGCTTATTTTTCTTACCCCATGGACAGATAATTGTTAAATAATTTTTAGATATTTAGATTAGAAACGAGACAAAAATACTAAATAAGAAAATATTATTTTTGCAGTGCTCTCCAGGCAACCCTGAATGACCTGCTTGTGAGATAGGATTCAAACCAGTGGAGTGGAATCCCTGTGATGCCCAGTGATGAGAGGATGGACATAGGGCTGCACTATATTGGAAAAAACGTACATATTTTGTTTGATATTTTGTTTTTCTGCGATATATATTGGGATATAAAAACAATTTCACCAGATGATTTGAATAGCTCTAATTTTTAAATATGGCTATTTTTCTTACACAAATGCATTGATTTGCTTCAGAAGGCCTTTATTAACCTCCTGGAGCCGTGTGGAGCAGTTATGGTGCATATAGATGCACTATTATGGACTTCAAAAACAGAACAACATTCATTAAAGCTGCCATTATAAAGCTTGGAAGAGCCAGGACATTTTTAATAAAACTCAGATTGTGTTCGGTTGAAGAAGAATTTCATATAGGATGGCTTGAGGGTGAGTAAATCATGGTCTAATTTTCATTTTTGGGTGAACTAACCCTTTAATTAGTTGTTTCTTTGTTGTGAAACACATTCACAGTCCGTTCACTGTATAGGAAATAGTGGTGGGCATATGTGGCAGGGGGAATATATATATATATATAGCTGGGCTTAGACCCAGACAAATAGCAGACTACGCCACGATGGGACTTACACCCAAAGATTTAATGGTTTTTCGCTAACAAGACACTCAGGTTCGTGCAAGGATCAGCCAGAGACAGTGGTCAAGTACAAAAATAATATTTTAATTTCTCTTCTTTTACTTTTTATAAAAATGTACAACCCATGGAGCCATACACTCCAGAGTCACTCCAAACATTCAAGATTTCACAACAAACATAGTACGAATTTCACAGAGAATAGAATGTAATTGACACCAAATCAAATAACAAACACAATATACTCTAATCACAATGTACACACACACACACGAGGTGAAGCTAGGGCTGAAACTTACCAGTGGGAGGCTAGTGGCCCGAGCAATGATCGTCCATAACACAACACCCCACTCACACGTGATAAATTTCACACACACGCACCGCAAGGGAAATAATCACATTTGGTGAACGCACCGCCACTGCACACACCAAGGGACCCACCACCACAAGGGGCACTGTTCCCACTGGCGGTCTTCAGCACCTAGACAAAAGACAAGCACGTGAAAATCAACCACAACCACACACAACAATTGCAAAACACTGTTAAACCCAAGATGGTACTAGGGTTAAAGATATGGATAGCAATTGAATCACAAAGCAAAATACAAATTAAACAAACAAACTATCATAGCCCAGCCAGCACAATGGGGCAAAAAATGCCGTCTGGCTTAACGATCTTTGATCGGGGTAGACAAAACAAATCAATAATCAACCCAAATGAATCAGAATAATACTCTTGTATATCAGCAGCAAACAAAAAGCCTCCCTACAAGAGTTTAAATAAACACACAAAACACTGAGCCTATAAAATATAGACCAAAATAATAACAGTTAATGGTGTCAGTCCATCCAACACTCCACACTTAAACCATGAAACTGGTCATATGATGCTGAATGAAACCAGTTCACGGTATAACAGGAAGACCGAGCTCACCAGGAAGCTGCCGATTAATGTAAGCAAACCTCGGTTCCACTTATTCTAGGTCCCGGGTGAAAAAGGCAGCCACAGTTGTTGACATGATCCAATTATATACGTAAACAAATCGGAATAAAAACGTAAGCAAAGCAGCAGGCGTTCGGCGCTGATGTCGCCCGCTGGCCGCTACACCCCGGCTATAAAGCCTTCCCTGAAATACAAAAAGTGTCTACTTGTAAACGCATCTCACCGTAACATTTATCTAATGATTATCGTAGTCACATACCTTTGTGAAACAGCATCCAGTCACGGCCCCAGGCTCTGGTCACCAATAACCGGGCACAACTTTAGCTGCTAACAGGGCTACTACAGCAACGGGGATTCTAAAATTAAAACATTCCCTATAAGCCCGTCATAAAGTTAAAAGAGTGGAAACAAAGAACCAGAGCTTTTCCTACCGGTAACGCTAGGATCGAATAGATGACCCAGGCAGACCAAGACAGACATCAGACAGATAGGCCGGCAGGTAAACAGGACAACAGTCGCGTGTCGATGACGTAACTTGTCAAACGAAAAGTCCCGATTTATATATAGGGACTCGACCATCGCGATTGGCTCACAGCACTGCAAATGAATTGCCATTTGGCCAGACAGCTGTAGCCTGCTACACATAGATTAATTTTTTTAATCTAGATTAAAATGGCTCATTTGAATTCTGCCGAAGGCATTCAGAATATGTGTGCTCGTAAGTGATCGTTTGTCTTTTTGTAGTTTGAATAATAAATAACTTCTGTCCCTTTAAGACCTGACGCACGCATATCCAAACACTGTTCCTGTGAGCTGGTTACGACTGTGTTTACGTTAAAACTCACCAAGATGGGCATTGAGACATTTTTGAGTGTATTTGACCATTAATAAACTGGAAAAAGGAGCTAATTTTTGCACTTGTATGTCAGAGGCGGCATTATTACAGTATGTGTGTGTGCGCTTCAGATGCGAGCGCGAAATCTGCGGGAATTAGTAGAATTAACGTTATGAGCAACCCCGCGCGAAATTCAGACCGGTGACACCAATACTAACAAAAGTCCAGCAGAACACGCGCTCGCAATGTTCAGAGGATTAAACTGACTGAATGAGAGGAGGCGGGTGCGTGTCACTCGCTGTCGGTCGGAGAGGAGAGCGCAGCTGATATTGATACTGTAGAAAATGAGTATTGTATCATTTCAGATATTTCAGTATCGATACATAGCGAAATATGGATATTTTTGACAACACTAGTAGGCATACACACATGTTCGAAGACTCGTTCTCTCAATTCGGCTAGGTGTACATCCGCGCTAAAATATCAAGGTGACAGTCATCATAGCTTGCGTAGTATAGACCCAGCTCCCAACCCAACTTTGAGAATAGATTAACGGCGATATTTTTTTTATCGCCCGATAAGAGTCTCGCGTTAACGCAGCACGTTAATGCCGATAACGGCCCACCACTAATAGGAAAGCAAGCTTTTTTGACCTGACAAGCTGTAATTCGATTGGCATACTAATGTATTTCATGCTCTCGATCAAGGAATTTAAACCCATGGTTGGTCTAACAATTTAATACATTTCCTGCTATGCCTAAAGGACAAATACTTTTTTGCACCTACAGGCAGGGTTGCCAGGTTTTCACAACAAAACCCGCCCAATTGCTACTCAAAACTAGCCCAAAACAAGCCCAATCTTGTTTCAGGGGGGCATCTCCAGTAAAAATCGCATTTGGGGGGTTAAATATGTGTTTTTTTTGGCATGGTTACCTACTAAAATTCGCATTCCTGGGGCTAAATATCATATAATTGGGGTCGCTTCAAGTATGCCGCGGACATGAAAAACAGCCCGCGGCAACTGTGTTGAAGTAGCCCAATTCCGCGGGAAAACCGCGGACATGGCAACACTGCCTACAGGACTTGATTTCATTTTGAGTATGTCACACTCTCAACCAGGCCGGGATTGATTGGTCTAGTCTGTTTAATTGCTCAGATCCCATGGAGGAGCCATTGAAGCTGGATTCTCATTGGCTGCCCTGTCATGCATTAAACTTTCTATCCCTAAGAGTAGCTCAAAGTAAACGATGAGCAATGATCATTACAGGGTTCAGTAAGCCCATAAAGGTCCAGTGGTGTATTCATCACATATACTAGAGGTGAGTACTTGATGTTATTTCATGAGGATTATGCATCATCGGTGTCCATATTTATATCCAAGGGTGATTTCGCACCATTATAGAGCATGTTTGAGTATAAGAAACAATTTCGTAAACAATATGATGATTTTAAATATTTCATTCATATTTTATAGTATGTCCTCCGTAGAGGTGGTTTTAGGCTAATTTTCTTCTTTCACATGTCGCCTGTACAATTAGTATTATAAAAAGGATAGAATTTTTTATTTATTTTTTATACACACTATATGAATATGCCTTTGCAGCATATGCATTTAATAGATGTTTAACCTAATAGTTCCCATTCAGTCAGTCACGTTCAACGTTATGTTGATACTGATGAATAGGGGTCTCGTCTGGGAGCTTTTTTATGTAAATCTTTCCTAAACATGCATGAACTTAACTTTGCACATAAAAAATATTAACTCACCTTGGGACTCTTGGGACATGTGGTCTTCACCTCACAGCCGGTGGAAAAGAATCGGGATAGGACTTGGGCAGAAATCATGTTCATGGATGCGATTATTAACGTTACTGTAGTATGAAGCAGAGCAGGACCGAGTGTTGTGGAGTAGAGCAAGGCCGCTGGAACGATTGTAAATAAGATGAACGAAACACATGCCTCGCGAGCAGCGGGACTTTTATTATGACACAGTTGTCGCGCCACTTCCGGTCATGAGTATGAGGTAACACAGCTCTGTTGATCATATTAGATACATTTGAGTGAGTTGAAAATGATGTTATGACGTTACTGTGTGTTCTCTCGGCGGCTGCTATTACACATGTTCACACTGCAGTGAGAGTAAAGCGTTTCTGCAGAATAAAACCAGAAATCGAGGTTAATGCAGATATGACGCCATTGACAGGCGACTCCCAAACAACGTCCCGGTTCTTTGGTTAAAATAGCAATTTTCTCACAATCTACAAATAGTTGGAAACATTTGGGATATTGTAAGTACTCAACTGAACAAAATATATAACACTGGCCTAGTGGTTTTTGGATATTTTACAGAATTTATTTTACATTGTTCACCTTTAAAGCAAGCAACTTTACAGTATCAAACTTAAAAACAGTGTTGTGTCTCTTTCAAAATAATTAAATGGTAGTTTGAAGGTGTTTACCAGTTGGAACAAACTTTTCCAGAGAGTTCACTTTGACAAGCTCTTTTTTAGTTGTCTGATTTTGTTTGAAATAACGTTAAACCAGTTCGTTCTTCGACTTTACTTTAAGTAGCCTTTATCGGGATCTTAAGTCATATGATAACCCTTCATGCTTTTCCCTTTAAGATCCACACTTTAAAGTCATGATGAAATTGAAGTAGCGACAAGATCTTTTCTTCTGTATTGTAACATCATCGAAACCCCCCAAAAATGTAGGGCGGGGCTTGGTTCTATGCATTGGTTCTTGATTGGATGTTGAGATGTGGGCGTGGCAATCAAAAGCAGAGGCAGAAGAATGCGGGCTTGAAGGGGTGGGTTTAATTGGATTAAAGGTCCCGTTCTTCGTGATCCCATTGTTCAAACTTTAGTTAGTGTGTAATGTTGCTGTTAGAGCATAAATAATACCTGTAAAATTATAAAGCTCAAAGTTCAATGCCAAGCGAGATATTTTATTTAACAGAAGTTCCCTTTCAAAGCCTACAGCGAACGGCCGGCTTGGACTACATCCTGGCACTTCCTTCATTAATGACGTCAGTAGAACAGTAGAACAGACTAACCTCCGCCCACAAGAATACGCAAAAAAAGGGGGCGTGGTCTTGTTGCTGTCCCACGTGGAGAAGAGGACGTGTCGCGTGGAGAAAAGGAATTGTTTGAGTGTGTTTGTCGCCATGTCATCGAGACTGTTATTTTCATCCCGGAGTCAAATCACCTTTGTTTGGCTTTCCCAGGGACGCTGTAGAGATCATTAAGCGCATATATCTCCCGTTAAGAGGCGTGACCTTTCCACGTGCGCTAAGCTGCTATCAAATCACAACACAGGAACCGTGCCACGTTCGCTAAGCTGCGGTCAAATCACAACACAGGAACCGTGCCACGTTCGCTAAGCTGCGGTCAAATCACAACACGGGAACCGCTGGCACAATCAGAACTCGTTACGTATTTCTGAAGGAGGGACTTCATAGAATAAAGGAAGTCATCAGCCGTTTTTAGCAAAGTGAAAACAGCGGTGTACAGATAAGTAAATTGTGTTAAAAATACTGTGTTGTTTTACACGCGAAACATGAACACGTTATATTGCACACTGTAAACACAATCAAAGCTTCAAAAAAACACGAAGAACGGGACCTTTAAATTATCATGCATACATCACCAGAAAGAAGATGGTTAAACACTACGAGGTCAAAACATAAAAATAAAAAAAGGCAATATATACTCAGTGGAATTGTTCACGATAAGATCCATAACATGAATTTAGAAAATAGATAGGGTGAATTTTCCTTGCATGCTGACTTTAAACTGCACATATTAACTCAAATGAAAAATTCCCCTGCAAAATGAATGCCTTCTACAGAGGATAAAAAGAAATTGCTGGTTTTCAAGAGGTTAATGAAATATCGGTGAGCTGAAAGCCACTGCTTCGAACTATCACTTACCCTTTTCCTAATGGTTTCTTCTCCTCACAGTCATCTTTTCCTCTCTATTCTCCGGTCTTTGATGTCCTCGTTTCCTTGCATCTCCTCAATGTCAGGTATGCCCAGGACATGCTGATTGATGGCAGACAGTTATAAAGGGTGCCTGCATTCCAACCTGCACCTGTCAATCAATAAATTACCACAGATTCCTTGACACTACTGAACATGACGCCAAAGATTTTGAGGCTACAATTATTCTGAGAGACGCTTACATTCAGCATTGAATTCTTGGGATTTTTAGAGCTGGGCTTAAAGGTGTATTGTATAATTTCTGCACCACTAGTCACCAAAAATGCTAAAATAATGGCACGTTTTTAATGGCATAATGTTCCCATTTCAAATGGATCATACCCTATCTTGATGCATCTGGCCCCACATTCACATACACACTATGCAACACAGACGACGGCTTAAGTCGTATGATAACACTTCATGTGGCGAAATCTGCCAAGCCTGCCGCCTGAGGGTATGATGTCATCAATAAGTAAAAGCAATTTGTGTTACTATGATAATTAAGGTTGAATGTCTAATTGTTATTTAGCTCCTCAACTCCTTCGATGGCAAAGTCATCCCTTCCATCCCAAAAAACAAGCACAGTTTTCATGAACAGTTCCCTACATAACACAAGTAGGCTAACTAATATATTCCAATGTGACACGGGGTTATAGCGATCACTAAAAGGGGACCCAAAAGAAAAAACATATTTGGAGTATACCTCACTTTTCAGACATACTTTGGGAGCCGATGCTTGAAACGGGCAGTGGAGGAGGTTTAGACGTTCCAGGCTTATAAGCGAAGATGACACACAAGTATATTAAGGTCTCTCTAGCACTTGAAAGTTTCTCCCATATTAACACCGGTCCTAACTTCTTGCCTGATCGTGACAGCATTTTCAAACGAAAACAATCCTCATTTATACTGGCGTTTCCACTGCGTTTTAGAAACAATCTCCGTCCACATTACATGACTACATGAGTTAAGTGTGCCATACTGTATGCATCAGACATTCAGCAAGTCCATGGGCGTGACAATCTCCGTCCACATGACCGAAAACGTATGTCACATGACCATTCATGCACACTGGGCATGCACGTACAAGTGTAGGCAGCTGCAGTATTATACAGCATTTAACTGCACAACGACTGCTAAAAAGGATCACAAAGTCAGCAAAGCATGCTGTTCCATCTCCGTGTTATTATTTAAACCATCGTTGAGGATGGTATGTTACAGAGCCGTTGAGAGAGACAGCTCGGGCTGCATTTCCCAAAAGCATGGTAACACAAAAGCCACCAACCAGGGGCGCAACTACCCAGTGCCAGAGGGGTATGCAGCAACAATTTTGGCGCCCCCCAAATAAATAAATAGGTGAGCCGGATATATATATATATTAACAATGTAAACAAATTAAAAAACAGTCACAAATTGACAAACATTAACATTATGATCGGATTCCAATAAAGAAACGAAAACAAAGAAAATAATCTGTATTTTTATAACGATTCCAAGTAGGAACCGGTTCTCGATGCCCAATAATGTTGCTACCAAACATTCTAGAGCGCTCTTTAGTTCCTACTAAATTGTAACATGGCGTGCCTTTTCATTTATCTAGTATTGATGGTCATGCAGATCGGCTGAGGATGGGAACCGATGATGGTGAATTTCAATTTTACTGTAACTGTAATCATAGCCACGCGAGATGATTGACAGGATGATAGTGGAGGCACAAGCGCAAGATCACTTTTGTTAATAAAAAAACCCACAAACCACAAACTGGGGGTTCCCTGTTTTAAATGGGAATTTCCAAATAGCTTTTTCGAGTATAGCAATTTTGTGTCATCTGTCTTATTCGGGGTTTTTTTAACAAAAGTTAAATTTTTTTATTGTACTATTTTATTGTTGTAATTTTCATTAAAAACAGGCTAATAACGAACAAAAAAATAAAACATTCGTTTGAAAGTAATTAAAGAGGAAATTATGCAATATCATACGAGCAAGAGTGCTATTTTCCAGAGTAGCCTATATCAGCACAATTGCAAAATGCGATATTAATTTCATACAACAGTTCAATAAACAACAAGTTGTCATTTTTTACAGTTTTGCTCTATCTTTCCAACAAAAATAGATTCAACCAAAGTATAGGTTTCGTTCTCGAATAATTCACTGTTTTTGAAGAGTCGCTTAGAACGAATTAGTTGAATGATGCTATTTCTAGAATTCACTCACGCCGCCAACTATAGGCTACTGGCAGTTCTATAGTTTCATAGGCCTGGAATAATTGAAATTTTCCCAACATTTCATATTTCTATAATTAAAATATTATATTTAGAACATAAACCTAAAAATCTCATTACATTATTTAGGCAATTGTAATTACAGTGTAAGTGGATTTTGCTAAATGGTAAGATGGATTTTGTTGATACTGATTTCATTTAATTCTATAACAGCCATAGTGTATTGTGGTAAATAGTGTAATTACTTAAAAAAATGGTCAACAATATGTAATGTTACCTTATAAGAGGTGTGCCCTAAAAAGTGAGCTTGCAATTTTGAGAACACCAAGGAAAGAGCACGTTCCTTTCGTCTGTTTTTTATACTTCAAACACAAGTTTGCACTGCCTGTTTGGTTTACCCTGGTCTGTATTGATGTGTTCCGGTAGCGTAATCTGGGCAGCCACACCATCGTCTCCATTTTTAGTCCATGTACACTGAAACGCGACCCCAGAGTTTTCAAACTAAAACGGAGTCTGCAGCATTTTCCAAGTTCGAAAAACGTAAACGCACTAGTGTAAACAGAGCCTAAGTTAGTCCAACATAAAAAAGACCACAACACATTTTCTCTTGTTTTTATAACTTTTAATTGTCAGTGTAACTTTTTTATACCGTTGTCTGAAGTCAACTTATGATGGTCACATGGTTTTTACATAAAAAAAAATCATAATGAATAAGTAATAGGCTATTTTCTGCCCTGGTTTTGAGGCTCTCTGAAGACACGTTCGGTTTTGATGGGCGTGCCGCACCGAAGACTTGGAAATAAACGCCCACGGCAAGGATTGGATAAGATTTGCATATTTAATGAGCCTCAGCTCCCTCAGTACATGTGGAAATTGTTTTGAAAGCATCTGGGGAATCGCTCACAGGGCTCGCAAAATGCCTTCATCAAACAAACACAATGATTCATCTCTCATCCACCCGTGATTGATTGGAATGTTATTTTTGTATTACTTGGCCCGCCCGATCAGTGAATAACCGTTACCAGTACACACGCGCGCTCGCAAGAAAGGAATGTTATTTCACTATTTAAAATAGCCCGTTGGCAGGCTGGTGATACATTTTGGTAGCCCTTCTGAAAAACACATAGCCCGGGACGTTGGCCTTTGCGAGCTGGCGTTACAAGTCTGAGTCTGATCGCGAATGATCCAATAACACCTTCTCCAGCCTGTGACAGTGTGCACCATCCCTGTCGGATCCAATATAGAAGGAACAGCATTGTGTTTTAATCTCAATATGTCTGCAAATCCAGTCTCGACCTGTGTCTTGTTTACAATCAATTCTGCGGTGAAATTAAGTGAACAAACGCGCAGTGTCTTACGCACGTGAGCTGGAACCGGTATGTTTATTGCTCGATAGCGCGACCCGTTTAGCTCCACGAGTCGGTGGGTGGGCTTGAGGCGGTGCTTCTGCATTCTATGACGTCAGTGGTCGACATATTCTGAGATCGAGCGTTTTCTGGGCCTGGTGTCAATAAAAGCTTTTCTTTGATTACAGGATATTCTTATTACACAATGAACTTTTATATATCAAAGGCTCAAGGGAAAGTTGATTTCTCAATTCATCACACCTTTAAGACAATTAGTTTCCTAGTAAAGTCAACTAATCACTTTTTACAGTCAGTACATAAACCAAGGATGTAAGAGACCGTAAGTTGTAGAGATGTCACACTTGATGGAATGGTCCCTCTAATGATCTTTTGGCATCAACATGATTGGTTTAATATTACCCTATTTGAGGTCAGTATTCCTTTGGAATAGCATGTACTTTTGTAACTTGTTGCATCAAACCCAGTCTCATGTAGCCAGACTGTTCAGACTGATGGCAGAATGTCTGGACTCCATAGCAGCTTTCACTGGCCAAGGACTGCCCAGAGGCTATGTAAAGCAATGTTTTGTTCCCTTGAGGGGCGTGGAAATGTTTGTTTGTTGTTTAGTGAAAATGTAACGTTGATGTCCCTACAATAACAGACTGGTGTGTAAAACTCTTAGACGGATTTTAAAAACCATACTTCACATACTTTTAAAAAATCTTGATAAGTGCTCATTGTCACAGTTGTAAACATAATGGCTTTCTTCTTCCACTTTGTTTCCAGGTGAGTCATTAAAGAATGCAACATGCGTCTTCCGTTGATCCTGTTGAATTCTACCAATCGGATGACGACTTAGAAAAAGGGTTTCCAGTTAAGCCATATGCATCAGACTTTCAGCCAGTCCATGGGCCACCTTACAGCATCAGTAAGGATTCAAGATTGTTAACTTTGCAGTAAAAACACATTATATTTGGAATGAGAAATGGTAATTAAATCACCAAATTGTCTACATATCAGAGCTTGGACCACGGTAACTGGCGATTTTCTATTTGTTAAGGATAAAGGATGTTGGGGTATCTGGAAAAATCCTGTAGATTTGCATGTATTTATTGCAGTTGGGATCCATGACCCTGTTGATATACCTGCATTATGTTTAACTCCACAGCTAATAAACAGGGACCTCCGTGAGATTAGTGTTAATCTCATATGGCATGCAGTGATATCAGTGTTTATCTGGGAATTATTCTTTATCTATACGACCCAGCCCTCATCAGAATAGGCTTTTCTCATGAGTGCGCAACTGTGAATCATCCAGGATAATTCAATTCAATTTAATTAGCAGAAGCCCAGTAATGAACCGCTGGACAGGAGACGGAGGGGTATTTCAATTTTGTAGTGTGTATGTACTTAACAGCTCATATATTGTTTGCTTTTTTTTATGGTAACGGTGCACTTTAGTAATTTTGTATAGAGTGCTGTAGCGCCTTCCAATAATTAAAAATATGCATTTACGTGATTCATGGAATTCCCGAGTGAGAAGAAACAAGAAACGTCTTACGTTTCTGACATATTAGGCATACACATAAAAATACATATGTGCATATTTTAATGCAAATGTATTATTATTTGCAAATAGTTCAAAAGGATTATTTCCCAACGAGAATTTGACCTAGAATTTCTTTCACTGTTCTGGTTCTATAGGCTTTATATAAAATAATTGACACCTAATATCCAAGATGTGGTTATGGCCTTGCTGTAGGGATGATGTATTTTTGTAGGCCAAAACCCAGAAATGCAAATCCAGTTCCATGACAATCCATCAATTCCCAAAGTCAATGTGTGTTTTTTTGTGTGTGTGTGTGTGTGTGTGTGTGTGTGTGTGTGTTTATTTTTTAAATAAGGTAAGGTCTGTGAAATAAACTCAAGATATTTTTATACTACAACATAGAATACATCAGTAATACTTTTTTTCTTTGACTTTAAAAGGCGGCTGCTAACAAGTGTCTAAATGGGACTACAGACATTGTCGGGTACATTAAACAGGGTTCATCAACCGAATAGGTAAACTCATCTACTCACTAGTCTGCTTTTACAGCCTTGTTGTGTTTATAATTGGCTTTGGCAAACTAATTTAAACTTTCAGGATTTGTTTTATTTTTTAAACAAAGATTGAGTTGTAGGAAGCTTATGGTGGTGACGATGAAGTCCTGCTGTGGTGTAGTTTGAGTACAGCCTGCATTTAGCTTTTTACTTATGGCAATTGTATTTATGCTTCAAAATTCATAAAAGTTGTGTTCATTTGTGAAGATTATTGTTATATGTACTATATTGTCCCTATCCCCCTATATTGTTTGGACTTTTTTATGTTACTTCCTGTCTCAAGTGCAATGTTTGTAGTTCTTTGTAGTTTCCTCATTGATTAGTCTCATAGTGGCAAAAGAGCTGCTGCATGACTGGAGTTAATAGGAAAAACTGCGAAAACGTGAGTAAAACGAATGATTGTCAGTTTAAACTAAAGGTTGGACTCAATATAGTGTTCCTTACAACTTATCCAGTGAGCCATGGATATTGACATGCAGCCAGCAATAGTGTTTCCTGACATTTTTCGACGCCAGGGAAATAACGTACATAAAGCAAAATTGCCTGTGAACTCTTTATGTAAAAACATTATAGGTAGGTCTAAATCCGTGTGATCACTTATATCGATGTTATATATATATATATCGTCATTTCGTCCAGCCCTACAACTTTTGTCAGTTTTTATTTAAAAAACATCCAGTTGTACAGAATATACAATGGTAAATATTTAATTGATGAGTTGTCAATACAATATATAGGGTATGATTTTACCCCAAAATTCAACATATTGACCCAAAATGATAACTGCACATCCACATTTCGCTGCCTGGAGTCCAGGTTTCTGTGAATCGCAGAGATCCATTTGCTTCTCTTTTCTTTCGGCAGTCTGTAAAAATACACCTCAGATTTCTTGTCAAATCTATTTGTACAGTCAATCTCAAAGCTCTTTTCCGTTTTATGTCATTCACGCTGAAAACCAATGCTTCCACTCAGTGTTTTTGCCACTCAGTGGGTGTTACCGCAGCGACTCCGGCGGTGATTTCCTGCGCATAACCTCTATAGCCCTTGTGGTTCCCTTGTTCTTTGTCAGTCAATGTTTGCTGTGGAAATCTGTAGCACTAGGGAGCTGAACAGACGGCAGCAGAGATGCAGATCTAGGTTCAGGGGCTTTATTTGAACATAAAGCAAAACAACAAACACAAGAACAAAGGGAGCAGAGACACGGACCATCTACACCAGGGGTGCTGCTGGAGGACCTCTGTCCAGCAGAGTTTAGCTCCAACCCCAATTAAACACACTTACATGTTTGCCATGTTTGGTTCAATTAAAATGAACCCTGGTGCGATTGCTCTGTCGGTGGTTAACTTGGACATATGTAAACGCTGCCATCTGAACCCTGGTGGGCACCAAACATGCGGACCACTGAAAAGATGGGTCTCGCTCCGCTTCCAAACCAACTCTGGTGCGGTTCGATTGAAATATGAACGCAACACAGATCAAAGACATGTAAACGAACCAAAAACAGATGAGACCCTAAAAAGGACAGAATGCTCACGCATATCATAGTCGCAATGTTTCCTATCAGAGTTCGGTACAGTCGTTAGAACCGCGTCTCCTTGCAGCAGATCTTCGTTTGCGTGTGACGGAGGGATTCCTGTCGCTGTTTTGACTCCTTTACACATTTTATAAGCTCTTCACGAGTTCTCAGCTGGTCAAAATACCGTCATATTCAATTCAATTCAATTCAAATTTATTTGTATAGCGCTTTTAACAATACACATTGTTTCAAAGCAGCTTTACAGAAAGTGCATTTCATAAATGTACAGTAAAAATGTTAGAAAGACAATGTTAAAGAAAAATGTTCGAAAAAGTTAATCCATCGTGTATTAATTTAGGCCATAACAACGCTGGCGTTGAGTCGTCTCATCACAGGTGTTGGGGCATCCGAAGTCTCCATGAGAGGCTGGATACAAACTGGAGCTGACAAACTAGTGTCCCGAGGTAACAACAGAAAAGCAGATGGGAAATAATTAGCATAGCTGCTGTTCAGAATATTATATTAATGCTTTTGATCCGGTTTAACTGTAGTATAAAAGGTAATTATAATGTGAATGCTTGGCTAAAGAGATGCGTCTTTAATCTAGTTTTAAACTGGGACAGCGAGTCTGAACATCGAACAATATCAGTAAGACTGTTCCAGAGTTTAGGAGCTAAATGTGAAAATGCCCTCCCTCCTTTAGTGGACTTAGATATCCTAGGAATGATCTGAAGCCTAGAGTTTAGTGACCTTAAAGAGCGCGATGGATTATAGGGCGATAGAAGATCCGTTAGATACACTGGAGCTAAACCATTTAGGGCTTTATAGGTCAGTAGCAATACTTTGTAATTGATACGGAACTTAATAGGTAACCAGTGTAGCGATGATAAAATTGGTGTTATATGATCATATTTTCTTGACCTAGTAAGAACTCTAGCAGCTGCGTTTTGGACTAACTGTAGTTTGTTTATTGAGGATGCAGGACAACCAGCTAATAAAGCATTACAGTAATCTAATCTCGAGGTCATGAATGCATGAACTAACTTTTCTGCATCAGGAATAGATAGCATGTTACGTAGCTTAGCAATGTTTCTAAGGTGGAAAAATGCCATTCTTGTAACATATGAAATATGATTTTCGAATGACAAGTTGCGGTCTAATATAACACCCAGGTCTTTTACTGTAGTGGATAAAGTGACAGGACATCCTTCCAAGGTAAAGTTGTATTGTGAGAGGTTTTGTGCAGACTACACACATACATCGAGTGCATTTATCCCTGCACACTTTAGTAAGGTTCATCTTAAAATAGTCAAAACGTCCTAAAATACGACTAATCGGGAACATATCCCTGTCTTTAGGTCCAAGTCAAGTCAAGTCAAATTTTATTTCTATAGCACATTTACAGACGGCTGAGCCACACCAAAGTGCTTCACAATAAAGTGCTAAGTGCAATAGGCAAAGGAAGTCAAAGGAATAATAATAATAACTACAAAGATAATAGATAAAACAAAAAGGGAAACAAAGCAATAACTGCAGGCATTAAAATAATGTAAAAAAAGAACATTTGAAAGGGTGGCCAGAGGGCACTATGCGCTGGGACTGAAAAAGGAGACACTAATCAAAGGCAAGAGAAAAAAGGTGGGTCTTTAAAAGCGACTTAAAAATGCTTAGAGAGTGGGCTGCACGGATGTGGAGGGGGAGGCAGTTCCAGAGTCTAGGGGCTGCTACTGCAAAGGCTCTGTCTCCCTTGGTTTTTAGCCTGGACTTGGGCACTTCCAACAGCATCTTTAGTATCCAGTATCTTTTGGTTCTGTGATTTTTTTTAAATGCCAATCTGAGCACTAATTGGACCAGGACTACATGTTTTTTTTTTTTTTTTTTTTGGTCTGAACCATGCGAACCAAACTACAAGTGTAAACAGACCCTTAAACCAACTAATCAAGGTCTTCCTATGCACACTAGAAACTTCCAGGCAGGTCTGTTGAGTAGTCATGTGATGTTCGGCTCTGAAGCTTCGGTATCAAAAAACCCCAGAAACATCTCACATTGAAGCACTGTATCGGAGCTTGATTCGTGGTGCCATAACCACATGATCTGTGCCGTCCGAAACTTCGTTTTCGCACACAACAATGTGACTCATTTGAATTCTGATTCAAAAATAGTGCAAGCCCTTTGTACAGCTCAAGTGTCATTTACTTCTTTGATAAGTAAATCATAATATGAATGTTTACATGTCTAGTTTTGTGCATGTTCAGTTTCAGTATCAATCCCCTTGCAAGCACTTCAACTGGCCATTCCACAATAATCGTAATTTATTTTGATCATGTATTCCTACATGAGTTTAGGCAAAAGTTTATGTGAATAAGGCTGCATGTGTTGATCGAAGCAGATCCCTAAAAACTGCTGCAGTACACTATTGGTTAATTTATTAATTTGTAAATGTATTATGTTTTTTTAAATTTATTCAGACTCATGAATTTATTCACATTTATTTATTAATTGTTTAAGTAATGACATGTGAAAGACTATAATATACATAGATTAAATATTTGTTTTGCTATGGTTTTCGTAGCACAAACTGAATTATTATTTGACACCATCAAAAATGTCTGGGTCATCTGGTACGCAAAATGTAGATTTTCCACCTTTTGACCACAACATATTAGTGTGCACAGTTGAGGGGAAAGCCTCATTGTTTCGCAAAGCTTCATTTCACCATCACTACTGTTGAGGCAAGTTAGAGCTACACTCTGCAGGACAGTGGCCCTCCAGGACCGAGTTTGGAAACCCCTGATCTACACACATCTACAGCAAACATTGGCTGACAAAGAACAAGGATAACACAAGGGTTATATACAAAGGGAGCTAATTGGCTAACAAGACACACCTGGAAACAATGAGACTAATTAACAAGAAAACTACAAAGAACTACAAACATGGCATAAGACATGAAGTAAGCAAGGCAAATCAGACGGACACCTTTTGCAAGCAGGGCCGTTTTTAGGCATAAGCAAACTAGGCGGTGGCCTAGGGCGCCATCAGTAGGGGGGCGCCAATAAGCGCATATCTGGCACTAGATGTTTGTGTGTAAAGGGTGTCACGGCCACCCTAAAATGTTATTGCCGCCCCCACTATTTCCCCCACACTATTGGATCAGAGAACTGTCAATCTGACGATTCCTATATGCCATCAGATCAGAGTAGGCTACTGTCAAAAAAAGTTTGCGTTTGGAGCGCTCAACAACACCATTAGCTCAATGAACTCGGTCAATGCTTTGGCAAGGTAACACTTTTTTTAACCATAAAATAAAGCTAAATTCAAACTAAAGGCCAATTAAAATAACAGCTAGCCTACAAATTCTGTATACAAATCTGTTAGGGCAGTATTTGTGGCAGTCTAGAAATCACGCTGTGAATGGACAGATAGCATTTGCTCGGTGTGTCTGTGTAGCCTATGTTAGAGGCAAAAGATAACTGCACACTTACTTCAGCATTTCATGATGAAGTGAGTGTGCAGTTATATTTTGACTCTAAAGCTTTCTTCTCTTAATTGCACCTCCAAAAGGTTTCTGCGCCAATGCATTGTGCAAGAATCAGTGTGTTTTGTAATTGTCCCATATAAAACTTTAGCGGCCAATTTAAAAATGGTATAATAAAATGTGCAAATTCACAACATGAATACATCCTTTATTAAATCACGTTGACGAATTTAACGTATCTTTGTGGATGGTGTTGAATTCTGAATCGATTCATTCAGTTCTAATAGTGCTTAATGCAAGCAGTGTCGTACACACAGAGGGCAAAGTGTTGCGTTATTTAAAGGGGAGGTTCACGCATCAATGAGTAACAAAAATCACACTGAATCAGTATTTATATTTATTACTTTCATGTGAAATGTACTAATAACACATAATAATTATGTAGTTATGTCTGAGAACAATTTCTTAGCAACTAGGGACTGCACAAATATAGGCTATATATTATAGCCCTAGGGCTATATAGGCATCTGGCTATTAATTTGAATCCTTATTAACAAATATATACAAATATAATTTGGTATGTATGTATTTGTTAATTAATACCAGTAATACCAATGTTGCAATGGGGGCACCAATAAGGATATCGCCTAGGGCGTCAGAATGGCTAGAAACGGCCCTGTGTGCAAGTTTAGGGGAAAACTTGAATTAATGTAGAACAACTGGACACTGTCTTAAAGGGTTAGTTCACTTCAAAATTAAAATTTCCATTTACTCACCCCATCTCATCCAAGATGTCCATGTCTTTCTTTCTTCAGTCGAAAATAAATTACGTTTTTTAAAGGAAAACATTTCAGGATTTTTCTACACATAATGGACTTCAATGGCAACCAAAATGTTGAAGGTCCAAATCAATGCAGTTTCGAAGGGCTTCAGAGGCTCTGCACGATCCCAGCTGAGGGATAGGGTCTTATCAGCGAAACCATCTGTCTTTTTCTAAAAAAAAATTGTACATTTATATACTTTTAAACCACAAACGCTCGACTTCGGTGTTCTGCCTCTTCACGATGTATGATGCCATCACGTCAGAAAGGTCATGGCCGTGACGTAAGTGGAAGTACAGACCCAGTGTTAAGACGAATGTGCAAAGTCTAAATCAAACGCTCTTTACAAAAATAAAGGTAAAACAACGATGTCGGACGATTTTGAAGTTGGAGGAGAACATTCGTTTTTCGGCACTGGGTCTGTACTTCCACCTACATCATGCATGGCCTTTCCGATGTGATGACGTCATACATCGTGAAGAAGCAGAACTCAGAAGTCAAGCGTTTGTAGTCAAAAGTATATAAATGTGATGGTTATGCTAGATAAGACCCTATTCCGTGTCTGGGATCACGCAGAGCCTCTGAAGCCCTTCGAAACTGCATTGATTTGAACCTTCAAACCGTTGGTTGCCATTGAAGTCCATTATGTGGAGAAAAATCCTGGAATGTTTTCCTCAAAAAACGTAATTTCTTTTCGACTGAAGAAAGAAAGACATGAACATCTTGGATGAGATGGGGGTGAGTAAATTATCAGGACATTTTCAATATGAAGTGAACTAATATTTTAAGCATACGCTATTTATTTACCAACGTTTTGGCTAGTAACCTTTGTCAAGGTATAGTTTTACTAAATGGAGAGTAATGTAAATAAACGTGATAAAGATTGACAATTAGATTCTAACATGGAAAATGTAAATAAGGCAGGAAGTAACATAAAAGTCCAATCAAGACATGGGGAACATATCACAATTATCACGATGAACAAAAAATGTGTGAGAATAATAAACTTGCGTTAGTTACAGAGATTATTTTCTGGCTGTCGTGTTCATAGTGACACCTAGCGATGTGGATGTATTATCCCGCATATGTAAAATACAACAGTCAATCTAAAAGATCAAAGTACCATGGCATTACTATTTGAATCCATCAATGCGTGTTTGTAATGGGATATTTACACCTTATCACTGGATATATTGTAATTGGCCTCTGTTAGGATACCCTCTCTGTGATTTATGGGCACCACAGAGCCGTCCTCTGAGGGTGCCAGCCACTCGCTGTGTAATGGATGGCGATTGATGGAGTTCATTATTACCACAAGAGAGAGTCTAACCTGCCACCATAATGGGCAAATAACTGCTCTGCGTTCTCTCCTCCAGTCCACACTTGTTTGTCAGTAGTTTGGGAGCAATATTACGTATTGACTTTGTGTTATGGTGACGAGGGAGGCAGTGTTTCCTCAAATAGGCTTTGATTTGTTATGCTCTTCGTTTTTATTTGCTAAATCTCCTGACGATTAGAGTTGATAGTGTTTAGCATCTGGAAGATTTGAGAGCCAGCAATAATACTCCTTCCTGCCTTACACACACACACACACTTTTTTTTGTCTTCCTCTGCATCTGTATATTTATCCACCATCTCTTTGGAGGACTTTCTATTCTTCTTTAGCCTCAGGCTGTTCTGGCTCAAGGTTCCATGGTCATCCTATTAGTCAGACCATCTAAATAGATAATTTAATTTTAAAGATATATTACAAAAATATTCTTTGAAAATGCTTAATGGCTTATGTCACTGTGAATTAGGCATATGTAAATTGTTTTCCCCGATCAAGATCTTGTATTGATTCTGGAATAACATTCATGCATTTTGGAAGGCACAGTATTCCAATGAAAGGGCAATGCAATAATCAATGCGGCTCATGAAAGCTTGCTCAAGAGTTCCAGCATCTCTATGGTTTAACATTATGGCAGACGTGAACCGTGTTACTGGTTCATGTAGGGCCTTGTGATTTCCGCGGTGTGGAAATCCTAAAATCCAGTCATAAAAGTGGAATTAATAATGCAGAATGTCATGGAATTTGTAATTTTTTGTAGGAACAAGTATACTTATGTATACATATATGGCTGTACAGTGTACACTTAATCAAGTTGTGATATAGAACCGTGTTTGTGAATATTAAAGTGCAAAAATGTAAATCTGTTCTGCCTGTCTCTGTGAATGAGCGTCACAGTTTGGTCTACTAAACATATTTCTGTCAGGACCACTAGCATCAGTGATGACTGATTGGATTGGTTGGTTTGGATTGGCGGTATGGTTTTGCTCTGGGTAATAACTCCATGCACATCCATGCAGCCTAGCATGGATAAGAGCAGGGAGAGCAGCGGTAAACAGAACAGAACCAACAAAATGTATTTCAGATATCATTATGGTCAATATTAAAAGTACAAAATAATTTGGTAATTTAGTCTGATTCAAGGGGAATCAGAATACCAATTCCTGACTGGATGAGAGGAGGAGCTGGGGATGGAGGAGGGTAACTGAGCTCTGGAGAAATGCGATAGCTGCTGATAGCACTGAAGGAGCTAATATATATGCTGTGATAGACATCGAATTCCTATAGGAAGATGTGATCAGCTGACAGTCAGCAGATGTGAGCTTGACTAACGTGACCTGCCAGAACTGACGCTCCGCTTGATTTGATGCTCGTGGGGTGTCAGCGTCTGCCGTCTCATATGAGGACATGAACGTCGTCTCCAGAGCTGCTCTGAGTAGAGGTCTGCCCGGGCTTTTAAGGAACACTCGTTAGGTCGTGCCCCGCGCTCCCCTACTCCTTTGGCTGTGAGCGGGGAAAGATGCGTTCTAGTTCTAGAACGGTCAAATCACTCGCACGTGCTGTTGTACGAGCACAGTCCGCGCAGTCACACAAATTGGGCTGCACACAGTTGGAGTGTGCCGACCTCTCTCCGGACCTCCCTGATGACAAAACTTACGTCACACGGACAGTGCGTGGACCATAGTGGAAAGTGGACGACCTAAGTATACTTTGGGCTTTACATCCACCAGCTGGAGTGCCCATGATCTCCGGCCGAGGGCACTTCTCCCGACTCCCATGCTTTCCCATCATGAACTTCAATTCCCATAACCCATTGCCTGGACTCATTATGGTTTGATCACTTCCACCTGTGTCTGATTATCTGATTTAACGCTGCCTTGGCCCTGTATTTTAACTCATTCTTTGTGAAGGCTTGTATGTGTCTACACTGAATCTTTGAGCATCTCTCTCTCTGTTTCATGGTTTGTATCTTTTGCCTGGTTTATTGGACTGTCCTGTTTTGCCTGTTTCCTGCTCAGTTGATTTGTACTGCTTGCCTTGGTCTTGGCCTCTGCCTGTTTTTGTACTACGATTTTGGATTACCCTAACAAACGACTGCATTTGAATCCTTAACCTCCGTGTCAGAGCAGTTCCGTGACAGAAGAAAGGTTCACATATAACATCAAGGTTATGCAGCCGATAAAACACTTGGTCTTGGTAACTTCAGTGAATAGTACCTATACCACACTCCCATTTTTCTTTAACTCTCTTTCTTCACTGTCATGCTGCTCTGATTAAACTCTGCTCTTATCCAAACAGTTGAGTCTCCCATAAAGCTCCTCTCACACCCGCCATTGTTATTTCTTTAAACACACGTAGCCCCTGAAACAGACAGGTGAAGCGTTATTTAAAACTGCAGAGAGATGGACAGAACGAGGAGAGGGAAAGAGAGTGAGAGAAATCAAAGAGAATTAGTGAGTCATTCATCAGTGATAGTGTGATCGATGAGCCACTTTAATCTGATCTTTCTGTAGCTCTGGATGTTCAATTATGCATCTGACAAATGTTAAAATAGCAAAACAATACAGTGAAACTGCACAGTAAGGCAGAAGTGAGAATCCCCCAAAGCCTTGATCTAGAAGGAAATACAGTAATCATCATGCACGGCACTCGCTGAGAAATGATTTATACCAAAATGATTAAAGGAATGTTCCGGTTTCAGAACAGCTTGAGCTCCATCAACAGCAGTGACATATTGTCGATTAGATTGGAAAATAATTTCACCTCAGTTTGTAAAAGCAAAAAATGTGTTTACATTAATGAACTGACAATGGAAGTCTATGAGGTAAGGCACTAGCTTAAAATAACGTGCAGCTTTTTCTGGTAATGTCCTTATATTAATTCTTCTGTGCAAAAATGTGCATTATTTGAGTAATGTAGTAATTTGTAATGTAGTCTAAATTAGGGTTATTACTATGAAGCTTGTTTCCTCCACAGAATAAAACATTTTAAAAGGCAATTCCGACTTTACATCAGGCAATTCATCAGGCAATTCATCAGGCAATTCCGACTTTACATCAGGCAATTCATCAGGCAATTCCGACTTTACATCAGGCAATTCCGACTTTACATCAGGCAATTCCGACTTTACATCACGCAATTCCGACTTTTGTCACAGGCCGGCTCATAGCCTGTGGCAAAAATGAGGGGACACCACAACAGGTAAAGGCCAAAAGAGGTTCTTTATTGTAAACCAAAAACTATTAACTATAAACAAGGGGAAAAGAATGAGGTGTGAAAATGTCATAATGTAAGGTGTATGTAAAGTGCAGGGATGCATGAATATGTGTGTGTCAACATGTCTGAGTGGAAACTAAGTAAAACTACAAAAGAACAAACAGGATCAGAGAGAGAGAGAGAGAGAGAGAGAGAGAGAGAGAGAGAGAGAGGTTAGTGAGGCAGTTTAAATACCCTGAGCCCAGGTATAGCTCCAATCACTAACGACCCTCCTCTGCCTGCAGGAGGAAACGCCCCTGCAAGGCAGGGGAGGGGCCGTGACACTTTACATCTCGCAATTCTGACTTTACATCTCGCAATTCTGACTTTACATCGCGCAATTCTGACTTTATATCTCCCAATTCTGACTTTACATCTCGCAATTCTGACTTTATATCTCCCAATTCTGACTTTATATCTCACAATTCTGACTTTACATCTCCCAATTCTGACTTTATATCTCCCAATTCTGACTTTACATCTCCCAATTCTGACTTTATATCTCCCAATTCTGACTTTACATCTCGCAATTCTGACTTTATATCTCCCAATTCTGACTTTACATCTCGCAATTCTGACTTTATATCTCCCAATTCTGACTTTATATCTCCCAATTCTGACTTTATATCTCACAATTCTGACTTTATATCTCTCAATTCTGACTTTATATCTCCCAATTCTGACTTTATATCTCACAATTCTGACTTTACATCTCACAATTCTGACTTTATATCTCACAATTCTGACTTTATATCTCCCAATTCTGACTTTATATCTCACAATTCTGACTTTACATCTCCCAATTCTGACTTTATATCTCACAATTCTGACTTTATATCTCACAATTCTGACTTTATATCTCACAATTCTGACTTTACATCTCCCAATTCTGACTTTATATCTCCCAATTCTGACTTTACATCTCCCAATTCTGACTTTATATCTCACAATTCTGACTTTATATCACACAATCCTGACTTTATATCTCCCAATTCTGACTTTACATCTCCCAATTCTGACTTTATATCTCACAATTCTGACTTTATATCTCACAATTCTGACTTTATATCTCACAATTCTGACTTTATATCACACAATTCTGACTTTATATCTCACAATTCTGACTTTACATCTCACAATTCTGACTTTATATCACACAATTCTGACTTTATATCACACAATTCTGACTTTACATCTCACAATTCTGACTTTACATCTCACAATTCTGACTTTACATCTCACAATTCTGACTTTATATCACGCAATTCTGACTTTATATCTCACAATTCTGACTTTACATCACACAATTCTGACTTTATATCTCCCAATTCTGACTTTACATCTCACAATTCTGACTTTACATCTCGCAATTCTGACTTTATATCACACAATTCTGACTTTATATCACGCAATTCTGACTTTATATCTCACAATTCTGACTTTACATCTCCCAATTCTGACTTTATATCTCCCAATTCTGACTTTATATCTCACAATTCTGACTTTATATCTCACAATTCTGACTTTATATCACACAATCCTGACTTTATATCTCCCAATTCTGACTTTACATCTCCCAATTCTGACTTTATATCTCACAATTCTGACTTTATATCTCACAATTCTGACTTTATATCTCACAATTCTGACTTTATATCACACAATTCTGACTTTACATCTCACAATTCTGACTTTACATCTCACAATTCTGACTTTATATCACACAATTCTGACTTTACATCTCACAATTCTGACTTTACATCTCACAATTCTGACTTTACATCTCACAATTCTGACTTTATATCACACAATTCTGACTTTATATCACGCAATTCTGACTTTATATCTCACAATTCTGACTTTACATCACACAATTCTGACTTTATATCTCACAATTCTGACTTTATATCTCACAATTCTGACTTTACATCTCACAATTCTGACTTTATATCACACAATTCTGACTTTATATCACACAATTCTGACTTTACATCTCACAATTCTGACTTTACATCTCACAATTCTGACTTTACATCTCACAATTCTGACTTTACATCTCACAATTCTGACTTTACATCTCACAATTCTGACTTTATATCACGCAATTCTGACTTTATATCTCACAATTCTGACTTTATATCTCACAATTCTGACTTTACATCTCACAATTCTGACTTTATATCACACAATTCTGACTTTATATCACACAATTCTGACTTTACATCTCACAATTCTGACTTTATATCACACAATTCTGACTTTATATCACACAATTCTGACTTTACATCTCACAATTCTGACTTTATATCACACAATTCTGACTTTATATCACACAATTCTGACTTTATATCACACAATTCTGACTTTACATCTCACAATTCTGACTTTACATCACACAATTCTGACTTTATATCTCACAATTCTGACTTTATATCTCACAATTCTGACTTTACATCTCACAATTCTGACTTTATATCACACAATTCGGACTTTATATCACACAATTCTGACTTTGCATCTCACAATTCTGACTTTATATCACACAATTCTGACTTTATATCACACAATTCTGACTTTACATCTCACAATTCTGACTTTACATCTCACAATTCTGACTTTACATCTCACAATTCTGACTTTATATCACACAATTCTGACTTTATATCACGCAATTCTGACTTTATATCTCCCAATTCTGACTTTACATCTCACAATTCTGACTTTACATCACACAATTCTGACTTTATATCTCACAATTCTGACTTTACATCTCACAATTCTGACTTTATATCACACAATTCTGACTTTATATCACACAATTCTGACTTTACATCTCGCAATTCTGACTTTACATCTCGCAATTCTGACTTTACATCGCGCAATTCTGACTTTATATCTCCCAATTCTGACTTTACATCTCACAATTCTGACTTTACATCACACAATTCTGACTTTATATCTCACAATTCTGACTTTACATCTCACAATTCTGACTTTATATCACACAATTCTGACTTTATATCACACAATTCTGACTTTACATCTCACAATTCTGACTTTACATCTCACAATTCTGACTTTACATCTCACAATTCTGACTTTATATCACACAATTCTGACTTTATATCACGCAATTCTGACTTTATATCTCACAATTCTGACTTTACATCTCACAATTCTGACTTTACATCACACAATTCTGACTTTATATCTCACAATTCTGACTTTACATCTCACAATTCTGACTTTATATCACACAATTCTGACTTTATATCACACAATTCTGACTTTACATCTCGCAATTCTGACTTTACATCTCGCAATTCTGACTTTACATCGCGCAATTCTGACTTTATATCTCCCAATTCTGACTTTACATCTCGCAATTCTGACTTTATATCTCCCAATTCTGACTTTATATCTCCCAATTCTGACTTTACATCTCCCAATTCTGACTTTACATCTCCCAATTCTGACTTTACATCTCCCAATTCTGACTTTATATCTCCCAATTCTGACTTTACATCTCCCAATTCTGACTTTACATCTCCCAATTCTGACTTTACATCTCGCAATTCTGACTTTATATCTCCCAATTCTGACTTTATATCTCCCAATTCTGACTTTATATCTCACAATTCTGACTTTATATCTCACAATTCTGACTTTACATCTCACAATTCTGACTTTATATCACACAATTCTGACTTTATATCTCACAATTCTGACTTTACATCACACAATTCTGACTTTATATCTCACAATTCTGACTTTATATCTCACAATTCTGACTTTACATCTCGCAATTCTGACTTTATATCTCGCAATTCTGACTTTACATCTCGCAATTCTGACTTTATATCTCGCAATTCTGACTTTATATCACGCAATTCTGACTTTATATCACGCAATTCTGGCTTTATATCTCGCAATTCTGACTTTATATCTCACAATTCTGACTTTATATCTCGCAATTCTGACTTTATATCTCACAATTCTGACTTTATATCACACAATTCTGGCTTTATATCTCGCAATTCTGACTTTATATCTCACAATTCTGACTTTATATCACACAATTCTGGCTTTATATCTCGCAATTCTGACTTTACATCTCGCAATTCTGACTTTACATCTCACAATTCTGACTTTACATCTCACAATTCTGACTTTACATCTCGCAATTCTGACTTTATATCTCACAATTCTGACTTTATATCTCGCAATTCTGACTTTATATCACACAATTCTGACTTTATATCACACAATTCTGGCTTTATATCTCGCAATTCTGACTTTATATCACACAATTCTGACTTTATATCTCGCAATTCTGAAGAAAAGAAATAAAATAAAATCATTAACTCCCGTTCCAAAACATGATTTTCCATGTAACACACAAACTACTGTTATGTTTTCTTCTTTTGGAAGAATTGTCATATAGATCTTTTCCAACAATAACAGTTACCACGGCTTCACTTGTGACTTAATTCATAATTAAATGTAATCTGATTTATGGTGATTTTTTTTCTTTCATGTTTGGTGTCTGTTTAACAGTTGTGGTCACTATGAAGAACTGTCATTTAATGTAAAAAAGCTGCATAAAGATTCTTCAAACAATTAACAGGATACGGGAAGAATATTAGCGAGACTAAATAATTATAGAATTTTAATATGTATTAAAACCAAAAGTCATTGACAAAGGATTAGCTCACCCGCCGCCATTCATTTTCTCAGAATGTTCCATTCCTTTTCCCCTTCATTTATCTCTTTTTCTAATGCTTATCTCTCTGTAGTTCATTGCCATTTTGCTCTGTGCTGGGAAAGGACTGTGTGAGTTAACGCAGCTCTGTGTTGACAGACAGGGAGTTTTTACATTGTTTGATGCTTTATCTCTCTCATGACAGTGTGCTGACTGCATTTGTTTGAGGCAGTTTCGCAGTGTTGACCGGGGAAACTGCAGAGGCGAGCGGTTTCATCTGAGCTCTATTCCCTGGCCGCTGGTGCCCCCTGTGTACAGACTCTGCATTAAGCACACACATCGTCCGTCACATTCGCTCATGCAGAAAGCCATGCTGCTGCTCGCCTGAATGAACCGCAACTTTTAATAATTCATCTGATTTGGTGAGGAGAGTGCAGAATGAGAGCAGCGGGAAGAGAAAGATTACGGTCTGGTGCCCGCAGGTGCTTTCTGTCAAAAACGGCTGCAAAGTGGACTTTAGTGATAACAGAATGGGTGTTATTCTGGTTTTGTTTCACCAACTCTAAATACTGCTTTTATTAGTTTTTATCCACAGTTACAGACCCCAGGCACTACAAATGAAGAGTTTAAGACTTCATGAAATCAAAATGTGGCTTTTAGTCCATGTTTGTTTGCTTTAAAGGGGTCATGAACTGCATTATTTCAACCCGTTCTCACTCCCAAGGCGGCAAAATCTGAAGCATGGTCAAGTGCCTTCTGCGTCACAATGACGCAAAGGGTGCTCCATTGCTTTCAATCGATAAATAAATTGCTCCAAAATATAAAAGTAGCCTATAAATATTCATAAAATCATGTCTGCTTTTAAAAATGCAAAGAATTAAATGTGAAGCATTTTTCTGACCCCGATTTTAGCCTCTGATTTGAACGCTCTGTTTGAAGGGGCGTATCTGCTGTGAGATTTCAGTATAAACACCCACTGCTGTTATTGGCTAACATCTTTGTACATGAAATAAATATTACATGTGGAACTCTTTAAAACTTTGAACACGTGAAAACAAACAGGACGCGTTTTCTGCCGTCTCGGTCTCCCTGAACTGCAGTGCGTCGCATAAATGAACTAAAATGCAGCGTATACTTGCAAAAATTATATATATATATATATATTTATATTCACTCACCTAAAGGATTATTAGGAACCATACTAATACTGTATTTGACCCCCTTTCGCCTTCAGAACTGCCTTAATTCTACGTGGCATTGATTCAACAAGGTGCTGAAAGCATTCTTTAGAAATGTTGGCCCATATTGATAGGATAGCATCTTGCAGTTGATGGAGATTTGTGGGATGCACATCCAGGGCACGAAGCTTCCATTCCACCACATCCCAAAGATGCTCTATTGGGTTGAGATCTGGTGACTGTGGGGGCCATTTTAGTACAGTGAACTCATTGTCATGTTCAAGAAAACAATTTGAAATGATTCAAGCTTTGTGACATGGTGCATTATCCTGCTGGAAGTAGCCATCAGAGGATGGGTACATGGTGGTCATAAAGGGATGGACATGGTCAGAAACAATGCTCAGGTAGGCCGTGGCATTTAAATGATGCCCAATTGGCACTAAGGGGCCTAAAGTGTGCCAAGAAAACATCCCCCACACCATTACACCACCACCACCAGCCTGCACAGTGGTAACAAGGCATGATGGATCCATGTTCTCATTCTGTTTACGCCAAATTCTGACTCTACCATCTGAATGTCTCAACAGAAATCGAGACTCATCAGACCAGGCAACATTTTTCCAGTCTTCAACTGTCCAATTTTGGTGAGCTTGTGCAAACTGTAGCCTCTTTTTCCTATTTGTAGTGGAGATGAGTGGTACCCGGTGGGGTCTTCTGCTGTTGTAGCCCATCCGCCTCAAGGTTGTGCGTGTTGTGGCTTCACAGATGCTTTGCTGCATACCTCGGTTGTAACGAGTGGTTATTTCAGTCACAGTTGCTCTTCTATCAGCTTGAATCAGTCGGCCCATTCTCCTCTGACCTCTAGCATCAACAAGGCATTTTCTCCCACATGACTGCCACATACTGGATGTTTTTCCCTTTTCACACCATTCTTTGTAAACCCTAGAAATGGTTGTGCGTGAAATTCCCAGTAACTGAGCAGATTTTGAAATACTCAGACCGGCCCGTCTGGCACCAACAACCATGCCACACTCAAAATTGCTTACATCACCTTTCTTTCCCATTCTGACATTCAGTTTGGAGTTCAGGAGATTGTCTTGACCAGGACCACATCCCTAAATGCATTGAAGCAACTGCCATGTGATTGATTGATTAGATAATTGAATTAATGAGAAATTGAACAGGTGTTCCTAATAATCCTTTAGGTGAGTGTATATCTATATCCAATTTTCTTGTTGTGATGGAAACGAGTCAGGTCTCGCTACTCGCTTGTCATTGGTCAGCTGTCAAAAAGGCGCTTGACGTAAGGTGTTTTTATCAGAAAAGTTAAGTTAGCGCTGAGCTGCGTTGGTGTTTAAAAAAATGCTCAAGACTTTTTTGAAAACACGGTTTACTCTATAGGATTATAATGTAAAACAGACGCTGGCAGCTTCAAAAAAGACGTTGTGTGAACACGCCCTTAGTCGACTAATGACTTAAATGATTGACTACTAGTCGACTAGAAACATTTTTAGTTGGGGGCAGCCTACTTTCATCAAAACTAACAGTGAAAACACAATGTAAATAACTTTCATCATAACTAACAGTGAAAACACAATGTAAATAACAGATTTGTTGATTAAAACTGGCGTTATGAGTCCAGAACTTGATCAATTGTGGCATTTTTTTTGTTTATGTTTAGAATCCAGTATTCCCGTAATTGTTTAATAAAGAACCCTGTCTCGTCTTCTGTCCAGACATACCGTGACATCTTTAAAGAGTGATCGACTTTTACATACGCCAGGTGACATGTGACAGGTGACATAGGATGTGACAATGTGAAAAACTGTTTCCATTGTAGTTTTGCGAAATATTCCTTTTTTTTAAATTGACTCGTTTCCATTGGGCATATTTTCAATTCAATTTAAGCAATTTGAAGGGTAATGGAAACACAGCTAATGGTAGATTATCTATTTGTAAAGACTTATTTTCACACGGTTCCTCGCACAATATTATGTTATGACCACAAAACACTTTTACCATCATTACCACACGTGAGAAATCGCATACTGTCTGAGTAGGTACTTCATTTGAATTTAAATTTACTTCATGACCATTAAAAACTATGTTCTATATAGTATGAATGTGGATAGACGTACTACATCAACCATGTATTTACTGTCATGTGACCTACCAGCGACAGTTGTGTCACTTCACTGCCATTCATAAATCCTCTCTCGTGGCCTTATGGGATAGTAAAGTGTCCATCGAATGTGCATTTCAGAATCTCACCGGAAGTAGTAGGTCATCCGGGTACTTTTCACTTATATTGTTCAAATACTATGAATTCAGACATGCTTCTTCTGTCACATTCTGTTTTTCGCCTACTATATAAAGCCTATAAAGCGCCACACCTTTCCACATGCCCGACCCAAACTTCCTGCTTTAAATGGAAATTTGTTAACACAGGAAAGAAAACTGCTCTCATCAAGCCATAGTCTATGTAAGAGTATGAATGAGAGAGAGAGAGAGAGAGAGAGAGAGAGAGAGAGAGAGAGAGAGAGATCAGACAAGATCTGATGATATGATATGATCCATGAGCGTGGTCATAGACGTATACGTAGATACCTCATTAGCGCTTGCACGGATCAGTAGAATGAGGCATCTACGATCTATATATCTATGACCACACTCGTATTTTGACCTCACTTAGCGGAAGTTATGTCGGAGCTCAGAGACGATCACGTTCGTCTGATAAGAGGTAAAATAATAGCATAAATACTACTCGGTTTCTCGCAGAAACTGATCGTTTCACTAGATAAGACCCTTATTCATCGTCTGGTATCGTTTAAAGCCCTTTGAAGCTGCACTGAAACTCTTTTGGACCTTGAACCGTTTGGAGCCCATTGAAGTCCATTATATGGAGAAATATCCTGGAATGTTTTCTTCAAAAACCTTCATTTCTTTTCGACTGCATCTTGGATGACATGGGGGTGAGTAAATTATCATCAAAAGTTAATTTAAAAGGGAACTAATCCTTTAATGGTGTTGTTTTCACAGTTAATTCATTTATCGACTGAAATTTGCACAACTACAGCACACATTACAGGCACTGATCAACAAACGCGGATATGTTCTTTATGTCTAAAGTAGGCTACTATAGCACGAGTAAACCAGTCTTATCAACTCCTTGTTTATTGTCCTTATAAACTCGTTGATTTAAAAGATACAAAAATAAATAAATAAACTACAGTAAAATTTATTTAAATCTCTCGATAGCAAGGTTTTTGCAGGTTTTAATAAAATTTATTTAATAACAGTAGGCATAATTAGCATATTTCCAGTGTTCCTCAGACTTGCGTCGCCAACTCAATCATCCTCCGTATAATCCTCTGCAAACTTCGACAGATGTTTGAACTGGCTCATTCGGTTCTTTTTTAGTCGGACGTGCTGCTTTGGCTTTTGCGTCTTACATCATCAAACCGGCTCGACCGGTTACTTGCTGAGAACCGGCTCAAAAGAATGGTTTGTTCAAGAACCGAACATCACTATTCTCCAGCGATTACCTTAAGTCTTAACTTCACTCTCCATGTTCATCCGTCAGATGCAAGAGGTGTGTGTATTCAACCTGGTTTCCTCTTCAGCGTATTCCACAAGTCCCTGTCAAGGAAAAGACATTCCATCATTCTCACATCCAAAAAACGTCAAGTCTCCATTGAGTGTATACTCACCAGCTGTTATTGCCTGTTCGAGTATATATTCCGTAACAATTACACTCATATTAGTATTTATAATGAACATTTCACTCATTTCAGCTGCCACCATCTCTCATTGAGAAGCTGCAAAATGTTATTTAAAATCACTCACAAATGTACCATGATATTTGCATGTGTCCTTTCATTGCTTGGACACCTAGTAATATAATAGCCTATAACAGGGATCTTCAGCGTTTTTCAAGGCAAGGACCCCTTAGGCGATGGAGCAGGGACCCAAGATACCATTTTTTTCAAATAGAGCTATATATTACATTTACACTTATTATCAATAGAAACTAATCATATTATGATTACAAATAAGTTATATTATGTTAAGACAGTAGATCAGGGGTCCGTTCTTCGTACGTCGCTAACTCAGTTAGCTGGATTTGATTGTTGACGATTTGGCATGATCTTGGATTGTTTGGTTCTTCGACGCTCATCCTGGACTTGCTGTCATAGCAACAGGTCCGTAAGCTTAAACCTGCAACATTGAAATAAAAATGTAAAGGGTGTACAAATACTATAACATCGTGAATATAAATAATTGGGAATCATGTTATAAAAAACAGTGCACGTTTCATTTATCTATTATAACTTTTATGTTGTTTTGGTCGCTTGGCTGTTTCCTTATAAAGGTCCAGAAATTCGTTGTGTTTTTAGTTTATTTATTATTTGTCAAGTTTTTTGCCAGGTGGCTTTTTTAATTATATGATGTCATTACATTTCTGTCTTGCCGCCAGCCAATCGCATCTGCCTTCTTCAGGGAACACAAGAACGCGTAGTAATCTTAGACAACTTAAAGGGTTAGTTCACCCAAAATTGAAAATAAAGTCAGTAATTACTCAACCTCATGTTGTTCCAACCATGTAAGACCTTCGTTCATCTTCGGAACATAATTTAGTATATTTTTGATGAAATCTGAGAGCTGTCTCACTCCTCCATAGGCTTTCAGAGGGACTGAAACTTGATGGCCCAGAATAGTAAGTAAAAACGTCATTTAAGGAGTCCAAATGACTACAGTGGCTCTGTATTAAGTCTATCATGCGACGAAAATACTTTTTGAGCGGAAAAACAACAAAAATAACGACTTTATCCCACTATTATTGTTGTTCAATTTGAGCCTCTGACGCCACGACGCATGCGCGAAAACGGCGTTCTTCTTCTACTACTACTAATCTCAGTTTTCGCGCATGCGTCGTGGCGTCAGAGGCTCAAATAATAGTGGGATAAAGTCGTTATTTTTGTTGTTTTTCCGCTCAAAAAGTATTTTCGTCGCATGATAGACTTAATACAGAGCCACTGTAGTCATTTGAACTCCTTAAATTACGTTTTTACTTACTATTCTGGGCCATCAAGTTTCAGTCCCTCTGAAAGCCTATGGAGGAGTGAGACAGCTCTCAGATTTCATCAAAAATATACTAAATTATGTTCCGAAGATGAACTAAGGTCTTACATGGTTGGAACAACATGAGGGTGAGTAATTACTGACTTTATTTTCAATTTTGGGTGAACTAACCCTTTAATCCAGATATTTTAATCCAATCCACAAATTCGTATGAAGAACCAAATTAGCCAGAGATCAGTTATCACGATTAAATGATCTGCGATCTGTCAAATCATCTCAGATGTATTAAGTGAGGTACGAAGAACGGACCCCAGAACTATGAACATTATTGTTGTTGCACATGCATCACTGTCTGTATATTACTTCCCATTGTTAAAATGGACATTTATGCATCATAACAAACAACATATTGCGATAAAAATCTAAATTTATTCGCTGTTTGCAGATTATTTTAATGGGTTTTCAGAGTCATACATTTTACTTTTACTAATCAGATGGATAACTAAACATTTATATGAACTTTAGCTACAAGTTTATTAAAAATTCACATTTTAATTTTACTATGGAACAAATAGACAAATTACTGAGTATGTGAAATGAGTGCGGTTTCTCCAGTAAAGTGCAGATGTAAGCAACAGCTCCACCATAACAACAATAGCAATGTACAGTGAGACGTTTAAGATTAAATCATTACTTTTACAATTAATTTGAATAGAATTTCAAAAATATATTGATACCAAAAATATGGTCTGCATTTACATTGCACGTATATATTTTGACATGCCACATTTTTTTCCCCGGCCTAGTCATCATCACTATGTCAAATGCAATTTCGAGAGTGAATCACCCATTTATATGTAGACGTCACTTCCAGAACTTTGCAGCATGTAATTGGTCGTCGTTCCTCTTAGCAGCATGAAAAATAGCTATATAGCCCAGAAAGAGCGCTCACTTTACAATCACAATTAAGCTGTCACTCATCTCAGTTCGCGATCTCACAGCGTTCCATTAAATTCAGTAAAGTTGTCTACACTACCAATCAGAGCAACGGAGCGACGCAAAGTTGTCAACAGAACTCAACTGCACGCACGCTGGAAGAAGTAGAAGAAGAAGATGAGTGTAAAAGATGAGTGTTCCGGTGTTGTAAAAAGAATTTAAGGATACACGGAGTACTTACCAACACGATCATCATTTTTGAGTGAAATAGTAAAGGTGAATGCATATACGAACAAATTCTCTGTTTAGTAAACAAATTCAACCCCAAACGTTCTTTGGTGACGTGAATGATTATGTTACATCTGTCCATCATTGTATAAAGCCCGCCCTGACAATTTGATTGTTCCCAAACAGCTCTGGTTCGAGCATAGTTTCCACAACGGATCAAGACCAGACTGAACTTCCCGACCTCAAATGTTGTGGGCGGGGTTAAGTTTGGCTGGCATCCAGGCTAGTTCAGAGTTCATATTTTTACTGAATTACAATTGTTGATCATCACGTGTGGTGAAGTAGTACATGTGCATCTCATTGCAACTTTTGTACGCAATATATTTGCCCAGGTAAAATGGGTAAAGTGTTTGCTTCTAGTTTTATGAGGCAAACAATGTTCATGTCATGAAGTTATCTTTGAAAATCAAATGAAAAGCAAGGATTGAAGCTGTTTGCATAGCTAAATGCTAAACATTCTATAGTTACGTTGAAGTAGAGACCTGCGCAGGACGGATTTTTTCCTGCATGATTCGGTCCTATTCCCGTCACTCCTGCAAAAATATACATTACCTTCTCCCACTCCCGCCCCCAACATTTATGATTTGTCCCGCTCCCACCCACAAAAGCCTGCATAAAAGTATAAATAGATTTATTTCTGTACGACCATTAAATTGTATCAAGTAATTTAACATAAAATCAAGCGTGTGCATGGTTTGGCATGGTAGAATGCGCAGAGTGCGCTCCCTTAATAATTCCTAAAAAGCTATCATCTCAGTTCAGCGCATCTCACAAAGCTCTGTTCTCAATGACGCTGACTGCACAATGAATCTTCCATAATGTCTACACATTTTCCTTGTTATAATCTCAGGATTTGCCAGCATGCAGAATTCAGCACTGAACAAAAACTCACTCTGAACGGTGAGTGGATTCTATCTTAAATGCATCGGATTGGTCATTGCGTTCAAGAAATCAACACATATGTCTGTGATTGGCTACATTGCAGTAAAAACATGTTATAAATAGAAACTCTACCCATGCTAGTGCCTGTAACTCGTTTTTTATTTCGTTTTAGTAGTTATTGTTGCTTCTGTGCAATAGATGGCAATGTATGTGTTTGAATGTTTTATTTTTAGATATTTCTATTTTGCTGGTGTCCCGTGAATCGTTTTATTTTCCCGCAACCCGCACACACATGAGTACCTTACCGCCCACGTTCACACTCAGCCATCAAATCTAGTCCCACGAGTCCCGCGGTAGGTCAGTGGGGGTGCAGGTCTCTACCTTGAGGTTTTAGGTTCAAAAGACTACCTGTTACTCATTGGAGGAACAACTATTTTTAAGTTGGCTTAAACAGAGCAAATGAGTTGAGTTAACTTAAAAAGTTGAGTGTTTTTCAAGCTCAATTACTTTTTTTTGTTGCCTTGACAAGAATTTCTCAGTTCAAAAGACTACCTGTTACTCATTAGATGAACAAAAGTATTTAAGTTTACTTTAATTAGAGTGAATTAGTTTATTTAACTTAAAAAGTTGAGTGTGGTAGGTTGCCTTAATTTTTTTAAGTTAGCTCAACTTTTCTTTTTTTCTACAGTGCACAAGATTTCTGGAACAAAGCCGTAGTTAGTGTCATCATCAGTTGATGTGAGTTTATTAACATCATGTTTTCTGTACAGTGTTCGGCTTTCCCCATAGGAACACCTTCGGTTTCAGTGTAAATTATGAAAAAAGGTGTAAATAACAGGGTCCAGAGAAGAACAGAATTACCGTGTTTATATACTGTTATTACAAGTGGAATTTAATCCCATATTAATCTTAACTAATCAAAAGAGATGTGTTAAATTTGAAAGCTCGTTAAAATCAAACTCCCTATATCACCAATACGCACATGCACCTCCAGCACAGGGCAAGTCTGAACAAATTAATTTCTGTGTTAATTGGATTATATGAAGCGCTCATTAAAATCCCACCCATGTAATAGGGAGATGTTTCCAGATGGTTCTGAACATTTTTGCCATATAATTTTAGCGCATTTAGCACTAAAAAAAAGCTGCATTAGTGCTGCATGTTAATTAGACGTGTGTGAGTGTTTCATAGCCTTAGTCGCTCATTAGCATTACATAGAGATCATGTGAAAACAGCCAAGACAGGTGTTTCTGCTTTACAGACTAAGTAGGTGTTTGACACATTCAGATCTGTTCTCAGAGGAATTTTGTTTGAAGAAATAGTCCAGCCAAAATTAATTTATTTAAAAAAACTGTAGGACTTGTTTCTTCTTTGGAATGCACAAGTATTAAAGGGGTCATAAACTGAGAAATCAAATTTTCCTTGAGCGTTTGACATATAAGAGGTCATCATACTATAAGAATATCCTGTAAGTTTCAGAACTGAAAACTTCCTTGTCAGTCCAATAAAAGCTTTTATTGACACCAGGCCCAGCAAACGACAGGTTTTTCAAACTGGGGATCTATGACGTCAAAGGACCTCTGCAGATGGAGATCAATGCCTACTTCACCACTGCCTGTTTAGCCCCGCCCACTGATTTGCATATGACATGCAATAGAATAGGTAGCCTAAGTAACATAGGCCAATGTGTTGTTAAACCATATCGAGCTACCAAACAAGCAACAAACATGCCGTTGAGGATTACAAAATATTGTGCAGTGCCTGGGCTCGACAGTAATGCAACATGTAAGTAACTGAGTTCATTCTAATGCCTGATCTGAAATGTAATGATTCATGTACAGTCAGATGTTCTTTGTCTGTGTGTCAGTAAATCAAACCAGTGACTAAACATCAACTTGCGTTGTTTCTCTTAGTAGGATGAAAATAATCTGTTATTTAACGGTGATTAAATTCTATAAAGAAAACGATCAAAGAAAGCTCCCTTTGCAATCATTGGAGCAGCGCGCGCTGGAGCTGTCAATCAAAATTAATCAGTGACTCCCGTTTTATTCAACGAATCTCTTAACTATATCACATTGGCACTGTTAGTGAAGATGAAAGCATTAGTTAGTGTACAGAAACTGAGTTGCAATGACGAGATCAGTGCTTTCATGAGCTCAACATGTCTGTGATCGGCTACAATGATTATCACTGCAGCCTTTCATGCCATAGATCTAAATATAATGCCATAGATCTAAATATAATGCAACAATTTTGATGATTAGTTAAAGGAACACGCCGACTTTATGGGACTTTAGCTTATTCACCGTATCCCCCAGAGTTAGATAAGTCCATACATACCATTCTCATCTCCGTGCGTGCCATAACTCTGTGTGACGCACCCACCGCTAGCCTAGCTTAGCACAAAGACTGGAGGTAAACCATAGACAGTAAAAGAAATGGACACATCGACCCCATAGACTTCCACGGTGAAAAGTGAAGTCAGTTAGAAGCACTCACTTCCTGATGGCTGAGCGTACTGCGCAGCCTCAGACTGAGCTTGACGACGTAGATGTGACGTGAGCAGTCTGACAGTTGTAAGCCTTCTAGTAGTTGTGCAAAGTGAAATCTGAATCACGGAATCTTGCAGAAACGGAGAGCGTGAGCAGGAGCAACTTTTGGTAAGTATTCTGATTAATTTGTTTGTAATTTTGCATAGTATTTATTAGGGGTGGTAAAACACATTCTTTCGAAGGCTTGATTGTGTTTGTGGGGTACACTGTAACATGTGTTCATGCTTCATTTTTAAAAAATTGCATTATTTTTCATATATTTTACCTTTATTCTACACTGCTCTGTCCCTCCTTGTAAAAACGGTCTGATGGTTTCCGGGTTGTATGAAGCCAGTCCCTCAAAAATACGCAATGGGCTCAGATTGGTTAGCTGGCCCAGTGTGTTGTGATTCGCTAACCGCCTAGTGCACGTTTGTCGGAAACGTCACGCCCCTTACATTTACCGGTAGCCTGTGCTTTGAGTAGTACAATGGCGTCAATAAAACCATACCAATTTGAGCCCGAATCCGACCCAGACAATTTTAGTGAAGATGATCGAGCAGAACCTGTTCAGTCCTCAAGAGTAAAGACTGCGGATCTATAGTGATCGCTACTGAATGGCACTGTTACTTTTGTATTTTTAGAACGATTTGCCAAATATCTGTCGCAAGAACGAACACTAAACATTGGCTTTACTATAGTATCCAAATCAAACACAGAACCATGTTTAGCATAGTAGATAAACAATACATAAAAGCTCTAATCAAAGAATAATTTACACTAATGCCAAGTTCGCTGTTGAGATTTAAAACAGTTTGTAGCGTTAGGTGTTTGTCGGATAACGTTAAGTATGAATGAGCATTTAACAAACTGGTTTGCAGAGCCAAATGAGCGTTGTCATGTTTACTTCCTTGCTACAACGTACAATTAACAATACGAATTATTACAGGAAAACACATCGACGAAAAATAAATCATACTTACAGGTTGTGGCCCGTAAACAGCTTCTGTTTTTAAATCCATCTTTCAGGACAAGCCGTTGTGCGAATCCTGCATTGAAATTGTGAAGATCATGGAAGCTTTCCTCCGTGAAATGTGCAGCGGGAGCCCGTCATGCATTCACACACTGGCAGTGTTTGTCTCGCGCAGCTTGTGTATTGCAAATACAGACGAATATTGTCCATTATGTCACATTTTCCGGTCTTCTCCTCTGACCCCTGTCTGTCTCGTGCTTTGATTTATGATGGGCAGCATATATCTGCTGCAAATGCGACCGTGTTCCCCTCTGTCTCATACACGCATGCATATAACATGTTGTATGTTAAACGCACTGCAACGCACCCCCGTCCCTAGGAAGGCTGAACAAAGTGGACCTGCACTCCGGATGAAAATAACAGCGTTTCGTCGGCATTGGCAACAACACTCCAGCCTACTAACTAGCCTACCACAACAACTATTCCCCGCGGCGATACAAAATGGCCTCGCCCCCCCTTGTTTCATATTCTCGGAGGAGGGGTTTATGTAAATATTGGGGCTGGTGATGTCAGCAACCCTGGAGGAATGTGTAGTAGTCCCTAGCGGCCGTTTGCTGTAGTCCTTAGAAATTGATTTCTTTAAAAGCAAATATCTCCCTTTGCTTTAAACTTTGAACGTTGTAACTTTGCAGATGTTGTTTATGCTCAAACAGCAACATTACACACTAGCTAAAGTTAGAAAAGTGAAATCCTGCTTTACCACCCCTTTATTTTAATAAATTGCCTCATAGACAGTAAAAGATTGCCTGCGAGCTTCTCCTCCTGTCTATACGGTAATTTCTCTACTGTGCGCCCATTGTTGCGTGGTTATGACGCAATTATTTTTGTAAAATAATTTACAAAAACGGCTTATACGGAGCGATAGTGTAAGATACAAGATAATGGAGCCTTTTATACATTGTCGTGTTTCTTTAGAAATAAACAATGGACAAATGGAGTCTTTTGGAGTCTCAGATGTAAAGTTTTTTCGCTGGCTTGGTTAGCAATGGCTGCCCTATATGGAAGGTACCCTTTCCGGGTGCTGGATTACCCCCTTGAGGTAAACGGCTCCAGCTAGCCTACTGCTCAGTAAGTGATAAAATAACGCCAACATTTTCCTATTTACATGTTGTGATGTGAATAGTTACATCGTGTACTAAGACGGATGGAACTTTGATGGAGCTTTGCTGCCGTACCATGAGTGCAGCGGCGCAATGATATTACGGAGCACCTGAAAATAGTCCCCAGCGCTCTGTGTGTAAGGAGGTTGTCACATTGGTTATGTTGACGGAAGTTAGCCTATTTTCAGGTTCTGAGTAATATCATTGCGCCGCTGCACTCATGGTACGGCAGGAATATTCCTTATTATGCAGGAATGAGAGTATAGTTCCTAGCCATATCGGTCTAGAAAATCACAACTTTTAATTTTCCGTCTGCCTTAGTACACGATGTAACTATACACATCACATCATGTAAATAGGAAAATGTTGGCGTTATTTTGTTACTTATTGAGCAGTAGGCTAGCTGGAGCCATTTACCTCCAGTCTTTGTGCTAAGCTAGGCTAGCGGTGGGTGCGTCACACAGAGTTATGGCACGCACGGAGATGAGAATGGTATGTATGGACTTATCTAACTCTCGGGGATACAGTGAATAAGCTAAAGTCCCAAAAAGAAGGGCGTGTTCCTTTAACCATGAGAGCTGTAATAGTACAAACGCACTAAAAGAGAGGGTAAAAGCTATTTCAAATGGAAAGACGTTAGCCAATCACAGAAGTGGGCATTTACACTGAACTCTCACAGCAGACACGCCCCTTAAAACAGAGAGTTCAGACCAAAGCGATAAAATCAGGATAGGAAAAACGCCTTTTATTTATTAATTATGACAATTTTTGATGTAAAAAGCATTCTAACATTATAAGTGCACCTCAGGAAACATCATAAAACAACGCAGTTCATGACCCCTTTAATAAATATAAATGATGTTTTTTTTTTTCATTATTCAAAATTGATTATGGGAGGTAAGTGAATGAGCCCAAACCGTATACTGTGAGGAACACCGGCAGGTCCATGTCACTCATAACAAAAAAAGTACTGTTGAAGACTAGCAAGTGTCCCTGCCAAATTATTATTCTCCACACATTTATATCTACCTACCGCCTGAAGTGTCCTTGTAAAGGAAGAACGTAGCATATATTAAGTATTAATGTCTGAGGGAGCTCTGAAGGTGTTTGCATAGAAAGTGATGGTTATAAAACATAGTCATTTTGTAGCCAATACAAATCAAATTCCACCTGCCGTAACAAGAGGTCATATTATAGCAAAACTCCATCTAACCGTCTCTCATTACAGTCACACCACAAGCCTAATGGCAACTTAACACACTAAATTCACCCTGAGATGGAGAATGTGGGTGGAAGCTGCAAATGGGGACTAGATTAATAAAAAAAAATTGGAGGTGGCAGAAGGCTATTTACAATGTGAGCTACAGGTAATGAGAAATACGCTGACAGGAAAGCAGCGGCTGATGATCTGATTTAGAGTGAATGATGGAGAGACGGAGGAAAACAGGCTAAGGGTATATGACATAGAAAACTGATAAACTGTAATAAATGTCATGACTCAAAACTACATATTGTAGTTCATGTTTTTTATTATGCTATTTTAAAGGTTTATAATTTTGTTTTGGATTCTCCTTCAATAGGTTTACATGCATCCAAGGTCATAAAACACTTTTTCATTTTCTCGTAATATACAGTGCAGCATCGCCTCTTTTCTCACAGTCTGAAAAAGTTGGATAAATGATTCTGTCTCTCTAAATCCCTCCTTTCCAAGAGCCTACTCTGATTGCTCTGATTGGTCAGATAGACCAGGCTATTGTGATTGGTCTACTCTGCTCTGATTGGTCAGACGGCCCAGGCTATTGTGATTGGTCTACTCTGCTCTGATTGGTCAGGTGGCCCAGTCTGTTGTGATTGGTCTACTCTGCTCTGATTGGTCAGGTGGCCCAGTCTGTTGTGATTGGTCTACTCTGCTCTGTTTGGTCAGATGGCTCAGTTTGTTGTGATTGGTCTACTCTGCTCTGATTAGTCAGATGGCACAGTCTATTGTGATTGGTCTACTCTGCTCTGATTGGTGAGATGGCCCAGTCTGTTGTGATTGGTCTATTCTGCTCTGATTGGTCAGATGGCACAGTCTGCTGTGATTGGTCTACTCTGCTCTGATTGGTCAGATGGCCCAGTCTGTTGTGATTGGTCTACTCTGCTCTGTTTGGTCAGATGGCCCAGTCTGTTGTGATTGGTCTACTCTGCTCTGATTGGTCAGATGGCCCAGTCTGTTGTGATTGGTCTACTCTGCTCTGATTGGTCAGATGGCCCAGTCTGTTGTGATTGGTCTACTCTGCTCTGATTGGTCAGATGGCCCAGTCTGTTGTGATTGGTCTATTCTGCTCTGATTGGTCAGATGGCACAGTCTGCTGTGATTGGTCTACTCTGCTCTGATTGGTCAGATGGCCCAGTCTGTTGTGATTGGTCTACTCTGCTCTGATTGGTCAGATGGCCCAGTCTGTTGTGATTGGTCTACTCTGCTCTGTTTGGTCAGATGGCCCAGTCTGTTGTGATTGGTCTACTCTGCTCTGATTGGTCAGATGGCATAGTCTGCTGTGATTGGTCTACTCTGCTCTGATTGGTCAGATGGCCCAGTCTGTTGTGATTGGTCTACTCTGCTCTGTTTGGTCAGATGGCCCAGTCTGTTGTGATTGGTCTACTCTGCTCTGATTGGTCAGATGGCACAGTCTGCTGTGATTGGTCTACTCTGCTCTGATTGGTCAGATGGCCCAGTCTGTTGTGATTGGTCTACTCTGCTCTGATTGGTCAGATGGCCCAGTCTGTTGTGATTGGTCTACTCTGCTCTGATTGGTCAGATGGCCAAGTCTGTTGTGATTGGTCTACTCTGCTCTGATTGGTCAGGTGGCCCAGTCTATTGTGATTGATCTACTCTGCTCTGATTGGTCAGGTGGCCAAGTCTGCAGTGATTGGTCTACTCTGCTCTGATTGGTCAGATGGCCCAGTCTGCTGTGATTGGTCTACTCTGCTCTGAGTGGTCCGGTGGCACAGTCTGCTGTGATTGGTCTACTCTGCTCTGATTGGTCAGATGGCTCAGTCTGTTGTGATTGGTCTACTCTGCTCTGATTGGTCAGGTGGCACAGTCTGCTGTGATTGGTCGACTCTGCTCTGATTGGTCATGTGGCCCAATCTATTGTGATTGGTCTACTCTGCTCTGATTGGTCAGATGGCCCAGTCTGTTGTGATTGGTCTACTCTGCTCTGATTGGTCAGATGGCCCAGTCTGTTGTGATTGGTCTACTCTGCTCTGATTGGTCAGATGGCCAAGTCTGTTGTGATTGGTCGACTCTGCTCTGATTGGTCAGGTGGCCCAGTCTATTGTGATTGATCTACTCTGCTCTGATTGGTCAGGTGGCCAAGTCTGCAGTGATTGGTCTACTCTGCTCTGATTGGTCAGATGGCCCAGTCTGCTGTGATTGGTCTACTCTGCTCTGAGTGGTCCGGTGGCACAGTCTGCTGTGATTGGTCTACTCTGCTCTGATTGGTCAGATGGCTCAGTCTGTTGTGATTGGTCTACTCTGCTCTGATTGGTCAGGTGGCACAGTCTGCTGTGATTGGTCGACTCTGCTCTGATTGGTCATGTGGCCCAATCTATTGTGATTGGTCTACTCTGCTCTGATTGGTCAGATGGCCAAGTCTGCTGTGATTGGTCGACTCTGCTCTGATTGGTCCGGTGGCACAGTCTGCTGTGATTGGTCTACTCTGCTCTGATTGGTCAGATGGCTCAGTCTGTTGTGATTGGTCTACTCTGCTCTGATTGGTCAGATGGCCAAGTCTGCTGTGATTGGTCGACTCTGCTCTGATTGGTCAGGTGGCCCAGTCTGTTGTGATTGGTCTACTCTGCTCTGATTGGTCAGATGGCCAAGTCTGTTGTGATTGGTCTACTCTGCTCTGATTGGTCAGATGGCCAAGTCTGTTGTGATTGGTCTACTCTGCTCTGATTGGTCAGATGGCCAAGTCTGTTGTGATTGGTCTACTCTGCTCTGATTGGTCAGATGGCCCAGTCTGTTGTGATTGGTCTACTCTGCTCTGATTGGTCAGGTGGCACAGTCTGCTGTGATTGGTCGACTCTGCTCTGATTGGTCAGGTGGCCCAGTCTGCTGTGATTGGTCGACTCTGCTCTGGTTGGTCAGGTGGCCCAGTCTATTATGATTGGTCCACTCTGCTCTGTTTGGTCAGATGGCCCAGTTTGTTGTGATTGGTCTACTCTGCTCTGATTGGTCAGATGGCACAGTCTGTTGTGATTGGTCTACTGCTATTTTTCCCCAAAGCTCTCTCAATTTCCATTTCGCCAAGACCTGTAACACTAAAGATTACACTTCAGATGCACCGTTTTGTATTACCGACTTGAATGACACCTTATATTTGTTGCTATTTAATTGCTTGCTATGTGTTATCATAGAGATTATTAGCTCAAACTTGTGAAATCAAAATAACAGTCTTCGTTCTGGAGGTGTCTAAACGTTTGTCTTTATGGCCCAATACCGTTGGCTGTGATTAAGAAGGGAAGTGTTGCTCAGTGTCTCCCATAGCTGTGGTCCAGCTTGTTATAAAGTAGACCTTTTGTTTCATTAATGGTGATTTTTGGCCTCCAAAGCGAGTTCATCACTGATTTCCTCGAGGAATATGTATTAGAGCAGGATTACATGATCAGAGCCTCTTAATTTCCAGCACTTGTCACTGCAAGGTCTGGTTTGTTTGTTCCTTTTAATTCCAGGAGCTGATATTAAAAATGATTGAGAAAGATGTGAGGAAAGGCCATAGCAATGGACACTACATGTTAGACTAAAGGCATAAATGATACCTGCACAGAGCCCTTTGACAGGGAATAATAACGGCAGCTGTGTGTATCAGAAACTTCAAAGGCCCTTCAAAATAAATTGATTCATATGGTTCATATGGTTTACTCTTCAATAGGTTGTTATCTAATGCAACTACATCTATACAATAGAAATGTGGCTTAACCCTATAATGCCTATCATATTTGATATTCTGATATTCTAAATTATCAACATGATCAAAAGTTTGCTGAAAAACCTGACAATCTAATGCCCTCTGTAGTTTATACATTTTAGCAACTATAATTGTAAAAATATATTTTTGTGAAACCGTGTGAAACTAATTTTTATAATGTAAACGTAAAAACTTTTATATTGTTAGTAATTTTTCAGAAACATAATAACTTTACTTGACTATCCATACAACATTTTTCAGGCTTTTGAGGATTTTATTTGTACATCTCTAAATCATCATTATATTGCATTATATATGCCCCTACAATTAAAGCTACAGAGCTTTCATAAAAATAAGCACTTAAATATTTCCTAAATAAGATATATTATTGGGAGACATAGAGTGACCACTGATATTTATATGCATTTTAAATAGTCTGTTATTTTATAAATATCAACAAGTTCACACGGCACCTTTCCACTGCACACAACATTCACACATACAGTTGTCTCATTTCGCCCCCTAGCGGCAATCACTCAGAACTTTGGAATTGCTTGTGAAGTTACTCTTGGCTTATGCACCATGGTATAATGCATGTATGAATATATGATATCCACACAAAACAAATGAACCTTGTTACATCTAAAATAAAAACATAGTCGATGTTATTGAGCTAATCAACATAAATATTGATTTAATAATTATAAAATATTTTTTCTGCCATAATTATTAATAACCACCATTTTACAGGCAGTTACAGAATAGTGTTTACAGAATAACGTTAAAGTGTTAAAATATTGGTAATTCTAACTTCACGCTAATAGTTTTGATTAGAACACATCACATCCGGTCTAGCCGCAGAAGTTTAAATATTTCAATGCATTCAAAGCTCAAATGTTTGTGTTACCCAGATCCTGGGTCAGACGTAACAACCCAGTGTTTGGGTAGTTTTGTGTAACACAGATCCTGGGTCAGACGTAACAACCCAGTGTTTGGGTAGTTTTGTGTTACACAGATCCTGGGTCAGACATAACAACCCAGTGTTTGGGTAGTTTTTGTGTTACACAGATCCTGGGTCAGACATAACAACCCAGTGTTTGGGTAGTTTTGTGTAACACAGATCCTGGGTCAGACGTAACAACCCAGTGTTTGGGTAGTTTTGTGTTACACAGATCCTGGGTCAGATGTAACAACCCAGTGTTTGGGTAGTTTTGTGTTACACAGATCCTGGGTCAGACATAACAACCCAGTGTTTGGGTAGTTTTTGTGTTACACAGATCCTGGGTCAGACATAACAACCCAGTGTTTGGGTAGTTTTGTGTTACACAGATCCTGGGTCAGACGTAACAACCCAGTGTGTGGGTAGTTTTGTGTTACACAGATCCTGGGTCAGATGTAACAACCCAGTGTTTGGGTAGTTTTGTGTTACACAGATCCTGGGTCAGATGTAACAACCCAGTGTTTGGGTAGTTTTTGTGTTACCCAGATCCTGGGTCAGATGTAACAACCCAGTGTTTGGGTAGTTTTTGTGTTACCCAGATCCAGGGTCAGACGTAACAACCCAGTGTTTGGGTAGTTTTTGTGTTACACAGATCCTGGGTCAGACGTAACAACCCAGTGTTTGGGTAGTTTTTGTGTTACACAGATCCTGGGTCAGACGTAACAACCCAGTGTTTGGGTAGTTTTTGTGTTACACAGATCCTGGGTCAGACGTAACAACCCAGTGTTTGGGTAGTTTTTGTGTTACACAGATCCTGGGTCAGACGTAACAACCCAGTGTTTGGGTAGTTTTGTGTTACACAGATCCTGGGTCAGATGTAACAACCCAGTGTTTGGGTAGTTTTTGTGTTACCCAGATCCTGGGTCAGACGTAACAACCCAGTGTTTGGGTAGTTTCTGTATTACCCAGATCCTGGGTCAGACGTAACAACCCAGTGTTTGGGTAGTTTTGTGTTACACAGATCCTGGGTCAGATGTAACAACCCAGTGTTTGGGTAGTTTTTGTGTTACCCAGATCCTAGGTCAGATGTAACAACCCAGTGTGTGGGTAGTTTTGTGTTACACAGATCCTGGGTCAGATGTAACAACCCAGTGTTTGGGTAGTTTTTGTGTTACCCAGATCCTAGGTCAGATGTAACAACCCAGTGTGTGGGTAGTTTTGTGTTACACAGATCCTGGGTCAGATGTAACAACCCAGTGTTTGGGTAGTTTTTGTGTTACACAGATCCTGGGTCAGACGTAACAACCCAGTGTTTGGGTAGTTTTGTGTTACACAGATCCTGGGTCAGATGTAACAACCCAGTGTTTGGGTAGTTTTTGTGTTACCCAGATCCTGGGTCAGACGTAACAACCCAGTGTTTGGGTAGTTTCTGTATTACCCAGATCCTGGGTCAGACGTAACAACCCAGTGTTTGGGTAGTTTTGTGTTACACAGATCCTGGGTCAGATGTAACAACCCAGTGTTTGGGTAGTTTTTGTGTTACCCAGATCCTAGGTCAGATGTAACAACCCAGTGTGTGGGTAGTTTTGTGTTACACAGATCCTGGGTCAGATGTAACAACCCAGTGTTTGGGTAGTTTTTGTGTTACCCAGATCCTAGGTCAGATGTAACAACCCAGTGTTACAACCCCCATGAAGTAAAAAAAAAAAAAAAATATATATATATATATATATATATATATATATATATATATATATATATATATATATATATATATATATATATATATATATATATATATATATATATATATATATATATATATATATTTATTTGCTGGGTAAAATTAACCCATCATGTGTTTTGTCCTATATTTACCCAGCCCTTGGATTGAAAACAATCTAAATTGGGTTGTGTTTTTTTAGAGTGTTTTTTTAGAGTGTGGCTACATTGTCTTCCTGTTAGAGTTGCAAGGGTCATGAGACCCATCTCACTGTATGGCATATCTTTTCCCCTTCTCACAGGCTCAAATCTGTTTGGATTACCGCCTCTGATCACTTAAGGAGATTGTGCATGTGTTCATTTGTAGTGGAGTGGAATAAACTCTTCTAAGAGTTTCACATCAGGAAAACCTTCATTTAGAGCAGGGGTGCCCAAACTTTTTCCTATGAAGGGCCAAAAATCAAACTTGATTGAGAGCCGTGGGCCAAAAGTAAATTTTGCATCTTAAATCAAACTGTATTACATTAAAGTTTCTATGGGTTTATTTGTGTCATAATATTTAAAATAAATATAAAACAACTTTAATCTGATTAATGACAGCGTTTGGAGTGGAGTGCAAAATAATCCGTTCCCTGAGTCCACGGCCTTTGCGGTTATTGAGTGTACACAAATAAAAGTAGACAGTTTACTGTTTATAATTACGTCTTGCACTTAGCCTATCTGTAAGGCTAAAAATGACAGAGTATTGTTTGCGCTGGAATAAGTAAAAAAATCCATCAGAAGGCGACGACGACTTTGTCGGACAGAGGGTTAAAGAAAACGTAGCCTATTTAGTTTCATATAGTCAGGCTATGTCTAAATATTATAATCTTTTAATTTCATATGTTGATTATGAAAAGTGAGCAGCATGAGTAAGGCACATAATCAGATGCGCATATGTCCGGGGACATGGATTGAGCATTTCATTGAATTGTATTTTATAGAAAGTATTAATTTAAAATTAATTTCGTTTTGTATAAATTGTATTTTAATTTTTATCAATGTTTAATCAACTATTTGGCTGTATATTTAATAAATAAGAAGCAAACCAAGATCGTCTGGAATGGATTTTCTTTGAGCAAGGCTGAAACTATAGTGTCTTTCTGTTTTAATACATTTCATGAATATATGTCTTAATTACAGTCGGCGTATAGATAGTTATGATATTTGTGGTTGAACCGGGGTCCGTCATTATAAAGTTACGCCACTTTCCTTATTAGGAGAAAATATATGTCGTTTTAACGACATAAGATCTCGTTATTAGACATACTTGAGTGGAAAAAAAATAATATGTAGGCCATATGGGGGGGCAATGCATGACCGTACCAGGTGACCTGTAAATGCAAAAAAACTGTTTCCATTGCAGTTTTGCGAAAATGTCCTTTTTCGAATTGCCTGAAAAACCTCCTCATGCGAGCGTAAAAACCTTTTGTGCGATATATGGGAGTTTTTGCGAAATTGACGTGTTTCCATTGGGCGTATTTTCAATTCGCAATTTCAATTTGCGCAATTTGAAGGGTAATGGAAACGCGGCTACTGTCTTGAACTGTCGGTGAGAAAGCGCCTTGGAGCGTATATTGTTGACAATTTTGACGACGTCACGCATCACATCCACAAGCCCGACAGATTTAGCACCTAGTTGTTCTTGATGTAAAATGCAGTGGTACTTAACAACTTTTCCTCCACGTTCACTGACTCTCTGAGACACAAATGCAGTCCAGCGAGCAGCTCGTTAGCCTTCTGTCTGTTTTCCGCCTCGCCGCTGTACTTTGAGAAAGCTGCAGAATGTTTTGTTTCATAATGACGACGGATATTGTACTCCTTTAAAACAGCAACAGACTGTTTGAAAACTAGACATACTGCCTTTGACTTGACTTCTGTGAATAAAAACTCATCTTGCCAAGCTTTTTTTAAAATTTCTCTTGTCTGTGTGCCACTGCCTTGATTTCTCCATTATTGAGTTTAATTTGTTGACGTTTATTGACGTCATGTGTCGCAAAGCACGCGGTGCTGCACCTTGAATTGCACATTTACAATATTTTTTTATTAATTTACATTTAATTTAAACATTTAATTTCAGTTTACTCTGTTGTAGTTCAACAATAAAACAAAATTGTTATGTCAAATTAGAAATGACAATCTGTGTCGAAGGTCTCTCTCTGTCTCTCTGTCTCTCTCTCTCTCTCTCTCTCTGTCTCTCTCTCTCTCTCCCTCCCCTTGGATGGTACGGTGGGCCAAATCAAAGGTTACCACGGGCCAACTTTGGCCCGCGGGCCCTAGTTTGGGCATCTCTGATTTAGAGTATACAGACGCCCGGAGTCAATAAAAACATTTGGCGGTTGTCCATTTAGTCCTGTCATTTTCTTATAAAGGTATACTCCATTAAGTTGTTCCAAATCTAAATTACTTTCTTTATTCTATTAGAACACAAAATGTCCAAGCTGCTGTTTTTTCATACAGTGAAAAAGAAAAATAGCTGGAAAAGAACAGGGAAAATAAATTAATTTTGGTTTGGAATAACATGAGGGTGAGTAAATGATGAACTATTGCTTTAAGCTGACAGCTTGAAACTGTTCGTTTAAATTAGTTATGTTAGCTTTACAGTTAAGAAATGCTGTGCTATGAATCCTCTGAGGGATCTGAAGCACAGAGAGACCAAGAGACAGCAGAGAATATTGAGAACACTGTGTCAGAGCTGTCAGTACACAGGGATGATCCATCCTCTGTTTTGCTGACGCTGAATTTCAATGCAGTTTGTCCTGCTAGCCAAACTAACACATAATCCCTCAGGCCATAGAGACGGCTACTGTTTATCCTGCCAATCAAACACGCCTGTGCTTGATGTACTGTCAGACACCTGTTTAGCTACATATGGCATCAAAACATCATGTCATGCCTTAAAGATCAAGGGCCAGATTTACTAAACAGGGCAAATTAGGCTGAGAGCGCAATTCCAAGAAAAGCGCTGATGGGAGTGGAAAGTTCTGCGCATGATCTAGGCCTACTGATGACCCGCAATTTAAAGAAAACGGATACAGCCGGATCATTTCCATAATGACCAACACAATCTACCAAGAGCAGCGCAAATAAGCGTCTGGTATAAGACGTGCTTTTTAGGGCTGTAAATAATGGTCGCAAACACCAGCCAATTTACAAGAGCAAACCTTATTAAATCACGTTGCGTGATTCATACTCTCCTCCCATAAATGTTGCATCTGAAAGGGAAAATCCTACAAATGCATATCCACCTAGGTTCATCTTTGATTACCCCCTCAGGGTGGGTCAGAAATCTTGGAGTAATCTTTGATGACCAGCTGTCCTTCAAAGACCACATTTCAAAGACAGCTCGGTCATGCAGGTTTGCGCTGCACAACATCTGGAAGATCAGACCATTCCTAACAGAGCATGCAACTCGTCCAGGCCCTGGTCATTTCTAGGCTTGACTACTGCAATGCGCTTCTGGCTGGACTTCCATCGTGTGCAATCCAAACGCCTCAAATGATTCAGAACGCAGCAGCACGTCTTGTCTTCAACGAACCCATGTCACACCTCTCTTCATCTCTCTGCACTGGCTACCACTCGCTGCTCACATCAAGTTCAAGGCGTTGACGCTTGCTTACAGATCCCCCACGAGTTCAGCACCCGCATACTTCGACTCGCTCCTACACCCCCACCAGAAGCCTTCGCTCATCTAAGGAGCGACTGCTTGTGGTACCATCACAGAGAGGCATGAAATCCCTTTCCAGAACATTTTCATTCACCGTTCCTTGCTGGTGGAACGATCTTCCCACCTCCATCCGGAAGGCAGAATCACTGACAACATTCAAAAGACCGCTGAAAACTCATCTCTTCCGTGAGCACTTAATCTCATCTAAAAATAAATAATACAAATCTCAAATTTCCTCTATTCCCTCCCTATTTTAGCTTATGCTACTCTAAGCAATGTCCAAAACTTAGTATTTCAGGCACTTTTTGTGCTTCTCCGCTTCTTCATGACGGATCGCTTCCTGTATTCCTCAGTTGTAAGTCGCTTTGGATAAAAGCGTCTGCTAAATGCATAAATGTAATGTAAATGTAAATGTATATGCAAGGTCAGCCGCAAAAGAGGGTTTGCACTGGCGCAAGATGTTAGTAAATCTGGCCCCAAGTGTGTAGTGTCTAATACTCCCTCTGTCATTGGTCAGAGGCACAGATTACATGTGGCCTGCTAATAGCTAAATTTTGATTTGTACTGATAATGTGTGGCCAAATTGTTATTAGTTATTGGTTGTCTGAAATTCTTGACAGATAATCAGACGTTGCGTGAGGTTTCCTCTGCTCAGGGATAATGTGGCATCTGTAATAAGTGGCAGGGTGGGTGACATATGGGGAGGAGGGATGAAGCAGACTCCAGAGGGTTGTGAGCAGAGGTGAAAGTGACTCATCTCAGACTTTGAGAATTTTTAAACATGAGCCGAGAGACGGCATCTTATCTCACTGATGAATATGTGCCAGATGGCAAACTGGGAGGCAATGGCAACAGACTGAGATAGTTAACGGGTCTGAAGGGCAGCGGCAAACACACTGGAATCGTTCATAATATCAGAGCTTGTTTATGAAGGTTTGAGGGGCCCCTAAAGGCCGTTTCAATTAGGTCATTAGTATTTTTGTCTTATGACCGTAGGATGTCTTCCAGGAGCAATAATATCTTGCTGAATCTTGCTTAGAAACTCACCTGCAGCTTTAACCTTTCAAACACATTAAACCATAACCCTAGCGGTGAAATTAATCTCATTGGGGAGACTGGGATCAAATGAGTCAAGGAGAAATGAGAGAGAGGCAGGATAATTATCGTTAACTAAATGTAAAACCATAAAAAATCTTTTCATTTTCATTACTTGAAGTAAAATAAACATTACCTGAAATAAAACATATTTTATTTCACCTAGTTGCCCAGGTAAAAATTTTGTTTAAAGGGATACCGTATTGTTCCGAATATAAGACCAGCCTGATTATAAGATGTACCTTTTGGAAAAAGGCTTTTTCATAAAGAAAATGCATATAGACCATATTTTTCATACTTTAATTTTTGTATTGAAAGTATGGTAAATACTGGTAAAATGTACCAATAATCACATTAAAACTTTTTTGCATATCATAAAAATAACCTGCAGCCCATCTGAATTATATAACAATTAGGCTATCCATCCCATAGTGAAAACCATGTAGCCTACCAAAAATGTATTAACAGTAGAAGTTGGTCCCATCAGTGAGGTGCGAGGACATGACAGTCACGTGGTTCTTTTCTTCTTTGAGTTCGCTCATCTTCTAACATTACACTTTGACACACCATGGGACAGATTTACCCACAGCTTGCGCCAGCGCAAACCCTCTTTTGGCGTTAAAAAACTACAGTCAGGATTTACTAAATACACACAGAGATAAATTAGCGCTGAAAGGCGCAGGCAGGGTTATTTTTCCGGTTGAACTTATCACGTATGCATTTGTAGAAGTTTCCCATAGTAAAAAAATATGGACGTAGTGTCCGTGGCGTCACTGTGACAAGCAGGACGAGCGAGAGACGTGAGAGAGTGGCGCGAGGCCGGTGCGTGATTGAAGATGAGCGCCAGCATTGCGTCACACCGGTCTCGAATCCTCACACGGAGGAGCTCGGAAGCATAAAAGGAGGAGCGACGACAATGAAGGACGAGAGAGGACCAGGCCTGGATTTTACGCTTTGTTTACATTTTATTATGTGTGTGCACGGCAGCCGTCCGTTCATTTTTTTTTTATTAAAGTTTGTTGAATGTTTGCAGGTTCCCGCCTCCTTCTTCCCATATCAGTATATTTCATTGCATTGGTGCCGAAACCCGAGAGGACATGCTGTTGAGGGGGATCATGGTGCTGAGGAGGTCGGGCAGCACGGAAGAATGAAGACCGCGAGTGGCTTTCTCAAGGCGGTGGTGCTGGAGCGAGTGAAGACCCGGTGGGACGGAGAGCTCGCTGCCATGCTCCTGTGTCAAGGTGGGGTGGCTACCATCCAAGAGGAGTGGAGGAGTTGCCGGCGTTTTCCGTGGGCCGGAGCCTGCTGCTGTCCGCCATGATGGGGAGGAGCAGGGAGCGCAGGACTCGCTGCCGGCTGCCCTCAGCTGCAGGAGCCATTGCCGGCCGGCAGGGGGTGGAGGAGGATCATTCTGTCCACCGAGGAGCGTCCAGTACCATCACATAGCACCGCGAGGAAGAGGCTCTTGGCTGGCTGAGGACCGAGCGGCAGTGTGTCCGGGAACCGAAAAAAATTTTTTTTTCCTCTCTCCACTCTCTCGTCTCTGTCGCTCCTTGTGCGTCTGTCTCCTTTTATCTCGTCTCGTCTGTCCTTACCCCCAGGTGCTGTGGCCGCTGAGACTGGCCCCGGGGGGAGTAGAGCGCAGTCTCGTGGGTACCCCCCGGCCTGAGAGGGGCAATGGGGGTATGTGATAAGCAGGGCGAGCGAGAGCCATGAGAGAGGGGCGCAAGGCCGGTGCGTGATTGAAGATGAGCACCAGCTGCGCATCACATCGGTCTCTAATCCTCCCATGAAGAAGCTCGAAAGCATAAAAGAAGGAGCGAGAGAGATTTTATGTTTTGTTTACATTTTATTATGTGTGTGTGCGGCAGCCGTCCATGAGGATTTGATGCATGTAAACCTGTTGAAGGAGACCACCAAAACAAAATTATGGACCTTTAAAATAGCATAATAGGGGCACTTTAATTTTTATACAGGTTGCTACATTCAGGATAAGCACATAAGTACCATTTTGATGAACAATACAAAACACATGTATTCCTTCTCTGTTGTAAACAAACACTGCGTCAGCTCATGTGTGAGTAGTCATACGAGTAGCATTTCGAGTGTCATGCTGGGAATTAGAAATCCCAGCCCAGTTTGAGTTCAATTTAAGTTTGTCTAAATTTAAAAAAAAAAAGTTAATAAAACTAAATGAATCAATGAAACAATTCGGATGACTTAAAATTTGTCAGTTTTGTGAAAGTTCTAACAACTCATAAAAGATAATTTGATTGAACTAATTTGTTAAATTTGAGTTTACCCCACTCAAACCAATAGTGTGCACTGCGGAAAATCTTAAATGAGACTACCAAACCAGCCCATGAAAAACTACTATATCTATATTTAGATACTATATAATTGGCTACTATTTGAGGGGGTTTGGCGGTGGATTCTGACTCCACTTTTGTCCTGGACCCCTCTGTTGTTGTCCTATACAGGCTGAGCTCCAAGAAGGATTCTGTGAAGCTAATGAGGTCCAGGTCCTCCCTGTCCATCCCTCCCAGAGAAAGCCTAATCCCGTTAGCTGTGCTTTCTCACGGATAATCCCTCCACTCCCCACCTGTCCTTGAGCCCTCAGCCTCTCTCTGGGATGACTGTCTTCTGCTGAACACTACAGGTAAATATTGCGCATGCCAACATTAACAAGCAAGACCCTGAAATATTAATATCAATGTCCATTTGATGTGCATACATGTTTATTTTTAGCATGGGGTTTTGTTAGGTGTTTTATTGTTGTTGTTTTCTGTATTTCTTTTCAAATTGTGTGGATTGTAACAACCAGGTCAATTAGGTAACGATAGTTAATGCATCAACTAAGATTAGCTAACAATGACCAATACAGGATTTTATTTCTGTATTTCTGACTTTATGTTAAAGTAACATAGTTAAACATAACTACATGTACTTACTAGTAATAACAGTAAGTTATGCATAATTACAAGCAATTAACCGTAACACTACAGTATAGTAAGTACATATACTTATTTGAGTGAGTACAATGTAACTATGTCACCTTAAAATAAAGTGTCTGTTAATATTATTTAATGGGGTTACACTTTATTTTAAGGTGCTATTATTATAGTGTAATTATACTGAGTAATTGAATGATATTAGTTAACAACATGCACTTACTATATACTTAGGGTTAGGGTTAATATTTGGTTTGATAGGGTTAGTTGTGTAACTATGCATAATTTACTGTTATTACCATAGTAACTACATGTAACAGAGACACTGTTACCATATATTCCATTTTTAGTTAATGTCAACTAATGTAGTAAGCTAATGTCATTCATCATTTAGTATTAGTTCGAATTACATTTTCTGGCATCATATTTACCAGGGTCAGGGTCAACTGAATTTCCATGCAGTAAATATACAGAAACTAAACTCTGACTATATAGACTTGAGTGGAGGTGGGTCACAGCTCATTTCCTCAAACGTCAACCGCCTGTCAGCTGGTTTGACTTGCAGTAAATCACCAGTCCATGAATCTACTCTGGCTCAATGTTTTCCCCCATCTGCTCAGAGACTGTTCTGCATTGAGCATTTCACCCATAATCGCTGTTTTTGTTTTTATTCGTTTGGCTCAGTGTATTTGGGAAGTAATGTTTCTATTGGTTGCAGTTTATATTGGCTGGTATTAAAACAGATGTCGATCACTGGACCAAACCGGGTTGGGGAGTTTTAAGTGAATGAATGATTTAAAATCTGCAGTAGTGGGAGTGTGGTCATGGTTTGAATACACGTCTGACAATGCACAGCGCAGTGTCTGAGCTGAAATGGAGAGGTTAGAGTGAGAAAATTGAGTTAACAGTAAGACCGCCACAGAACAATGAAGTGCTCTCCATGCGTCCGTGGCCTCGGACTACATCTTTCTCTGCTCAGGTGTAAAGTGGAACAGCGTGGGTAGACAGGTACAGCTGGCTCGGTCTATTTCCGCAGGTGTTCAAGCCAGGAGAGATTAGGGTCAGATGCATTTATCAGTGATTAACAGTGACAGGAGCCCACACACAAACAGCCATGATCCCTTTGGAGCAAAACCTCTTTGACCAAGAGCAAGAAAAAAGTTAGATTTATTAAAAATGTCATGTCAATTGGTTTCAAACTAGGTGCTGTATGCAGTTTCAGCTGCTGTGTTAACTTTCTCCCCAAAATGTGCACCTCAAAGGCATATCGGCAACTCAAATGTGCAAAATGATTGACAGTCCATTAAATACATTCAAGTACATAAGCATGCAATGATAGATGGTTCACTTCTTCTTGCAGTATTGAATTTACTTTAAATTATCTCTAAACTACAGCTTTCCAGTCTGGCAGAACCATGATAATAAAATGTAAATTACACTTCAGTATTAATTATGTGACACCCCTTTTAGTGTGTGTACACTTCTTTTGCCACATTGGTCACTGCAGCTGCTGTGCATGAATAAATATGCATAACAACATTAATTTACCTTTAATGAAAATTACAGGATTTTCAAAATGTATTTTTAAAAATGTGATATTTTGTGTGGGCTTAAAATTCAAAAATGTCTAACACTCTAATGAATAAAGAGGCTGAAATTATTAGTAGTTTGGCATAATCTTAATTATTATTTATAGTTTTTCCATAGTTATTTCATTATTTGTCTTATACTTTAATCAAAGCTATATTTTTGCTGACACAAAATCAATGGGGGTTTTAAAAATCAATGAACAATCTCAGTTAAAGTGACAGTATCAAACTAGAGCAGGTAAATCTATGATAAATGCAGCAGAAATAGCCTATATAACTTATAAATGAGATGAAAACTGCACATAGTACACGCACTCAAATCAGAGAATCGTATTTTAGTCTTTTAATTTACTGAACAAACTGATTCACTGGAATGAAGTGGACTCCAACGCTGTATGAGAGAGATAGGACCGTTTAGTTCGAACCGAGTCACTAGAAGGAGTGAGTCATATTTGAATCTCTTAATGTACATGATATGCACGAAAGACAGATTCACTAAAATGGATTGGACTTCCCAATATGAGAGAGATAGGACAGTTTCAGACAAACTCATTAGAATAAATCAAACTTTCTAACACTAAATATAACAGAAAGGGCTCTTTGGGATGAACCGATTCACTAAAACGAATCAGACTTTCTAATGCTTCATATAACAGAGAGGACTGTTTATGTTAAAGGGTTAGTTCACCCAAAAATGAAAATAATGTAATTTATTCCTCACCCTCATGCCGTTCCACACCCGTAAGACCTCTGTTCATCTTCGGAACACAAATGAAGATATTTTTGTTGAAATCCGAAGGCTCAGTGAGGCCTGCATAGCCAGCAATGACATTTCCGCTCTTAAGATCCATTAATGTACTAAAAACATATTTAAATCAGTTCATGTGAGTACAGTGGTTCAATATTAATATTATAAAGCGGGGAGAATATTTTTGGTGCGGCAAAAAAACTAAATAACGACTTATATAGTGATGGACGATTTCAAAACACTGCTTCATGAAGCTTTGGAGCGTTATGAATCAGTGTGTTGAATTATGATTCGGATCGCAAACCGTCAAACTGCTGAAATCACGTGACTTTGGCGCTCCGAACAAGTTTTGCTAACTTAGCGACTCTGTCGCTATATTTAGCGACTTTTCAGACCCCTTTAGCGACTTTTTTTATAAAAAGCAACTAGCGACAAATCTAGCAACTTTTTGGACAAACCTCAGTAACTTTACAAATGTCGCCAGTACTGTCCTGTGTGCGCGAGGTCTTGTTTTCTCCCTGCCGTCACACCTCTCCCCGCGGACCGTGTTCAGTGAATGGCTGAGAGGAGCAGCAGTGCATGCCATTGAACGCACGCAGCAGCTGACAGACGTGAATGAGCGAGCTGCACATGAGCACACAGTGTTGCCACTGATTTATCACTTATCTGCTTTAGTTTGACCTATTATTATTTACATTCTTCTCTTGTGCTTATCACTTATATTACTCTCTATCACAGAGCTTTACTCCATCCAGTTTCTGACCTCTCTCAATTCAGATTAATTTACACATAAACAAATTTAGTCATTCACTATATCATCCTCGTTCCCAGGGACGAATGAGAATGTCTTTATTGGACAGTTTGCTATATTATATTATTTTGCAATACAGTATGTGAGCACAGATTAGGAGAGAAAACACATTACGCAGGCAGAACGCAAGAACGTCATGGTGACGTCACGGATATGCTAATTGATGCATGACGTCATCTAGCGACTTTTTTGGGCAGGCTTTAGCTATTTTCCTTGGAAAATAGTTGGCAACACTGCTCCGAACCGCTGATTCGATTCGCTGATTCATAACGCTCCAAAGCTTCATGAAGCGGCGTTTTGAAATCGGCCATCACTAAGTCTTTATATAGTTTTTTTGCCGCACCAGAAATATTCTCGTGGCTTTATAATATTAATATTGAGCCACTGTACTCACATGAACTGATTTAAATATGTTTTTAGTACATTAATGGATCTTGAGAGAGGAAATGTCATTGCTGGCTATGCAGGCCTCACTGAGCCTTGGGATTTCAACACAAATATCTTAATTTGGTTTTACGGGTGTGGAACGGCATGAGGATGTAATAATGTAATAATGTAGGATGTAATAATGACATTATTTTCATTTTTGGGTGAACTAACCCTTTAAATCTTTGATTATTACCTGAGTGCAGGCACTAAAAACAGCGATGTAGCGTCTGGTCGCGGAGCCGCGGTGTAATGCTACTCGTTGGGCTCGAACTGGAAGTGGAGTCGCTACTTTTATTTAGTTACTCCCCAACACTTTTAAAATATCTTTTTGGACCATTCTTGTTCATTATAGTGAACATCCTTATTTGACATTGACCCTTGCTGTGTGTATTTCTGACAGCATGTTTAGCTGGGTGATAAAAGTTGTTCCCCAGCCTCCAGAGTCTCCTGGGACACTGGGAGAGGAGGACCAGAACAATGCGTCCACATCAGCAGTGAGTGTGTGTTTGTGTTAATGTGTACATACACTGAGTCGCCTTTCACAGTTTAAGCATGTCTTCGCTCTCTGCGTGCTGTTCTTTAGGATGTGATGAAAAAAGAGGACGTAAAACAAGGTAACTCTATCAAAACAAGGCACTCTATCAAATTTGTCTGCAGTTTTGATCAATGATCAACATTGAATCCCCACATCACAGAAAAAGAGTATTGTTCATACATTTTGTATGGTGTTATTTTACAGAAACCAACCCGTCCAAGTCAAAGGAGGAGGTCTCAGAGGAAAACAGGTGATGTTTTGTTTGTGTGTGTGTTTGGAGTACATATGTGCGTTCAGTGTCTCTAGATGCTGTAATCCTACCAGACCTAATTACTTCTCTCCTTCCCACCCACCCTCTCTCTCTCTCTCTCTCTCTCTCTCTCTCTCTCTCTCTCTCTCTCTCTCTCTCTCTCTCTCTCTCTCTCTCTCTCTCTCCCTCTCCCTCTCCCTCTCCCTCTCCCTCTCCCTCTCCCTCTCCCTCTCCCTCTCTCTCTCTCTCTCTCTCTCTCTCTCTCTAGCTCTCAGAATGGGGTTTTGAGTTGGCTTTCTCATGGGTTTAGCAGTGCTCTCCCTCAGCCAGTGAACGCCTCTAAACTGGGCAACGCTGAACTAAAGGTATTTTTATGACTCATGTTAAGTATACTAACATAGTAAAACTAAATAAATAATCAAAATAATCAAATTAATAATAATCGATAGCCTTTTATCTTAAAGTTCTTGAGTAAATGTACTTAGACTTTTATGCTGTACTTTAGTATTGAAACTGAATACTTCCACTATTACTGTTCTTGAGTATTCATAATTAATTACTAAACTTAAGAATAATTTTGGAGTTTGTATGTTGTACTTAAAGGGATAGTTCACCCAAAAATGAAAATGATGTCATTAATTATTCACCCTCATGTTGTTCCAAACCCATAAGACTTTAGTTCATCTTCAGAACACAAATGAAGATCTTTTGATGAAATCTGAGAGCTTTCTGTCCCTCCATTGACAGATACGCAACTACCAGTGACGCTTCAAAAAGTTCATAAAGAGATCATAAAACTAATCCATATGAACTGAACAGTTTAGTCCAAATTTCCTGAAGAGACTTGGTCGCTTTATATGATGAACAGATTGAATTTAGGCTTTTATTCACATACAAACATTCATCAACTCACACATCAGTTGAGGTAAACAGAAGCTCAAGCATGTTCACTTGATGTGCGAGAACCAATGAGGTTCATTCTCGTGTTACGCAGGTTCGGTTGAGCTTCTGTTTATGTTCGCTGATCAATGTTTACATGTGAATAAAAGCCTAAATTCAATCTGTTCATCATATAAAGTGATTGAGTCTCTTCAGAAAATCTGGACTAAACCGCTCAACTCATATGGATTAGTTTTATGATCTCTTTATGAACTTTTTGAAGCGTCAAAATGTCAGCAACGTAGCTCTCAATGGAGGCACAGAAAGCTCTCAGATTGCATCAGAAATATCTTCATTTGTGTTCTGAAGATAAACGAAAGTCTTACGGAAAGACATGAAAGACATGAGGGTGAGTAAATGATGACAGAATTTTCATTTTTGGGTGAACTAACCCTTTAAAGGGGCACTTCAGTGCTGGGAAGATGAATGTGTATTTAAACTGTCATTCATGTAGTAGAAATGTGAAATTGTTTTTGAATTTGGTGCCTTCTAGACTGAGAAAAGACAGAAAATTTATTTTTGTCTCATGTGGATGAAAAACAACAACTCTCAGAATGCACTTAAAAAACACATTAAAAACTGAACGTGTATTTTCAAAAAAGTGTGAGTGAGCCGAACGAAAGTCACAGGACAAACGCAGCACGAGAGGGAAGTAAGATCTGAGCAGAGCTGAGATAAGCACGACAGTCATTCTCAGTGCATGTCCAGTCTGGCGCATTTTCTGATCGCATATGGAAGCTAAACTTTCATAGGAATTCATTGAATTCCTCTGCATCGCACCGGTTATGAATGCCCGAGGCCGAGCAGAGCGCATTTACATTCTGAGAGCGAGATCTCTCCCCTGTGGGCGGGTTGAAAACATGCGGATACTGGCTGTAGTTTTTAGCCTCTGGCCAAAAAATCCTCAGATGACGCAAAATGACGATATTTGCGTCATCGGAGGATTTTTTCCAGAAATAAAATGCATAATTCTCTCTTCTCAGGGGGATATGAGGGGGGAAAGTACCAAAATTCAAATATACTATGCACTCTAAAACCGGATAAGTTGAGTTTACTTAAAAAATTTGAGGAAAGTGGTTGCCCTAAAAAATTTAAGTAATGATTACTTGATAAACTTGAGTTAAATTTATTTAAAGATATTAGTCGTTCTAATAACTATTTTAAGTTGAATAGACTAAATACTTTAATTTTAAGTAATACCGCTGTTTAATTACTTCACTTATCTTTTTAATTGCATTAGGTTGTTCTTACTTAAACCGTTTAAGTTTTGTCAACTTAATTCTATCTGGGATCTGAGGAAGTGTACTCCCAGAGTGCATTGTGGCATGAATAAATTAAATGCTTCGTTTTACTATTTTTGCCTTTATTTTACTATTTGTCTTTTGTCAGTATAACCCCAATAATGACAGCAAGTAAAATAGTAAAGGTTGAATTAATAATAAAAAAAAAATAAAAAAAATAAAAAAAATCCTTGTTACCATTGTTGTGTTTTGCATGCTGAATGTTGAAGTGTGTGTGTGACACACTCAAGCATGGTCAAATGATATTGTGACAAACATAGAGGGATTATATCAACTCATATCATATCAATTATATCAATTAAAAGGTTATGCCATAAATATTAGCAAAACAAATGTTAAAAGGTCATTATTTGACATGAAAAATAGTTATGTTCTATATCATTAATGGACAAATATTACATACATATATATATATTACTTCCCTTGTTTTGAAATCAATTTCTTGTTGCATTGCTGCATTAATAGGAAGTTAATTACTATAATATGAATGAAGTTCCCAGTGTCCAACCAAAGGGAACACTAATCACAGTTATGGTGAGAGGAAGTGGAGGAAATGAGTGATAAGTCTAGAAAAAATTGCCCCGCCTCAAAAACACTTTGCCCGTCCACCTGTCCACCCGCTTGTTTTTTTTGCTTTGGCAAAATGGTACTCAAACCAGTCAAGTAATGTTTACTTGAGTTTTCTAAGTAACGAAGGCATAGCATGCAAATAGTTCAGATTACTTACTTGTTTTAAGTAAGGTCAACAAATTATTGGACATTAAGTAAAGTTTACTAAAAAAGTCTTAGTAAGAACAACTGTTGGATTTTACAGTGTGGGGTTTCTACTGATACAAAGCTTAATGCTAAATCACTGAAGTGACCCTTTAAGTGCTATTGAAACTAAACACACTCTTACAGTAATTAAAATTACAGTTTAATTACTAAACTTGAGTACATTTTTGAAGATTTTGTACTGTAGCCTACTTAAGCACTATGGAAAATGAATACTTGCACACTTCCTCAGTTATATTAACATTTTTTATTAGACTGCCAATGTACAACATATTTATTTGTGTTTTTTTTTTATTGCTTGCTCTTTTTTTCTTTCTTTTTTTATCAATTTTAGGAGCCAATCAAATTTCACTCCCAGCTGAACCTTTATAGTCAGTGACATCTATTTTGGTGTAAACCATGACAAAAACATGATTATTTGTCATTATGAAGAGACGCCTTCTTCAGTGGTTATAACTTTAAGATAAAACAACACATATTATCTCTGGACGTTGCTAAAGATGCATGAACTTAACTCCGGTGTGAACACAGTCATCGTTCAGTCTATAATCAAATATATTTAAGAGCCAAACAGCTGTTTATTGTTCAGGTGACAAGTTTCAGTTCAACATCTAGTGTGTTGTGCCCTGAAGAAATAAAGTGTTTGTAACAACAACAAAAAGGGGAAAATCTCTTTAATTTCTTGATTTAACAAGTCATTTAAAGTTACTGTAATGAGAAAATGTTTCATTCCTTGATTTAATCAGTCTATTTATCGAGCCAATAAAATAATTTGCCTTTTTAAATACTTGAGTACAATTGAATTAGAATTAAACCTTTTTTATTTGAATTTTAATATAGTGCAATTTTGAAACGGAATCCAATCCTGATTGGAAAAATCCTGATATTATACATGTATAGGGCAATACAGTTTGTCGGTTTTATTGTTGAATTTTTTTTCTTTTTGTTTACCACAGATTGAACAGCAAGATGGAAATGCAGTGAGCAACAGGTATAGTTTCAATCATATGGATTGAGTTTTTTTCTGTATATGTATGGTTTATGGCATGTATCTACATGGGAATACGTGTGTGTTGCTCATGTGTATCTGTGAGTTTGCCTGTTAAATGGATGTTTTGAGTTTCACACATATTTTAATCACTGTATCACCACCACGGATGGCAGTACCACATCGGACCAGTGAGTAGGCTTATAGTGGAGCACAAAAATGCAAAGCTTTGCTGCAGACCTGCATGGAGAATTTTTTTTTTTTTTTTTGCATGCTACACACGCAAGGACTTTATTGCACTGAGCTATATTTCCATACTAACAGCTCAAGGCAAAATATCCTCCTACAGACATAAACTTTAGTATTCCAATATATATATATATATTCATCTACAAGAACACAACTGCAATGGAACATTTGTTTTATGTTTTATGCTAAGGCTACTGCTTCACGGGTGTGAACGGCCTATGGGCAGACCTGTTTGCTTTTACTGTCCCCTGCTGCCATCTAGAGTTGACTTAGAGCAAATCCGCTTATTTGCATGCTTTCATATCCTCACTTATGCTCAGAGCAGCTGATGGACTGTATCTCTTCTTCCATCAGGGCTGGAATGATAGGATGGATTGCGCAGGGACTGGGAAAAGTGGTTCCACAGCCAGATGAGAAATACAAGGGTCACACCGAGCCAGAGGAGGTCACTGAGGTATAGACACACATATTTCACTAGTCCAATAAGATGGCGAGGCTTTGTGCAATGCGATTACTTATTTGGTTATTTACCAGGTTTACTGGATTTACTGGCGTTTACTGTATACGCTTATTAGTTAAGCATTTTGAATTTGTGGAGTATATAAATGACTTGTTTTTAATGCTGTTCGTGGACATTTGTATTTATGAGGAATTATCATTTGTGGGTTTAATATCCAGTAGATCCAGTCATTTCACATGAATTTAAATTCAGAATTTGTTCACACTTTAAATTAGGTGTCTTTAACAATTATGTACTTCAAAAAAAAAGTTAGGAACAATGTACTTATTGTGTTCATGTTGTATCGAAAACACTTGAGATACGTGAAATACAGGTACAGTTAGGGACAGGTTTGGTGTTCTGGGTAGGTTTAAGAGATAGGGGTATAGTAATTATATATGTTATAACAAAAATTAATTACAGATTTAGTTAATGCTGGTATCTTTAAATGTAAGTACAATGTAAAAACATACACAATCAGTGCATTGTATGAAATGAATAAATAAAATGTTAGTACATAGTAGTTAAAGACACTTACAAAAGTGGGACAGAGAACTTTAAATAACAAATGATGAATTATGAAAACAAAACATTACCAAGATAGATTTTTTTTTTTAAATATACGGAAGCTTGTGTCCGCCACATAATAAAAAATTTAAAAGGTAATCGACTTTTTATCTCACAATTCTGACTTTTTTTCTCACAATTGCAAATGTATAACTCACAATTTTGAGAAAAAGTCAGAATTGTGAGAAACAAAGACACAATTATCTTTTTTTTATTCATTCCATGGTGAAAACATGTTTCCATAAAAGACATTCATATTTTTACTGAGAACGTTTCTATTTGTTATTAGATAAAAACTGAGGAATGATATTCAAAAACACATTTTTATTTATTTAATTACTTATTTACATTCATTACATTTAAAAAAGTTTCTTGAACATATAGTGACACTAACAGAGTTAATGGAGTTAGTCCTACCAGAGCATTTCAGGTCCACGGGCACCAGTCTCAAAGGTGTCTTTAGCTTTTCTGTGAGAGTTTTGTTTCATTTCCATTTAGCCTGCAGTTGTTCCAGTGGTTAAAGTGGATCCCCCAGTAAGTACAGTGTTTTTAGAGCAAGCTATGTCAGGATCATGCTCGCTGTTCCCTCCTCTGTCCCACAAATCAGCATTAAAGGGGCCATATTCTAGACTTTTCATTATCACATCATCAGGGCGGGACAGGATGCTGCATAGTTTAAATCTGGGTGGCCCGATGTTCTCAGCTCAGTTTCAGTAAATGATCTGTGGATGTAAATGGTGAATATTGAAAGATGTCTACATATGGTTTCATTTCAAAGATTGCACAATCATATGTCCCCTTTAAGCATAAGGTGATGTACAGAGACATTCATTTGAATTACTTGTTCTACAAACTACACCACAAGAGTGGATCAGCCCAAACTGCTGAATATTAATGACTTTATATATAGCTCTGCTTGAGTCCTCACAGCCATGTCATCATAGAATATAGTGTTACAACAAATTCAAGTTGTAAACACAAGCTGGCTGCTGCAGACAAGCCTGTCTGGACTGCTTTGGGTGGTTATAGGTTGAGTCTTTAAGAAATACTTTGAACCTCATTGCATTTCAAATATCCTGCTATAGATGTACATCACTCTATGGTATGGTCTTGCTGCATCGGACATCTCAAATGCTTGCATGGCTAGCAGCTTAAAATGCACATGCTTGCTTACTTACATAAGTTACATACAAGTGTTTCTTCAACCTTAAAGCTGTCGTTTCGATAGTCTTTTCTTCCCTATTGTGACGTATATCTGAGTGAAACGGCTTCTCGAACAAGATAACATGTTGGGCGGGACTTGATTTTGTCCATTGGGAATTGATTGGATAGTTGTGGTTTGCTATTGGTGGATCTCATGTGAGTGACAGGTTGCCCCGCCCTTGTGCCACTTAACGCATCATCAGAGAAGAGAGGTCGCTGCAAGAGGGAGGGGAAGTTATTTTCATTAAAGATTATGAGGGCACATGAATTTTGAAAGATAATGATGAGCACGGATAATTCATTTATAATAAACACAGCAATATTCTTTAAAAATATAAAAATTGTTTTCATGGTGACCTTAATTTGTATTAAAACTAACACTTTGTTACATGAGGATTACTTTAAAACTTCACGGATTTATTTATTTATTTATTGCATTTTTTATTTATTGCATTTTCCAAATTAATTTTATGTATATTTTATTGTATCACAGACCCAGACTTTTAAACTTCGAAGTGTGAAATATATTTAGCATGTGAAAATTATGTATCTGTTTTGTTTTTTTACACAATCTGTCCAGCGTGAGAGGAAATATGAGATACATGTGTTAAAACCGTTTCTAAGTTTACTCAGCCAAAAGTCCACAAAGTTGAAGAAACACTGATATATTCCTAAAAACCTTGCAAACACTTTTACAAATGAATGATGGGCTACTTGACATAATATAGACAGAGAAAAACACAAGTGCAAGCCAATGTAGAGCACCTGGCCTCTCAATTTTAACACCAATATTAAATCAAAGGCCATTTACAATAAGCGTTCTTTGTGTTTCCGTGTCTTCACAGGTACAAGAGGTCAAAGACATTCGTGGTGAGTGCAGCCTCTTGATAACCATTTGATCTAGAACTGTATAAACTTTGGAAATTATCATTTTAAAAGAATTTGCATTGTGAAGGGCTGATGAGAACGGAAAGGACACATGTGACATGATTCTCCCTCTCACCAGATGCTGAGCTGCTGCCTCATATTCCTGTGGTGGAGGTTGTGTCTGATGAGGAGCCAGACGCTGCTAACGTTCCCTTCTCGCCCAGGTATATGTTAATTAGCTGTCAGAAGCTAATCAGGATTCTCAGGATTCTGCCTGAACTCTTCCTTTAATCTGCCGGTCTCTTTCTTATTCAGGGTAATAGAATGGATTAAGCATGGTTTTGAGAAGGTAGTCCCTCACTCTCCTCTCCATCTTCGCCCTCCCAATAGTACGGAAACACCTGCCCAGAGGGCTGCTTCTGCTCCAGTGACACCCTGCAAACAAGAGCCAGGTAGAATTTTAAAAATCAAAAATGCTCAGTTGGGCTTCCTTGGAGATAGAGTTCTGCATGTGACACGTTTTTATATTCAGCACCTGAACCAAAACCTGCTCCTGCACCTGCACCAGCACCAGCACCAGCACCAGCACCTCCTCCTGCAGCTCCACCTGCACCTGCATCGGCGCCTGCAGCTCCTGAGCAACCTAAAGTAGCTGAGGATTCCAAAGGCACGAAGTAAGTGTCCGTACCCTTCCCTTATAATGGCTACGGCTATGTAAACCAACTAAATTAAGAGATGTACCAATGTATCAGCCAATAATCGCTATCGGCCGATAAAAGCTTTATTTGCCGATTGTTTAAAGGATTAGTTCACTTCAAAATGAAAATTTCCTGATATTTTACTCACCCCCATCTCATCCAAGATGTTAAAGGTCCCGTTCTTCGTGATCCCACTGTTCAAACTTTAGTTAATGTGTAATGTTGCTGTTAGAGCATAAATAATACCTGTAAAATGATAAAGCTCAAAGTTCAATGCCAAGCGAGATATTTTATTTAACAGAAGTTCCCTTTCAAAGCCTACAGCGAACGGCCGGCTTGGACTACATCCTGGTACTTCCTTCATTAATGACGTCAGTAGAACAGTAGAACAGACTAACCTCCGCCCACAAGAATATGCGAAAAAAGGGGGCGTGGTCTTGTTGCTGTCCCACGTGGAGAAGAGGACGTGTCGCGTGGAGAAAAGGAATTTTTGCGTTTGAGTGTGTTTGTCGCCATGTCGTCGAGACGCTGTTCTCTTCATCCCGGAGTCAAATCACCTTTGTTTGGCTTTCCCAGGGACGCTGTAGAGATCAATAACCTTTCCGTGACCTTTCCGTGCAAGTTACGTGCGCCAAGCTGCTGTCGAAACACAACACAGGAACCGTGCCACGTGCGCCAAGCTGCGGTCAAATCACAACACGGGAACCGCTGGCACAATCAGAACTCGTTACGTATTTCTGAAGGAGGGACTTCATAGAACAAGGAACTCATCAGCCCGTTTTTAGGACAGTGAAAACAGCGGTGTACAGATAAGTAAATTGTGTGAAAAATACTGTGTTTTTTTACACACGAAACATGAACACATGTTATATTGCACACTGTAAACACAATCAAAGCTTCAAAAAAAAACACGAAGAACGGGTTCTTTCTTCAGTCGAAAAGAAATTAAGTTTTTTGAGGAAAACATTCCAGGATTTTTCTCCCCATCATAAGCCGCGTTTCCACCGAAATTACCCGGAACTATTTGTACCAGGAACTTTTTTCCCAGGAACTTTTTCTCCCCCAGACCTGCTACTGTCTGCGTTTCCACCGCGGTCTAAAGTACCGGGAAGATTAGGCAAATCCGGTGATGTAGGACTGCGCGCGGCGCGACTGCTCCTTCCAGTCAGCGACGGACAGTAATCATTTTTGCGCGATACATGTCTGCAACAATAACAAGTGGAGGAGATGCAAGCAGCGCTGCTTTTGCTGGTTATGTATCGGTTTACTAAACAAAACGGCGGAAAAGAGACGAGCACTGATACTAAAGCGTATTCGTAAAGCTATATTTAAAATATGACAAAGTATGTTATCATCAGCTATTACGGACATTGACCGTGAGATGGCTGAGACGAACGCGCGCCATCGGACAGAAAGACTGATATTTACTGAACGCTGTTCGATCCTCGCAAAAGACTTTTAAAAATGCCGGTTGAAATAAAATGCTGCGTGAGCTCAACCAATCAGCATGTTCAGCACCCAAGTCCCACCCCCGAAAGTTCGGGAACTTTTCAAAAGTACCACCTCGCAAGCAGGGCCGTTTGGAGGGGGAAATATTTACCCGGAACTTCATTTAGACCCTGGTTCCTGCGGTCGAAACACACCGAGTTCCCCCCCAAAGTTCCTGGTTCCGGGGTAAAGTTCCTGCGGTGGAAACGCGGCTATGGACTTCCATAATGCTGAAGGTCCAAATCAATGCAGTTTCAAAGGAAGGGTTTCAGAGGCTCTGCGCAATCCCAGACGAGGAATAGGGTCTTTTCTAGCGAAACGTCATTTTCAAAAATAATTAAAAATGAATATACTTTTTAACCTAAATTGCTCATCTTGCGCTGCTCTGCACCGTGTCAAGGATTGCGTAATCACGTTGGAAAGGTCACGCTAGACGTAGGCGGAAGTACCGCCCCAAGCGAACGTGCGAGGACTAATACAAAAGCCCTTTACTAAAAAACACTCCATCTTCAACTTCAAAATCATCCGACCTCGTTGTTTTACCTTTTTTGCCAAAGGATGTTTGTATTAGTCTTCACATGTGCGCTTTGTAATCACGGGGGCGGTAGCCTACATCTAGCGTGACCTTTTCGACGTGCAGCCCAAGATGAGCAATTTGGGTTAAAAAGTATATTCATTTTTAATTGTTTTTGAAAATGACAGATCTAGGCCTGTCGCGATTGGTCGATACAATCGACTGCGTCGACGTTGTTAATTAATCAACGTCAATATTTTTAATCGACTGGGTAAGTTGGGTACGATATGAAATTGTATTAGTACCGGTACTTTAAAAATGACAGCGCTCTAATAAGAGCAGTATTTCTTAATTTGCGTCGATGTGTGACCGCAGGAGTGAGGACGTGTGTGTGAGCTCTGCTTCCACCGTTCACTAAACAATGGAAGCCGAACAGTCAAATATATACGCGCAGCTCAGGAAAAAGAAAGCAACAGAAAAGTGCGGTGCGGCCGGGACTCTGACCTGAAGCGCGCGCAGCCGCCCACATGCCTTTCACTCAGACAGATCGCGACGCCAGTTTCGCGGATTATTGGGTTTGAATGGTAAAAAATATGAAAAAATGCACGTCCTGGCGAGTATTCGGGTAAACGCAGTCGGATATGTCTTTAGTGAACGTATACAGAGTTGAATGAGAAATCGGATGTGTTACAATGAATTTGGTCCGTGCAGCTCTTAAAGGGCCGGACCTAATATTCTGTGTGAAGCAGGGCAGGGCAGGAACCTGTCAGGAACATGCCAGCCAAGTGAGTTTTTAGGGTTTTTTAACCCTAAAACAATGAATAGTAAGTTCTGTCATATTATTCAATTACTTTTACTGTTTTTTTGCCATGGTATTGATTCAGTATCGGTATTGAGGTATTTTAGTCTGGTATCGTATCGAAGTCATAATTTTGGTATCATGACAACACTATTCTATATAAAAAGTATTTGCTGATATTCTCTTTTTTTTTGTTATGTTGGTTTACAAATTTTTACATTTTGTCAAGGGCTTGTTTGCATTTATACTTTTTTATACTACACTACTGAAGGCCAACGTTGCAACGTTGGAAAATTGTTGAAAATGATTGTGATAAATTAGTCGATAGATTACTCTATATAAAAATAGTCGTTAGTGGCTGTTGTGTATTGATGTGACGTCATTAACGCCGTCACGTACGGGAGTGAAGAGTAAAAGGTGGATGAAAGTTGTGTGGTTCGATCCGAAATAACTAGAGAGTTATAACATTGGCGACGGACTTACTTGTTAGTTAAATCTGAAAGTGAGTTAGAGGAGCGTCACGATCAGACTAACTTAAGTTTATTTAAAAGTTTAGCTGAGATAGGCGGCGCGCGTTAAAGATGGACGGTACAGTTCCCAAGTTCGACTGCTAGGATCCAGCCACGTTAGGCCCACGGTGGACAAGATGGCTAAATGCATTTGAACTTTTTGCCGACAGAAAGGGTTTGATCTTGACTGACGATGCAACCGATGCTACAAAGCAAAGACGGAGAGCCCTGCTTTGACATCATGCTGGAACAGACGTGTAGGATATTTTCTCCACACTCGCTGACACAGGAGGGCCTACAGACTACGCACAGGCAGTAACATCACTGAATGCATACTTTGTGCATCAGGTAAACACAGCGTTTGCAAGACAGACGTTTTATCAGCTAAAGCAGAAAACGGGACAGACCGTGCAACAGTTTGCTACATGTTTAAGGCAAGCAGCAAAAGATTGTGATTTCGGAGCTGATAAAGACAATCAAATAAGGGATTCAGTTTTGAGTCTGTGCAGCTCCGAGTATGTGCTTAGAAAATTGCTGGAGGAAGGAACAGATTTGACACTTGCTCGCACCCTAGAAATCGCAGCGCAGTGCGAACGTGTTGAACTGCAGATGGCGGCATTGCACATTTCTCCAGAGGCTGAAGTGAAAGAGACGGTGAGTGTTGTGTCCAGAAAAGGAGTGAAGAGATCAGAAAAAATGAATGCAATATAGCAAAGGAAGTGCAGATTCAAACAAAACGTGCTACAGATGCAGACAGACGGGTCATTTTGCAAAAGATTATAAATGTCCCGCACGTGGAAAATCGTGCAGAAAGTGCAACGGAAGCGATCATTTTGCAAAAATGTGTAAAACAAAGGAAAGCTCAAAACAGACAGTAAAAAGAGTTGAATCAGATGAGAGAAATCAAGGGTTTGCATTTGTTGTAAGAGAAGAGAGCAACATGGACAAAATAACATTCTCAGTTGGAGGTGTCCGGCTACCCATGTTAGTTGACTCAGGAGCAACAAGTAACATAGTGGATGAAGGAACGTTGGAAATGCTGAAAGAAAAAAAGATCAAATGCGGTTCTGCCAAATCAGATAAAAAACTGTATGCATACTCGTCAAGTGAGTCCCTGCCTGTGAAAGGAATTTTCTGGTGTGAGGTTGGAATCGGAGTTTACAGTTATTTGCAGGAAAGGAGAGCCACTGCAATCTTTCGTAGAAGGTTTCCGATTCCCACAGTGGATGAACTATTGCAAGGAATGAATGGGTCAGTCATTTTCAGCAAACTAGACCTGAAGTGGGGGTACCATCAGCTGGAATTGACCCCAGAATCAAGAGACATCACAACTTTCGCTGTTCACAATGGCATATATAGGTTCAAAAGACTGATGTTTGGAGTTTCATCAGCAAGTGAGCAGTACCAACATGAAATAGCCACTGTTCTAGCGGGCATCGAAGGAGTAGAGAACATATCAGATGACATCATCATCCATGCACCTTACAAAGAAACTCATGAGAAAAGAACGCATGCAGTGCTAAAGAGATTGGAAAGCTGTGGCTTGACTCTGAATGCAGAGAAGTGCCAGTTTAACATGGACAAATTGGTGTTTATGGGCATGCTGTTGTCAGTGAAAGGCATAGGCCCGACAGCAGAGAGGGTGAGAGCAGTTGTGGAGGCAAGAGAGCCTGAAAATGCTTCAGAGGTGAGAAGTTTTCTCGGTTTAGCTGGCTATAGTAGTCGTTTCATACCTCAGTTTGCGAGTATCTCAGAACCTTTGCGCAGACTGACAAAAAAAAGACACTACATTTAATTTTGAAAGTGAATGAAAGAAAGCTTTCGAAACTCTCAAAAATAAGCTGGCCGAGGCCACAACATTGGCTTACTTTGACAAGGACGCACCAACAAAAGTCATTGCTGATGCTGGACCAAAGGGCATCGGAGCAGTACTGGTGGAGGACCAAAGAGGAGGAATGGTTCCTGTCTGCTATGTGAGCAGAAGCTTGACAGAGTGTGACCAAAGGTATTCGCAAACAGAGCGCGAAGCACTTGCTCTGGTGTGGGCATGTGAACGATTGCACCATTACGTTTATGGTCGGAAGTTTGATCTGGTCACAGACCACAAAGCATTGGAAACAATTTATAGCCCTCGCTCAAAGCCATGTGCATGAATCGAAAGGTGAGTTTTGAGATTACAGCCCTATGATTTCCGGGTGATTCATGTACCTGGAACACACAACATTGCAGATCTTTGAGAGACTAGTCAGAAACCACATCTGCTCTGTTCTCCCCCCCCCTCCCCCTCACTGGACCCACTGCAGTTTGCATACCGCACAAACCGCTCCACTGATGATGCCATTTCATCTACAATTCACACTGCTCTCTCCCACCTGGAAAAGAGGAACACATATGTGAGAATGCTGTTTGTAGACTACAGCTCAGCATTCAACACCATTGTGCCCTCCATACTTGACGGGAAACTCCGGGCTCTAGGCTTAAACAGCTTGTTATGCAGCTGGATCCTGGACTTCCTGTCAAATAGACGCCAGGTGGTCAGAATGGGCAGTAACATCTCCTCATCACTGACTCTCAACACTGGAGCCCCTCAGGGCTGTGTTCTCAGCCCACTCCTGTACTCCTTGTACACAAATGACTGTGTGGCAACCCACAGCTCCAACACCATCATCAAGTTTGCTGACGATACGACGGTGGTAGGTCTCATCACTGACAATGATGAAACGGCCTACAGAGAGGAGGTGCACACTCTGACACGGTGGTGTCAGGAGCACAACCTCTCCCTCAACGTCAGCAAGACCAAGGAGCTGGTGGTCGACTTCAGGAGGAATGAGAGAGAACACCGCCCCATCACCATCGATGGAGCACCGGTGGAGAGAGTCAGCAGCTTCAAGTTCCTCGCTGTCCACATCACAGAGGAACTCTCATGGTCCGTCCACACTGAGGCCGTTGTGAAGAAGGCTCATCAGCGCCTTTTCTTCCTGCGACGGCTGAGGAGGTTTGGAATGAACCGCCACATCCTCACACGCTTCTACACCAGCACCATAGAGAGTCTGCTGACTGGCTGCATCACCACCTGGTACGGCAACAGTATCGCCCGCAGCCGCAAAGCCCTGCAAAGGGTAGTGCGCACGGCCAGCTGCATCATCAGAGGTGAGCTTCCCTCCCTCCAGGACATTTATGCCAGGCGGTGTGTGAAGAGAGCTCAGAGGATCATCAGAGACTCTAGCCACCCGAACCATGGGCTGCTCTCACTGCTGCCATTGGATCTCTACTGTGAATAATATTGTATACTGTACATTGTATATTATTATTATTATAGCTTAATGTATACTGTTTAATGTATGTTTAGTGTATATTGTTTAAAGTATATGTATATTGTAAGTATGTGTATATTGTTTAAAGCTGTGAGAACTACACTCACATTGTGTAAATTATTTATTGTTTATTGTAGAGTTTACCGTGCTGTGAGTAATTGTGGGCGCATCAGATGTGTAATCTGATGTTGCTTTAAATGTTGTACATGTCATGTCGTGACTACTATGTTACTCGGAACTGCACCTAAGAATTTCACCTGCTGTTGCACTTGTGTATATGGCTGTGTGACAATAAAGTGATTTTGATTTGATTTGATTTGATTTGATTTGATTTGATTTGGGTTTTGAGATTACAGCCCTATGATTTCCGGGTGATTCATGTACCTGGAACACACAACATTGCAGATCCTTTGTCATGCTTGCTGGGCCCGTCAGCCAAAAGTGAGATGCACACACATAACGCAGAGGAATATGTGCGGTTTATAGCTGTTTGTGCGACACCCAGGGCCCTGACCACAAAGGAAGTCGAGCAGATCTCAGCAAATGATGTGGAATTAGAGTGACTGAGAACGGCCATTCAAACAGGTTGTTTCCATGACTGTCCTGCAAACGGCTATATTGCAGGTGAGCTATGTGTCATTGACAAAATAATACTCAGAGGAACAATAATTGTTTTGCCACAGTTGTTGCGAGGAAGAGCATTACAGTTGGCTCATGAGGGTCATCTTGGTGTTGTTGGAACAAAACAACACCTGAGAACAAAGGTTTGGTGGCCCGGAATGGACAAGGCCGCAGAAAGATTTGTGAGGACATGTCATGGCTGCCAGCTGGTAGCGAAACCAGATGTTCCTGAACCACTGTCGCCCACAGTAATGCCTGAAGGGCCATGGCAAAACTTAGCCACAGACTTGCTTGGTCCTTTACTTGACGGACATTCAATTCTGTTTGTTGTTGACTATTACAGCAGGTACTATGAATAGTAATCCTCAAGTCCACAACGGCAGAACAAGTGATTGACCGGTTGGAAGACATTTTCAGTCGGCACGGACTTCCCTTAACCCTCAGGTCAGATTGTGGACCACAATTCAAGTCCAGTCAGTTTCAGACATTTTGTCAGGAGAATGGAATCCACCATATCAAAACGACTCCAAAGTGGGCGCAAGCAAATGGAGAAGTGGAAAGACAAAATGCATCACTGATGAAACGAGTATGAATTGCCCAAGCTGAGGGCCAGGACTGGAAAAGAGAGCTGCGCAAATATGTGACTGTCTACAGATCCATACAACATGCAACAACGGGCAAAAGCCCAGCGGAACTTCTTTTCAGAGGAAGATGAGAGGAAAGTTAGCAGACATCACAACACCACACAGTGATCTTGAAGCTTGAGACAAAGACGCAGAGCAGAAAGGAAAGGCCAAGATATATACAGACCACAGACGAGGTGCTAAGACATCAGACATAGAGGTTGGAGATCAAGTGCTTGTGAAACAGGATAAAACAGACAAGTTCACAACAACATTTCACAGCACACCTCACAAGGTCGTAGAGAAGGTAACTGTTGTCGTTCAGTCACCTACTGGAGCGAAGTATGCACGGAACATAACATTTGTCAAGAAGTTTCTTTCTATGGAAATACCAACAGTGATTGATGAAATGAAATGCGCTCAAGAGCCAAGTTGCGATAAGGGGGAGCAAAAGGGAATCGCAGAAGATTGCAAAAAGAACTGTGAAACAATTCAGAGAGAAGAACAGAGTCTTAAACCAAAGGAGTAATGTTGGGTTCAATGAGTTCATAGACATTAAAGGTTGTGCACGGGAAAAAAAAGTAAAATTAAGAGTTATCATGGTTTAGTGCACCTGTTTTGATAGCATTGCTGATGTTCTAGAAAAAAAGCCCAGTATGTTACATGTGTTTTGAATGCGCTGAACTGTTTGAAATAATGGCATTGAGAACTTGTTTAGTGGGTAAAGTTCATATTCAAGTAGAGGGGAGATGTTGTGTATTGATGTGACGTCATCAACGTCGTAACGTACGGGAGTGAAGAGTAAAAGGTGGATGAAAGTTAAATCTGGTGTCTGTGTGGTTCGATCCGAAATAACTAGAGAGTTATAACAGTGGCAGCTCTAGATAAGACCCTATTCCTTGTCTGGGATCGTGCAGAACCTCTGAAACCCTTCGAAATTTCCTAAAAAAAAAACAAAAAAAAAACATTTTGACTGAAGAAAGAAAGGCATCTTGGATGAGATGGGGGTGAGTAAAATATCAGGAAAATTTCATTTTGAAATGAACTAATCCTTTAAAAACAGTCGAAACAGGTTTATCAGTCAATTATATCCTATCAATCAAAAGGGTGCGGAAAAACGTGTCAGACTGCGTGTGAAGAAAATCTTGTGTTGAATTTAGGGCAAGTTAACGCAACAATAGCGCATTAACAGTTAAAAAACATAGGGTGTTTATCAAACAAAAGGCTGCATCTTATGAAGGCTGAATATCTCGGCTGCCACATCATCAAAAGTTGCTGAAGGCCATGTCAATTTGAAGGATCCTTGGAAGGCAGCCTTCGGTTTGAGTCCTTCATTCGGCCTGTTTTGGAGGATACATTAGATTTATCCTTCGTGGCCTTAAATCACCCACACTCCTTTGCACATTTAATCACAAAAATGAACTGATGAAAAATGAATTGGTACTGAGCTTGTCTGAGTTTATTATGAAATGTAAGACAAAAATAATGTTTTCGGACAAAAGCATAGATGTTATCTTTTATTTTGCTGTAAATTAATCACTAGCACTAAACTGACAACAATGTAAGCCATGTCATTCACTATATTGCATTAATAGAATTCCAGTTATTTTAAAGATTTGTAATACAAAGTATTTTTCCAAAATTAAGTTTAAAGGGATCTGCTTACCCCCAGGGCATCCAAGATGTCGGTGTCTTTGTTTCTTCAGTAGAACACAAATTAAAAATTTTAACTCCAACCGTTGCAGTGTGATAGTCGTATAACGCATGTAAATGGGGATATATTAGAGTATGAGAGCAATGAGGGTAAAAACACATAGACATACGTATCCTTATTAAACCATGCGGCTCGTGGCGACACATTGATGTCTTTAGACACGAAACGACCGGTTTCTGCGAGAAACTCTTATCAGACGAATGTCATCTAGTATTCCCAGCGCCATAACTTCCGGCGAATAAGGTCAAAATACTGGCGCGATCAAAGATATATATAGATGCATATATATAAGATATATGTAGATGCCTCATTCGACCAATCCGCGCAGGCACTAATGAGGAATCTATGTATACATCTATGATCGCGCCGGTATTTTGCATGTATTTTGACCTTATTCGCCAGAAGTGATGGCGCCGGGGACGGCTGATGCAGAGCCATAGAAAAAAATGAAATACATTTTTAAATATTGATATTTTTCTTACACAAACGCATCGATTTGCTTCAGAAGGCCTTTATTAACACCCCGGAGCCGCGTGGAGCACGTTATTCGATGGACAAGTGCATTTTTTTTTGGACTTCAAAAACAGAGCAACTATTACTGCTATTATAAAGCTTGGATTAGCCAGAACATTTTTAATATAACTCAGATTTGATTCGTCTGAAAGAAGAATGTCATATACACCTCGTATGACTTGAGGGTAAGTAATTCATGGGCTAATTTTAATTTTTGGGTGAACTATCCCTTTAAATAGTATTTTCGTGACTGTGGGGGCGGGAACATGTGTGACGTAGCCATGCACACTTATTAGACGAAATGAATGGATTTTTCTGTTTTTGTTTTGTCTGATAGCATTCGGTTATCAGTATGCTAGCATTCCATTGTGAACATAACACATATCTGAGACCTTTTATTGTTTGGATACATTTGAATAATTTTGATATGTAGGCCTAGATAAGTCTAATGACATGCATTATGTTTTATTTGTTTTGTAGTATGGTTGGCTGGATTGTACAGGGGCTTGGACGCATGATGCCTCAACCAGTACTGAAACCAAAAGAGGTAAATTGTGAGCACACTGTCCCCTTTAAAGGGGTCATGAACTGTGTTGTTTTATTGTTTTATAGTGTTTCCAGGGGTTACACTTATAATGTTAGAATGAATTTTACATAAAAAATTGTCATAATTTTTAAATAAAAGGCATTTTTCCGACCCTGATTTTAGCCCTCTGATTTGAACGCTCTGTTTGAAGGGGTGTGTCTGCTTTGAGACGTTAGTGTAAACGCCCACTGCTGTGATTGGCTGCTCTGAGACTTCAGTGTAAACGGCCACTGCTGTGATTGGTTAGCATCTTTGCATATGAAATAGCCTAACTTGTGGAACTCTCGCACATTTTTACTATTACAGCTCTCATAAGTGTTGATCTTAGCATTATATTTAGATCATGGCATGAAAGGTTGCAGTGATGATCATTGTAGCCGATCACAGACATGTTGAGCTCATGAATGCAGTGATCTCATCATTGCAACTCGATTTCTGCACACTAACGAATGCTTTCATCATAACTTACAGGGCAAACACAATGTAAATAAGAGATTTGTTGATTATTACGGGAGTTTTGGCAAGAGTCTAGAACTCAGTCACTGATAAACTTGCACTGTTTGATTGACAGCTTCAACGATTGTAAACGGAACGTTCTTTGATCGCTTTCTATATATAATCACAGTTCAAATAATAATTATTTTCATCCTACTAAATGAAACAATGTGAAGTTGACCTTTTAGTCACTGGTTTGATTTGCTGACACAGACAAAGAACATCTGACTACATGAATCATTACATATCATAAATCACTGGTCACAGATCAGGCATTAGAAGTAACATGTTGTTGCCTTACTGTCCATATCATAAAAATCAGTTTGCAAAGCCTGCGCCGAAATTGCGACTTATTAACCAAAGAATCCACAGTGAAATGTACTGAATACAAATAAATAATGCTCAATTGAGACAATCACATTGTTGAAAATCAATAACCACATTCCTAGAATTAGGATCCTTTGGAAGATAATGTTTTAGTCCTGTATCGCTCTTCTCTCCTCATCATCTCACTAACACGCCAATGGGCGGGGCCAAAGTTGCAATGATGAAGTAGGCGTTGATCTTTCAACTATCTATCTATTCCTCAACAAGTCGTTTGCTGGGCTTTGTTACAATAAAACCTATAAGGAAGTTTTCAGTTCTGAAACTTAAAGGAACACGCCGACTTTTTTGGGACTTTAGCTTTTTCACCGAATCCCCCAGAGTTAGATAAGTCCATACCATTCTCATCTCCGTGCGTGCCATAACTCTGTGTGACGCACCCACCGCTAGCCTAGCTTTGCACAAAGACTGGAGGTAAACGGCTCCAGCTAGCCTACTGCTCAATAAGTGACAAAATAACACCAACATTTTCCTATTTACATGTTGTGATGTGTATAGTTACATCATGTACTAAGACTGACAGAAAATGAAAAGTTGTGATTTTCTAGACCGATATGGCTAGGAACTATACTCTCATTCCTGCGGGATGATCAAGGAACTTTGCTGCCATACCATGAGTGCAGCGGCGCAATGATATTACGCAGCGCCTGAAAATAGTCCCCAGCACGCTCTCTGTGTAAGGAGGTTGGTTGGTTATGTTGACAGAAGTTAGCCTATTTTCAGGCGCTGCGAATATCATTGCGCCGCTGCACTCATGGTACAGCAGCAAAGTTCCTTGATTATTATAAATTATAAATAGGAAAATGTTGGCGTTATTTTGTCACTTATTGAGCAGTAAGCTAGCTGGAGCCGTTTACCTCCAGTCTTTGTGCTAAGCTAGCCTAGCGGTGTGTGCGTCAGACAGAGTTATGGCACGCACGGAGATGAGAATGGTATGGACTTATCTAACTCTGGGGGATTCGGTGAATAAGCGAAAGTCCCCAAAAATTGGCGTTCCTTTAAAGGATATTCTTATAGTATGATGACCTCATATATGGCAAAAGAAATTTGGTTTCTCAGTTCATGACCCCTGTGTAATGTGTGTGAAAAAAAAAAACCAAGTTCACTACTAGTCTTCCATTTACCCATTTCCTTTGTTTATTTGCAGGACAGCTCTGATATCGTTCAAAACGGTAAGTTGTTTTAATGCATCTTCGCACACATATATATAATAGATGATGAAATGACTTCAGACAGTTTTGCAGGACAGGGTTGTTTTGTCCCCAAGATTATATCTGAACATACCAGAGGCATATCATATATGCTATTCTCTCAAACTGCTTATTTGTAGGGTGGAGGTGTTAACTCAGCTCCTCTTCTCCTTCTGTTTCAGGGGAGAAGGTCGTTAAAGCCCCCTAAACATAAGGAGAAGACGACTGGGAGAGTCATTACCTCCACACAGAGACAGCGAGAGATGTTCAAACAGACACACACACACACACACATCAATAGTTCCATAGAGCTCAACACATACGAATGTGCTTTTTCATGTAAACTGGTGATTTCTGGTAACTATATTACAGATTTGCATGCTGGCTTGTTAATTATTTAGTGCATTAGTGATTAGGCTACCTCAGAGAGACATGCAGTAAACATACAGTGGCCCAGTCAAGAGTTTACAAAGTCGTTTGCTGCATAAGATGCTCGATAAGTGCTCCCTCATTCTCACTAAACGGGAATTCAACATTTCTGCCTTTGATTGATCAGATATTCCAGGCCCAAACTTGTGTGCAAGATTTCAAAAGCACTACAGACCCACAATGTACACACTTTTTTGGAAGAAATCAATAAATATTAAACCGGAATATGGGGGAAAGTATTTTAACATACCGTAAATAAAAAACTTTAAAGGAGCACAGTTATGCCCAATATTGTTGCCATAAAGCCAAAAAAAGTTGAATACTCATAAATCCCCATGCCACTAAATGCGTTTGCCAATATCTATATTGCCTGCTATAAAAGCAACAGTTAACCTAAATGCTTTGAATAACAAAACCCATTACCTGTGTTTTTTATCATGCTAAGCATATTAGCAAAGCCACTGAGCAATACCAGGCTTCAACAGGGTGGAATATTATTATGCTGTATATTGATGCTGTTTATGTTTTATTGTAAAATGCTATTGCTTACACAGCACAGGCAGCTACCTTACTTTGTTCGCTGTATGAAATCACTAACAAATAAATGATTTATAAAAGCAGATTGTTTGTTGTGTGGTCAGAGCAGAAATGTGTACAGTAAAATGCTTGCAATAATTGTTCTGTGTTATTCTGTAGTATTTGCAACTGCAGCAGTTTTGATTAATTATAAAATAGCTAGCTGAAATGTTTTGATGCATTTTTAAAATGTATTTCTGTATCAGTACATTTTAGCACTTTAGGACACATACGCAGTGTTGGGGAAAGTTACTTTTAAAAGTAATGCATTACAATATTGCGTTACTCCCTAAAGAGTAACTAATTCCGTTACTTAGTTACTTTTTCTTACTTGGGCTGGAGGATATTCCAGAAAGCAGGTTATGTGGCATACCCGGGTATGTTTAAGAGAAAGTAAGCGGATAACCTCAACTTTCAGTTCCAAAAACGGAGGTCACTTTCAGGGTATGTAAGTAGCCACTAGCAACTCATTCTCTGAACATAACCTGCTCCGGAGCAGCTCATGTTCCAGGGTTAATTTGCTTAAGAGGTACTTAGATGTGTGTAATATAATTAATATAGTTGAAATTAATATAACTAAATGTGTTATTAATAGTATAATAATTCTATTAATCAGTATTAATTCTAAAGCACTATTATAATAATGTTTAATTGTTAATTCAATTCAAATATATTTATTATTTATTTTATTGTCATCTCACACATGGATCTGCATTAAATTAATTAGCATTATTAATTAGCATCATTAATTAGCATAATTAGCATAATTAGCATTAAATTAATTAGCATCAAACAAACAATGCAATCCTTATTCTAGATGAATAAAGATTACTTATTAAACGAAGATATTGAAAAAAATTATTGCACAACCACCAAATAGGTGGCGATGTGCACTAAGTAGGTTATGTAAATCGCCATTAAACAAAAGAAGAAGAGAAAGTAGAATGGTGAGCTTTTTCTTAGCGTCTGTTTCCATGGTGAATCATCGATTCGTTGCTCTGTTGAGGATGTCTTGTCTGTTCACAGTTAAAGGAACACATAACTTTTTGGGACTTATTCACCGTATTCCCCAGAGTTAGATAAGTCCATACATACCATTCTCATCTCCGTGCGTGCCATAACTCTGTCTGACGCACCCACCACTAGCCTAGCTTAGCACAAAGACTGAAGGTAAACGGATCCAGCTAGCCTACTGCTCAATAAGTGACTAAATAACGCCAACATTTTCCTATTTACATGTTGTGATGTATACAGTTACATTGTGTACTAAGACCGAATTACGCAGTAATATCATTGCGCCGCTGCATCCATGGTACGGCAGCAAAGTTCCTTGATTATTACGCAGGAATGAGAGTATAGTTCCTAGCCATATCGGTCTAGAAAATCACAACTTTTCATTTTCCGTCAGTCTTAGTACACGATGTAACTATACACATCACATCATGTAAATAGGAAAATGTTGGCGTTATTTTGTCACTTATTGAGCAGTAGGCTAGCTGGAGCCATTTACCTCCAGTCTTTGTGCTAAGCTAGGCTAGCGGTGGGTGCGTCACACAGAGTTATGGCACACACAGAGATGAGAATGGTATGGACTTATCTAACTCTGGGGGATACGGTGAAAAAGCTAAAGTCCCAAAAAGTCGGCGTGTTCCTTTAACATACTCTGAGTTGTCTGAACTTCAACTTACTCACGGACCGTTTTTGGAACCAGCATACCTTGAGTAAGCAAGGTTTGGGTTTATCAACCGAGAGTCCAAGGTAGGGCTGTGCTATATTGAAGAAAAATGCGATATCCTTGTTAAATAATGCGATATTCGATAAGCGATACGATATTGCTTTAAGTGTGTAAAATCTATTTAAATTATATTTTTTAAAAATGATTTAAAAACTGAGAATGATACCGATGATACAAAGGTTCATACAAAGGTTATTCAGCCAAGAGCACCAAGTGATTTTCTCTTGTTCTTTTGTTGTTTAACAGACAGCGGCAGGTTTACTGTATTAGCAGGCTGTCACTTTAAGACCTAATGCACGGATCCTAATGACATGCATTCGGTTTCTTTCCCCAACTGATATTGTTCACTTAAAGCATAACTGACTTTGTTTACATGAATACTCATCAAGACAGCTATTTTGCCATAACTATGTGTGTATTTGACAGTTTGAGTGTGTAACAAGACACACAAAAAAGAACGGCTTGTGCAACGTCAAGCAAGTCACATAAGTAAAAGTCGTGTGCCCAGTCTATTCTGTGCTATATGCGTCGACCTAAAACGTACACTTTTCACAATGTTGAAGTAGCCTATTAAAATCATTCAGATATTGCATGCCCTTGCGATATGCATATTGCGATATGTACATTTGCTACATTTCGATATATTGTGCGTCCAAGGTATATATGGCGGTAGGTTAACCTTGCTTTCTGGAATACCCCATTGGGCTTGCGTGTTTGTTTTTAATATAAAAAAATAAATAGATAAAAGTTATATTTTTGGCAAATGTAAAGGCCCTTTCACACCAAAAGTGAAATGAATGAGCCTCAGGCTGAAGTGCAAATGCAAATTTACATTAGAGGGCGCAGCTCAAACAAACCTTTCAGCTGTGCTGCTATTCTGGATTGCAGAAGAAGAACGTTTAATTTTCTTCAGCAATAAAAACAAAAAAGAAACAAATGTAATGTTTATCTAAAGTATTTTTGCTTATTAGCATGGTTGAATTGGATCATTGGAGGTCAGCAGCTAAGACATTGGTTAATAAAGTGAGATTAAAAACATGTCTATTTGTGTAATTTAACATTTCATTATTGCAGGTTTGCGTAATATTCTGAGTTTTCATATGACTGTGTTTATTCTTTTTGAGGAATACTGAATCCGTTTGGTGCAAGTGAGACGAGTAATGCTTACATTTAGTTTAGGACTACAGTAAGCATCATGTGCGCGCACAACACCTCTGCACTCACGATTTTTCTTAACATGGGGACAAGAGAGCTGTCAATAAATGGGAAAACAAAGTATTTTGAAAAAGTAACTCAGATATTCTGTTGTAAATTTAAAGTAATGCATTACTTTGCTAGTAACTTGAAAAAAGTAATCTGATTACATAACTTTTGTTACTTGTAATGCATTACACCAACACTGCATATAATGTACGCAGGGCTTAAAGGGTTAGTTCACCCAAAATTGAAAATTCTGTCAGTAATTACTCACCCTCATGTTGTTCCAACCATGTAAGACCTTCGTTCATCTTCGGAACATAATTTAGTATATTTTTGATGAAATCTGAGAGCTGTCTCACTCCTCAATAGGCTTTCAGAGGGAATGAAACTTGATGGCCCAGAATAGTAAGTAAAAACGTCATTTAAGGAGTCCAAATGACTACAGTGGCTCTGTATTAAGTCTATCATGCGACGAAAATACTTTTTGAGCGGAAAAACAACAAAAATAACGACTTTATCCCACTATTATTGTTGTTCAATTTGAGCCTCTGACGCCACGACGCATGCGCGAAAACGGCGTTCTTCTTCTACTACTACTAATCTTAGTTTTCGCGCATGCGTCGTGGCGTCAGAGGCTCAAATTGAACAACAATAATAGTGGGATAAAGTCGTTATTTTTGTTATTTTTCCGCTCAAAAAGTATTTCCGTCGGAATTATGTTCCGAAGATGAACGAAGGTCTTACATGGTTGGAACAACATGAGGGTGAGTAATTACTGACTTTATTTTCAATTTTGGGTGAACTAACCCTTTAACATTAACTTTTTTGCTCACCAGCCACTGTGGCTAGTGGTTTGTCAAGTCACAGGCCACAATTTTGACAACGATACCATGGGGAAAACAAGTTATTTTTGAAATATTATCTCATAATTTGGCTGGATCCATTATATTACAAATGCGTTTTCTTTCTCATCTGTTTATGTTCACTTAAAACATAACTGACTGTGTTTACATGAATACTTGGCGGGTGTTAATGTCAAGCCCTGACAGTACAGTAGGACAGGAAGTTTTCTGTTTCATCAGCTAGATTTTTAAAAGGTTCTTACAGCTTACAAAATGTGCAAATTTAGCCATTGGGGTCTAAAATGAGTTGCTTTTAAATACAATAAACAGACAATCACTGCAACTAACATTAATAAATGATTTACAAAACAATAAAACAAAACCGCTAAACCAGCCTAAACTGGTTTAAGTTGTACTAATTGGGCTAGCATGGCCAAGCTTTAGCTCAGTGGTCTTCAACCCTGCTCCTGGGGACCCACTGTCCTGCAAAGTTGATTTTTAACCTACTTCATGTGTGTTTGTTTAGAGTTGGAGCACAGTGGTGCTAATTCGCGTCCCAATTCGCATACAAATTGTATTTGAAATCTGAATTGATGCGTCCCAGACCCGGATGGTCTACTTTTTCCGGTTATAATCCAAAATGCAGATCCGTGCACACTCTAATGGCTAATATTGCCCACAACCCATTGCGATTTGAATGAGGATTTGATTAGAACAACAAACCCAAATAAAAAGTATTAAAAAAATGGATGTGAGAGTCCGATGGTTAAGTAGAGAGGTTTAGATAAAGGTGATTAAAAATCAGTATCTAACCTGACCAAAAGATATTTATTCAGTGTTATCCACATTATATTTCATCTTGAACAGCATTGAGATCTTTTGCAATGATACGTTTGGCCATCAACTTTTAAACGCATCATCATATTCAAATTGCAAACACATGAGGAGAGTCTCGGCATGAAACACCCACAACTGGCAGATCAATGTGCTACTACAATTCTCTCTGTTACATTAGGAAATTAAATTAAATGTGGAGGATTTCAACTATCACTAGATGATTGACAGGGCGGTTTAAAAGGTGACAGGATGCATGGTAACTAAGCAACAGAGCCATCCGTTAAAGATGACGAAGTAATGTCTCTCAAAGCTTGCCTACTCTTCTGCTACACACTCAAAAGTATGTACTTTTTCTTCACAAAAAGAGTACATACTTTTAGGACGTAGTATAAGTAAGCGAATTGGGATGCAGCATGGTCCCAAGGAGCATGGTTGAAGACCTCTGGATTATTTGATCTGCCAGGTGGTCTCCCAGCTTGACCAGCCCAAATTGCCCCAAACCCCCATTACAACAAACCACTCTGGCCTCAAATGAGGTCAATGTTAATATACGCAATAGGAATTCAAAAGCATTTCTTTAGCGTTTGGTCCTCTGACCTGTGGTCTTTCCTGTTGTCGGTGCAGTCTGCATCCTGCAGGACCCGTGTGATATGGTGCTGGAGGAGGTGGACTCAGACTGGGATGCCCAGCAGAGGGAGCAGGGCTCGGGCCAGGACGTCCAGGCTGAGGAGCAGGTGCAGCTGGAGAGCTCATCTCTGCTGCAGGTGATACCCAAGATCCTGCCACACGTGCTAGCCATGCAGGATCAGGAGGACGCGGAGACGCAGACTGAGCGCTGGACGCCTCTTATTGAGAGCATCAAGAAGGAAGCGGAGGAGACTGCCATTGCAAACATAGAGGACAGGTGAGAGTCAGTTATTTGGTTCCCATTGACCTTGTGGTGGATTTAACACTGTAAAGCCTTAGTTGGTCATATTAGTCAGGAACATTTCAAATCTCATGGAACAGTTTTAGAAACTTTATGTCTCATACTGTAGTGATAATATTGAGCTCATACTACATTTTCTTTTTGAGCAAACTGAGTAAAAATTTGCAATATAGTGCAGGGCCAAAAAATAAGATGAAATTCTATTAGCTTGTAAAATAAATCAATGAGTCTTTATAACAGACTACTTAATACTTACATAAAATGCATATAATTATCAGTGGTCACTCTATATCTCCAAATAATATGTCTTAGTACAATGATATTTAAATGATTATTTGTATGATCAAAGCTCTTATTGAGGGGGGCAAAACATATGATGCTGTGCAATACAAGGATGATTAAGAGATGAACAAATAAACATTCATCAAATAAGTTTCATCACATTTAATGCTTATATTTTAACACAATTATTCTAAAAAATAAAAAAAGAAAAAAGAAAAATTGCTTCAGTCCAGGAAATGTTCATCTTTAAATATTATAAACAATATAAAAGTTATTTTTATATTTTTTATATTTACTTTTATATAAGATTTCACAGCAGAAATACACATGAACATCGACCTGACGTTTTTAGAAAGGCCTTTTACTTGCTAAAACCAGTTGAAAGTTCAGCATAGTTTTGTTCATGTTGATAGTTTAGAGTTTAGAGATAGTTCACATGATCAACAAGTGGTGCCCTAATCTCATCAGAGATGGCTCTCCTTCCTTCTCTTCTTTGCCCTCATCCTCTTCTTCCTCTTCCTCCAACTCCTCCTCTTCCGACTCTTCGTCTTTGAATTTGTCCTCGTTGTTGTCCCCTGCCTCTCCCTCCTACTCCTCTTGCTCTCTGTCCGTTGTTAGCATCCAGTGCAGTCGCCCTGTCCCATGTGCAGAAAAACACCCCCAAAGCATGATGCTACCACCCCCATGCTTCACAGTAGGGATGGTGTTCTTGGGATGGTACTCATCATTCTTCTTCCTCCAAACACGTTTAGTGGAATTATGACCAAAAAGTTATATTTTGGTCTCATCTGACCACATGACTTTCTCCCATGATTCCTCTGGATCATCCAAATAGTCATTGGCAAACTTAAGATGGGCCTTGACATGTGCTGGTTTAAGCAGGGGAACCTTCCGTGCCATGCATGATTTCAAACCATGACGTCTTAGTGTATTACCAACAGTAACCTTGGAAACGGTGGTCCCAGCTCTTTTCAGGTCATTGACCAGCTCCTCCCGTGTAGTTCTGGGCTGATTTCTCACCTTTCTTAGGATCATTGAGACCCCACGAGTGAGATCTTGCATGGAGCCATGTTTAGCTTCTTCCATTTTCTAATGATTGCTCCAACAGTGGACCTTTTTTCACCAAGCTGCTTGGCAATTTCCCCGTAGCCCTTTCCAGCCTTGTGGAGGTGTACAATTTTGTCTCTAGTGTCTTTGGACAGCTCTTTGGTCTTGGCCATGTTAGTAGTTGGATTCTTACTGATTGTATGGGGTGGACAGGTGTCTTTATGCAGCTAACGACCTCAAACAGGAGCATCTAATTTAGGATAATAAATGGAGTGGAGGTGGACATTTTAAAGGCAGACTAACAGGTCTTTGAGGGTCAGAATTCTAGCTGATAGACAGGTGTTCAAATACTTATTTGCAGCTGTATCGTACAAATAAATAGTTAAAAAATCATATATTGTGATTTCTGGATTTTTTTTTTAGATTATGTCTCTCACAGTGGACATGCACCTACGATGACAATTTCAGACCCCTCCATGATTTCCAAGTGGGAGAACTTGCAAAATAGCAGGGTGATCGAATACTTATTTTCCTCACTGTATATACATAATTATATTGAAGCGGCAGTAGATTCCAGAATCTTTCACTACAAAAATGTCTTCACAAAGATGCAATATCTGAAATCCTTGTCCTTGTGGGGACAATTTTTGGTCCCCATGAGGAAAACATACGATAAATCATACTAAGCGATGTTTTTTGAAAATAAATGATAATGAAAATGTATGAATATAATGATGAAAGGTTTTCTGTGATGGGTAGGTTTAGGGAAGGAGCTAGGAAATAATTATATCTATGGAATATGTCCCCATAAAACATGAAATCCAATGTGTGTGTCTGTATGTGTGTGTGTGTGTGTGTGTGTGTGTGTGTGTGTGTGTGTGTGCGTGCGTGCGTGCGTGCGTGCGTGCGTGCGTGCGTGCGTGCGTGCGTGCGTGCGTGCGCGTGTGTGTGTGTGTGTGTGTGTGTGCGTGTGGTTCAGGTAAACCCTACATCATGGGGAAAAAATGTCTTCACAAAGATGCAATATCTGAAATCTTTGTCCTTTTGGGGACATTTTTTGGTCCCCATCAGGAAAACATTTGATAAATCATATTAAGCTATGTTTTTTGAAAATATATGATAATGAAAATGTATGAATATAATGATGAAAGGTTTTCTGTGATGAGTAGGTTTAGGGAAGGAGCTAGGGAATCATTATATCTATGGAATATGTCCCCATAAAACATGAAACCCAATGTGTGTGTGTTTGTATGTAGACTGCAGCAGGAACGTGTGGAGGCAGCACGCATGGCGGAGGATCTGGCCCGACAGGCTGCAGAATTGGCCGTCAGACAGCTGGCGGAAGAGCACACTGCACAGATCATCATTGATTCGAAAAATGAAGAACCAGACAATGAGGATCAGTAAGTCACAAACACACTACAAACTCAGAGAGGAATTCAGTGAGCCTGTGTTACGCTCTTCCTGCCCTGTTTTGTGTTTTTTTGTTAAGACTGAGATCTGGGGTGTGATAAAAACTTTTTTGCGACCAATGCGCTGTCTCTCTCTCTCTCTATGTTTCAAACTCTTCCTTTCTCTCTCTCACACACACACACACACACACACATAACCACACTGACAGTGTTCAGAATTCACCTGTTCACTGTTTGTTTTACAAAGACTGCCAAATATCCAGGAGGAAGAGAATGAAGAAGAACCAGAGTAAGTGTCACTCTCCTCTTGTTTTTAAGATGTATTACCTCAAATAGATAGTTGTGGTAAACAGGATTACAAGTGTTAAGTGATTTTTAAACGTTTAGAACAGTTCTTTGCTGTCAAAGCAAGAAACATTTCAGTCATTTTCAAGTTATAAATAATTTTCATTCCTATAACTGGTGTGAGAGCGCAACAACGCTGTGAACGTTTTGGCATAGCAACGTGATACTTCCTGCCCATGTGTCCTACGAAGGTCGTCTCGTTTAATTCTGATTAAGGACACTCCGTATACCGCATCCTTCACAGGATGTCCTCCGGAGGACGCAGCCTTCGAAATGAAATGAAATGAGACACAACTATTATAAATGTCTTTACTGACACTTTTGATTAATTGAATGTGTCCTTGCTGAGAAAAAAGAAAAACAAATCTGACTGACTTTTGAATGATAGTGCATATAAAAAATAAATAATATTATAAGAAAAATCCAAAATGTAAAAATAAGATATAATTATTTTAGAAATTACTTTGGGATCCGAACAATTCTCTCTCACCTCTCTTCCATGTTTGCTCTAGCAGTCTTCTTATATAAGGTGGTCATTAATATGTGGTATATTTAATAATCCCAAATCTAATTCTATATTAATAGATTTTGCACTTTGCAAAAAAAAAAAAAATATGCATGGCTAGTAATTCACTTGGCATTCGCAGGTGTGACAAAAACAAAAACCGACCTTTCAGTGCTGCAACTTTCCTTTCAGCTGAGTGAATGTTACAACTCACGATTTGATTGGATGCGAGTTCTTGCTTGCTTCTCTTTACTGCTGTGCCGTTACTTTATTATCCTGCATGTCAGCTGAAGTGCTGTTTGTCCTCTCCGGCTCGCCATACAGGTTACAGCCGTTCCGTGAAGAGAGTGAGGAGGAGAATGAAGATAGTAAGATCACAGAGTAAGGCCTTCATCCTCAGAGCTAAGCAGCAAAACGCTTGCAGCCTTGGCATTACTTGTAATGCTTGCGCTGATGGCGAGGTCCTTCAGTGGGACATATTATATTTCATCAAAGCTGCAGTACATGCTTTAGCAGCTGTTTTTATCCCCACACACTGCCTTTACAGCTCCTGAAAAACTAGACCTGAAATAAGTAAAGCTTTCATACATTCGTGCAATGTTTTCAATTGTCTTTAGGGCTGGGGCAATATTATATATTGATTCTGTATTGAGATATAAAGAAAACTGTAGTGTACTGTGTTATTTTTAAGTGTATGATATATATTTGATTTATCACCAGCCCTAAATAAATTAGAGCAATTTAGTCCATATAGATACTTTTCTGTAAGCAAACCTGCTCTGAATGCTGATTCAGTCTCTAAAAAGACGAACCGTTACAAATACAGAAGTGCCCCACTTTTTAGCCCTTTGTGTAATTTTGGGCATGATGTCAGATGCTTAATTTAAGCTTCATCCTGCTTTACCAAGTCACTATAAACCATCCTGTCTGAAAACCAGAACAGCTGATGCCAAAAAAGCTTTTAGGCCGAAGCACTTCAGTAGAAGTAGAGCAGTTTCAGACCTGCTGCTGCTGCTGTATTTTGCAGTGCTGGATTCAGTAAGCCGTCATGCAACGAAACTGAAATGTGCACTTTTTATCAACATTTTGCAACCTACTTGACATCCCTTATGTAGTTTTGACATGAAAAGGTATGTTAGACTGGCCTACATTAGTTTGTGTTACCAATATGCTTCTATTATATATTCTACTACCATTCTAACACCATTTAAAGCTGCAGTCTGTAAGTTTTACCTCTTTGTCGCCATCTCTGTTTGAACCCTGAAATTGCAGTTATTTGCGGTATCTTCTTTACGTGGGTTGTGCATCGGCACGGCTCCTCAGCATGGAAGAATCTAATGTTTTGAGGTGTATGTGTGAGTTGTCTATCAACACCAGTTGTCAACGATGATTATCATTTTGAACTTTCTTGATTACAAGCCGCCATCAAAATGACATTTAATTACATTCCAGCTGCTGTAAGACAAGTCCACAAACGATCCGCCACCTGCAGCATCCACACACAAGATATAGCCTACTAGCCTGGACATTAGCTTTTTTGCTCACCAGCCAATGTGGCTTGTGGTTTTCCAAAGTTACTAGCCACTCAGCATTTTCACTGGCCACAAGTGGTTTCAGTGACCACCCAAATTCAGACTACATTGTATATCAGCTGGTACACTCTAAAAAATGCCGGGTTAAAAATAACTCAAGTTGGGTTGAAAATGGACTAACCCAGCAAATGGGTTGTTTTAACCCAGCGGTTGGGTTAAATGTTTGCTTAAATGTGACTTTCCTGTTGGGACACCAGATTGAGTACAGTTTACTCCCTCCTGGAGATACTTGCAACAGACAGGAACTACAAGATGCAGCGTAAATGCTTTTGTCTGTCTGTCTGTCTGTCAAAATCCCCAGTGTTAAATCAACACTGCTCAGAGCACATATAGGGTGCTTAATAGAGCACATATAGGGTGCTCAATACTCAAATGAATGCTTCTTCAAAGAAGATATTAAATCTCTCAAGATCTCAATAATCAACTCCACAAACAACATTACCAGCTTCCCTTATGATTGACTTTATTTCTGTCAGGTGAGAAGCTCTTATTGAGAATTAACAGCGGTTTAGATGTTGATGTTTCATTGAAAATGTTTGGGCACCATTATGGTGATCAGTGTTTCATTTAGTTGGGCAGTTTGACTCTTGGCTTTTTTTGTGAGTTTGTGGTCTTTGTAACAGTGTTTACTGAAACATAATTTGTCACAAAGGAAGCCATAAACAAAGATGATCAGGTGGTGTAGTTTTTATCATGCCACAATTTATTCTGGGAGCCACCATAGTATAAAACTCATGGCTCCCAGCATGCATTGCAGCATGAAGCATGTCACCATTGTTGAGATTAATATACTGATTCTTGATGTCTGTTTGTGTCAAAAAAAAATCTAGCAATGTATTTAAAAATCAAAATTCAGAATGTCTGATCTCTGGCAAGAAAGGGGAAAATCATAGTGTTTGTGGAGATGTTTAATGAGATTGTGAGAGATTTAATGTCTTCTTTTATCTTCAGTTGACATAATCTAAGGCTGTGGCTGAAGTCAGTTGTAGTTCTTGTGTTTCTCTTTCCTTCAGTGATTTTTTTTTACCTAATATCTAACCAACTTGTAAACACAAGGCTCATCATAACCCTTACAAAAAGAAGTGTGTTTAAGTGTGCTATTCGTATATATTTCTTTCAATCGAAAACTAAGAAAGTATACTTTCAGTCTATTTCTTATGTACTTCTCAGAAATATACTTATACGTATAAAGTCTCTTAGGTATACTTAACTTATACTGACAGAAAAGTCTATGTAGCCTATAATTGGCTTGTAGTTGTGTTTACTCTTTTGATTGAGTAGCTTATTCACTAGTTTTTTCACATCGTTTTGCATACTATCTTATAAATGTACATTGTTTGAAAATATTGATTTATAAAGAACTTTTCGATCGCGATTTCTAATTTCTACTGAGTTAAGAAATATTTTTGCTAGCTATAACAAACTAATTCAGAAAATGCTAACTTGCTAATTTGATGATATGTTAACAATAGCATGGTATAGCACTTACTGAATGAGTACAGCAACCAAGCAGCATGCACCACTTATCACCATGATGGTAACTCTCCAAAAACCCACGTTAATAGAAACTCTTCTAAACTAGCATAACAAAACATTAATCACTACTAAATCTTCCTTAGCGTTAATATACACTTTAGCATTTACTCTTTCTTTTCGAGTGCCATGGGCAAAACATGCTGGGAAATAAAAAATCCTAGCCCAGTCTCAGTTAAACTATATTAATAATATAATATATAATAATAATAATATATATACACACACATCAGAGCATGTGAGCGGAGCAGGGAGCGGAGTGGTAATATTTAAACTAGGTTTTTTCTTTGTCATTACCGGCTGCAAAGATGAAGTTGGCGATGCTGACTCGCCATCTCCGCAGTAGTGGACGCACCAAGAGAGAAATGCATATGTCATACAGATACTATTTATTTTCGTTTTGAATTGTTTCGTTTAAAAGTAGACATTCCAAGCTTTCTATAGACATATTTCTTGAGTTTCGGTTCATTTATTAGACACGCTCTAGTCCATGATTAGCGCCATGATTATATTGTCTGCTATATTTGCATATTATTTATTAAATCTAGGCAATTGGTTGATGAAACATTGATCAAAATTAAGATACAATTTATACAAAATGAAATTCACTTTAAAGAAAGGCTTTCTACAAAACAAAACTTAAAGAAGTGGTGAAAATATTTTCTAATCCACTCCATGTCTTCCAACATATTGTGCATCTTATGATGTGTCCTATACTGCTGTTAAATTTTCATAATCAATAGATGAAATTATATTAAAAATTATATAATATTTAAACATAAATTTGAGTGGCTACAATTGTACAGGGAATTAAATTTCACGTCAGAGCGGAATTTGAGCGAACATTGTTTTACCGGTGAGCGTGAGTGGTTCATGAGTGGAGCTTTCGCTTGGGCCGTGAGCAGTTGAGTGGAGTGTGCTGGCATTTGAGCGGAATATTGAGCTCAACGTCACACCGCTTCGCTCACATGCTCTGATACACATACAGTATATTATATAAACACAAACTTTTATGTTAGATGCGATTAATTGCGATTATTCAATTTGACAGCACTAATTTCTTGCAATTCAGAGTTTTTATCTCACAACGCTGATTTTTTTTCTCCCAATTCCAAGTTTAGATTTAGATTTGCGAGAAAAAATGTAAAAAAAAAAAAAACTGAGATATAAACTTGAAATTGTGAGAAAAAGTCAGAATTGTGAGATATAAACTTAATAGTATATCTATTCAGATAAATCTATTGAGATATAAAAATAGTCCGAATTGCGAGGTTATTTATAAAGTCAGAATTGTGAGATAAGAACTCTTACCTTTTTTAATTGTTTTTATTCCTTGGAGGAAACAAACTTCCATACCACACTGAACACTGAACCAGCTATAACCAACATAATCTAACATGGAATAGCATTGAAATTGGTTTGAGCTTGATCAGATTCCCTTTTTTTTTTTTTTTATTCAATACACATTTACAGTAGTCCATATTGATAGCTGCAGCTAATATAGCATTGATAGTAATGTTGCTATTTCATTACATTTAATCTCGCTGAAAGACCTGAAATAGCATCATAAATTCACTTTCTCTGCAGCTGGACCTTAAAGCATTCTGGTACAAATCTGATTGTCCGTCAGAGTGGATGACTTTCATAATCCAATCTTCACACGTTCTTGTCTTTTGAGTTGTGTCTGGTCAACAGCTACAGATCTGATTGGCGGCTTACCAGTCTCTGAACATTTGTGATGGACTGGTTGTGTTGTCATGACTAGACTCCTGCTCAAACCCTTTTCAGGAGCCTGGTGGACATCTGCCCGGCGGAGCCCTCGCCGCACGAGTCTGAGGTTTCAGATCAGCCACCCCAAAGTCCTGTGACCACTCAGCCTGAGCGCGCCATATCTTCACCTCCTGATGCTGACCAGGTAACATTGCTTAAAACATATTAGCACACTGGAACCAATAAACAAAAAAACGAGTTTATAAAGAAAAAAAATCTAGAAAAAAGTTAGAATTGTGAGATAAATTGCAATTACAATTACATATACTGTAAATATTTACTGTATTTTTTTTTCAATCAATTAAATGCAACCTTTCAGAAATATAAAAACTATATTGTAATTCTTCTGAATGGCAGCTATATGCATTTTATATACATTTAGACATTTGAATTGGTCGTATTTGTCTTATGTTGTCTTATGCGTATTTGCTTTTATTAATCTTCTGTTGCTACAGGAAGAGGAACCTCCCGAAGAAGGATGTGGAGGTCAGTGTGAACATGAACATATGCACAATGTCTATATACAAGCAGTGTTGACTGTAATCCATTACTAAGTCATTCATTACAGAAACGTAATTACTTTTACTTTGGAAAAGTAAAGTAAGCGATTACTCATATTTTTTCTGTACACTCTAAAAAAAAAGGTTCTATAAAAAAATAGTTCTTCTTCACCAAAAATGGTTCTTGGCTCGTAATCATAGGGGAACCTTTTTTAGTGCTATATAGCACCAATTTTGGTGCTTCAGTGGTTCTTCAGCGGTTCTTCAGAGGTTCTTCCCCGGTTCTTTGACTAAGGTGCTATATAGCACCGCTACCATATACAGAACATGTTAAGATACGGTGCTATATAGCACCAAAAGTGGTTCCTCTATGATTACGACGAAGAACCATTTTTGGTGCCATATAGAACCTTTTTTTTTAGAGTGTAATTGAATTATGGTTACTTCTGATGTAATTGCATTAAATACTATTTGGACCTTAGAACATTCTATATAGGCCTAAAACAATAGTGGATTAACCATCAAAATTTTACATCTAATGATAAAATGTAGGTTTTTAATGTAACCTTCTCCCTTTAAATACTTTGGTCAATTCAAGAATAATCATGCAATTTTATATCTATGGCAGTTTTATATCTCTGCTTGAATTGTTCAACTAGATGTTGATGGGATTTCGAAAATAATTAGTAAGTAATGCAATGCTTTTTAGAGGGAGCAATTAGTACAGTAATCTACGCGATTGAAGATGTAATTAGCTAGTAATAAATTACTTTTATAGAGTAACTTACCCAGCACTGTATCCAAACATGTATAAACCCAACATATTGGTCTAGCAGCAAACATGTTGACATAGATAAAGCAAGTCCTGTTGATTTCATGAAGCGAACATTGCTGTCTCTGTTGAGATCCAGTTTGTACATAACCAGTGAAAGGTAATGTGCACGTCCAGTAATTGAACCGGTCTACCTATCTGCAGTGCCCACTAGCTGTTCTGGCATAAAGAGCTGGGTTCTTCGCATCCCTCATGCTTCCGCATGTCTGAGCAACTTCCATCTGCTGAAAAACAATAATGTTCCCTTGCCCAAGATGCCCTCTGATCTCCTGCTGCTGTACCAGGAGATATCCCAGCTTCCAAAACAAGCCAACCAGTGCTTCCAGAACGTTCTCCATCGCCTCAACATCCTCACGCCCACGTAGAACGCCTCAGCAACAGCACGTAGTCTTTGAGTTAGAATCTGTAGCTAGTAGATTTACTTCTTAAAATTCCCAAGAGATTCATCCCAAGCTAAAGTGCCCTAAAATCCAGATCTTCCCATGCTTGACACCCATAGACACGGTTTCGAAGTGCCCTACAGTTACAGAAAGACACCAAACCTTCAACAATCTCTCAGGTGAACTGACTGTGCTAGATAGCGCTGTGCTGTGCTGTGCTGTGCTGACTGTTCTGTGCCAGTGTTTTTGATAATGCAAGTACCACTGTTATTTTTTGTGCTATTGACATGGAATATTACCTCAAATCTTGCAGCCTATTGTGGGGAACTTTATTATTACCGACATTAATGTTTTCGCCTGATGAACAATAAAATGGGTGGAAAACCCCTTAGATTTTATTGATAGTGTTCAGACTCTGAAATCTGAATATCACAGAGATTTGATTTCTTTTGACTGCTCCTGTGTGGGGCCCGCTATATCTAGGCACCAAAATATTATAGATCAGATCTCGACAGTGTGAGTGTTACACTGGCATTTTTGGAGCACATGTGCGAATAAAAGTCCTTAAAAGGTTTAAAATAATCTGTTTTATGATTTTTTTTTTTTCTTTGAATGAGCAGCCGACAAAAGTAAAGCATATACATTTCACAATAAGAGTCCTGATATATTCCGGGCTTGTTTATAATTAAAAGTCCCACATTATGCCTAAAGTTTTTTTTTCTTTTTCTTTTTTCTGGTTATCATTGGTATTTTGGTCATTTTACACAAACTATATCTGACATTTAATTCATCATAAACTCGTGTAGCTTCTGTCTGGCAAGCCCAGTCACAGGAAGAAAAGACTAAAAACATTATTTAACACGTTATTCAATATATAGATTGTTTTAACTGTAAAAAAAAAAAAAAGTTGCTAAACTAAGTAAAATCAACTTGGATGTTTAAGTAATTTCAACTTAAATTACATTAAACTGACTTTAAAAAATAGCTTATTTTGATGAGTTAAAGCAGTTTCCTCAAACTCCTGGAGGGCCGCTGTCCTGCAGAGTTTAGCTCCAACCCTGATCAAACTCACCTACCTGTGATTTTCTAGTGATTCTGAAGACCTTGATTAGCTTGCTCAGGTGTGTTTGATCAGGGTTGGAGCTAAACGCTGCAGGACAGTGGCCCAGTAGGAATGAGTTTGAGGAACCCTAAGTTAAAGCAATGTAAAAACAGATGTTGTTATCATAACCTATTGATCATATCATTTTTTGCTGTGTATCTGTTTATATATAGTAGTCAAAAGTGATGTCCGGAGGGGATATTTGTTTTCAATGACCCTACAATTTGATTAAACCATCAAAATATGAGGAAAATACTTACCAAACTACAGCTTCAGGTTTTATTTTACAATGCAAAAACATTCATTAAAAAAGCATACATTGACATAACGATCAGTTATTAATATTTTGTTGGTTCTCTCTTGTTTTTGTATGTGTTCACCATTTCTTTATATGACAGCCTGGCCAAAAATTGTTTCATTGCATTATTACAAGTATAACGATTGACTCTCCAAGCACAACTACGCAATATGTTTACAAAATCTTTAATACATTTTTTGTAATAATATTTTAATAAAGGGTAAAGGTGTCAATTTTCCTATAGGCTGGATCACTTTTGGCCACTACTGTATATATATATATATATATATATATTGTCTATGTGGGCATCTAAATATTTACATAATTATTAAATAATTCTTTTTAATGGTATCATTTAAAAATATTTAAAAACCTAGTGCACTTTTTGTATAATAATACATTTGAAGTAATTTTGCTTGTAAATGTCTTAAATCCCTTTATTAAGGAAAAACACATTATTATTATTATTATTATTGTGTCCCTAACATTTTTTAATGCACTCTTACATTTTTACATTAGAAAAAACTGTCAGTCAGCTTCAAATGTAAAAATGTAGTTTGTTCTGTATTCGGTTTACTATTTTAAACTCAATGAGTCAATACTGTGTTTTTTTCATCATTTTCTTTCTGGAGTATCTGATCATAGTTTGTTCATCTCTAAATTTCCATTTCACATGCACAATTAATGTTTTTTTTTATATATTTCAACGCTAAAATGTAATTGTGTGTGATCTCAGAAAGCAGCCATGTGAAGCCAGCAGTGATGGTAGAGGAAGTGGAGGATGGAGAAATGACCGTTCCCAAAATCATTGTTGCACCAGAGCCAAGCTCAATGACCCTCACTGTTCCTGTAGCAAATCAGACAGCCTGCAGGTCAGTGTTTCCCCATCTGATCTATTTATTATCAGCTAAATCATTAAGGCTATTTCACTGAAAGTCCTGGTTTTTTTCCCCTTTCCACTCTCAGCAAAATTGTGGATTCAGAGTAGGTTGTTCTTCATCTAAAATATATAGTTTTGTAAGCTATAGCTGCTATAGTAAAGACTGCAATTTGTCATAGTGTATGTTGTTGTTCAATAGAATGCCTCTTGGTGAGGAAGATGAAGACAGTCGAATGGATATGAATGTGGCTGATCTACTCAATGTGGGCGAGTGAGTCTTTAAAAAGCCAAATATTTCATATTTGTTGGCGGGGCTGTACGTAAATTTTTTTTGCACATAGCACTGGTGCTACATAGGTTGAACCGGTCAGCAATAGTAGCACAAATATAAAATGTACGTTAAATCTCATAAAACAACCACAAATAGCAGCACTGTCCGTCACTTAAATAGGCAGGTGACTGGCAAAAGGACTGATGTCTCATACAGGGCATGCAAAATTCAACCCTTAACAAGAAGACTTGTTCTTTCTTTGCCCAAAATGGCAAACTGCAGGAACATAACACTTACTGCATAACATTGTCAATTTAGTTTTCATAGCCCAATATCTCTGACTTCAATACAAACAACATCCATTTACAATTCAACCTCACAACAACATTAAACTTAAGTAACATTCAATTTAAAGAAGATCTGCATTTCTCATTTTCATTCATGAAAATAACATGTCATATGTGTCAATAATGTGTCACGCATAGTGGACGATTTCTGCCACCTGTGGGTAAACAAACACTTTTAAAATGAAAATTACCATTATAACCAGTAGATGGCTGCCGAGGACCACTCATTAGCTCATTTGCCATAATTATTTTCACAGATTATTATAGCAAACTTTAGTACTTTTATTGTTCTGAAGTATGATGGCAAATGTACGGGAAAAGTCACGAAGTCTCATGCCATTTAGATGAAGGGAACTGTTTTATATCTCAAAACCCTTGCTTAGACTCAAAAAAGGAATGTCATTGATGAACTTGTGACATGACTTTTTCCAATATGTTGTCATTTCCCGTAGAGGCTATGAACGGCCCATGTCTGCAACCAGTCAAACAAGCATAGTTGTGAATGAGCGACTACAGGAGCTGGTCAAGCTGTTTAAGGGGCGAACAGGCCGTGTAAGAGAGAAACTGACTGATCCAGACGACTCTGATGAGGAAAGCCCTTCAGCATGTGAGTAGATTTGTATTTACTCTTTATTTTACTGTATTAGTTCAGTAATGTAAGGTCAAGGATAGATACTATATATACTTCTGTAGTTCCTTCACCTTTGATATTTGAACCCTAGCTCCAGCCAAAAAGCCTGCCGATGCCCCGCCTCCTCCACCACCTCCTCCAGAGGAAAAGAAAGACGCGGATGAGGCGGCTGAAGAGGAGGTGCAAATCTATGAGTTTATGGGATACAAGTTCCCAGTTCCTCAGTTGAAAATGCCCCAGATTCCTGATTGGCTTAGAGCTATACTGGAGTACCGTTTCCCGTCTAGCATTGATCCGTACACAGGTGAGATCTACAGGCATCTGAAAACTCTTCAGATCACAATGGGCCATTTTTATAATAATTAATATAGAAGTAAACTACCTTATTTACGTGTCATATCATGAGAAATGTATCTTTCCCAGTCCAAAAAGAATGCCTATTGAAAGCAAGCCAAATTTTTTCTGAAAAATGGTCAGGCAACTTAAACTTAAAATGAACTAATCTCCTGTAAAAAAGCAATACACTCTAGCATACTTTTAAAAACAGTAGTTATTATGGAATAATATAATTCGAAAGAATATAGTTAAAGATGAAAATTAGCCCATGATTTACTCACCCTCAAGTCATCCGAGGTGTATATGACATTATTCTTTCAGACGAATAAAATCTGAGTTATATTAAAAAAGTTCTGGATAATCCAAGCTTTATAATAGCAGTAATAGTTGCTCTGTATTTGAAGTCTATAAAAAAATGCACCTGTCCGATAAGAAAAATATCCATATTTAAATCTTTATAAAGTAAAGTTTCGGCCGATCTCCTTCCGTGGAAAAGTGTTGAAAGTGCCTTCTCACAATTCAAGATGCGTACGTCGTCTGACGAGCGTACCTGGTAACCAAGCGGCAACCTCCCGCAGTTTATCTTGAAGCCAATACGGAAGTGCCTCAAACTGCAATTCACAGACTGGCCGCTAGGGACAGGATCCAGAAGGGAGCAGAATCTCATTGAGCCCCATGTTAAAATGGCCAACTTTAGAGCAGAATAAAACATGTTTACAGCCTGGTACAAATTGTGGTTTTGGTCTATACGGCTCATTTTGCCCTTCATGACAACTGTGAGGGGGGTGAATTTTTTATAACTCATTCGTTTACATTATATTGAGCCTTAAAGTTCTGCATAATTAAGGGCGTGGTCACTTTGAGTGACAGGTGGATTCCCACTGCTGTCATTATTAATGATTAGCCGTCTGATCTCTGTTAGCCGTCACGTTACCTCAGCTAATTTCATCGACTGTTAAAAAAAAAAAAATTCCAGCCATTAAACTTGGCATCTCTGCTGTGTTTGTGCTTTATTCGGGATAAGCTAGCGCACCTCAGCTCCGCCTCCGCCTCAGCTCCACCCGCGTCCTGCCCACGTCCCGCCTCTTTGCCCATTTTCTGTTTCCCGGAAGTGACGCGCTCCCAAGATGGCAACGGCCTACACTAGGCTTCAGAAACGCTCTTCAGAAACCTACGGGTGACGTCACGGACACTACGTCCATATTTTTTTACAGTCTATGCTGGTAACGTTTGCCTTTTTTGATCGGCAGAGGCACTTTCAACACTTTTTCCATAAATTGAATACCGAAGGCGGTCGGCTGAAAATTTACTTTAGAAAGTTTTAAATATGGATATTTTTCTTACACAAACGCATCGATTCGCTTCAGAAGGCCTTTATTAACACCCCAGAGCAGCGTGGAGCACGGGACAGATGCATTTTTTATAAACTTCAAAAACAGAGCAACAATTACTGCCATTATAATGCTTGGGTTAGCCTGGACTTTTTTAATATAATTTTATTCGTCTGAAAGAAGAATGTCATACACACCTAGGATGACTTGAGGTTGAGTAAATCATTTTCATTTTTGGGTGAACTATCCCTTTAAGTGTGAACTGAATGCAATGTTCTCAGACTCTTAATTTTATGTTATTTACAATTGAATGAAAATGTATTATAGTTTAAATTTATATTAAGTGCAATTAGTTGAACTTAAGAGTGCTTTATTGACCCACTTAAATAGGGCTTAAGTACATATTTGTATGTAATTTCTTACATAGTTACTTCTATTGTCGTTGAAATATTGTTATCGGGTACTGCTGAATGAATTGACAAGAATTTATGTTGAACTAAAATGTATTTTAACGCCAATTATTTTGACCCTTGTATATCATGAATTATAATATATTTTTAATTTCACATTTGTAATGATAAAGTTGCGAGTTAAAATTATAATCAAGTACTTTACATGTGCACTAGTATGTCAACACGAATAAGTGAATAAGTGTACTTCAAAATGACTAAAGATTAAAACACAAGTATTTAAAATGTACTTAAAGTAAAACTTTGAATTTGACATTACAAAGTGCTGTTTTAAAAGTCTAAGTATGCTAAGAAACATTCAGGAAACTGTACTCTTTAAGTAGACTTAAGTGGCCTTTTATTTCAATAATACTATATTATCTGCCTTTTTTTACATTTAATCAAATAAAGCACACTTATTTTTCTCATGGGATATTATTAAGTGGACTTAACATTATATAAAAAAAACAAAAAAAAGATTAGAAAATTTTACTTTAAAATGACATGCTGAAGATGCAGCTATGCTGATTGATTCTTTCAGATTTGATCTACGTGGTGTGGCTGTTCTTTGTGACGTTTGCGTGGAACTGGAATGTTTGGCTGATCCCTGTGCGGTGCACTTTCCCATATCAGACCTCGGAGAACATTCACTGGTGGCTGCTGATGGACTACCTTTGTGACACCATTTACATTCTTGACATCGTGGTCATGCAGCCCAGACTGCAGTTTGTGAGAGGAGGGGACATTGTGGTGAGCAAAAGCAACCTACTGAGATGAACACAAAGTCCAATAATGTGTGACAAACAGAAAGTGGTGTGTTTTGAACAGCATATCTACTGTTTCATATGAAAGCTTGTTTCCGCCACGGAATAAAAAAAGTTAAAAAAGTATTTGCGACTTTTTGTCGCCTTTTTCTCCCCGCAATTGTGAGTTTATATCTCACAATTCTTACAATTCGAACTTTATAACTCGAAATTGCGAGTTTATATCTTACAATTCTGAAAAAAAAGTCAATTGCAGGATATAAAAGTCCGTTGCCATCTTAGCAGCGCGTCATCGCATGTCACTCCCGGATAACAGAAAATGGGCAAAGAGGCGGGACGTGGCTGGAGCTGAGGTGACGCGATGACTTACAGACAGCAGACAAACGGCAATACACCCGTCACTCAAAGTGGCCACGCCCTTAATTATGCAGAACTTTAAGACTTTATATAATGTAAATGGGTGAGTTATAAAAAAAAATTCACCCCCTCACAGTTGTCATGAAGGGCAAAACTAGCCGTATAGACCAAAACCACAATTTGTACCAGGCTGAAAACATGTGTTTTTTTTGGGGCATTTTAACATGGGGCTCAATGAGATTCTGCTCCCTTCTGGAGCCTGTCTCTAGTGGCCAGTCGATGAATTGCAGTTTAAGTCACTTCCGTATTGGCTTCAAGATAAACTGGGGAGGTTGCCGCTTGATTAAAACCCATAGGAAAATCATTAATAAAAGCATTAATAAACACAAATTTCCTGTGGTGTGCCTCAAGGATCTGTTCTTGGTCCACTTCTATTTCTAATCTATATGCTTCCTCTTGGTCAGATCATCCAGCGTCATGGTCTTAATTCCCATTGTAACTCTGATGATACCATCTATCTTACCTTTCTGCCCAGTAGTGCCTATCCTCCCCATTCTATCACTTCCTGTCTACAAGATCTCCAAGTATGGATGGCTCAAAACTGAATACTGATAAAACATAAATCCTATTAGTAGGCCCTAAATCCCTAAATAGCACAGACCTTATTTTACTCATAAATTGGAAAAGATAAAAACCTTATTAAAACTCATAGGAACCCACTGGCAAATTCTGAGAAATAAGATACAATTGTACAATATAAACTTGCAATTGCAAGTCAGAAGTCAGAATTGCAGGTTTTCTTTTTTCGCAGATGTTACATGCAATTGCGAGTTAAATATCACAAATTCTGAGAAATAAAGTCAGAATTGTGAGATATAAACTTCTGAAATCTGAGGAAAAAGTCAGTATTGCGAAATATAAACTCACAATCGCGAGAAAAAAAAGACATAATAGATAAAAGTCACAATTATCTTTATTCTTTTTTTCTGTGGCGGAAGCTTCCATAGTTTAATTATTTTAATCAAACTATTGTTTTATTTTTAGGGCCCGAGCACCGATGATGTGAGGACCCTATTGTAATTGCTCAGTCTATTATTATTCTTCTCGAAAACTCATGAAACCTTGCACATGTGTCAAAAGTGGTGAACATTTTCGCCTGATATGGGTTTCAGAATTAATGGCTCGATAGCACCACCTACAATATTTCAATTAAGCGGCATTCGCGTTACGTTTCACCTACGAGTATGTAATTCGGTAGACACTCGTAACAGCCCAATACCTACGAAAAAGACCCTGGGTGCAAAATCTGAAAACCAACAGGAAGTGAGATATTTTGAATCATCACTGCAACATTTTTGCAGTTTTTGTAATTTCCAGACGTTGCACTTTAACAAACTCCTCCTAGAGATTTAATCAGATCAACATCAAATGTGGTCAATCTTATCGAAAGGTCTTGGCAACGTTAAATTATGAACATCCTGAGTTTTCACTGAATTGTGTGTCCGTGGCGGCCTGACAAACTTTGATGTTTCACCATGAAACAGGAAGCTGTTGTAACTCGGCCATACAATGTCCGATCTGCTCCAGTCCAAACTTCATATGTTTGATTAGACTGGGTAAACCCAACTGCCCTGCAACTCAGTCTGGAAACCTGTACATTCATTTATCCTGCATCTGTTACACTTTTGCGGGAACCAATCACAGACCGGCTTATCTACCTGGCGCGCTATTGGCAGGTTTAACATGATAGAGGATAGAGGATATGATGAGGGTCGTTGCCCGTTGATCACGCCTCGTGTAGTCTGATTGGTTGAAGGACTATCCAATTGCATACAGAGTCATTTGATTTATGCTCGTTTATCACGCCTCTTGTGCAGTAGAAAATACAGAGCAGACTCCCCAGACCAATGTTCAATCTTAAATTGAGCTTGGTCTGATGATAGCCAGACAAATGTTTGATAAGAGTCCTGGCCTGAAGACATCTACATGACAATATTCAGTTAGCCATAGCGCCACCTACTGGCAACAGAAAATGGCATGCTTTACACTGTAATTCCCTCCCAGAAATATGCCACAAAGTACCAAACATGCTAGAAACACATTAAATCATGCATTACTCGGCTAAGTGCTAATGTATGCGATTTACGCCACGAAACAACGGAAGTTGTTGTAACTCAGGCATACAATGTCCGATCTGCCCCAAACTTCACATGTTTGATAATAGTCCTGACCTGAAGTCATCTACAGTACATGCCAATATTCAGTTATAGTCAAAGCGCCACCTTCTGGCAGCAGGAAATATATTTCTCCTATATTTATCCGCTTAAATTCATGTTGCCCACTATTCACTGTTTTCCTGAGGCCACCGGGTGGCGGTGACCCCGAGTGCGAGGGCCCTTTCATCGCTGCTTGCAGCTTAAATTGTGAATTGTTTTGCTTGAAATTATTTTTTTTAAATAAACTTCAGGTTTAATATTTTGTAGTCTAATGAAATAACATTCATAGAGTTTGTTTCTTTTACTTTGTTGATATCTGTTGATGTTTGCCTATTTTATGTTTTGTCTTTCTAAGTGTGACAAAAAAGACATGAGAGAGAACTACATGCAAACCGAGCGATTTAAGGTAAAACTCTATATTTTCTACTAAATCAATACATTGACACTGATCAAGTAACTTTGTGTTATTAAATAACAGTGTGTTATTAAAGCAGCATCCTTAACTTTGGTGCATGCTGGATGTTTCAGATGGATGTGATCAGTCTCTTCCCACTGGATGTCCTGTACGTCTTCACAGGTGTCAAATCACTCTTGCGGTTTCCTCGCCTTCTAAAGGTAAAAAACATGCCGTCCCTAATCTCTTCCCACTGTCACACACAAATACCTCTAATACTCACACTTATTCTGTCACTTTTGCAGTACAATGCATTCTTTGAGTTTAATGATCGTCTGGAGGCTGTGATGAGCAAAGCATACATTTACAGGTAAGACCAGATGCCACAGCTAGAGGTCACCATTACACACAGCGAATACCATTTAAAGGCACAGTTCACCCAAATAATGAAGATTTTATTTACGCACTGCCGTGTGATTCCAGGGTGATCCGTACGAGTGCGTACCTGCTGTACTCTCTGCACTGTAATGCCTGTGTTTTCTATTGGGGATCTGACTATGAAGGACTGGGTTCTACTAAATGGGTCTATAATGGCAAAGGAAACAGGTGACCTTATCCATCTCAATGCTTTACTGAGTGGTGTGTTGTGCACAGTGTAGATCATGTAATATAACGACTCTGTGTTTGTGTCCTACAGTTATATTCGCTGCTACTACTTTGCTGTGAAGACTCTGATCACCATCGGAGGTTTGCCTGATCCCACCACTGTCTTTGAAATCGTCTTCCAACTGGTCAACTACTTTGTGGGAGTCTTTGCTTTCTCCATCATGATCGGTCAGGTGGGACATATACATGACAGAACTTCTGGGTGAATCTCACATATTGACAAAAACATGTCAAGGTTATATTTGTCACGGTGGCTGATACGCACAACAAAGGAGTAGAGAAAAAGTCTTTAATCGATAAATCCACAACAGAAAACTCAGGAGATAGCTGGAGGAACAGTAAACACTTCTAAAATAGACAATACCAAACAATGCAACACAGGAAACTGAGGGCTTAAATACACAGAGGATGATTGACTGAAACAGAAATGCTGTTAACTCATTGAGAACCAAGGAGATTTAAAAGGAACTAAGGAACATGGGAACAAGGAAACTAAACAAATACATGTGACAATATTTCACCCCAAAGTCAAACGAAAGAACAAAGAAATTCAGTTTTTATTTTTCATAAAGAATATGACTCATTTTAAGACCATGAAGTACAGATATTTTCATTATTTTCACAATTCCCCCAAAAAATCTCATTACTGTAATACAAATAAATGCATTTTTTAGAAGAATTTATACTTCATGTATGATTGCAGATCTAATCAGGGTTAATATAGTTGACTTAAACCAAAAAAAAACATCCGTTACTTGAAATAAAATAAACTTTAACTGAAATAAAATAAATTATAAAAATTACAATTCAGCCAGTTGCCAAGGCAGCATTTCTCATTTTCATTTAGTTAAATTAATGTACTAAAATATCTAAAACTGAAACTGAAGAAAAAATTATTGAAAACTATATAGACAGTATTACAACAAAAAAATGAATTAAAGCTACACTGTGTCACTTTTTTAGTCTATTCTTAGCTAAAAACACTTAGTTCTTTCAAAAATATATGTGCTCATTAATGTATATTTACTTCTTTCAAGTAATAAAGTATTCTCGTAAGTTTATAATATGCCATTGAAAATACATAAGGTAATGGGATCTAACGGTGGTCGCCATGTTGCCCCTCCATCTTGAAAGTACATTAGCCAAAGAGGGACATACCCGTAAATTCAAGCTTTGCCTTTCGCGTTTTAACTGGTTTTAATACTCGATTGCACTGTACAAAATTCCTTGCCTCGCGCATGTGCGCGTCAACTTGTTCAGACTTGTCTGGTCCATGCGCAAAAAGTTTTCATCTCAGCAGCGTCCAGTAACGGAGTTATACGGAGTTTTCCTGGCTTGTTTATTCCTAAAAGTCTGTTTTTCCTTGTGTGGTATTTTTGTGCGTTAATAACTCCGTAAGTAATAATAGTTATTGTCATTGTAGATGTGTTTCAGAGTGTGTCATCGCGTAATTCAGTTGATGTCACCTCAGAAGTATTTTTGTGTCAACATACAATGCTCACCTATTTGAATAATCATTCAGTTATTTTGTTATCAACAATGTTTATTCGTTTATAGAAACTATTTGCTTGTAATGTATGTTGATGGAAATATGTATCAGGTCTGATCGGCATATTAACAATTGTTATACAGAGCGCACTGCAGTGCGAACGTTAAAGCGGCGCACACACTTTTGTAACCGGACACCGCTTGTTAGCAGCGGCAGCGGCAGCTCCGCTCCTTTTCATGCAGCTGCATTTAGCGCCTATATGGTACAATAAGCTCTGGTTTACGGTTACATTATACAAATGTAACTTATAAGTATAGTTATACAGTTCTTAACTGTGTATGTATATTTACCATCCTTATTTGTTCTCTCACAGAAACCACATTTATGTACATATCCACGCAAACCTTTATGCCTTGCAATTGGATGACTGAATAAACATTACTATCCTCAAAGTTCACTCTGGATTAGCTGCAGTTCTTTCTAGCCGAATAATTAGGCCAGTTGAGTTCCAACCATCCCACTGCGCACAGAATATCCCACAGGCACCGTGTCGAATGTGGACGAGGTCGAACTGGAAACATGTTAATCTTGGACTAAATCGGCCACCGTAGGAGTTGAAACGAAATCGGAATTGAGAGGAACAGAAACTAAAATTCACGGAATGGTCATATACAAGTTCACCCCTAGATGGGGGAAAATATCACACAGTGTAGCTTTAAAAAAAACATTCAAATAATAAATATTAAAATAATAAAATAAATATTAAAATAATTCAATAATTCAAAATATGAAAAAACTGTAATAGTATCTCAGTGATAGTAAAAGAACTATATATCTAAGGAGAATCACTAATTGGAAAAAAAAAATAAAAAAAATAGCAAAAAAAAAAAAAAAATCATCCAGCTAGATTTTGGTAAATAAGACTCGTGGAGATGTAACAATGTAATATTATATATATATATATATATATATATATATATATATATATATATATATATATATATATATATATTTTTTTTTTTTTTTATATATATATATATATATAATATATTATAATATATATAATATAATAATACTGAAGCCGCTTCACTGTGTACGTTTCCTGCTCGGTCTTGTTTTCTCGTCTGCTCTTGCTTATTTTTATCTGAAATACATCCTAGACATGTTTTTGTGAAATTCACCTTCTAGTTTAATAGTACTGTTTTTCATATCATCAACAGAAACATTTAAAAGTGTGACTGCCACTTTAAAAAATATAAATTCGTGAAACTCCATGCAGTGTAAAGTTGTCCCTCTGTGCTGTGTGTGTACGCATAGATGAGAGATGTAGTTGGAGCCGCCACAGCAGGTGAGGCCTACTACAGACACTGTGTGGACAGCACCGTCAAATACATGAGCTCCTACAGGATCCCCCGCGATGTCCAGAACCGAATTAAAACCTGGTATGACTACACCTGGAAGTCTCAGGGAATGCTGGGTAAGCAGAATCCGATTGCACTGGACGTTTACATGTATCATTATTTGTAATTTGTAAACTGTGTTTTATGATCCGTTTGTCTTCAGATGAACAGGAGTTACTTGTACAGCTGCCAGATAAGATGCGTCTGGACATCGCAGCAGACGTAAACTACAGCATCATCAGTAAAGTGGCGCTCTTTCAGGTGAGTTTCTATTACCTCTTTCACTCTTATCTTTCTTTCATGAACACAGTACACTGATTTAGTACTGCTGGAAAAACAGATCATTCCAGTTTAAGGTGGCCAAGCTGGTTTGTTGATGGTCCAGAGTGGTCTACTAACTAACCAGCTTGACCAAGATGAATACTAGGTTAAAACAAGCAAAACTGACTGGTTGTCCAGCTGACTAAACATGTACACCAGCTTGAACCATAAATGGACTAAATACAAATGTACCAGATTATAGCTGGAGCAAGCAGGGTCCATAGATCTTGTAGTGTGAATGAGATGTTTCATCTCCATACAGTCCGACATAGATTCTCTTAGCCAGCCACACAATATTTTATCAAAACATGCTTTGATACGATAATGATTTGATTATATTTAGGGCCCTGCGATCGATATTACGATATTATGGGCCTAATTTGCACAACCAGTTACATTTTTTTTATTAAAGGCCCTGTTCTTTGTGATCCCACTGTTCAAACTTTAGTTAGTGTTTAATGCTGCTTTTAGAGCATAAATAATACCTGTAAAATTATAAAGCTCAAAGTTCAATGCCAAGCGAGATATTTTATTTAACAGAAGTTCCCTTTCAAAGCCTACAGCGAACGGCCGGCTGGACTACATCCTGGTACTTCCTACATTAATTACGTCAGTAGAACAGACTAACCTCCGCCCACAAGAATACGAGAAAAAGGGGGTGTGGTCTTGTTGCTGTCCCACGTGGAGAAGAGGACGGTCGCGTGGAGAAAAGGAACTGTAGCTTGAGTGTGTTTGTCGCCATGTCGTCGAGACGCTGTTATTTTCATCCCGGAGTCAAATCACCTTTGTTTGGCTTTCCCAGGGACGCTGTAGAGATCATTGATCGCATATATCTCCCGTTAAGAGGCGTGACCTTTCCGTACAACTTGCGCTAAGCTGCTGTCAAATCACAACACAGGAACCGCTGGCACAATCAGAACTCATTACGTATTTCTGAAGGAGGGACTTCATAGAACAAGGAAGTCATCAGCCCGTTTTCAGGACAGTGAAAACAGCGGTATACAGAAGTAAATTGTGTGAAAAATACTTTTTTTTTTTACACGCGAAACATGAACACATGTTATATTGCACACTGTAAACACAATCAAAGCTTCAAAAAAATACGAAGAACTGGGCCTTTAACCCACAAAATAACATTTAATTGAATCCTGTATCCCAGTTTAGACATCCACAACTAAAAATACACTCTTTAGTTTTTTTAAATTATATAAAATAATAATAATAATATATATTGATAATAATATTGTTAGTCCTTTGATCGTTGAAACCAGACATATCAACGCATGGTTACACCCACTGATCTATATACATGTATATTCTATTTCTTAATACACACCAGCTACCAAAATATGTTCACTAACGTTATCATTACGTTACGAAAATTTTATTTCTGAAGGTTAAAAATGTCCAGATTTTTAAATGTTTTTTTTTTTTTAATCCTTCGTTATGCGAACATTAAGGGAACATTCAATTTCATAATTTTGCTAACATTTTAGGAATGTTACTTTTGAATGCTCTCTGAACATTCGGAAGAAAGTAACATTTAAATAAATGTTAGATGAACGTCAATTGACCGTTCGCAAAGACCTGCCCCCTTTTGTTACTGTTGCTATGTCCGACAAGCCATGGCGCTCTCACACCACACACGTTCTCACATAGAGAAAATACATTGCGGAGCAAAGAGGACACTGACAACACGCCGACAGACAGGACAGAGCAAGTTACTTTTGATATGAAACAAAGTCTCAACTTGAAAATTGTCATTTTTTTTAAGAAATTTAAACAATGAAATACCGTTTTGTGGCTCTTTAATGTGTCGTAATCGCTGTTGAGCCTCAGTTAAAGCTTCTGAACTGATTATCTCTTCCTTGTAGTTCATTAATAAGCATGAAATAAACATGAATGAACACTAAAAGAAATGTAGTTTCAACCGCGGAGAGACATCAGTACACACCGCTTTTCCAAGTTCAAGTCCACCAACGTTAATCTACTAACTCTCCTGACTGCTTTGTCGGAAACAACAGCAGATTCGGCGATGTGATTGGTCAGATCGCCTGTCAATCAAACTTGCAGCGAAGGGTGAATTGTTCTGAGAATGTTCCCTGTTAGCTGGGACACTCCAGGTCTGGCCTTGTACTCATTTTACCAATTGTTTTATCTTTGTCGTTTTTCACCAAATGTAGTAACTTGCTCAACCTCTGAAACAACACTCAACCCTTATTTGGATCAAATATGGACAAACCCTAACCTGGTCCTACCAGACTCTCGTACATTTCATTTGTACAGAGAGTCTGGACACTTTCCATTGACAAGTGTTTACTTCCATGAAGGCGGTACTATGTTGAAGTTTAAAACTATTGGATCTGCCCAGAGACTCTCTGGATCTGCCATAACCAATCGCTAACATTTGGTCATGATGTGTGTCATCTCAGACTAGCGCACGACATCAACGTCATCATTCTCAGCCACTCCCTCTGTTCACTGATTGGACCGGTTAAAAACCAGCGAATATACCACAATCCCAGACGGAGTACTGAATGAAAATGAAAATTGAGCGGAAGTACGTAGGAGGGCGGAGCCAGGCTAGACAACCCCATCCATTGGTTGAAATTTTAAACCCAATGTCTGGGTTTGTCCATATTTGACCCATGGGCGTCGGAACCATTGTATGTGGGTTGGACAAGATGCGCCCACTTTTTAAGACCAATGATATTGGACCCACTCACTTTTACCATCTCTAATTCAGCGCATGTCTGTTTACCTACCCCTAAACGATAAATACTTATTATTAAACACGTTAGATGCTTTAATTTCACTTTTCCAATATTTTCTTCATTTTTATTGTAAATAATTGCCTTTCCGATCTGACATGTGATGGGAAAAGGGAGTAGAGCGAGTTCGGCAAAAGGTGGATTCGAACCTTGGGTCGATTTGCGATGCCAAGTGTCTTACCCCTACACTATTGCTGCTGTAAATAATTATGTGTTTCCCGTAATTTTGTCTGGCCCAACTAGACGTTTAGCAAACAAGGCGATATATTTGTACTTAATGTAAATGGCATCTACTCCAGTAAAAATGTTCTGGGAGAGGACCCGCCCACATTTCTTTTGCTTGCAAGGCCCATGATTTGACCCAAACATGGGTTGGTGCAACCTATCATTTTTAGAGTGAACTTTCCAAGTGCTTTTTTTTTTTCAACACGTCTCGTCATATAGAGATCACTTCTCACCATCCAATCAGTTCCCAATGGATTAACTCATTTTGTTTCTCTTTGAACGGGTTGTGAAAGCTGTTGTTGACTTTTAAGTCTTTGACTCCTGTTCATTCCAGGGATGTGACAGACAGATGATATTTGACATGCTCAACAGGCTGAAATCTGTGGTGTACCTTCCAGGAGACTCTGTTTGTAAAAAAGTAAGCAATACGCCACTTTTTTGTGACGTTTTACTGTACATGTGCTTTGCTACTGGCTTGCAAAAACATTTTAAAACCAATTTAATGGCCAGTATATTTGAAGGTTTTCTTAGTAAAGGTCACATCAAACAGCCACCATGAAAGAGCCTTTTATCTGTTAGCGTTTTGAACTGACTCTGGCTCTGGCGTCCAGGGCGAGATCGGCCGAGAGATGTACATCATCAAAGCTGGAGAGGTGCAGGTGGTTGGAGGGCCTGATGGGACAACAGTGTTTGTGACTCTGAGAGCTGGCTCTGTGTTTGGGGAAATTAGGTGAGTAATGATCATTATTGGAGCGCATTTACACCTCTTGTGAGACAGTTCAGGCAAAACTACTGATCAGGTCAGTTTATATTATTGCCAAGTTTGCCAACTGATTAAAATAATAAATGTAATGTATGCAATTCGCTCATCCATGTTAAAGGTAGTTCACCCAAAACTGTCTTATGTGTAATTGAAATGTTTGTTTACAACTCTGTTATATTATCTAAAAATGAATAGCAATTGAATAGATTGGACTGTTGTTAACTTTAAAGGGATAATTCACCTAAAAATGAAAATTCTGTCATCATTTACTCACCTTCATGTCGTTCCAAACCTGCAAGACTTTTATTCATCTTTGGAACACAATTTAAGATCTTTTTGATGCAATCTGAGAGCTTTCTCTGTCCCTCCGTTGACAGATACGCAACTACCACTGATGCTTCAAAAAGTTCATGAAGAGATCATAAAACTAATCCATATGAATTAAGAGGTTTAGTTCAAATTTTCTAAAGAGACTTGATCGCTTTATATGATGAACAGATTGAATTTAGGCTGTTATTCACACATAAACATTCATCAACTCATACATCAGTTGTGGTAAACAGAAGCCCAAGCATGTTCACTTGACATGCGAGAACCAATGAGGTTCATTCTTGTGTTACGCATCACGTTTGAGCTTCTGCAAGAACCATTGAGGTTCATTCTCGTGTTATGCATCACATTTGAGCTTCAACAAGAACCAATAATGTTCCTTCTCGTGTTACGCAGCACGTTTGAGCTTCTGTAGGAACCAATGAGGTTCATTCTCGTGTTACGCAGCACGTTTGAGCTTCCGCAAGAACCAATGAGGTTCATTCTTGTGTTATGCATCACATTTGAGCTTCAACAAGAACCAATAATGTTCCTTCTCGTGTTACGCATCACGTTTGAGCTTTTGTGAGAACCAATGAGGTTCATTCTCGTGTTACGCAGCACGTTTGAGCTTCTGTAGGAACCAATGAGGTTCATTCTCGTGTTACGCATCACGTTTGAGCTTCTGCGAGAACCAATGAGGTTCATTCTCGTGTTACGCAGCACGTTTGAGCTTCCACAAGAACCAATGAGGTTCATTCTAGTGTTACGCAGCACGTTTGAGCTTCCACAAAAACCAATGAGGTTCATTCTTGTGAAAGATGAATTAATAACAGAATTTTCATTTTTGGGTGAACTATCCCTTTAACCTTTTATAGTATAGTAATGTACCAACTGACAGGGTTCCCTGTATAGTTTACATCTTTAGTTTAGTTTTTTTCTTAATATCCAAAGAAATCTATGTTGAATCAAATCGAAATCTGAATGCAAACAAATCAAGAGCTTGTCTATCGTAATCAAATGGTGAAATCTGTGTCAATGCCCAGCCCTGTAATGGAGCCCCACAGTGTGACATTGTGTCATGTGACATTTTTTGTGTGTGTCCACTCCATCAGTTTGCTGGCGGGTGGTGGTGGGAACCGACGAACAGCTAACGTAAAGGCCCATGGTTTTGCTAACCTCTTCATCTTGGATAAGAAGGACCTGGCAGATATCTTAGTGCACTACCCCGAGTCCCAGAAGCTACTACGCAAGAAGGCCAAGTGAGGGGATCAGTGCTCAAACCTCAACCAAGAGCCCCAGCAATCCTTACACACACACACACACACACACAAAACTTCATCCAGCGCAGTGGTCGGAGCCATTTACAGCTCTGTATCACACTCACAGATCTCCTAGTGCTATAGATTAGCCATGTTTGCTAAATATCATCTGTTTTTCTCCTGGTACTGCATTTCTTTCTCTCTGCATCCCTCTCTTACCCTCATTTCTCTTTAATGGTAGGAGGAATTAGTGTTTGATTTAGTTTGGAGGTTACTGAGATAATGAAAAAGCATGATCTGTTGAGTCGCATGATCTGTTCAACCGTGGGACCAATTTACTGTGCATGTGTGTTGAATGATGTTATGTAAGTGCTTGAGATCATCAAACCCTATGGAGCTCCACTTCCTGTTACAGTCTCAGCAATGCACATGCTAGTTTACAACTCAACGTCCTGTCATCCTAATGAGTTTGTCTCCCTCCATAGGAAAATGTTGACCAAAGATAAGAAGCCGGCTGATGAGAAGGTTAAAGAGACGGGTGAGATCATCACTCAGCGTCCAGAGACACCCAAACTCTACAAGGCTGCCTTGGAGGTTGCCACAGGACAAACGTTTGTCAAGCTGAAGGAGGCATATAAGGGAGCAACTCTAGAGGTATTTATGATGCGTTAGGCCAAAAACATACCCTGAAGCCAGACAACAGCTCTGATTGAAAAACAGATCATTAATAACTAAAAATATTGTCCTTCACCGTGAATCTCAAATCGGACACAGTGCCTTTGAATCCATTGCGATACTTCAACGACATCAAACGTCATTGGTTCTCATGTGTCGTGAGACCAAACCTGAAGAGTCTAACCATACGTATATGATTGATTTTCATTTAGGGTGCGTTCACACTTGTAGTTCGGTTCGTTTGGTCCAGACCAAAAAACAAAAGCAAAACATATAGTCCTGGTCCACTTAGCGTTCACACTGGCATTTTTAACAGCGAACCTAAAGTTACCAAACCAAAGGCATAGGGATACGGTCACAACCTGATTGGTCGGCTTTTATGACGTATATTTTGCGACGGAACTTGCTTACCGAACATTCAAAACAATGCTGTGTGCTGGATTAAACACAATCATTTTATGCGTGTACATATGGTTTTATTTTTACCAGCTGAGATCTCACAAAGAGCTCACAAAATGTTCAAAACATTCAAAACAGCACCAGGATTTCCTCCGTTGTATGCAGAAACGAAGATCTGCTGCAAAGAGATGGCAGTTGATGAGGCACTTTATCTCCTCATTGCGCCACGTTTGCCCTCTACTCATTTTGGATACACCGATCTTTCTGCGTCGTTAAATCAGCTGACTTGTAGCGTCGCATCTTGTGACATCACGTCCCGTTTTTGGTTCGTTTACATGTCTTTGGTCCGTGTTGCGTTCATATATCAATCGAACCGCACCAGAGTTCGTTTGGAAGCGGACCGAGACCCATCTTTTTAGCACTTGTTTGGTGCGCACCAGGGTTCGGATGGCAGCGTTCACATATGTTCGAATGAACCGCACTAACCAAGCAATCGCACCAGGGTTCGTTTTAATCGAACCAAACATGACAAGTGTGAACGCACCCTTAAAGGAACACGGCGACTTTTTGGGACTTTAGCTAATTCACCGTGTCCCCCAGAGTTAGATATAAGTCCATACATTCCATTCTCATCTCCGTGCGTGCCATAACTCTGTCTGATGCACCCACCGCTAGCCTAGCTTAGCACAAAGACTGGAGGTAAACGGCTCCAGCTAGCTTACTGCTCAATAAGTGACAAAATATGTGACGGCACAATGATATTACGCAGCGCCTAAAAATAGTCCCCAGCACACTCCCTGTGCAAGCAGATTGTCACGTTGGTTATGTTGACAGAAGTTAGCCTATTTTCAGGTGCTGTGTAATATCAATGCGCCGCTGCACTCATGGTATGGCAGCAAAGTTCCTTGACTATTACGCAGGAATGAGAGTATAGTTCCTAGACATATCGGTCTAGAAAATTGCAAGTTTAAATTTTTTTCCGTCGGTCTTAGTACATGATGTAACTATACACATCACAACATGTAAATAGGAAAATGTTGGCGTTATTTTGTCACTTATTGAGCAGTAAGCTAGCTGGAGCCGTTTACCTCCAGTCTTTGTGCTAAGCTAGGCTAGCGGTGGGTGCGTCACACAGAGTTATGGCACGCACGGAGATGAGAATGGTATGTATGGACTTATCTAACTCTGGGGGATACAGTGAATAAGCAAAAGTCCCAAAAAATCGGCGTGTTCCTTTAATAAGGTCATAAATGTCAACTTAAAGGTCCCATGGCATGAAATTTTCATTTTATGAGGTTTTTCAACATTAATATGAGTTCCCCTAGCCTGAATATTGTCCTCAAGTGGCTAGAAATTTTGATCGGTGTAAATCGAGTTCTGGTTGTCTCTCTCTGCCTTTGAGAAAATGACAGCCCAGACGAGCTGATCTTGAATTCTCCTGTTATGACGTCATAACAGGAATGGTTACCTCCCTTTCCTCCACCCAGAGAATATTTGTTTGTCTTCGAGAAATCATGGCTTGTGAACGAATGAATGCTGGCAGTTTCTCAGTGTTTGGATGTACAAATGAAAACAGAAGTCTTTTTTCAGTTCCTTCTGATCTGTGATTTCTGATGTGTAGCTAATTATTCACGTTCACACAGAACTTTATTATTCGTGCTGCGGCTTCTCTCTCTCCCGACAGAACAGTGTTTTCGTGTTTTCTATCTTGTGAGTTAGTGTTTTTGTACGTCCTCGTCGCGTCTATCTGTTCTAAAATGTGCATACAGTCGTGAGCTTCTGCTCAACATCGGCAAAGCCACATCTTTAGAGATAAACCTCAATCACTCCGAAGCTCGAGCTGCACTGGCCGGTCGGCCTTCAACATCACCGACCCCCAGTACTGCATCTGGCCCACAGCGGAGGCACCAAACACGGCGCGAGATTAAGCATAAGGGGGGTAAGCGTGAGGGTCTCCGGGCTAGGCTAGCCAGCTAACCCCACAATAAACTGGATTACATTCGATTACTGCTGTTTTGTCTTTGTTTGCGCTGTGTACTCAATGCGCGTCACTGACGCTTTTCAAATGATAGGAAAATATCTAAAAATAATGCTATAATCAACACTTACTCGTAACTCGTTCATCTCCTGTAATGGTACATTACATGTGTTACAAAGTTGGTAATAAGGACGAAGACGGGCTCGGCGTGACTGGGACTCGTGTTTATTCAGAACTCTCAGATACAAACAAAATAAACTCGCGCTGACAGCGCTCTCACAACTCAGTAGTTACAATATTTAACTTTGTTAGCGATCGTTCCGTCTCTGGTCCATTGATGTCCGGTTCGCGAACGAATCGTTCTTTTGAACCGGTTCTTTTTAGTGAACCTGTTAATTTGGTCGAACCAGTTCACCAAATCGGACTGAATCGTTCTAAACGGTTCGCGTCTCGAGTCAGCGCTGATCCATCATTTACTAAGGTTACTAACTTTCTGACATGAGTGACAGTCCCTCCGACTAGAAATAAACAAATAACCTGAAGTATATGCTAGTAACTACAACAGTTCACTGAACTGAGACGTGCTGAGAGAACTGATGAGAAGTGACATCCGTCTCTCTGGCAGACTTGTGCCTCATAGACCTCGTTAAACCACGCCCCCTCCGCTCATTTCAAATGCAAATATGTAAGCCAATCACAACAGTGGGTGTTTTTACTGAAGTCTCACAGCAGACACGCCCCTTGAAACAGGGCATTCAGCCAGAGGGCAAACATCACTATAGAAAAAATGCCTTTTATTTCTAAATTATGACATTGTATGATGTAAAAATCATACTAACAATATAAGTACACCTCAGAATACATTATAAAATAAAATAAAAAATCCATGCCATGGGACCTTTTAAGAACTTTTTTGATCCGCATGTGTTATTTAGGTTTGTCAATGGTTTAACTAATCTTTACTGATTTTGTTTAGTTTAGATTGGTTGAAAGAGAAAACTGACCTTAGTATAAGGAGCATTTCCTAGTTTAGTAGCCAAAATGTCATTGAAATCTTGTTATTGTATAGGTTATGAATTAAAAAATGTGGACAATACATGTTTTTTTATGTTGTGGGTTCCATATACTATTATTGTTATTATAATCAACAATTATTATGATGTTTATGGGTCAGACTGGCCCTAAATGGGTTTAATGAAATTCACCAAAAATCACAAAATCAAAATATTAAATAGTAACCACATTAGTGCACTGCCCTCAAGGCTATTGGCTTTGACTTTAGGGACATTTTTTAACACCAAGTGTGCACTTTCTGGTAATTTAATTGTTGCACGTGTTGTTTAGTTGATTTTTTTTTTCTTATTATTCATTTCTTTCCCCGTGTGGTATTTTTAAGATGTGTGTGTGCGGGGGGCGGGGGAGGGGGAATTACTATGGCGGCTAAACTTTCAGTAGCTTAAAATTGTGTGCAAAACAATCCCACGCACTTGTTCAAGTACTGTTATTTAGTGCATTCAAAACAGTATTACTTAATTTAACATGAATAGTTATGTAGTATATTACCTCGAAACCAATAAAGGTGGCTCTTTTGATAATTGATAACAAAAGTGCTCTGCTCCCATCCAGGTTAAGTTCTTCATAGCTAAAATTGTGGTGTGCAACAAAGTAATCAATGTAGATTGCAGCCCCATGTTGTGTAAAAATAATCACCACATGATTGCTCTGGAATGCAATAAATCAAGCTTGTGTAGATAGAAGCTAGAAATGTCCTTAGAAACATCCTTAGTCATCTTTATTTCCCATAACCCTTCACCCCTGGCTCAATAATGTCATTTTGAATCATTTTAATCTGCAGTAAAAAATAAATTGTTAAACCCCTGGTTGCTGACATTTGACCAGACATGCCCTTCACTTCTTTTGTCTATCTTCTCTTTCTCTCTCAGCCGTCCACTTCTGGCACCGACAGGGCCTCCACAGGTCCAGTGCCCCCTCCCTCCCCCATGCACCGCCGTTCGCCAATTCCCCGGCCCCGCGTGCCAGATGAGGATGACATGGTATCAGAGACCACTGACAGCACCATGATCATCCGCATGACTCCCCGCGTTGAGGGAGAGGAGATCCTCTCCGTGGAGGTCGGTCATGCAGAGGGGGTGGAAGTGGAGGAGGAAGAGGCGAGCAAAACTGAAGACAAATGAGAGAAAAGAAGAGGGCAAGGACAGAGCAGAGTAGGGATAGGGTAGAAAGCCTGAAGAAAAGCCCAGTGCATACAACCCTTGTCATACTTTCTGTATTAGTGTGTTGGTGAAATTCCTACAAATGCTTTGCAAACAGGTCATGCCAAACATGTTTTCAAGACTCTCGTAGAACCCTTTGGAGAACCTCTAGCTACCTGTTCAAAAAGGATAGTCCCCTGAGGAACCCATACGTTCCTTCTATAACTCTAAGGGCTGTCAATGGTTCTTCTAGTAACCTCATCATAAGACAAAGGTTTTGAGGCCTTTGAAACATATTGAAGCTGATACACTTTTCCCATTGAACTTCCATTTGCCTAGAGGTTCTCGAGAGATTTATAACCACACTACTGTCTAAGTATTATTATATGAAGGTGAAGTGAGCATCTGGGGAGTATTCCAGAAAGAAGGGTAAACTTACTGTCACGTAATCCCCGTAATTACTCGGTTATCGGTTCCAAAAACTTGTCCAAGTTCAGTCAAATCAAAGTATGTTCATTGTAAACACACAAAGACATTCTCAACAGGAGTCACCCAGGAAATGGATGGTAAGAAGAAGCACGCTTTATGCTGTGTTCACGCCATGTCATAATTACCGTAGGCTCGAGATTGCATTCTGTTCGCATCCTCGGACTATGGGTGTTTCTCAATTATTATTTGTGCATCCTCGTTTCCTTTCCTAGATTCCTTTCCCCGCGTCTTATCTCCATCCCTTCAGGATGCGAGTGAAGGACGCAAGAAAAAGACGCGAGGACGGAGGAATTGAATGAAGTGAAATTATATATCCTCGCTCCCTTTAGCGTCACTTCAAAGCGTCGTCGATTAATGATGACTCTAAACCGCTGGATTGCACGTCGGGATTCTTGAACATTAGAGATAACTATTTATATTGTAATAGTTTCAAACTCCACAAAATACCACATTGGTCCCTATTTTATTTAAATGGGTCATGAATTGAGAAATCAACTTTCATTTGAGCTTTTGATATATAAAAGGTCATGGTAATATAAGATTATCCTGTAAATTTCGGAGCTGAAAACTTGCTTGTTAGTCAAAGAAAAGCTTTTATTGACGCCAGGCCCAGCAAACGATCGATCTCAGAATATGCCACACCTTGGCGTTATCGTGTGGTGAAACGCCGCCTCAACAGAATAAGAACGACTGATTCTGTAGCCCCGCCCACCGACTCATGCCTGAGATGATATAGGCCTATATAGAGCTAAACCGGATCAAACTTCTAAGCAATAAACATACCACATAAGCTTCATTCGGATTCCAGTATTATGAATGCATGGATGAACTTTATTTTTAATGAATATCCAGCTCACGTGGGGAAGACATTGCGCGTCTGTTCCTTCATTTCACCACGGATTCGTTTGTAAACAAGAGACTGGATTTGCAGACAGGATGAGATTACATGAATGAATGAAGCAACACACTAATTTGAGTAAAAAAAATTTTTTATATGTGATAGTATTGCATTGTTACAGATCGTACTGATTATGTGTACGTGTCTAACTGAACATACCATGCTGTCAAAGGCTGAAGAATCCTTTATTTTGCTGGTTCATTGGTTTCATATGCAAATCTTATCCAATCATAGCAGTGGGCATTTACTTCCAAGTCTTCAGTGCGGCACGCCCATAAAAACCAAGCGTTCCAGGAGAGAGCCTCAAAACCAGGGCAGAAAATAGCCTATTACTTATTCATTATGATGTTTTTGAATGTAAAAACCATGCGGACGTCATAAGTTGACCTCAGACAACAGTATATATATAAAAATAAAAAACGCCAGTTTATGACCCCTTTACTATTACCATATATTACCGGTGCAATTAGAGAATTGAGATGTCCTACAAGATGGCTGAGCTCGTCAGTTTCCGGGTCATAGGATGGAGGACGGAGGAGCGAGGAAATGAGGAGGGATTTTGAGAAGCACCCTATGAATTATGCGTTTATATTGTCAACATTATCAACTATCCTAAATGAATCTGCAGAGGTCAGGTGGTACAGCGGTCACATGGTACAAGTAGGAGCTCTCAAAAAAAAATCCCTTCTCACAAGCTCTACGAGGACATAAACGCTTTACTTATCCTTTCTTTTGTTTATTGGCAATTTACATTCTTGGATATCGCCATTAACATATATTTATAGGGAGCGGTTGTGCAGTAATTTTTTATGATCATGTTCTAATCTTTAATCAGTTTTTAGTTACTGCAAACAAGAATTATATTGTTTATTTGACGCTACATTTTTTTAATTAAAAAAGAGAGACTGATTGAACTAAAACATGGCTTGCAAAGATAATATGGCTGTATGATTTTTTGGTTTAGCCATTTTGCTTCCACATTGGTCACATATGTATTTTTTATATTTATATATTATATTTTTATATTATAGAAATACATTATAAAGAAAACCTTTTGAATGCAAATCCACGATGTGTGAGATGAGAATAAAACAGAGTAAATTTAGAGTAATAAAATTTTTAAAAACGTAAAAATGACTGTTATAATAGTGCTTTACAATAATTTTTCATATAATATAATATTGTGTGAAATCTGTCATGCCTCATCAATAAGGCATGCATGTGTTGAATACCTCTGAAGTAAACTAACCCTGAAAGTTACCTCAGTTTTTGGAACGGAGAGTTGAGGTTATATGTTTACTTATCTGTAAACTTACCCGGGTATGTGACATAACCTGCTTTCTGGAATACCCCCTGTGGGGTGTTGGGTGTGGCTGAGAGCCGTGAGAACGGAGCGAGGCCGGTGGTGCAAGTGCTATTGAGCGTAACCTGAGCACCACACTGGTCGCAAGTCTCACGTAGGAGCTCCGGAAGGATAAAATGAAGAGTGACAGCATCACTCCATTCCCACGGCTCTTGGCCCCGCCCTGCTTGCCACACCCCCAACATTCCTTATACTCTTCTCCCAACTGCCATTGGAGAGATAAACGGATAGCCCCGCCTCAAACTCCCACCATTGGTTGAGGCAGTGTTGCTGTGTGAGTAATGTTTTGAAAGCTCCACAGTGTTTACATTTGTCAGTGGAATGAACCTGTTTGCTCACCTCTAGCTGTCGCTGTATATTAAGGTGGGATAGGTAAAGGTATTTCAACATGGAAAATCACCTTTTACTTCCCTTTAAGGACTATGATTGATGTTTAGGACTGAAGGGCCATTAGGGTCAGCAGAACTCCCTGTGTAATGGAAAGTAATCGTGACTGTTTTCCACAGCACATGCTGCTCTAACTCAAAGACTGCCTGCTGCTCTGCATCTTATTCCAACATCCTGTCTGTTATTGCCTTAGCGGATTCCCTCTGTACACATGATCTTGTACACGCATTTACACAAGGACCTTGTAAAGTTATTTCTAGTTAAATCAAGTGTATCATTTATCAAAAAAGAAAATCCTGGCATCGTTTACTCGGCCCATGTCGTTCCAAGCGTGTTTTACTTTCTTCTGTGGAACATTAATGTAGTTTCAAATATTGAAATATAATGAAACATTAAAATATTTTGAGAAATGGAAATCAGTGTTTTTTTTCCTTTTTGTTTTGTTTTTACATACAATGGAAGTCAATGGTCACCGAAACTGTTTGGGTAAAAAAAATGATGCAAGATTTGGCATTTTTAGGAGACTATCCCATTAACAGTATCCCATTAATTTCTGTCCAGTCACATTAAATGCATGTTAACATTTCATGAGCTGTGGTGTTATAAAGTAATGTTGTGTTACCATGTGAAGGGGATTTTCATGGTTTATTGGATACAAATGTTACATTTCGTTTAAAAGGTGAGTCTAGAAAGCTGAACAAATTTGTTATGGTCTCTCTCAAAAGACTTGTGAAAGTCACATGGTGAAAATACCCTGTGTGCTTTGATATGTACTACGAGTACTAATCAATTATGAATGATTTTTTAGTGTTTCCAGGTCAGTTCATGCTGAACTACTAGTGTGAATGGACATCTCCGAATCTATAAATGGAAAGTTACTGCATAATTTTAATTTGTATTTGTTGAGAATCCTTCATGTGCGTCTCAGACAGCCCTCATTTTCCTCAAGAGATTAGAAGGAGAATGGGCAGGAATTAGGTTGATTGTATGTAATAGCTGGTCTATTTTTGTATACAGACACGTAAACAACATTGCCTGAGCCCTGTGACGGGACCCACTAACTACTCTTTACAGTATAGCTTACTTTTTGGTCGCAGGAGGGGTGCCAACCCATGAAGATTTTGTCCCAGGATGGCGCTGTGAATTTAAACTGATAAAACCTGGATGTATGTGGAACAAAATCAAAAGTGAATATCTCTAAATGCTCCTGGAAATCCATGGTCCGATTTAGACATAGACTAAGACATACACACTGACAGGAAGAGCACAGGAAGAATGAGGATTTTTTCATTGTTCCTTTCTTGCTCCACAAGACCAGAGGCAGGAAATATATAAAGGCGGGAATCTGAGGGACAATCCTGGGTTTGTTAAGTGACTGCTGAACAACTAGGCCTTCACTTTACAGCAGCATGCAGGGGCTGTTAAAGGGACAGTTACCCAAAATCAACAAAGAAGATATTTTGAAGGATATATCAGTGTTTTTATCCATTCAATCAAATTCAGAGCATTCCAATGTTGTTTTGGACCCCTTTTGATATTCATCATATGGACAAAAATAGTTGAAACATTCTTCAAAATAATAAAGAAGGAAAAGTTAAACAGGTTTGGAATGACATGAGTGTCAGTTAATGATGACAGTATCTTCTTTGTAGGGTGAACTATCCCTTTAAGACGTTTCTGTTGTGGTTAGCTATTGAGCTAGCCTAGAAATCTAGACGCAACCTAGCGGCAGCAAATCTAATTTACAGCCAGGGTAGTCTAGCAACTCTCCGTTGGCTTGCGAGCTGGAAAAACCAAACTGGTCAGGCCAATCACATCGTGTATAGAGTCGGTGGGCGGGCTTAACATAATGACGGCAGAGTTGAGGCGGTTCCGCGTGCTACTTGTAAAAAAAGCAGCTGGCGAACGGCGGTCTTTCGAATCGGCTTTGGTCACGCCTCTGGAAGACTTGGAGTTAAGCTTTTCTTTGAGGAAAGAACAAAGAACGGCACTGAAGTCATTCTTAAGAAAGGAAGATGTGTTCGGAGTTTTGCCGACCGGATACGGCGAAAGTTTAATCTATCATCTAGCTCCGCTTCTCCTTCTTCGTTGCTCTGGTTGGTTGTAGCGCTATCCTATTGCGTGTAGAGGGAATTTGAAAGACAACCGTTTATCCCGCCCCACGGATTGAGCCCTGCCAATGGTGTGTTCCCAGAACCAACATCTTGATATGAGTCTGGCTTGTATATATTTTAGAAGAATTTGTTATATTTATATATAAATTATATATATATATATATATATATATATATATATATATATATATATATATATATATATATATATATAGGCTACAGTATATACATGCAAATATTTCTTAAATATATACATGAATGAGGGTGTATTTATATATACATAATAATTATTATTTATTTTGGATGCGATTAATCACGATTAATCGATTTGACAGCACTAATTTGAATATAACTAATACTTTTCCATATTTTTGAAAAGCTGTTTATCTTGCATCTTAAACTATAGTTTCTGCCATAAATCAAAGGTATGATGGTTAAGGTTAATCAAGGTATTCTCTAGTGAATTAGTGATGTGATGAGTTATATTGAGTTGATTAGATTGCTGTCTGAAAACATAGATCTGGGTATTTTAATGTTTCTATAGTTCTTTAGATTAACAACATTTTTTTAAGGTTCACAGTTCAGTTTAAACCAATTGGAAGAATACACTTTAATGTTGTGTATAGGCCCTTGTGTAAATGAAAAGACTCCATATAAGAAAAATATAATTGCTTTTATAATTCACTTAATATAGGCTATATCTGTTTATTGGCACATTGTACAGAGTCCAAGACCGCTAATGAAAATTATTTAATGTTTTGCTGTCTTTGCTAATTTAATACCAATTTCAGCAAAATATGAAAAAATGTTACAAATACTTGTTTTAAAAGTCAGTGTTTATTATGGGTCTCTGTTCCATTAATCAGTCAAAATGTGTTTATTGGATTGGTGACATGCAGAATATTATATATATATATATATATATATATATATATATATATATATATATATATATATATATATATATATATATATATATATATATATATATAATGTATAGCCTATTTTTTTTTACATTTTTTTTTAAATCACACAAGTTATTTTCAGGTTTAAACTAAATAATTTTGTTTCTTTAGAAGAATCTGTCTCAAACTTGACACCATGAAGTGCATATAATCTTATTAAAGCAGATAAGCACAATCTGTACTCTTATTAAAAAGGGTGTCCAGCAATACGCCTCTTTAAAACGTATCCACAAACATGTGTAAAATGCTCTTGATGACATATTTGAATACATTGTACTTGTATAGCTATAGCTTCTAAATAAAAGACATGAATCCTACCCACAGTGACAGTTCTTGTAGTCGTGTCGTGTGTATAATTGCATGTCTTTTTAACATCATCAGGAGGGCTGACTGAGAGTTTGAGTTAATGAGGACTGAAAAGTGGCCTGTAGTCTCTAATAGGATAGTAAACGCGTTCAATTTTCCTGCATGAACAGGAGGAGCGAGCGTTTTGCGTCACTGCAGTCAGTCAGCTGTGTGCGCGCGTCTCGTGCTGCGTGTTTCACTCAGGCGTGTTTATCTTCACTTCACGAGACACTGCTAAACTTTCAGCTCTTCAAACCAGCGAGACTGAACACTGCTTTTTCAACAAGTGGATAAAAGAGTGGAATAAAACTTGAAGGAAACGGTTTAAGGAGGGAACAGGGCGGAGGAAGGAGTTTGTCGTGCTGGCCTGAGACGTAAGCACATTCTTTCACTTATGCCGCACATGCTTCATATTTTGTTATGAGGCATATTAAAGCACTATATTGTGAAACCATGGCGACTGTATCAAATTAGTGTAAGACAAATGCAACTGTCGCGGATATTATAGCCAATTGTGTTTTTTCGCCAGTGCTGTCAGTCATGCAAACTAATTTAATAAAGTAAATATTAAGTGGCAGATCATCCTGAATCATAAACTAAACATCCCGTTTCTCTGTTTGAAATCATAATATCGGCTTGGGTTTTGTCGAAAGAGCAGCTTTATCTTCTCTAGCCTAAACTTTTATTAGTAGTTACCTATATACGTGCCTAAGCCTTAAATTATAAACTACACTGTAACGACTGGTTAACTTGTAAATTACGGTTTATACCGCAGTATTTTGGGTGTATCAAAGTCCGGGTGTGCCCGCTACAAATCCAGCGGATGTTCACTGAACTAGTCATCATGTAATTTCGGGAAAGTCATATCAGTTGAATCAGTTTAGACTGGCTTATAAAAGCCTGGGCTGTTTAACATCTTTGGTCAGATAGTGGCTCAAGTTGTTTCTTGAACGTGATCACGTCGAGGGTCACTGTGTTCTGGACAGCGCGTGCTGTTAGTAAAAACGCTCCAGTTGTTTGTCCTTTGGGACCGTTCACCCAAAAAGGAAAATTCGGACATTTAGGCTACTCACCTTCATGTTATCCATGGTTTTCCTGAAGCCATATGGTAAATTTGTGTGAGAAACAGACCAAAATGTATTTTTTTTTCTCCACTCATAATCTGACTCCACTTTAACTCCGTAAGAGAATGAGACTTTTTTTCCCCTTGCAAATCTGACAATTCAGACTTTTTCAATGCAATTTTGAGAAGAAGAAAAAACATGACAAGATCTAGGCCTAAATTTGAACTTGAAATTTTGAGAAGAAGAAAAATCTGAATTGCAAGCTTAAAGTCCCCATGAAATCAAAATGGAAGGTTTTTTTTTTTTTTTTTTTTGGCTTTTAGTAGGTTAGCCTTACTGTTATCTATAAGCTAGTGTGCTACAAAACAGTGTCAAAATTTGCATTTAGAAGATAAACATTCAACTTTAGCCTGACGTCGTCATACTCAATTCTAGTCAGAATTTGAGTCTGATACTGCTCCGTTGGGCTGTGATTATGGGGCGTGTTTAAACCGAACCAGGAAAGACCTCAATTGGATAGACCTACAACCAATCAGAGCAACGGAGCGACGCATAACGTTAGTTGTCAAATGTCAACAGAACTCAACTGCAATGTGTTGCCAAGTCCGCGGGTTGAAGCGACTCCAATTTTGTGATATACAGACCCAGGAATGCGAAATTTAGCAGCCGTGCCAAAATAACACATATTTTACCCCCCAAATGCCATTTTTCCCGGAGAACCCCCCCCACCCGGAAAGCTATTGGGCTTGTTTTTGGCTAGTTTTGAGTAGCAGTTGGGCGAGTTTTGCTGTAAAAACTTGGCAACCCTGTCCGCACACAAGCTGGAATAAGTTACGTTAGAAGAAAAAGATGAGTGTAAACGATCTTTGCCGGTGTTGTAAAAAAGAATGTAAGGATTCACAGAGTACTTACCAACACGATCATCATTTCTGAGAGAAATAGTAAAGGTGAATGCATATACGAACAAGTTCTCCGTTTAGGATTAGAACAAATTCAACCCAAGCGCCTTTGATGATGTGGATGATTACGTCACTGTTGATCATCTGTCCATCATCGTCTAAAGCCCGCCCTGACAATTTCTTTGGTCCGAACAGTTTCTGTTCGGGCATAATTACTTCTCTATGGATCAAGTCCAGACCGAACTGCCCGTGCAAAAAAAATGGTGGGCGGGGCTAAATTCGTCTGGCATCCAGGCTATCAAAACTAAGTAATTTCCGCCAATATGGAAAAATAATTTTGATGACATCACTCTGCATTTCAGCTAAATGATTTTCTGTCCAATCAAATGCTCTCTATAATCTGAAGTCCCGTCCCCTACATTATAAATAGACGCTGAAGCTGCAGCTTAAATCAGTCACTTGTTTAGACATTTACTATTTTCTACATGGTGAATGGCATATGTGGCCTAATGGCACTATATAGGGGATAGGGAATGATCAGATAGTAAATATGCTTTCTGTTGGTGAAGTCTGGTTTCACGTTAGTGTCACGTGAACCACCACAGCTCCAGTGCAGAGATACAATAGCACAGAACGGATCATATACGCGAGTCGACGCAGACCACAAAATGTATCGGACGTTTCTGCACAGAATGCTATATTTTAAAGCGATATGTATTTTAAAGGAACACACCAACTTTTTAGGACTTTAGCTTATTCACCGTATCCCCCAGAGTTAGATAAGTCCATACAAACCACACCGCTAGGCTAGCTTAGCACAAAGACTGGAGGTAAACGGCTCCAGCTAGCCTACTGCTCAATAAGTGACTAAATAACACCAACATTTTCCTATTTACATGTTGTGATGTGTATGGTTACATTTACCAACGGAAAATGAAAAGAGAAGAGAAGCCACGGATTAAAAGACAAAAAAAAGTTAATTTCGAGTTTGTATCTCACAATTCTTAGAAGGATAAACAGAATTGTGAGATATACTCGTTATTCTGTCTTTTTTTCCTCAGAATTGCTAGTTTATATCCCTTCAGAATTGTGAATTGTTATAAAGTCCAAACTGGGAGATTTAAACACGCAAATGCAAGAAAAAGAGTCAAGAATTAGATATAAAATAGGCTATGTTTAAAAGTTATCTATGTAAAATCTTACAGGTTTAAATATTATTTCATGCTGTAACTGCTATGTATGTATGTCCCCTATGAAGTGCATAGGGCTGTAACGATTTGACCAAAAATAAAAACCTCGATTAAATGAACATTTTACCTCGATAACGATTAATGAATGAATTTTTTTTTTTTTTCATTTTTTGCCCTCATAAGGGTTTTGAGTAAGTTCCTGATAATGTTTTACTGTAAATCTACTATTAAAGGTGGAAAAAGTGCATTTCTTTGTGATTTTAAAATACTTGAAGGAAACGGTTCACTTCCAGCAGTTATTGTCAATGGGGCAGATTTCTGTTTGTTGGACATCAGATACAGATAAATTAGCACAGTAGGCCTAAATTACATTTATTTGAAAGCATTAATGAGAGAGTGATTGTGTGTGTGAATTACTCATACCGTCTCTATTCATTATGAACTTGTGGTTTGTTCTTACTTCAAAGGTATTAAAATATATGCCTATAACGGTTGAGTTTCTAAGCTACTTTAGTGACTTTACTTTAGTCACAGGACAGCGTTGACACTGCGTTTCTGCGCTGCTCTCTGCGCGCTAGTGATGCGCGGGTCGGCTTTTTTTCCAACCCGCGGGTCCTGCTTTTATGAAATTATTTGGCCCGCCCCAGCCCGCACCGCACCAGTGTATCAATTTTAAAACCCGCCCCGCCCCGCATCCGCGACCATTAAATAGACATACTAGCCATTGTAATGTAAATGAAAACAGCCTTTATTTCTGAAAGTGCTTGGAAACATGGCCCTGTAAACTGGCAACACCAAACGATTATTATGAATATGAACCATAAATCAGGTCATATTAATAACAAGATAATGATAAAGATTTTCAACCTTTAATTTTCACCAAAGTAGCGTTTGGATCTTGAAGGCTTAACCATTTTTTATTTCAGATTTGTATAGGCAGTTTATAGCCTCCGCTACATAACCACTAAACTTTTGTTTTATTTAGCACACAGAAATGTTCATAGCGTGTTTACATTCGCTGTGCAAAAAAAGAATGACGTCCACTGTACCAGGGTTTAATCTATTTCGGCTAGACTCCAGCACCTCGTCTTCCATCTTCACTTTTATCTCTCCGTTTTTGTTGTCGTGGCTGCCGATGGTGGGAGCTGCTCGGCGCGCAGCTGTCATGACGTGCCGCGTGATGCCAAAGGCTTGGGGACATCATGCAAGTTACGTTGCTACGGCTTTCGTATTGTAACCTTATCAAAAAAACCTAATAAAATATGAAAATAGATACTCCCAAATATTTTATATAGGCTATAGGGAATTGCAGGCAACATACATAGATTTTTTTATTTTGTTTTTAATGACCCGCCCCAACCCGCCCCGCAAATAAGTGAAGATTTCTTAACCCGCCCCAACCCGACCCGCAGGTTACCCGCGGGGCCCGCGGGTTATGAGACGACCCGCGCATCACTACTGCGCGCGATCTTCACGTGATGTGCGAGCTTCTGTCTGAGTGTTCGTTTGTCACAATATATCAGCCATTAGTTCAACATAATACACATCTGATGGTCTAAAATCGCTTTAATGTTCAAACGGGCAGGCCTTAAAACGCATACAAATGACAGCTTTGTGAGGACGCAGGTGAAAGAGGTCTGCCTTCAGCGCGCGCGTTGTCAGAGACGCGACACGGCTCGGCTCTCTGTGTCACAGAAAAAAGCTGAGCACTGAACGGATACGTTTTCCATATTGTTGTTTTTTAATAGTGCACAATCGCTTTAAATGTTCAAGCCTTTAAACTCATTTACTTGACAAACTTTATTTGAAAGTGAAAGCGATCTGGCTTCGGGGCTTGCGTGCGCCGTCTGTGTGTGTGGCAGCTCTTAGGAGAACAGCTATTAACGGACCTGTATAAACTGTGTAAAACATGCAGTTACTTTAGTGATTCTGGGCATCTATAAACACAGATAACTGCTCCTGCATCTCTCTGTGTGCCTGCAAACTGCACTTGATGTGACTGACGGGGCGGAGTCACATGACTATAACCGACATGGGAAAAATACGTCGGTTAGAGGTTCTGAATTTCGGTTTCGATTAATCGTACAGCCCTAGAAGTGCATATTATGTGAATATTATGTAGACTCAAATTCATGCTTTAATAGTAGACTAATCATTGCAGGTTTCATCAGTCCAGTCTGTGACTTGCAACATAAACGTCTGTGTTTAGCTTCAAAGTGTGTCTTCAATGACTGAATCATATAAAAATGAAGACCGTATTTTTTTGCATTCCGATTCTGACACACAAAGGCACAACAAAACATTTTTCTCTTATTCTGTGGATTTTGCCCATTTTCCTCCACTTGTTATTTTTCTGCAGCCACTATGATCACGCAGCTGCAAGTGACATAACTGTGACGTCTGCTCCAAATGGGTCGATAGTTTGTGAGGTATTTTGAACATTATGGTGCTTTTGTTGTTCTCCTCTTCTCCTCTTCTTGGAATGCCTTTCTACACTAAAATAGAATGTTTTTTAACTGTCTTGCACCATGAGCAGTTTAAGCAAGATGTGTCATATTCAGAAACCAATCAAACTATCTACTGGAAATGCGTAACTGCCATTACAATGCATTGCAGACAGCACTTTGTCAGTTATAATCCATAAGTTTTTCCGTGTTTGATGGGGTGTGATACTGAGCGCATAGACGTGTTGGGCTGCTTTGTCCAGTTTGTAGTCTATCATTCCCGAATATGCCCTTAAGTACATTCCTCAGTGAGGAGTCAGTGAAAACAGACTATGGCACTAACGCTTTTTGTCTTAGAGCTTTGTATGTGTCTGTGTTGTGATGAGGTGGAGAACACGCACAGTCACTTGTTTGCTGTCAAAATGGATGCCTGTCACGTCTTGTCTTCCTCAGGCAAACCAAGCTGACCAAGGTAATTCCTATACTGCTGTTGTGTAGCGTGAAGCATGCTCAGTCAGAAGCCCTAGTGTGTCTGATTTATGAGTGATATATTCATTAATATGAGCTCATAAATTTAATGTATAATAAACAAATAGACCTCATACATTGGAATGCTGCTGTCACTGCTTGACATCAACTACCAATTATTATTGCATGACGCTGCATTTAAAATAACCATGTTTAAAAAGATAATGAGTGACTCGTGGTATCACCTTAATTTTGGTTGGTTATAGGATATCCTTTAATTATATGTTACATAGTACCTTAATTTTCTTTTCCCTAATTATACATTAGTTCAACTTTGTAAACATCTGAACTCCATGAGACACCCTGTCACACCCCTCTATATACTGGCAATACAAGGAAGACTTCATGTTACATAATTGCTGTGAATCCCTGTCCTCTATCCAGGAAACCAGCTCACACCAACAGATGGTGCTGTGCTCCATGGTCTCTACATTTATGGGCCCGTATCTTCAATATGCCAAATAAAGATGCAAAGCTTTTTTGTGGAGACAGATGTTCTTTATTGGCATTGATGGTTCCATGCAGAACCTCTTCAATGCACAAGGTTCTGGTAAAAAGGTTCTTCACACTAAGAAAACTTTTCAAAGTCACCATGAAATCAAAATTGACCATTCTTTTTTTTTTTTATGGAATATTGCAGTATTTATTGTAGTTTTTTTATTAATTTGCTTCTATAACGTCCCTCCCTCTTGCAGCGACATCTCTTCTCTGATGAGGGCGGGGCAACCTGTCACTCACATGAGATTGACCGATAATACCAAACCAATTCCCCACGGACAATATCACGCCCGCCCTAAATTTCTTTTGTTTGAGAAGCCATTTCATTCATATACGTCAAAATCGTTTCATGTCAACATTAAGAGTGTATGTGAAGGATTCAGTTTCATTGGTCTAAAACATAAATGTTCTTATTTTAGGCTAGACGTTTGAGTTTTAACAACCTAAAATACTTGTTTTTTTTTCTGGTTGAGGCATTGATTTATTTTCCTTTCCTTTGGTATTCTCTGGCAGTCCCTGGGCAGAAGTAAACTTTACTGGGTGCTTCTGTAAAGAGTGTGCAATGTGTGCAACAGATGTCAGACACCCAGAACACGGCTGGCTCGCCACATGCACATACATGTATGTCTGTACACCTCGGTGGAGACTCTGACTCACTCATGAGGTCACTGCTCATTGACAGTAGGTTGGGTAAAACCTTTGTTTTCACTGTTTGACTTTTCATAGTTTACACTGATCCTGACTTTTCTGACCTGTACTGCCAAGACCAGTATTCTCCGAAGAAACCAGTTCCTTGAAAATGTATGCATTCAAGCTGTTTTTTCGACAAGATAAAAGTTGAGGTATTGCGTCATACCTTAGTGGACATTATCCCTGTAATTTTGAGGTTTCCCACCCTTTTCTGTTACTCTGTAATTTTCTCCTGAAATAGCGCACACTGAGGCCATTGTGTGTCAGCAATACTACATTCATCGCTGCATTGAGACGAGGTTGTACACGTCTCTGCTGACTTTCCCTTTCTGAACTCACTGCCTCTTTCCATTAATTGTGAAGGGCTTGAATGAGAGTGGTGGCAGCTGTCAGCTTTTCCTAATCCCACTGCTCACTTTGCTGAAATATTTCTGCTCTAAGCTGCTTAACTGAGGTGGTCGTGTTCGACTTAGCCTCTTAACTTGAAGGTGCATACCTGTGTGTTTGCATAGCACCTGCACACACTTTATAATTCATTGATGGATCAAGCTAACAGCGAGATTCCAGTGAAAATGTTGTGCAAATATTTGTCTTTCATGTTTTCTGTGGAGCTAGATCTACATCAAAGAGCATTTGGATACTTGCCACACTTAAAGTGCATTGCATATACCAATCAGGCATAACATTATTTCCTTCCTAATATTGTGTTGGTCCCCCTTTTGCTGCCAAAACAACCCTGACCTGTCGAGGCATGGACTCCACTAGACCCCTGAAGGTGTGCTGTGGTATCTGGCACCAAGATGTTAGCAGCAGATCCTTTAAGTCCTGTAAGTTGTGAGGTGGGGCCTCCATAGATCAGACTTGTTTGTTCAGCACATCCCACAGATGCTCGATTGGATTGAGATCTGGGGAATTTGGAGGCCAAGTCAACACCTCAAACTCGTGCTCCTCAAACCATTCCAGTACCATTTTTGCTTTGTGGCAGGGCGCATTATCTGCTGAAAGAGCCACAGCCACCAGGGAATACCGTTTCCATGAAAGGGTGTACATGATCTGCAACAATGCTTAGGTAGGTGGTACATGTTAAAGTAACATCCACATGGATGGCAGGACCCAAGCCCAAAGCATCACACTACCTCTGCTGGCTTGCCTTCTTCCCATAGTGCATCCTGGTGCTATGTGTTCCCCAGGTAAGCCATGCACACACATGACCCTGTTGCCAGTTCATCACTGTTCCTTCATTGGAGCACTTTTGATAGATGCTGACCACTGCAGACCGGGAACACCCCACAAGAGCTGCAGTTTTGGAGATGCTCTAATCCAGCCGTCTAGCCATCACAATTTGGCCCTTGTCAAACTCGCTCAAATACGCTTGCCCATTTTTTTCTGCTTCTAACACATCAACTTTGAGGACAAAATGTTCACTTTCTGCCTAATATATCCCACCCACTAACAGGTGCTGTGATGAAGAGATAATCAGTGCTATTCATAATGTTATGCCTGATCGGTGTATATCATTTCATTGCATTAGATAACACAATATTACACCAAATTGCATTTATTTAAAAACTGATACCACAAGCATACCTTTTACAAGCAAAAATATTTTTATAAGCAAAAAAAGAAGACACTTTCTAGTTGTTGAATATTAGTTTGTTTATGATCTACACCTGCATGAACTTGGGAACTGTCTTTTATACAACTTCAGTTGGTTAAATGTCTATCCAAAAATGACTCAACAAAAAGTTAGTTCTCAGGAAAGGTCTAGCATTAGGTTTGATATTTAGTAATCTAAATATAATATTTGTTGAATTTTTAAACGAATAACTCGCCCAAATATGAACACTGACATTGACATCATGATGTTTCAAACCCATATCACTTATTTTCTTGGAACCCAAAGGGAGAAATTCTGAAACATGCACCGGCTTTTCTTCTCCATGCAATTTCAAATGAATGGAGAGACTAAAGCCTTCAAGTTTCAAAAAGGATACGGAGGAAGGAAGGAAATTCATACATGTTTGGAACTACATTGTGAAGACTTGTCAAGATTTTGAGCCCATTTGTTTAAACAGCCTTACAATGAGATCCACTTTATTGCTGCAGTCTATGTGTTTCTTGACCTGTCATATTTCATGTTTTTATCAGCTTAGCTCACATAACTCGCATAATGCCAGTGAATGGAAACATCCTTAAAACAGTTTGCATTTGGAATCTTGGAAAGTTGAATCACAACATGACAGATTTTAAACTATATAGATGGCCCCCGCGCCCCCTTAATGAATGACAAAAATGATTTGTCATTACGGTCGACAGTAAGAATTGCCCGATGGTCCAGTGCCAGCGTGAAAGACACTCGGGCCATGCTGCATCTTCCCGGAAGTTAAATAATTTGCGCATTTTTAAGCCTTGCCAATTTAAATATCCAAGCGCACATAGACGAGAAAGTGTATCTCTCAGTTTGCTACTTGCGAAGCGCAGCAACAACACACATAAGCATGGCCACGCGACTCACAGCATGCGAATATTCACACAAAATTATATCAAAATGCCTGTCTTGTTGAGTATCATCGTAAACATAGTCGGTTATGTCTTTTAAATGAACGTAAACATGAAATTTGCCAGTCACCGCCAGCATTTATGGTCATTTTCACAAGTTTCATGGCCCACAGAATATCTTGTATGAATATCTAAACATGCAATACAGCAAAAGAAAGAACAGACCCTCAGTTTTATTCTAGCTTCATACATTCTTAATTTTTAACCAACACTTGAATGTTGCAAGTTTCATGAAAAAGCAACATTTTGAGCATAAAGCTGAGAAAATCACGTTTTTATAAAAGACTACGTTTGAATGATGATTTATATGCAGTGACATATAATTTTATGCAGTGATATTTTACACTTGATTACTATTTTTGTACCTGACAATCTAGTTTAGACCTACATGAAAATAAATGTATTTAATTTGTATATTTTTGTTCTGCTGTATTTATTTGTGCTTTTGCTTGCATTTTGATTATTTGTTTGTATTTTATTACTGACTGTCTTTAACAATATAAAAAAATTATATGAGTTAGGATAATAGTTTTTAGAGTCATACCCTTATTTTAGATGGCTCAAAAACAATACTAGGCCTTTTTTTTTTTTTTTTTTTTGTGGTGGGGACTGTGAAAATTGGCAGGTCAAGTAAAAATTTGAACCTCTGAAAAAAATCATTAGCATTAAGCCCTGAAATATATTTTTTTTTCAAAAACGGAATTCGCGAGCTCCATGTAGGAACTTTAGCGGTAACAATGTTGAAGAGGAATGGAGAAAGGTGACAAAACTAAACAGGCAAAATGTGGGGTTTTTTTTCTTAAAGGTGCCCTAGAATGAGTTGAAACAATATTTTAAATTGTTCTATGATATCTACATAGAGGGTATGTGAGTTATTTGCGGGTAAAAATTGTCCAGATATGGTTTTACAGGTCCATTTACAACCCCAGAAATAGTCTCTAGAATGAAATGGTCTGTTTTTGCCTTATTTGGAAGGGTCATGAATATTAATGTGGAGTTCTGCTCTGATTGGCAGTAGCTTCAGTGACAACAAACAGATCTACACTGTCCGTCATCCAACCTTATATGTTTGATCCTGTTTCTGACGAAGATGCTTTTTTTGAGGAACAGCCAATTGTTTTGAGATTGGAAATGGACGCTTCTGAGTGGTAAGTTTAGTCTTTACCTGCAAAACGTAACGTCAGTACCAATAGCCATGTGAACTAGCATATAACATTAACTTTTTAACATGTTATCTCATAACGTCAGCAGTCACAAGTTTGTTTTTAGCATTGTGAAAATATTTTAATCATTGTAATGCGTCACCGTATGATTTTACAATGATAACTACTTCCCTTTGACGAACTCTAAACAGCGAACAGGGTAGCGCGTAAATATGTTGTTTGTACAGTAAAGTAACTTTTTTTTTTTTTTACAGATTGACTAGATGCTTTGTTTCAACTTAAGTGGTGGAAGTGATGTTAGCTAGAAGGATCGAGTGACCTATAAGCATCTAAACTAACATAGTTAGCTCCTGAGTTATGTGTTGTTGATTAAATATAGGCTAAATTATAATTCTATCAGACAAAAGGGATTGCCATATGTGTCTACGGTTGTATTTTGTAGATTTATATGACAACACTGGCAGGAAATAATAACCTTTGTCATTTGACATACTGTTATGTATGCTACTTGGAGTTTCCTACTGTACTAGCATCTTGCGTTGATATTATCATTAATGTTGTCTCCCTAAGAAACTTTTGATTTAATCAGAAATTGTTTAGACAGTCAATAAGTGGATAAAATCACTACTTACTGCTTGCGTGAATATAGTTTGAATTGCTGCTTCTCCAGTATCAGCCGCTGAGTGAAGCCTGTTTGATATTGTCCCAGCCTGGTTAGAAAAGCTGTCCATGGTGTAATGGGCCGAGCAAACGAACAACTTTGAATTAAATTGTCTCGGTATCTGGTTATAGATAAACATCAACCATGCCTGTTGACAGTTTTGTTATGTGGGAAAGGTATGAAAAGTTCTCACGTCCACTGCACAGCCTAGAACATAACATTTATTTCCATGATCTGTCATTTTCGCTGTCCTAGAGTGACGCTTGTTTCTTCACAATACCTGCAGAACTCTTGATGATTCGGCTGTGCAGTTCCGCTTGGCCTTACACGTGCTGGCATATACAAATGTTGGGGGCGTACATATTAATGATCCCGACGGTTGCGTCACACTCTATGTTGAGATTCGCCTGTTTTTCCATGGTGTTTTTCACAAACGAGATTTACACATATGAAGGAGGAAGCAATGGTGTTTGAGACTCACTGTATGTGATGTCCATGTACTGAACTCTTGTTATTCAACTATGCCACGGTTAATTCAATTTTTCGTTCTAGGGCACCTTTTAAAAGCAACAAAATCCAGAGAAACAACTCAAGCAAAGCCAACCTCTTTTGTGTTATAAAGAGTTGCGTGATGTATAAATAAATGTTGTTTATATTTATTTACCAAATGTATTTATTTATAGTCTATGACAACACCACGTATCCGTAACACTCCCGCTCCGCGAAACTAGTAGTTTCGGGAGGTCTACCACCCCCTCTGAAAAAAATCCTAGGGGAAACACTGGATGGTGTATATATTATAATAATATCTGAGTGAAAATCTCAAATTCTTCTGGGACAAAATAACTTTGTCTTTTGGTAAACTAATTCTGCATAGATATGTTATTGATTGTGAACTAATTCATGTATCATTTCTAATGGAATTTATACAATTCTACAGTAGTTATGGAGAACGCCTCATATAGCTTTCATTTGCATTGTATTGCAGTTGGTTGGTTAAAGGGATAGTTCACCCAAAAATGAAAATTAGCCCATAATTTACTCACCCTTAAGTCATCCGAGGTGTTTATGATAAAATCTGAGTTATATTACAAAAGTCCAGGCTAATCCAAGCATTAGAATTGGATTCATAGTTGCTCTGTTTTTGAAGTCCATAAAATGCATCTGTCCGTCATATAACTGCTCCACGCGGCTCTGTAAATATATCCATATTTAAAACTTTATCAAGTAAACTTTCGGCCGACCGCCTTCTCTGTTCAATTTATGGAAAAATTGTGGAAAGTGCCCCTGCCGATCGAAAGACTATCGCGACCAGGGCCGCTCGTCATGACGTCACGTACGCATCTTGAGTTTCACTTTCAACATTCAACACTTTTCCACGGAATGCGGTCGGTCAAAAGTTAACTTGATAAAGTTTTAAATATGAATATTTTTCTTACACAAACGGGTCGATTCGCTTCAGAAGGCCTTTATTAACACCCCAGAGCCGTTTGGAGCACGTTATTTGTCGGACAGATGCACTTTTTATGGACTTCAAAAACAGAGCAACTATGAATCCAATTCTAATGCTTGGATTAGCCTGGACTTTTGTAATATAACTCCGATTTTATTCGTCTGAAAGAAGAATATCATAAACACCTAGGATGACTTGAGGGTGAGTAAATTATGGGCTAATTTTCATTTTTGGGTGAACTATCCCTTTAAGTAAGGTGGCCTCTTGGTGACCTGTTTGTACTTTGTCAACATTTATCTTTTATATCGTTCTAGTGGCGCCATATTCTTGGTTTTTTATTATTATTATTATTTCCACTGAAGTAGATTTCAGTCATATCTTTTATTACCCTGATTTGATTGTACCTTTTAATTGTTTTTTATCACAGACAGATTTGACTAATTGCTCTTAAGTTACTGCATTCGTTTTCAGTGAAATTATTTTCATGTAAACTGTCTTTCACATTATATAGAACATTTTTAATAAAATGTCTACTGTTCTATTTAGTAGCTGCTGTATTGGTTAATTGGGTTATCGCAGGCATTCTTCTTGTTTGTCCTTGGTCTAAAGTATTTGACAGGCCCCTAAAAAGGTTAATGAACCGGAAGGTCTTTTGTTAGTCCTCACATGCAGTGAACGTGACACATTTTTCCCCCCTGAAGTTTAACCACAAGGCTGCAGGAATCCGTTATGACTACAAATCAAAATTCAGCCTTCGATGTTGACACTGTCAGTTCTCTCTGAGGACATTCTTTTGGTCGTCCATTTCCATGTTCTTTTTTATTTATTGTCACACAGCAAAAGCATGATGGGCAGGTTTTTAAGACGTAGTTCATCTAGGTCATCTCGCCATGGCAACGACCAATCAGGGACCAGCTTCTTTACCCTCAGCGGTGCATTTAAAAACTTTGAGTTCATTTTCCTTTTTTTGCATAGATGCAAACCGTCGTTACATCATCGGCTAAGAGACGCTTAGCTATCTGTACTGCAGTGACAGATGGACACCATGAGAAAAGGGAGGGAGAAAGAGTGAAATGCATTTTCTCTCTCAGCAAAGGTGTGGGACTTCACCAGAAACACAGGAGCAGCCGGGCTGTGACCGTTTGGAGTTTGCCCAGTCATATGGACCACAAACTGGGATAAAGACTATCAAAACCAGGCATTATGACAGAAGGAGTGGTCTGACCTGTGAGCGTTTTGTTCCTGCAAGACAACGACTGTAAAAAAATACAATAAAACCATTAGTGACGCATGAGGAGGCAAAGATTTGTTTGATATCAGCTTGTGCCAATGGCGATTACGACTCTGTTTGGATCTCTGTTTACTCGGACTGATTTCTGTGGAATACCTTTGGAAGTTCTCCAAAGAAGAGGCATGGAGACATAAAAGATAAGAACCCAAACATTCAGAAGCCTTTCCTGATTAGCAAACCTTTCACTCATCTATTATTCCGCAAGTGTGTGTGTGTGTGTGTGTGTGTGTGTGTGTGTTTGCATTGGCTTACATGAGCTTGTTTATCAGGGTGTGTCTTTATAGATGTGCCCAGGTAGGTTAAAATGGCTTTGTGGGGTTTAAAAGCAGGTGCGCATTAGTCGGCCCTCCCTCATCCTCTCTCGAGCGAGATTGGGAGATGTGAGAGGCCATCTCATTTGCTGGTGAGATCATGGACAGATTATCAGCCTAAATGAGCATTAGAAGAAGCTCTGAGGCATCGGAATAACATGTACTGAGTCTTACCATGTAGAAGGCATTTTCCATGTGACTACAATGAAGAACTGGTGAGAAAAGAAGCAAAACGGAAACTATTTTTTGTGAACTTTATTCCAAAACTGGTTGTTTGGATTTGTCCTTCTTTTTGGACTTCAATTGGACAAAAAGGCTCGCCATTAAACATGCACAGCACAGTAGAGCTGATATCACGACTGTAACTTCAACCAGAAGATAGTGTTCTGTGCTCGCACTGACCCTGAAACGAGATCAGCCGGAATGTGTTTTAAAGGTTACTCCATCTCTGTCTGACTGAACGTGTTGCTGGACCCGTTCGTGACTCTATTAGTCAGCATCACCATGTATGTGCTGTGCACCCTGGTGTTTCTGTCGCTCCACAGCCTGTTTAGGAGACCCAGAGACCTGGAATCCTCTGAACCCAAGGCGATTGAGGGCCCTGAGCAGCACAGACAGGATGTAGCGAAAATGGGACGCAAGAAGAGGAACAAGCACACCTTGCCTGGAAGTTCTGGAGCACTAGAGACCACAAGAGTCCCTAGACAGCATGACTTTGAAAAATGCCTGGATGGACCCCGCAGAGCAAGTAAAAGATCTTTTCACCAGGATAATGTGCATGAGAGGAGAGAGAGAGCACAGGTGAGATTGAAAATGGAGATCAGCACAGTTTGAGGTTGGTCTTCAATGCTGTTTACTTTGCTGATACATAAAGAAGATCGCCGTTCAATGTAGTTTATTTAAGGTTATTGTTGTTTTTGACTGATCCGTTCAGAATCTACTGTCTGCCAGCTACTGGAAAACATCCATTTAATCCAAAATTCCATTATTTATTCATTTATTTCTTCTCATTATTTATGAGTGTTGTATAATTGATTTGGTGAAACATCAGATTCTTTGGTTAAGCTGAGCTTCCTGTTTTGAGTGTGTGAATTTCCTCCATTGCTGTTATCTGATTTATTTTAGAATATCTAGTAGAGCTTTTTTAGCCAATTGAATGCCATTCACAACGTCTCATCCAATTGTTTTCAGTAGTTTGTGCGATCTGTTGCTTCTGGAGTAATTCCGAATGTGAGTGACTTATGAGTATGTTCTTCTTGCAGAGTGTACACGGGGATTGGTGTGTACCTGGAATGACTCTTATCATCCTGTTCCTCTGCTGTCCCGTTTCTAATGTTCTTTGCCGTCTGATGCACCGTTTTAGCAGATAAAATCCTGAGTGCTTATGTAAGCAGTGGGTTAATCAGAGAGCTCCCTGTCCTCTTTAATCGTAATTTAATTCATACGTAATGCACTCAATCTACTGTTGTTCCGTTCCCTTCCCTTCAATGTTCTTTGCTTTCACTTGTTGGATCAGCAGAAATCTGTCCTTGCTGGAATTGGTTTGACAGAACGCTTATTTCACCAGTACCCTCAATTCTAGGAAAAATCGTTGGTTGCAGTGCATTAATTCATTAATTTGTGCGTCGTCAGTAGATAATGCACAGAAGTGTCCACTCACATTGCTGCTTTTATGGAGTTGCGCTCGCATGATAATTTGCCCTGTTTTGTAAATCTGGCTCATATTTTTAAGAATGCAAAGAACCTTTTCCACTATATAGAACCTTTTGTTTAATCTAAAGCCTCCATGGATAGTCCATGGTCTATGTAGGTGAAGGCAAACTCTTCTAGCAATGCCATGTCAGATCCACAATTCATTAAGACGTACATTTTAGGGGTGTCAAATACAAATGAAAAATTCGAAAATATCGAAGTTAAAATAAAAATCCACATTCGAATGCAAAAACAGTGCATTGATTTTTAGGTGTGCTTCAGGCAGTCTTATTCGTGGCGCATGAGATGCGATGGCAATGTAAGAGTTGTTACATTTTAATGTTTTTCTTGGACAATCCAGTTGAAGCCACTTGATGCTACGGTGATGTGTTGTTCATTCAAAACATTGCAGAAATAAAGAAGCTCAATGCAAAGATTTTTTTTTCATTTGTGTTCTATGGAAACATGCGCTGGACGGACCTCTTTGACCGTAGCCACATGTTTAGTAAGCCATGTAAAGTTAAAAGAGGTTAAACTAAAAAAAAAAACATGTCTAAGATTTTGTGGGCGGTTTTCCATTCCACTGCATGTCATGTTTTTAAATGCAAAGAAAGTGTGATTTGCGCTTCGGCTCTGTATTAAACTATGCGTAAACGCATGATGCTGTCTTGTTGGTAATTGTTTATGCAATTTACGAAATTATATTTGAATTATAAATGTTAGTTTAAACCTTATGCAGTTTTTTTTTATACAGACGCTCATGTTATTTCATTGCTTTGAATAAACTATTTAATGTGGTGCATTAATATTTTGCTCATTGTGGCCTCAGGAGACAAGCCAAAAGCGTTTTTTCCCTAACTGAAATTATGCCTTTTAAATTTGAATATAATTTGAATATTAGTAATATTTAAGTATAAAATTCAAATTTTTCAGCCATTTTGACTGCCTGTGTAAACGTCAGCTTTATGGAAAGTTTTGTCTTTTAAAAGTAACCATTTAAAGAGGATCTTGCTCAGCAAGTGATTATGGCTGGATATCAGAAAAACGTGGTTTTATGTCATAGATATTTAAAAGGAACTATTGCTCGTTGTGTAAAGCACAGCACATTTTCAATGGGATAGTTCAAACAAAATGTGAACCTTATATTTACTCAACCTCAAGTTGTTCCAAACCTGTATGAATTTATTTCTTCTGCTGAACACAAAAGAAGATATTCTGAAGAATGTTGGTAACCAAACAGTTGATGGACCACTTTTTTTTTTTTTTTCATATTTCAAAATGTATTTTGTGTTCAGCAGAAGAAAGCCATGCGTGTTTGGAACAACTTAAGGGTGAGAAAACGAAGACAGATTTAAGATTTCTGGGTTTAATTTTCCTTTAAGTACCCAGTACTCACTTTTGCAATGAGTTTCAGGGTGTTTAAGTTTGACCTGCCTACAGACAGCGATCAGAATGGCAGTATTGGATTATTATTAACAGGGCTTGTGTCAATGCATGGAACTCCTAAGCGGACACTGAACTTGAAGACCTTAATTAGTAAACTTTTAACGACAGACAGCTAACAACAGTTTTTGTATGCTTTTACAATCCTTTGGAAATGGTTTCGTAATGCTCAGCTGACTTTGAGCATAAAACAAATTGTGCTCCGTTGAAGAGCAACAGCTTTTAATCTATGCAGTGTTTATCAGCTAGTTATTCATATTCCTAAACTGTCACATTCTCTATGTACCGGCTCAAGTTAGCATTTGTAACCCAGTTACCTAGCAGTGCCTCAGAGTTTGGTCTCATGGGAGCAGAAGAATGGTGTCAGTGTAGTTGCTGAGAGACCTGTCAATTAATACACTACACAAATGAGTGGGCAATTTCACCCCCTGCGACCGGCTTAAAGTCTCTTTAAATACCGTTTTATTTATTTTCTTTGTAGTTTGTGCTTTGACTTTTTGCATGGAACATGATTTTTCCGAAGAAATGTCAGCTTTTTACTCAAAGCTCTTTTACTTTGGGGCTTAATATCAGAAATATCAGGGTGATACTACTTATCACTTTATACTAGGGCTGTGAATCTTTGGGTAGGCAGCGAATCGATTCGATTCTTAGGTTTTCGATTTAAGAATGATTTTTGCCAATTCGTAACATTTCGATTCGAGATGATTCGCATTAAAATTTGATGCAATTCCATTCTGCATTTTTTTTTTTGTTTTTTTTTTTTATATACATTCATAGGATTATTAAAAATAAATAGTGCAAATAGTGTGCCTTGTTGGCAGGTGCTGTTCGCACTAGCTCCACTTAACAATGCCTGGCTTTGCCAAACAAAATAAAATAAAAAAAACGCTTGTAATTCAACGTCTTCAGTGGCGCAATCAGTAAAGCGTATGGCTAATGGATCTTGATTTTGACGCGATCAACGCGGGTTCAAATCCGCCTTTTGCAGAGCTCGCTCTTCTCCCTTTTCTCATCACAGATCACATCGGAAAGGCATTTACTTTCAATAAAAAATAAGAAAATGTTCTAAAAGTGGAAATAAAGTGCCTAATGAAATGTTTAATAAAAATAAAAGCATTTATTGGGTAGGGTTAGGGATAGGTGTAGGGAGGGCTTTTATTTTCCCTTTAAGGCGGCATTCATTTAATAAGTTTAATAAATATAATAATTTACACACTATATCATTATTGCATGTTGTTAATGTACAACAATACTGAGTTGCAAATTGTATGTATCTGCCAAAATAAAGTATACATTACATGTAATTACTATTTATATTGCAAAGAACTGCTACTTTTATATGGTGTAAATAGAATATATCACTATTTTCACTTAGTAAATAGAATCTACAGCTATTTGCACTTAGCATATATTGTAAATGGCAATTATCATTAAGAACATTTTCTCTGAGTGTAAATAGAATCTAGTTGCTATTAACAATTGGTGTAAACAGTTTTTACACCTTATTAAAATGCGTCTTGGTGTTGAGGCCAATGTGTCTTAGTCAGGGTGGGAATTACACAGCGGCCTTCAGAGGTTAGAGAGTGGGCAAAAAAATGTGTTTGTCCATTGTTAATGTTAGTTCATATTATTACTTTATTATTTTATTATAATTATGTACTTTTATTTTAATAGCCTATAAAATTGTCATTTGTAGAAATTTACATAAGCTTAAATTTTAAAAAGGCTTTAAAATTATTGTTAGTTAACTATTGTGTATGATAGTGTTAATGGCTACAAAACCTTTATGAAAGTGTTCCAGGTACATTAAACATGTAATGCTTCCATGGAGAGTTTGGAATATCATGCATAATCAATGCATAATTAGTAGGGCTGTAATCAACCAAAGAAAATCTTGGTAGACTGAAGTCCTGAAATTTTTGACTAAAAATGACGTTAGGGAAAAAAAAGTTAAATGAATTCGCTGCGCACTGTGCGCAGTACTTGGTGGCCTTGTTGTCTGCCTAAATGACTCATAAATAAACATAACTAGTAGGCTATTTGCATTATATTAAATAGGTTTTTGAGCTGATTATTTTGCACTGAAATGAGTCTGACACACGAGTCTGTCGGCTCTGACAGCGTTGCATCACGTGCACCTGCGCAATATCATAGCCTGTGATTTCCGAAAATATAGTAGGCTACTATGTTGTCAACTAGTGATATCATCACAAGAACTTTTGAGGAATATGCAACATAATTTAGACAATTGTTTTTGTCATATTTAGGCTATTATAATAACTGACAGACACTATCATTTCAGCCGCTCTGTGCAGCTCGAACAGGAGCTCAGTTCAGCTCAGCGGCTGAGACACGAATAGAATATTAACTTAAAGCTTTTACTCTTAAACACAAAAGGCACGTCCACTTTAATAAAAAAGGAATATTTATTAAACAAGCCAGATCAAGAGCAGAAACGAAATAAAGTGCATAACTGAAAAATAAAGCATAGGCTCAAAACTAATACAAACAGTGGGCTGGGCACAGCGCACCGCGCATTAGGCTCCAAATAAAAAATAGAATAATAAAGTGCCCAAATCCAATAAATAATACTAGAAATAAATTTGCACAATAATAAAAGCGACGGGGCAACTCAAAACAGATGGGGCAACCTAACGCAGACAAGTTATCTTACCGTTTAAGGTGATATGACATGTTTGTCGTCGAGCTGTGATTTGCAAACTGTTGCTTGCAAAATTTGCATTCAACTTTTTTCCCATTTCTCTATTTTAAAAAAATGCTGCCACACTGCCGATGTCTTTGTTGACATGATAGAAGAGGACTGACTAGGAAAACGCTCTCACAATTAAATAAATAATAGGCCTACACAGCAAAGTAGCGTTTCTCAATCGGTCTCTCTTCTCCAGTGGGTTGGGCTAATCCAAAATAAGTAAAAACTAGGGGGGTGTTCTGAAGACAGACTGTTACCTGTGAAACAGGGCTGCTCTGAAAACACCCCCATTAGCAATTAGTGCTTTCCACCTGATGAAATGAACGCGGCCAAAACTGATGAAATGAATGCGGCCAAACTGATGAAATGAACGCGGCCAAACTGATGAAATGAACGCGGCCAAACTGATGAAATGAACGCGGCCAAAACTGATGAAATGAACGCGGCCAAAACTGATGAAATGAACGCGGCCAAAACTGATGAAATGAACGCGGCCAAAACTGATGAAATGAACGCGGCCAAACTGATGAATTGAACGCGGCCAAACTGATGAAATGAACGCGGCCAAACTGATGAAATGAGCGCGGCCAAACTGATGAAATGAGCGCGGCCAAACTGATGAAATGAGCGCGGCCAAACTGATGAAATGAGCGCGGCCTAACTGATGAAATGAACGCGGCCTAACTGATGAAATGAACGCGGCCAAACTGATGAAATGAGCGCGGCCAAACTGATGAAATGAACGCGGCCAAACTGTTGAAATGAACGCGGCCAAACTGTTGAAATGAACGCGGCCAAACTGATTAAATGAACGCGGCCAAACTGATTAAATGAACGCGGCCTAACTGATGAAATGAACGCGGCCAAACTGATGAAATGAACGCGGCCAAACTGATGAAATGAACGCGGCCAAAATGATGAAATGAACGCGGCCTAACTGATGAAATGAACGCGGCCTAACTGATGAAATGAACGCGGCCAAAACTGATGAAATGAACGCGGCCTAACTGATGAAATGAACGCGGCCAAACTGATGAAATGAACGCGGCCAAAACTGATGAAATGAACGCGGCCTAACTGATGAAATGAACGCGGCCTAACTGATGAAATGAACGCGGCCAAACTGATGGAATGAACGCGGCCAAACTGATGAAATGAACGCGGCCAAACTGATGAAATGAACGCGGCCTAACTGATGAAATGAACGCGGCCAAACTGATTAAATGAACGCGGCCAAACTGATGAAATGAACGCGGCCAAACTGATGAAATGAACGCGGCCAAACTGATGAAATGAACGCGGCCAAACTGATGAAATGAACGCGGCCAAACTGATGAAATGAACGCGGCCAAACTGATTAAATGAACGCGGCCAAACTGATTAAATGAACGCGGCCAAACTGATGAAATGAACGCGGCCAAACTGATGAAATGAACGCGGCCAAAACTGATGAAATGAGCGCGGCCAAACTGATGAAATGAGCGCGGCCAAACTGATGAAATGAACGCGGCCAAACTGTTGAAATGAACGCGGCCAAACTGATGAAATGAACGCGGCCAAACTGATGAAATGAACGCGGCCTAACTGATGAAATGAACGCGGCCAAACTGATGAAATGAACGCGGCCAAACTGATGAAATGAACGCGGCCTAACTGATGAAATGAACGCGGCCAAACTGATGAAATGAACGCGGCCAAACTGATGAAATGAACGCGGCCAAACTGTTGAAATGAACGCGGCCAAACTGATGAAATGAACGCGGCCAAACTGATGAAATGAACGCGGCCAAACTGATGAAATGAACGCGGCCAAACCTGATGAAATGAACGCGGCCAAACCGATTAAATGAACGCGGCCTAACCGATTAAATGAACGCGCCTAACCGATGAAATGAACGCGGCCTAACCGATGAAATGAACGCGGCCAAACCGATTAAATGAACGCGGCCAAACCGATGAAATGAACGCGGCCTAACCGATGAAATGAACGCGGCCTAACCGATGAAATGAACGCGGCCAAACCGATTAAATGAACGCGGCCAAACTGATGAAATGAACGCGGCCAAACTGATGAAATGAACGCGGCCAAACTGATGAAATGAACGCGGCCAAACCTGATGAAATGAACGCGGCCAAACCTGATGAAATGAACGCGGCCAAACCGATTAAATGAACGCGGCCTAACCGATGAAATGAACGCGGCCAAACTGATGAAATGAACGCGGCCAAACCTGATGAAATGAACGCGGCCAAACTGATGAAATGAACGCGGCCAAACTGATGAAATGAGCGCGGCCAAACTGATGAAATGAACGCGGCCAAACCTGATGAAATGAACGCGGCCAAACTGATGAAATGAACGCGGCCAAACCTGATGAAATGAACGCGGCCAAACCGATTAAATGAACGCGGCCTAACCGATGAAATGAACGCGGCCAAACTGATGAAATGAACGCGGCCAAAACTGATGAAATGAACGCGGCCAAACCTGATGAAATGAACGCGGCCAAACTGATGAAATGAACGCGGCCAAACTGATGAAATGAACGCGGCCAAACTGATGAAATGAACGCGGCCAAACTGATGAAATGAACGCGGCCAAACTGATGAAATGAACGCGGCCAGACTGATTAAATGAATGCGGCAAAAAATCGACCAATCAAAATTTTGGTCGAGCCAGAACGTATCGACTAAAAATCGACTGGAAGATTACAGCCATAGAAATTAGTAGATTTGGTTAGCATGTTGATTTATGGTGTGCGCCCCTAAATTTTCTGGTTGTGCCCGTAACATGTTCAGTTGGGGGACACTGTGCTCCTAGTGAAAAAAGTTAGTCTGGAGCCCTGATCTGATGTGCCAGCGCTCTCCGTGCAGCGAGCATGAAGCCTCATGTGTGAATGTAAACACAAGGCGTCAGTGATAGTTTTTATTTGGCCTCTAGACTAGAGGCCGCTCTCATGCTATATAAATGCCAACAGACCCTTCTCAGAGCTCTCGTACTGTGTAATGACAGCGCACCCTTCTCAACCGCTCCAGCAACAGACGCAACCGGAAAAACTATTTGTGTGGATTTTTGCCGATAACGATTGCTCCACCATCAACTATTGGTGCCGATTAATCGGCAAAACCGATGAATCGGTCGACCTCTAGCACGAACCTTAGTAAATCACCTTGAGTGATTCATTTAAATACTCTCCTCCCATAAAATTTGCGTCTGAAAGGGAAACCCCTACAAATGTATATGCAATAAGGTCAGCCGCAAAATAACTGTCCATGCCTTTTCAGCGCAAATTTTTCACTGCGTGTCTTTTATTAAATCCTGACAGTAGTTTAGTAAATCTGGCCCAAAGTAGTTGGTTTCAATCTTTTACTACTATTTCTTAGAAAAATAAGTTGTCCAGACAAGTATTGTCAATATTAATATAATAATAATTAATAATAATAAAATAATATTAAGTCTTGTGGTGCGACCAACAAGCAGAAAATGGTAAATTGTCTTTGTGGAAACTGACCCTCATGACAGTGTGTCAAGGTCAACGTGTCTCTTTGACCATTTATAGTCAAATTTAATTTTATCATCTAAAGGAAATTTAGTTTATACATGCAGTATATATACAATTTTTGGGACTTTAGCTTATTAACTGTATTCCCCAGAGTTAGATAAGTCCATACCATTCTGATCTCTGTGCGTGCCATAACTCTGTCTGACGCACCCACCGCTAGCCTAGCTTAGCACAAAGACTGGAGATAAACGGCTCCAGCTAGCGTTTATAAGATGGCTGTGTCTTATGTAACCTTGTTATTTGTACACGCTGTGACTATACACATCACAACATGTAAATAGGAAAATGTTGCCGTTATTTCGTCACTTATTGAGCAGTAGGCTAGCTGGAGCCATATACTTTCAGTCTTTGTGCTAAGCTAGGCTAGCGGTGGGTGTGTCAGACAGAGTTATGGCACACACGGAGATGAGAATGGTATGTGTGGACTTAACTAACTCTGGGGAATACAGTTAATAAGCCAAAGTCCCAAAAAGTTGGCGTGTTCCTTTAAGTACTGACATTTTAAATTCGATTTTTTTTCCTTTCCTTTATCTCGTTTGTCATGTTTTCCTGTAGCACAGCTGATACTGACTCTAGGAACACCAAGGTTGTGTTCAATTCTTTATACCTTAAATGCACTGATAGATGAACACATTTAATGAATAAATGTAAAATATTTCTGTGTGCCAAACAGTAGGCAGGCACAAATGTTAGTGGAGTGAAGAGCAGCACCATGCTACATTTGCATGCTAAAATATTTATTTCAGTGGCCAGGCTGGTGACGGAGAGGGAGGAGGGAACTGTGGGATAGGAGGGGAAGGAGGGCAAAAACACGGAGGGGGGCGTGATGCGGCTCGGATTCCACCGTTACCAAGGAACAGCGACAGGAAAAACGGCGTTGGTGTCAGTACGAGAGTGTGTGCGAGGAGAGAGGAGCTCCGTGTGCGTGTGTGTGTGACAAAGAGAGAGCGGCTTAGCTGAGATCGGTGGCGTGTGTGTATGTGTAAATGAGTGTGTGCTCACACTCCAAATAAAACCTAAAATGATGAAGGCATGAGCAACACCAGGAGACCGCAGGGACAGAGGTGAGTTCAGAGATGGGGGTGATGCAGAAAAACGTGTGCCTGTCTAAGGTGCTGATTTATTTTTATTTTTTTCCTGTCTAATATTTAACATGCATTCTTTCATGAGTCATGACACGCATGCACAGGTCTAGACGCTGGACACTGCATATGCTGTGTTTAATATCACTGTGTCCACCAGAGCAGGCAGATGTTTGCTATGGAGGGATTTACAGGAGCGGAGGGGGCGGTGATTTTACTCTTATGATGGGGGATGGGGAATCTAATAACTGGATTAATGTTTTATGGGGCTGTTCATAGAAGAGAAGTTGCATGTGCTTGCGTCCCTGTCCTTGTGTTTGTACAGTGATTTAGACAAAGCAATGCAGAAACAAGGCAGACAGACAGATGGAGAGACATACAGTACCCAGGGGGTGACTGCAGCTGAATGAATGATACAGGAAAATCAGACGGACAGCGACAGACTGTTGGACCACAGGATTCATGAATCCGCTCACTGGTGACAGACTGACTGTGCATCGGCTGATATGAATGACTTCTGCTTGAAGCTACAGGAAAGAAATGGTCAACAGTAACAAACAGGATACATTAGTGAGAGCTTTTGTTTTATATTTCAATGATGAATCGAATTGAATCAAAAATCTGATGCACACATTTACATCGCTACCAACATGAAGGCCAACATTTTGTATAAAGCTATTTTAAGTCTGTAATGCTACAGACCTCAATCCTAACCCTTTTCCTAAAAAGAAGGGTATGCATCTTTAAAATGAATTCAAATCTTTTTGGATCCATCAGATCTAGTAATGTAATTGAGGACATGGGTATTATTAATATCCCAGGGTATTTTTATTTTATTTTTTAATATTTTATTTTATTATAATTTTTTTGCTGACTTCAGGTATACCTTAGTATATACACATATATACATACATAGTATAGTGCATCAACACACTTCTCAGATTTTAACTGTAATTTAGTAATTAAAGCGTTTTATTAATCCCCAAAACTGCTTGAACCTTCTTAAAAGGTCTGCTGACCACAGGACTGTATATGTGTTTATATAAAATAATATTTGTCCTGTCTGTTGCAGTTGACTTTACATTCTTTATGTTTAGGGTCTCAAAGACCCAAAGCATTATGTGCAAAAATGTCATGGTAATTCTACACGATACATCCTATGCATTAGCCTATTATTTTTCCCTGATTCATTTTTGTTCATTATAACTAATCAAAAACACTTTGTATAACAATCTGTCTGGTGTGCGTTTCTGGTAGGCTAAGATAATCATACCCGTCAATTCACAAACATATGTACCACACTTGTCATGAAGGACTTTTGTAACGTTATCCAACTGGAACTTCTATAAAAGGTTATATAGTATGACTCTCCTGCTTTATCTATATTGTTTTGAGGCATGTATAGGTGTCTGTGTCTAACACTAGTGCGTTCAGATGCGTGTAGTGTTTTGAATGCTGTTTTTAGAGCAGTCGCTCTTGACTAGCGGGTTTGTACATGCATTTTTTTTTTTGTCTCCGTGAATGTGGGTAGCAGAACTAAAATAGAAGCTGGAACACAGGGGAGAGAGAGAGAAACAAAAGTAGGCTAATGAGATTCACACACTGTGTGTAAGTTTGCTGCTGAAGATGAAAACCATGTCAGTGTGATGGGAATAACCTAGCTCTTCCTGAGCTAAACAGTCGCTTTCAACCCAGTTTTTCTCAAGAGCTTGTGAAATGCCCATCTGTAGGACGATGAAATGAATATGTGTGGTGTGCGGTTTCATCAGGGGACTGAAGCTGATCAGTTGTTTCATTAAAGCAGTCTGTGTGAGATCCTCCCAGGAGACCACCGTGAAACATCAGAAGGGCCTGAGTGTTGTTTTACCAATGACAGAGTGTAAATTGACCTTAAGGGAAGAGAGAGGAGGAGAGGGAAAGGCTTTGGGATAATTGAAATGTTGTAGTGTTTTGTTGTTTACTGTGAATTATTTTGGATAATTAGTGTCTGTGTTTGTTTGTATGTGAAAGATCATCATCTGTCTGCACACCCCTGAAAATGTAATCCAATAATTGCTAAAGAGTGACTCACATTACAAATCATGAGGTCTGATGTTAGTGTGTACGGCTCCCTCTGGTGGTCAAAACACCTTTTATTTAAGGGGACGTAAGAGAATTCAGAATTTGAGAATTAGGAGTACACTTGTTTTCTAGCCATAAAAGCACATTTCAGCTTTTAGGTTTCTTCTCAGGTGGAATAAGGCTAACTGTGGGTCGATGGGAAGCTGAAAGAGCACTTATACTTCTGTTTGAATAGAAAACGAATGCTTCTGGAGCTTTTCCCAGTGCTAACTGCTATTGGAAATGTCCTACTTCCACTTCTGAAGTCATGATTACGATCTTGTCGCATTCAAGTGCTTTGTTGTTGGAAAGAACAGGAATCAAGGAGGACACCAGGTTTATTCTTGCCCATTTATTGGGAAAATCTTATTAAAGTCAAAATACCCGGTGGTAAATATGACTTGAGCGTATTCACACACATTTATCTCAAAGTGCCTGTTTTTGCGAGTGTCATAGTTGGTTATGGCTTTAGTGAACAGTAGAGAAAGAAGGCATGTGCATGGTTATATTGGATCTGTGCATTAGTCTTAAAGTGACAGCAGCCTAATATTCCTGCTGTCTGCATTATTAAAGGGTTAGTTCACCCAACAATGAAAATTCTGTCTTTAATTACTCACCCTCATGTCGTTTCACACCCGTAAGACCTTTGTTCATCTTCGGAACATGTTGTGGAATATTCTAAATTCTCTGTGAAAAAATTTGGAAGAAGTTGAAGAAAAGTCGAAGTTCCAGGTCTCAGAAGATATCAACTAATCTGAGATGCCAGCTGAACATCTGATCTTTCCATAGTAAAACTCCATCATTTATCCTGTTTTCTTATCTCCCCTCATCCAATTGACTCCCTTCCAGCCGCCCTGTCATTATTTTATTGATACGTAATCTTATTTTATATCATATATATATAATCAGTGTAATTCTCCAACAAACACAAATGAAGATATTTTAGTTGAAATCCGATGGCTCAGAAAGGCCTCCATTGGCAGCAATGTAATTTGCACTCACAAGACCCATAAAAGGTACTAAAGACATTGTTAAAAAGTCTTTATTCAACTAATTCTTTTCTTCCGCCTGGGCCTTTTGACGTGAACTCATAAAGCACCACGACACATGCACGAGAAAATGACTTTCATTTCGCAGCTTTGATAAGGCACTTTTACGTTCACTTGTTCGTTTCTCACGGTTTGGGCATCCAGGAAATGCACACTTTAGCCCCATTTTGAGCACTACGCCAAGACCTAAAGCATGATAAATGTAGAATTCAACAGCTTAGATACGGCACGTCTTCCTCTGCTTGTAAACAAAGCTCCTCGCTTCCGGGTCGTGTGTCAGAACGCCGGCTCTGTCATATTCTTGCGCATGCTTCGTGAGTTCACGTCAGAGGCCCAGACGGAAGACAATAACTTTTTTTAGCACAAAAACTATTCTTGTCGCTTCATAAAATCATTGTAGAGCCACTGTAGTGAGATGGACTTTTTAACGACGTCTTTAGTACCTTTTATGGGTCTTGAGAGAGGAAATGTCATTGCTGCCAATGGAGGCCTTTCTGAGCCATCGGATTTCAACAAAAATATCTTCATTTGTGTTCCGAAGATGAACAAAGGTCTTGCGGGTGTCGAACGACATGAAGGTAAGTAATTAATGATGACAGAATTTTCATTTTTGGGTGAACTAACCCTTTAATGTTAATCAAACTACAAAAGTCAAAGAAATCCCTCTCTGCTCTTCACTGAATTTTTTAAAACTTTTAATAAGGATTAACCTCTCTTTAATTTTAGGGCTGGACCAGAATATTCGTTTCTCACAATATTACGGTATTTGCTGCAATTGACAAAATAAATGCAGCCTTGGTGACCAGAAGAGACTTCTATCAAAAACATGAAAGAAAAAATCTTACCAACCCCAAGTTTTTGAAAGGTTGTGTAAGTTTTTGGCCACTGTTTGAGCATGAGCAACACAGTAACTGCAGATGTTTTCCAGTGAAGCTGTCCAGTGCAGGGATTGGACTTCAGTCCAAAATGTCTGTCCTGCCATCACAGTGGAAAGAGGTCATTTGCTGTCAGCTTAAAGGATTATGGGTAAAATGAACTTGATGCAAGCTGTCTTATCTCTGTAGAGAGAGGTGGAGTCACAGGACGTCTTCACTAACTTGTTAGTAAACAGATTTTTTTCTTTCTATCAATATGAGCATCATTTTGAAGAGGTGGAGCGGTTAAGAGCAGTTTGTTTGTTGTTGTGACTGGAGAGGATGAAGATGTTGTGTTGGATGGGATCTCTCATTAACAAGGGCTGGCTGGACCGGGATCAGCCTGTGCATCCTCAGGACTGCAGGAAAGCCGGACTCATGGTACAGCAGGACTGTGTGCATGTGTGTTGAAGTCAGTGAGAGACCAGCGTGAATAGAAGCTGTAGTCTTCAAAGGGTTTTCTGTGCTCTAGGAGGATTAGTTTCAGCGTGACTAGCGTGTGTTGTTGGGTCGAGACTGATAGCTTATGCTGCTATTCAGTGGTCACCACTAAATTTCAGCCTCTGACTTTTTTTTCAGCCAGTGTTTTTCTGTTTACCACATACTAGCTCAGGCTGAATATTTGGAGAGATTCATGATTATCCTATTAAAAGCTTTTTTTTAATTCATGCTGCGGGTGCTGGAGGGGGTAATGCCTAGGTTATATTTCATCACAAATTTGAAAGGTTTTTTTTTTTTGTGTGTGTGTGTATTGATCTCTTATTTTGTAAGCACCCCCATACATATGCCCATTCTCATGATCTTAATAGTAAAAAGGCCATTGTATTGTATGTGTGTTTTTGAAAGAAGTCTTCTGCTCACCAAGGCTGCATTTATTTAATCATAAATGCAGTAAAAAGGGTAATTTTATTACAATTAAAAATTGACTTATTTCTATTTGATTATATTATACAATTTAATTTATTCCTGTGATCAAAGCTGAATTTTCAGCATCATTACTCCAGTCAGTGTCACATGATCCTTCAGAAATCATTCGAACATGCTGATTTGCTGCCCAAGAAGCATTTCTCATTATCATTGTTGAAAACTGTTTTTCTGCTTAATTTATTTGGAAATAATATCTTTGGTAATTTTTTTTTATTTTATTTATTTTATGTTTTTGTCACTTAAATCCAGTAGTTTAATGCATCCTTGCTGAAAAAATATTGTATGCTGGATTAAATGGATTCGGGGTTTTTTTGTGAGCTACAGATGGGGTCTGTTTGTAAGAGACACTATTATTAGTTTATTTGGTTCTTAATTGGGCTATCATTGTGTGTCCAGGTACTTTTGTTGTCTGTCTGTCTGTCTGTCTGCAAGGAGCGTAATCCTCTTCTGTCAGTGTGACCTGTAGCCCGTGTACTCTAATCTCATTTGTAATAACACCAATGTGTTTATGACCCTGAAGTTGGTTGTTTGAACGAGTTCTGGTCACGTGACTGCAGGGAGATGTGGGCATCATGCAGAGATTTCTGCAGCATTTATATATGGACCCTTTTCACTGTTCCAGGTTTCTCAGAAACTGAAGTTTTAAAGCAGCACTAGGTAACTTTTGCTCTCGGGGTCCCCCTACAGTTGGGAAACAGTATTGTCCTCTACTACTGTCGTAAACTCTGTCATCCTACATCAGGGGATGCATAGCACGTGCATTTGTTGACGTGACAACTATGATAGCCCTGAACACTGCAGTTGTTCACATGCAGGTGTTCTGCTTGTGTCGTGTGTGAAATGTCTTCATCCCAGGTATAGTGGCATGTTTCAGCATGACATATGAATATATTTTCATGGGTTTAATTTTTTTTTTCAAACGCCAAATGATCACGATGCTCACGTTTACAAGCCAGCGTCATTATAGTAGTCTAGTCTATTGGTTACCGTTTTACAGAATCTATATGATACTTCAATTCAATGTTTGAGTGGTAGGTAATAACCATATATCGTCAATATAATATCAAGCTACCATAGATGAATCTTCAAATTTGAAAAGTCGATTTGCATTATAGCTTGAGGCAAGGCAAATAAACTAATATCACAGACATGTTAGGTATTGTAACGAGTAGGAAAATAGTGTGGCCCCTTTAAGAGCGTTCACCCCCGGTTGGAGTGTGTGTGTGCGTGTGTGTGTGTGTGTGCGTGTGCGTGTGCGTGCGTGTGTGTGCGTGTGTGTGTGTGTGTGTGTGTGTGTGTGTGTGTGTGTGTGTGTGTGTGTGTGTGTGTGTGTGTGTGTGTGTGTGTGTGTGTGTGTGTGTGTGTGTGTGTGAACACTGCGCCTCGAGCTCCCATGTGTGCGGATTATTTTCTGTCTTCTGTTGCAAACATTCATTTATTTTTGTTTTGTTGGGTAATGCTGTGGACGGAAGTGGAGTTTGTGCCGGACTCTTGTGGGGGTTCCGCGGGGAATAAAGTGCGGGCTGTTTGATGTCAATCGCCTCCGTGTTTGCATCAACTCCAGTTGCGTTGAGTGAGCTATCCGTATTTTTCACCCGGACACACGCGTTACAGTATCCTAAAATATGATTTTGAACGTCTTATGTATTTACTTGCAAGAATGTAGCCCCTACCAAACTTGTACACGCCGTTTAGACATAGGCTTACATAGGCTAACCCTAACCCTCGCACGTCCGAATTTAAGGAAGTGACGTATATGCCGTAAAGCAGCCGAATTTTGTAGTTCTTTTTTTTCTCGGGTTACTACCCGAAACCCGAAGTTTAAAAGTACGATTAAAAACGATACAGACCCCGTCAGGCTATGGCAGACGTGCCATTCAACCTATTGTAAGTCGATGTATCATCACAAGAGTCTTGAAAATATATTATGAAGGTTGAAAAGTTACCTAGTGCTGCTTTAACTTCTAGAGTGAACTTGTATACAATTTTATTTTGTGTATTCTCATTTGCTTAACAGCCCCCCCAAAAAATTCCATGACTTTCCAAAAGTGGGAAAAAATTATAGACAGATTGGTTTACGGGGCACTCCCAAAAAAAATTAGGCTTAAATTTATGATTTATGCGTTTGAATTGCATATCAAATTTCCATCTATTTGGGTTACACAGTTTTAGCATGCAAAAAATAAACTTAATGTGATACTATTTTTCAGCCATGATACATAAATGAAACCGTAGGAAATGGGTAAAATTTCTGTAAAACTACTAGCAATTTGAATACATTGACTTTTGAAAATATAATTATTTAAATCAAATCAAATAGATGCAAATGGTTAATAATAAGCTATGCCATGATCTTACCTATTTCTTACTGGCTTTATGTATGACTAGCAAACATGCATCACATTAAGTTTATTATTTTATGTTAAAACTGTCTCATTCAAACTGTATATGCAACTCATTTGACACAAAGGGCTTTTCATACTTGAAATAGTTAACCGTGGGTCATTGTAAACCCTGGGTAAACGGAATCCTGGGTTATCTTGCTACACGTTTCACACTGATTATAATTTACCTGGAGTTAACAATTAATCCTGGTTATTCATAAGAGGCCATTCCTACATTCTCAAACCCTGGCTTAACATTCTTACAGTGTCAGTGTCACTGAATGCACAAATGACACACACAATATATTTACATATACTGTAAATGCTCAAGCATTGCACATCCTCATATTACATATTACTTTACAATCATGTTTATCCTGAATGGTATAGGAGTAAGAATGAAACCGTCTCTTTTTCACTCCAATTATGACATTTTCTGTCGGCATTTGACATTTTTCCTCTCAAACACTGAATTTACTGTTTACAATGTGCAGTGTTTCCGTGACTGTCCAAAGCACTGTTTGGCACTGCAATGCGGGATTAACACAGCAAGAGAGCAGGGTAAAAAGTGGTGCTAACCCCGTTTCTAATTACATGTTTTACCGGGGTTAAAAGCGGTGTTTAGAACGATGATAACACGGGTTAAGTGCAGTGTGAAAAGCCCTAATTGTTCATTTCTTGGGTATTTATTAGATTTTTTTTTTTTCCTGTTTATAGCCGGCCCAGCGGAGTGGTCTCGGCCCTGCGGTCATGTACAGCACACGAAAGACCTGGGACGTCGGACACACCCCCTGCCTGCAGGAGCTCTGGAACAAAGACCTCTCATTGGATGGTGAGCCCTGTCACATGGGTGGACTTAAAAACCGGTGTGGCAACATTTTTCAGAGGATAGTTTGAATGTTTGACTGTATGTAGTGAGGTTAGAGAGTGGAAGGGAGCGATACAGAGTGGGTGTGTGTCTGTGGGTGTGTGCGAGAGAGAGAGAGCCCTCTGGCTCAGTTACTGTGTTGAGCGTGAGGGATGCGGTCTTGCCCGCTAACAAGAAGCAGCAGAGACAGACGGATTCGGACCGAATACAGAACAACATGCGCTCTGTCCAGGTACAGAAGGGTAAATCTCCTTAAAGACGAGAGAAGGGCTTGAACACTAGGACTATTGTGTGTGCGAGAGAAAATATGTAGGTGTGCTAATGCGCTTTGTGCTGCACGGGACAATTACAATATAACAACTGGCACAGCAATTGTGTGAGAAACAAAGACTAAAAAAGGGAAGCAGACAAAGAGGAAAAACAGGGAAATGTTGAGGCAGATTGCTGGTAGTTGGTTTTTGCAGTGATGCAGTGAGAGATTTGCATTCAGTCTGACTCTTCCACGAAAGCGGCTCTACTGCTGTGTCATCGCAAACCGTTCTGGCGAGAGGCTGCATGTCTCATCTGTGTGAGTGTAAACGAGATTTGTTTGGCAAACAAAATGGTAACTGTTGTTTTTTTGGTAAGGTTCAGGGCCATATTGAAATCCAGGTTAATGCATCACTCGCAGCAGGCTGTTATCTTATCTTGTGTTACTGCTTTCTATTGTGCCCACAGGACCTTTACCAGTTTGATTGATAATGTTTTCACTGCATGTTTAGCTTGTAAGGATTACTTCACTGGTCATCATTTACTCACTGTCCAGTTGTTCCAAACCTGAAGGATTTCTGTTTCTTCCAAGTAACACAAACATAGAAATTATTAACTTCGTTTTTTATTATTTGATGCAGTTATTGACTGAGGATTAAAGCTCTGAAGCTTCAAAAAGTACAATAAAAAAAACATAAGTTGTCCAAAAGACCAGCTAACTAAAAAAGTTAAAACAGCTAACAAAAAAACTACAACTAAAAGTTCACACCAAAAAAAATCAACTCTGAGATAAATGTATAATTTCTAGAGTATATCTAGCATCTATGTAGCTATTTTGCACTTCTATGAGACTCTTCAGACCAAACCATCAGTGAGAAGTTTGTCTCTAGACACATTTTAAAACGGAAATGACAAAAAAAATACAAAATGGTCAGACTTCTGTTCACATGAAAACAACACGGACAGACACAAAAACACTCTTGTGTAAATGGCTGCCTATTCATATGACACGTCTGTAGCTGAATTTTCTCAGTTATCGCTCACAAAGTAGCCTTGTGTTTCAATTGTTTGTAGGTGAACATGTACTTCATGTTCTTGATACTGTTTTGAACCACTTAAGATGATTCATTGAGAGCGCAGTCTGAACAAATATGAATTGATTTAAACCATTTTGCAAACCCATTTGTCCAATTCACTTCCTGAAGAATAACAGACTCAAAAGAATGATTAATTCACAAATAATTGGCATCACTGGTTCAATCAACATATATACAGGACATGCATAATAATTGGAAAACCTTCCTCAGGTCATGCTTAAGTGCATACAACCATACAGCTGTAGATGCCCAAATCTTCTGAAATCATACGGTGGATTTATGTGAGGAACCGATGGGAATTGAAGCCGTTATTAACTGAAGATCTTGACGTTCACTTCTAGATGCCCTTGGTGTGTTCACGAGAAGTAGCTGTCCAATGGGTGAACAAATCATTCTTTTGAGTTTTTCTCATTAAGTTTTTCATCTAATCATTTAAATTTTAATTTATTTCAGCTTTATTAATTGGTCGCAAATGTTTTCAATAGTTTTAGCTTTAGTTAACATTAATAACCCTGATCTGGACTACTTTCATGGTGTTTTTGGTCAGTTTCTTCCAGAAATATAGAATTTAATAATAATAATAACTAGGGATGCACCGAATCCAGATTTTTGGGGTTCGGCCGAATACCGAATCCACTGGTTAAGATTCGGCCGAATCCGAAACCGAATACCGAATCCTACTCCCATCCGCAGTCCATTATCACAGTAAACACATTAATGAAGTTAACAACGTCCACAGCAGTGTAGGGATGCTATTGACCATTAACTGTTTTGGTCAAGTTTACTAAAGTAAACATTGTCGCTATTTCATGATGGTTTATAGAAAAATTACCCCGAGTCGTTTCAAAGAACAACCCAACGGAGAGCAGGAGGCGCGCGCTAGGGTTGTGCCACCATCGTGATGCCACGCCCCCGTTGCGAGTCTGTTGTGTGCGACACACTAATCCTCTTCTATAGTATTAGTTAAACTAAAAACTTAGCAGGGATTGCTCTGTAAATTAAATTGAGAATGTAACTAATGCATATATGCTATTTTAAATACTGTAGTCTATGCCAGATATATGTATAGCCTACATTTTGAAATCATTTGAGGCTGAAACATCCATAAGCATGCGTGTTTATTTTAGCACTTCCGTCAGTGAAACAACACAGCCTATAAAACAAAAACGATTTTCAGTAAATAATGGTAACCTCAAGAATATATGAAAATTAAATATGAGTTAGAAAAATATTTGATTCATACTATTATTTCCCCGCAAAGATGTGTCATATAGGCTATACCGCTCTGCGCTTTGAGAGGAATCAAATCAAATCAAAAATCAAAATCAAAATCAAATCACTTTATTTGTCACTCTACATATGCACAAGTGCAACAGTAGGTGAAATTCTTAGGTGCAGTTCTGAGCAACATAGCAGTCATGACATGACATGTACAACATTTAAGCAGCATCAGATTACACATCTGATGCGCACACAATTACTCACAGCACAGTAAACTCTACAATAAACAATAAATAATTTGCACAATGTGAGTATAGTTCTCACAGCTTTAAACAATATACACATACTTACAATATACATATACTTTAAACAATATACACTAAACATACACTAAACAATATACATTACGCTATAATAATAATAATAATATACAATGTATAGTATAAATATTATTCACAGATTGAAAAATTGAAATCCAAAGTGCAATAGGTGCTATATGATAAATAAATGTGTATATAATGTGTGTGTATCTACAGTGGGTTGTGCGGAGTGATATTCTGTCCAGTGTGTGTTATGATCCTGATGGATCAGGAGTTAAGTAGTCTAATTGCTTGTGGGAAGAAGCTGTTCTGAAGTCGGCTGGTGCGTGTTCTGATGCTGCGGTACCGTCTGCCTGATGGCAGCAGTGAGAGCAGCCCATGGTTCGGGTGGCTAGAGTCTCTGATGATCCTCTGAGCTCTCTTCACACACCGCCTGGCGTAAATGTCCTGGAGGGAGGGAAGCTCACCTCCGATGATGCAGCTGGCCGTGCGCACTACCCTTTGCAGGGCCTTGCGGCTGCGGGCGGTACTGTTGCCGTACCAGGTGGTGATGCAGCCAGTCAGCAGGCTCTCGATGGTGCAGGTGTAGAAGCGTGTGAGGATGTGGCGGTTCATTCCAAACCTCCTCATGGGACACTGAATAGACACCTTCTTGAATATCTTCGTCTTCATATGTTCTGCTGATGTTGCAAAGCAACACTTGTTGTAAAAGGTCTGAAGAGCGGGTTTTATTTTTCACAGGGTCAAGACAAGGCATTGTTTGATTATTCACTGCCAGAGAAAACGAAACTAAAATCACCGGCGTGTGTGAAATGCGCTATTCAAATAAACCAAACTTGACGCGCATTACCAAGTTTAATAACAAGAACAAACTGTGTTAAATAAAATTTGAAGTAAAAAGGTATTCGTCTTACAGTGTTTTTTTATACTTTCCCACAGTAAAGGATGTGAATAGTTATAATAGACTTAATTATAAGCAAACGAAAGGAAGAAACGTTTATAATCCCCTGCGAACATGGGTGAGACGTGAGTGAAGAGTTGGGAAAAGAAACGAGATGTCCATGTCCATTGGGATAAAATGGACTACTAGGCCTATTGTTCAAATTCACGGAAAAATCGAGTGACCATATCCAGATTGCAAAACAGAATGAAAAAGTGCTCTCTGACCATTATTTCCTTTCTAGGCTAAACAAAGCTCTGTGCTTCACTCCTGTGGTAATATTCACGTGAAACAGCATTCACATACAAAACACTGGGTTAGTAAAATAACGAAGTTATTTTTTAAAAAGTAGAAAATAGTATTTATGTAAAGAGATAGGCTATATTCAAATAAAAAGAGCTCAACTCTTAAGTGGAAGGAACCTATTTTTTCCCCCTCACGTGCAACCTAGCGGATGAATCATTATTTGGGTTAGTAAAAATAACGAAATGATGGTTTTAAGAGAATAGTATTTATGTAAAGAAAAGATATATAGTATATTATCTACCTATTTACCTAATTCCGGTTCTTCAAAGCTAACGGATTCAGTGTATTTTCGTTTTGTCATCTTAATTTGGTAATTATTTAAGTGAAAAATATTTAGTGTAGGCCTATATATTTTATTAATTTTATTTATATTTTATCTGATCTATAGATCTATAGGCTGTTTGCACGGTAAAATAAAATACATTTTGGCTGTCTGTAGATTCCTTCATGCACAACTCGTATTCTCTCGGATGTTTCATATGCAAATGTTTTAACAGCGGCTGTTGTTTAGGGTCCTTGTCATCACGAGACAAATCGCAAATTGAACGCGTAGCTCAACTTGAATCGCCTTCTTTTGACTTAAAGTATAGGCTACTGCCACGTTTTCTGTTCATGAGTTCCATTTTCACTTTCAACAGCGGCGTCATTACGTTCGACCAGCGGGGCGCGCATAGTGCAAGCCTAGGGTTCGGGTTCGGTGGAAATAAATTCTGAGGTTCGGCAGAAACCGAACCCAGTCAAAAAGCCCAATATTCGGCCGAATCCGAACCCGAACCCTGGATTCGGTGCATCCCTAATAATAACGATATTTACTGGTAACACTTTACAATAAGGTCCCATTAGTTAACATTAGTTAATGCATTAACATTGGCCAATAATTTGTTACAGTATCAGGGATGGGCAACTCCAGTCCTCGAGGGCCACTGTCCTGCAGAGTTTAGCTCCAACCCTAATCAAACACACCTGAACCAGCTAATCAATGTCTTCAGGATTACTAGAAGGCTACAGGCAGGTGAGTTTTATCAGGGTTGGAGCTAAACTTTGCAGGACAGTGGCCCTCGAGGACTGGAGTTGCCCATCCCTGATATATATTAATCTTTGGCCAGTATTTTTATGAACTATTGCTAACATTTTTAGTTCGTTTGCTCAGGTCCATTAAAGCTACACTATGTAACTTTTCTGTCCACTAGAGGTCATTAAAAACAAAGGCGTAGTTTGATGGCGCCACGTTTGAGCGCAGAATCTTGTGATGTGGTCTTCACCTCACAGCCGGTGGGAAAGAATCAGGATAGGACTCGGGCAGAAATCATGTTCATGGATGCGATTATTAACATTACTGTAGTATGAAGCAGAGCAGGGCCGAGTGTTGTGGAGCTGAGCAAGGCCGCTGGAGCGATTGAAGAGTGGGACTGTTATTATGGCATAGTCGCCGGCGGGACTTTTATTATGACACGGTCGCCGGCGCCACTTCCTCTTTTCCAGTCATGAGTTTGAGGTAACGCAACTCTGTTTATCGTTTTAGACACATCTGAGTGTGTTGAAAAGGAAGTTATGATGTTCGCTCGGCGGCTGCTATGACACTTGTTCGAGAGTACAGCGTTTCTGCTAAATAAAACCAGAAATCGAGGGTAACTCCCTCAAACGCATAGCTCACACGTCCCGGTTCCTTGGTTAAAATAGCAATTTCTCACGATTTACAAATAGTTGGAAACATTTGGGATATTGTAAGTACTCAACTGAACAAAATATATAACACTAGCCTAGTGGTTTTTGGATATTTTACTGCAAAAATCTTACATAGTTCACCTTTAAATAATATTAACAAATGCAACTTTTAATTTTATTAATGTTAGAAACTGGATGCTTTTTTCATTAATAGTTATAATCACAAACCACAGTGGCGCTCTCTCTCTCTCTCTCTCTCTCTCTCTCTCTCTCTCTCTCTCTATATCTATCTCTCTCTATATCTATCTATCTATAATTTTTTTTTTTTTTTTGGTAGCTGATAAAGAAACCATTTTTACAATAAATAATTCTAATTTAACCTTGAGCTTTTGAAGTATTAGATAGCTTTGATATTTGACCACTGTTTACAATGACACTTGTAATACCTCCTTTTCTTTTTAGATGTTACTCTGTTCAACAGAATTTCACATGTACTGATAAACAAACATCTTTTATAATAATTCTTCTTTTCTGATATGAATGCAAAATCATAATTTCTTGATGACTCACAGAAAGGTGATTCTCTGCCGATCCCTCAGTCAATATTGCGTGATAATAATGCCCACCTTACTGTGACGCTAAACTTCTCCATTCTGTCTCATAATACATTTATGCGTCTGTTTAATACATATCATATCTGCATTAGGTCACAACAATAGAGTTTTGAGCAGTAACATTGTATTAATCTCATACTGTCACTATAGTTTATAGTGCGCTGACTTTCTAAAAAAAGCTCTGCATGGATTGAGGTGCATGAAACGGGATCACGAATCCCAGACAGTCTCTAAGCGGGAGCGCTAACAGTTAAAGTCCATTTCTAATGGAGGCAGGGATACATAGACCATAGGGGGGCAAATACCCAAACCCCACACCCACAAATCGCACCCCGGTTTGAATGAAAACCATATTTACTGTGTTTGTTGTTTGTGTGTGTTCTTCAGCAAGTTCCCTGGATATCCTGATGAGTGATGGTGAAGAGGAAAGCTCCTTCCTGTCATTGCCCAACTCTGTCATTCAGCGCCACTGTTTGACCTCTGACCTCTCTGAAACATCAACCTCAGAACAGCAGCAGCTGCTGATACAGGTACGACCCTGCGAGTGGTGTTTGCTAAGACAATCATAACCATATGATTGTTCATACTAAGCATTCTGGGACTTATGTCAGTACTAAAGAATCAGCCGCTTACTTGGCTAAAAATTCAGCATTAACCTGGACAATTAATATTATTAGTTCGGTTAATTAATATTAAACGTCACAGTTATTATTGCTCACAACTAGATTTTAGGGATTTGCTTCTAAAACCATGCAGCACACTTTACTAGCCTCAATAGCAATCCACAAACAACAAATTTTCTCTAGATTCTGTGTACTAGACCATTTACACTTAACCGTTTGGGGTCAGTATGAGAAATGAATGCTTGTATTCAGCAAGGGTGCATTCATTTGATCAAAAGACAGTAAACACTTTTTTTTTTTTTTTTTTTTTTTTTTTTTATAGAAATCTTTTGTAATATTTTTCTTCCTGAAAAAAATGCATCCACAAAACATGAAGCAGCACAACGGTTTTCACCATTGATAATAATAATAAGAAATGTTTATTGAGCAGCAAATCAGCATATTCAAATAATTTCTGAAGGACCATGTGACACCGAAGACTGTCGATTTAAAGAAGTAATGATGCTGAAAATTCAGCTATGATCACATGAATAAATTACATTTTAATATATTCAGTTTTTGCTGTATTTTTGATCAAACAAATGCAGCCTGAGCAGAAGAGACTTCTATGAAAACATAAAATAAAATATTGCTGACCCCAAAATTTTGTAAGTGTGTGTTCATGTTTTTCTATCCCGTTGGGGACTTCCACCTGAATCCACACTGACTTATAGGGACTCCGTGGGGAACTTAATTGAGGTCCCCATGAGGAAACAAGCTTATACGTTTTTTTTTTTTTCTAAAAATGTAAAACGGTTGTCTTTCAAATTCCCTCTGCATGCAATTGGATAGCGCCATGAGCACCACAACCAACCAGAGCAAAGAAGAAGGTGAAGCCGAGCTAACGTTAGTTGATAGACTTTTGCCGTATCCGGTAGGCAAAACTTTGAACATATCTTCTTTTCTTAAGAATGACTTCAGTGCTGTTCTTTTCTCAAAGAAAAGCTTAACTCCAAGTCTTCCAGAGTCGCGGCCAAAGCCGATTCAAAAGACTGCTGTGCATCAGCTTCTTTGTTTACGATTAGCACGCAGAACTGCCGTGATGTGGCGTCATTATGTTAAGCCCGCCCCCCGACTCAACACACGGTGTGAGTGGCCTGATTAGAGTTTGGTTTTTCCAGCTCTCAGGTCTCCCGAGAGTTGCTAGACTACACTCGTGGCAAAATATATTTTCTGCCACTAGGGTGCGTCTAGATTTCTAGGCTATTGGGTTAGTGTAAGGGGCATAGGCGTCGATTTCGGGGGGATGGGGGGACGTGTACCCACCAGATTTTGTCATGAGTCCTTTTGTACCCACCACTTTTTTTTTTAATTCAAAGTTCAATTTTACGGTGAAGCATTGCTGCCACATACATATTATTTTTTCCACTCAATTGTGTCGTGATAAAGATATCTTATGTCGTTTTAACGACATCTTTTCTCATAATAACGAGATCTTATGTCGTTTTAACGACATCTTTTGTCGTAAAAACATTTGAAAAGCAGAAGCAAGCTCCGTAAAATAGGCTCTTCCGCTGCCTGTATCAGTGGCAGTGCCCATAGCACGAAATTGTTGTAATGTATTGATGTAGCCTACAGTTCTTAACAGCCATGGGTAGGACCGCTCATGATTAGTGTAATGACGGACCCCGGTGCAGCCACAAATATCATAACTATCTATAGGCCTACTGTAATTAAGACATTCAAGGAATGTGTTAAAAAGAAAGACGCTTTCAGCAATATACAGTTTGTACAGTATAAAAACATTACGTCTATGAACCGTGTGTGTGTGTGTATACATTACATTTTCAACCATCTGTTTCTGTGATAGTGTGGTGCGATTGAATCATCATCACCAGATCACTACATTCAGGAGCTGGTTTCTGTGTGACCGGTCTGTACTATATCTGTGTGATCTTTGAGTAATTAGTTTTACAGGGTTAATAAGTCACAGCTAGCAGGCAACGCTGCTTTTGTGTTCTGTGTTTAAACATTGTTATCGTCTTTAGGGCTTCTCAGCGCAGCTGGTTGCTCAGGCTGTCTGTAAGTGACCACAGGCTCTGTTTGTGTCAGTGTAAGATTCCCTCAGGGCAACATCTGCAAGCAAATCACATTTAATTTAGTTTATTAGATGGGATTTAAATATTTATAAGAACATAATGAAGGATTGGACCACTGGTTGACAATTAAAATGAAATGTATACATGTTCTGAAGAAAATTTGAGTGGTGTTTGCCCACCATGATAAGAATGGGGGTTGGTGCCACTGCGTTGATGTGTGGTGGTTATTTCAATTTATCCTTGACTCTAACTTTTGCCTCACATAACTAACAGTAAAAAGTTCCCATTGAAATACAATACTACATTTCATGAAGAACATAATACGTATTTTATATGTAATAACAATGAAATTAATAAGGATAAATAAATAAATACTGATGCAAAAAAAACATAAGAAATTGAATTAATTTATTATGACTGATTTTATTTGACATGCACAACTGTTTAGGAAGGGTTTGTGTTGAAGAACCACTAACAAAGTCATTTTTTCACATGTTCTCTTTTAAAATGGAAATGAGTGTAAATGTCAACATCATGCATGTCTAAAGGGGCGGGTAATACAAGCTTACTGTTGCAATTCAGTCTTCTGTTTAATTCTAGCCATTACTCCTGATCGTAGGCTTTCGCAAATATTTATTTAGTAGTGCGCAAGTTATTTAGTAGTGTGCAAGTTGTAACTGTGACCATTTAAGTCAAAACTAGGCTAGGTTGGAACTTGCGCATTTATCCCTGGTCTATAGAAATGACTGGAGTTGCATAACATGATCCACTGTAAGTTAATGATACATTGGGAGTACAGTCCTCCTCTCTTTGATCTCCAGGGGTGGGTAAACCATCTCTGAAAAGGACAATCTAGAGTGAGAGAGATTTGAGTGTGCTTGGGTTTCCAGTCTTTTCAACATACCATGAGCACAAAAGAGACCCGATTGGCTGGAGATCACATGTATGGTTTGTCCAGGCCGCTGCTTTTCAATGCATTGACGCTCTTCTCAATACAAACAATAGTTTAGACGTGGGGTAGCTTTGTATGTGCTTCTCTAGATCTATCTGTGTTGACCAGGCAGTGTTACCTGTAAAGGTACAATGAGGCACTGCTTTTCAGTAGTGAGAATTCCAGCCTAACCGATCACTGAAGCACAGGATTTTAAGATATCGGATTTTCAAATCTCTAAAAATAGCATCATCTCAACGAGTCGGTATGTGAACCATTTTTTCCTGCGAAGTTTGAGTTGAGCTCTTTTAGGTGTCATCTGTCATCCATCAATGTCACGCCACTGATCTTTTTTGTTTTCATGCTTTTCTGCTCCTTTCTTTCCTCTCATTCTTTATCTCTGTCTCTCTGCACTGCCTTCTCTCAATGTCACCTGCACAGAAGGTTACTTTGTCCTGTTCCTGGACGTCTGCCTACGTAATTCCCTCTGATTCTTTCTTTGTGCTTAGCTGTGAGCTACTTTGCCTTATTCCGACGTCATCTTTACAAAACACACTGTTCTGCTGTAAAGTCGCTTATGTTCATAGTTCTCCCTGTTTGCTTAACTCTCTCTGCTAGAGGTTTTTTAGTTGTCATGTGTTTCTGAAAACTGTATCCAAGGTAGTTTCTGCCCGTAGAAATAGTCACTTGCTCATTAAGCTTTCTTGTGAAGTTAAAGGAATTCATGTCATTTCAAAAGATGTTCTTGTTTTCTTTTGATCACATGATGAAGTATTTTTGCAAATGTCCTGGCTGCTACAAATTCCATGGTTTTGGGATGACATGAATAGGTTGAGTAAATAACACTTGAAGAACCTGAAAAGTTAACTTAAAGAGCGCTTTCTCAGTAACCTGGTTTTATTTTCATTTTAGAATTTCCTCCTACGTATCTGTTTAAAAGTTCTTCCTGCTTGTCTTCGTTAGTTTGTGTGTAGTTCAGGTCGGACAGCTGGCATTCATGGTTGAATTTACACAGATTTATTGTGTGTTTGTGCAGACGCTGCAAGAGAGAGTTTGTGAGTTCCAGGGACGCTTGCGCAGCGAAGACGCAGCGAAACGACTCCTGCTACAGCGACTGCAGACACACGGCCACCAGCTCAACCACCATAACGAGGAACATTCAACCTTTAACCAAGAACCTCAAGAGCAGCTCAGACTGAACGGCGTCCAGCTCAACCAAGCTGTGTCCCCTACAGGTGAGAAATGTGAAGCTATAATTACAAATATCATTTATTGGTCATGCTTTATATTTAACTATGTACAGTACTTGCATCAAAAAAAAATATTGGGTTACACTTTATTTGAAGGTGTCCGTGTTACAGTGTAATTATATATTTAAGTACTGAGTTATATTAATTAACAATATGTACTTACTATAGGGTTAAGGATTGGTTTAGAGTTAATTGCATGCATTTACACATAATTTATAGTTGTAACTACAGTAACTACATGTAACATATGTACTTGTTGTGTTCATGTTGTATTGCAAAACACTTGTGCTGCTATTGAGGTGAGATACGGGTACGGTAAGGGACCGGTTTCATGGTATGGCTATGTTTAAGGGTGGGGTAAGGGAAGGGTCTACAATGGAATTACAGCTGTAATGCAGGTATTTTTAAATAAGTACAATGTAAAAACATGCATGTACACAATAATTTAATTTGCACTATTTAAGACAGTCCAGCAGTTGTCATTGAGTCATAGCTAAGACAAAGACAATGCTAAAAATATTTTCTTAATGGTCACTAATACAATTTATGGAAAGATGTCAAAATGTAAATGTATTAAACATATACTTAATAAAAACCGAGAAATATGTAATTAATATCCGTAAAATAAGTACATTAGCCAATTTTGTTTAAATTAAGGATTGCAGAAATGAGTACACCCTCGATTTAATTCAACAATTGTATAATATTCTAGTACTTTTTATATCCTCCATGATTTTAAGTATACTGCTCTGACCCTTCTTGGCACGGAGTGTACAAGCTCATTACAAATTGTCACATCTGACCTGACTCCTGGATGATGACTTCCTTAAATGCTCTGGTCTTTAATGGGGAGTTTTGCTCGACTCATCTCTGCAGAATCCCCCACAGGTGCTCAAGTGTTAAGATTGGGTGAAATGCATGTCCACAGGAGGTTGATAAAATGACCAACAATGCAGGGAATGAGGAGAGGGTAGCATCTTCTGTTTCAAGTTTTTGTATTCTATCACACAGAGGTGTGTGAATTCATGACAGCATTGATAAAGCGCAGCTCACACTCTTCAGCACTCTCACATCCCTATATAAGAGCTTTACTACCACTGAACTTCAGGAACCAAGTTTATTCACAAGCTGTTTTTAATACTTTTGATTGGTTAAATATGTATTTTTTATATATATATATATATACACAGTGAGGAAAATAAGTATTTGAACGCCCTGCTATTTTGTAAGTTCTCCCACTTAGAAATCATGGAGGGGTCTGAAATTGTCATCATAGGTGCATGTCCACTGTGTGAGACATAATCATAAATTTAAAAAATCCAGAAATCACAATGTATGATTTTTTTAACTATTTATTTGCATGATACAGCTGCAAATAAGTATTTGAACACCTGAGAAAATCAATGGTAATATTTGGTATAGTAGCCTTTGTTTGCAATTACAGAGGTCAAACGTTTCCTGTAGTTTTTCACCATGTTTGCCCCAGTCGAGGGAGATTGACAGTCATGTTTAGCTTCTTCCATTTTCTAATGATTGCTCCAACAGTGGACCTTTTTTCACCAAGCTGCTTGGCAATTTCCCCGTAGCCCTTTCCAGCCTTGTGGAGGTGTACAATGTTGTCTCTAGTGTCTTTGGACAGCTCTTTGGACTTGGCCATGTTAGTTGTTGGATTCTTACTGATTGTATGGGGTGGACAGGTGTCTTTATGCAGCTAACAACCTCAAACAGGTGCATCTAATTTAGGATAATAAATGGAGTGGAGGTGGACATTTTAAAGGCAGACTAACAGGTCTTTGAGGGTCAGAATTCTAGCTGATAGACAGGTGTTCAAATACTTATTTGCAGCTGTATCATACAAATAAATAGTTAAAAAATCAAATATTGTGATTTCTGGATTTTTTGTTTTAGATTATGTCTCTCACAGTGGACATGCACCTACGATGACAATTTCAGACCCCTCCATGATTTCCAAGTGGGAGAACTTGCAAAATAGCAGGGTGTTCAGATACTTATTTTCCTCACTATATATATATATATATATATATATATATATATATATATATATATATATATATATATATATATATATATGTATATGTATATGTATATGTATATGTATATGTATATGTATATATATACATATATATATATATACACACACACACACACACACACACACACACACACACACACACACACACACACACACCTAAAGGATTATTAGGAACACCTGTTCAATTTCTCATTAATGCAATTATCTAATCAACCAATCACATGGCAGTTGCTTCAATGCATTTAGGGGTGTGGTCCTGGTCAAGACAATCTCCTGAACTCCAAACTGAATGTCAGAATGGGAAAGAAAGGTGATTTAAGCAGTTTTGAGCGTGGCATGGTTGTTGGTGCCAGACGGGCCGGTCTGAGTATTTCACAATCTGCTCAGTTACTGGGATTTCCATGCACAACCATTTCTAGGGTTTACAAAGAATGGTGTGAAAAGGGAAAAACATCCAGTATGCGGCAGTCCTGTGGGCGAAAATGCCTTGTTGATGCTAGAGGTCAGAGGAGAATGGGCCGACTGATTCAAGCTGATAGAAGAGCAATTTTGACTGAAATAACCACTCGTTACAACCGATGTATGCAGCAAAGCATTTGTGAAGCCACAACATGCACAACCTTGAGGCGGATGGGCTACAACAGCAGAAGACCCCACCAGGTACCACTCATCTCCACTACAAATAGGAAAAAGAGGCTACAATTTGCACGAGCTCACCAAAATTGGACAGTTGAAGACTGGAAAAATGTTGCCTGGTCTGATGAGTCTCGATTTCTGTTGAGACATTCAGATGGTAGAGTCAGAATTTGGCGTAAACAGAATGAGAACATGGATCCATCATGCCTTGTTACCACTGTGCAGGCTGGTGGTGGTGGTGTAATGGTGTGGAGGATGTTTTCTTGGCACACTTTAGGCCCCTTAGTGCCAATTGGGCATCGATTAAATGCCACGGCCTACCTGAGCATTGTTTCTGACCATGTCCATCTCTTTATGACCACCATGTACCCATCCTCTGATGGCTACTTCCAGCAGGATAATGCACCATGTCACAAAGCTCGAATCATTTCAAATTGGTTTCTTGAACATGACAATGAGTTCACTGTACTAAAATGGCCCCCACACTCACCAGATCTCAACCCAATAGAGCATCTTTGGGATGTGGTGGAACGGGAGCTTCGTGCCCTGGATGTGCATCCCACAAATCTCCATCAACTGCAAGATGCTATCCTATCAATATGGGCCAACATTTCTAAAGAATGCTTTCAGCACCTTGTTGAATCAATGCCAGGCAGTTCTGAAGGCGAAAGGGGGTCAAACACAGTATTAGTATGGTGTTCCTAATAATCCTTTAGGTGAGTGTATATGTGTGTATCAACCACATTGATACTGTTACTGAACTGATTTCACATTGAACTGACTTGAGCTAAATAATGATACTGCTGGAGCTGCTTTAAAATTGAACTTGCTTCATAATTGATGAATTTTGCGACATTATTTTCCTGTTTAATAGTGAAACGATCTGTATAAAGTGCTACATAAATGCAGCTTGACCTAAAAATGAGAAAAAGCTGCTTTCACTTCATAAAGTGTGTTTGTATGCGTGTCTGTGTAGGTCTGAGGAGCTGTAGTGCTTTAACACAGAGGCCTCTGGATTGTCCCAGCGCTGCACAAGTGAGTAGAATTCACTCACAGGAGCAACTGCAAAAAGACGAGGGAGAAGAACTCGCTCTCATTACAGGGTTGCGCACACAGGTACGTTACACATAAAGAATAGGGCTCGGTTTTCCAGCCAGACTCACAAGAGCACTACCAGATCATTTACATTCCTCAGCCATGTATCGTGACCTTTTATTCGATATTCATTGTTTCTGTCTGGTTGGATTAAAATAGATTGATACCTCATAAAGGTGAATGCATGAAACTTGCGGACTCATTTTTTGTTTGTGGTTTTGTAGGTCAAAGAGCTGGAGGAGAAACTAGTGGATCAGACACAGGAGGTGGAGAGACTGCGCTCAGAGCTGGTGAGAGACTGAAACCGGATAGAGAGAGGAATTATTAGGGACGGGGAGAGTTGTCACAGTTGTGTGAGACATTTCTATTGTTGTATAAAGAACACTGACCTGATTTAACTTTATGATGGGAGGTGGAGGGAGTGTTACCCTGGTGATCTAGTTTTGTTGATAGCAGAGAAATGTGTCCCTGATCTAATCTCTAATTTTCGATTGCTGTGGCTGTACTTATCTGTACTTTGACAAATTTGTTCCCAGAAGCTAAATATGATGAATCCTCATCTCATTTGAGTTAAAAAAAAAGTAGTTCATAAAATAATTATCATTTAATTTATTTAATTTAATTTTTTTTTTTAACACAGAGCATTAAATTACTGTACCAAAATCAGTATCAAATGATTTGTATCAAAATTGTGGGGTCAATAAGATTTTACTTTAAGGAAATAATACTTTTATTTGGCAATCTATTTGATCTATTGTCACAAATTGTGAAGACTTTTATAATGTTACAAAAAACGTTTTGCTTATCGTCGCTGTCCGATGAAACTCACGTATGTCCAAAACGCTTACTTTTCAGGAAGTGAAAAAAACACTGTATTTCAAAAGCAGTTGAATGTAGCGTTGTCATACTTGGTACGGCATCTTTACATGTAACCATATTCTTGCCAGTGTAATGATATAATCCACATTTGACCAAAATTGAGTTTAAATGGACATACGTGCATATTTTACAGTAACGGTGGTCGATACGCGTTCTTCCGATCATTAATTAGAATGGCAAAGTCGCGTTTCAGCAGAGGAATACGTGAGGAATACAGAGGAATACATGCTGGATATTCTCAGCCTCTGGCAAGCGGTGATCGCAGTATGAGTGAGGCATGTTCTAGTGACAATCATGACAGTAGCATTACAGGCTATAATTTGATCAGTTTGACTGAGAAAAAAAGGCTGAATCTTATCAAAGAGACCGAGTTTATTTACATACTAGCAAGCAAACTAATCTGTGAAGAACTAGATTAGAACTAAACTGCGGAGAGCTTCAATGTCGTACTATCGGCTATCCAGTGCTGAGCTTCGATGAAACAACTTCACGATACCAGCGAGACCGGCGAGATGCTTCCACAGGGCGGGAGATACGCGGCGTGATTGACAGCTTTGACACCAAATGGATATACATGAAAATCAGATGACATGATTTCACAACTTTTCATTGGCCATTTAGATATGTGACGCATACTGTATACGGAAATGAACCTGGACATTCAATCCGTCGAAAAATCTCAAAATCGGCAAAATGGACATACGTGGTTTTCATCGGACAGCGACGTTATATTAACTGATCAGAATATGCTTAATGTGTTTATTGGCAAATTCTAACCCAAAGCCTAGCCTTACCCCTAAAATAAAATTTTAGAGGTAAAGCTAGGCTTTGCGTTAGAATTTGCCAATAGTGATTATAATTAGGTGTATATAAAATCATTAGAAGTCTACTGTAAGTCCTCATTCATTTAGCTAAGTGTATGTGTGTGTCTAGGGGGCGACAGATCTGGAGAAACAGCTCGAGGTGCTGGAGAGTGAAAACCATCGGCTCAAACAGGAGCTGAGGGCCAGTCACACCCAGACCAGCTGCTCTACCGCCCACTGCCTGCACAGCCAGGTATACCCGTACTACCATAAACAGACCATCTTACTTTTTATAGGTTTAACGATGCAAAATCAAAATCTTTCCAGCCAGGTTGGGAATCACTGCAAACCTCAAATACAATCTGGTTGATTAATTTATGCTTGAAATGCTATCAACCTTTATTCTCACAGCTTTTTATTCTCTCTTTTGTTATGTAATGCATCGGCCTCAGGATGTGGAGGCCATGCGTGGAGAGCTGTGTCGCAAGGACGAGGAATGCCGTGAGCGGGAGCGGCGACTGGCTGCACTGGAGCAACAGGTGCATGAGAGGACGGGTGTAGTAGTTCATCTGCAGCAGCAGTTGGAGGAGGCCGCGGAGCACAGACAGGAGCTCCAGAAGCAGCTGGAGGAGGCGTCACTCCGCAGGAGCCAGAGCGAGGACCAGCTGACCTCACAGCTGCGTGACGCTGAGGAGGCTCTGTCTCGCCAGGCTGCACTGCCACTGCAGGTCAAGGTGAGAGTGTGCTAATGAAGCACAATGTGTGAGAGTGCTGTCAGGTTTTGTTGATTTGTAATGTCATTGTCGCCTACACTTTAAGGCGTTCTTGTTGCAGTGTAATCATACAGTTAAGTACTGAGTAATATAAATTAACTACATGCACTTACTTCAGGGTTTGGTTTAGTTGCTGGTAATTATGCATAATTTACTGGTATTACTACAGTAAGTACATGTTAAATATATAACAAGGACATTGTAAAATAAAGTGTTGCCGAAAGGTATATTGAAATGAAAGCTTGAACTTCTATCATAGAGGCTTTTTGTGGATATGTCTTGTGAATTTTTTACGGATTTGTTTGCATTATTTTAAATCTGAGTTATTTAGCTAACACTTAAACACTTGTAAGGCCCAAAAAATAAATAATAGTGTCACATTGAGACCTTGTGACTAGAGGCATTATTTTTTTTTAAATGTATTATGTTTATTAACTTTTATTATGATACCGGACAGTGACACGCACTTCCTGTTATAACACCATACAAACATCAACAGTTTTGCTTAAAATAAATGCCAGTTAACACAGATAGAGTGGTGTCCAAATTAATTATTAGAACACCTGACAGATCTGAAAATATTGACCTTTTTTGCCTCCAAAACATGATTTCATTTCATAATGTTCATGAAACATGCAGATGGATGCTCTGACCATCAAATATCAGATGAAGTGTGTCCACTGTTTTATCCACTGTTAAATTTATAATATTTGGTATGTCCACCTTTTGCAGCAATTACAGCAGCACATCTCTCAGGCGTAGTGTCAATATATTTCCTCTGAGAACACTAACGTTATCCCATGCCTTCTGCAACTGAAGCCAAAGACTTTCCTTTGAATGTACAATAGATCTGTCCAGTTTATTTTCCAACTCGCCCCAAATGTGCTCAACGGGGTTGACGTCTGGACTTTGAGGGGGCCAGTCCATCATTTTGAATGTTCCAGCAGATCCATCGCAGGTAGTTCTGGCAATAGTTAGAAGAATGTTTTCGGGTCATTGTCCTCTTGGAAAATAAATCCAGGCCCAATAAGACAACTCCCAGATGCCAAGTGTTATAATAATTGTGGCCACCACTGTATGTTTGTACCACTGCTTGTGTGTGTATTGTTTAATGTTGCTGTCCCCATCATGTTATTTGTTCATTGGTTTAATGATTTATACGTTTTGTTATGGTTGATTCATGTATTTCATTATGCATATTATGTTAAGAAGTGAACACAAGACAATTATACATGTTAAATGTGTATTTCTTTGTTTCTGTATAATCACATGCATTTTATAAACGGTCATACTTGCGAATTGGAACATGTTTCCCACAGCGGATTTAAAATGAACTGAAGTAGAAAAAAGTAATATAAAGAGTATCAAAGACAAATGTCCATAATAATTAAAGTAATATAAGGCTAGTCGAATCAAAAGATCATCCTAAAAGCTTTTTTTTTTATACTGCAACACAAGAAGGTATGAGGTGTTAATATTCCCAGATAGTCTAATAGAGACTTTCAGATTTTCCCAAATAAATCTAATTCATTATTGATAATTTCTTATGTACAACTCACTCAGCGAAACATCAAATGTTGATATTGTGTCCAGTTTTTTACCTCTAGAGAATCAACCTCTGTGTTAAAACCATACATAAAGAGATTTCCCTCAAAATGGCCAACACAAAATCCGGCTCAATTTTCATTTTCTTCCTTCCATATTTAAGCCTTGATAGTCACCTCTACTACCTCTTCAGACTGCATATATATATATATATTCTCCCTACATTTTGGACTCACATTTAGGATACCAAATACCATGTGAAGACACATACTCAGGGCGCTTGCTATGAGGAACGCACCCACCCATGTGTTGATTCTTAAGGGCTGATGAACACCTAATTAAAAGGATTTAATGTATCTGTTTCTCACTCTTCCTGCAGTATGTGACTAAGACGGTTGAAGTGGAGTCGGCTCAGTGTAAGCAGGCTTTAATGGAGACTCAGACCCGTAACCAGACGCTGCAGGAGCAGCTGGGTGTGCAGAGACAGCTCCTCAGGGAGCTAGAACAGCAGCTCCACGAGTCCCAGAGAACCAGCGGTCAGCTCCGCCAGCAGGTATCACTGTCACTTGCTGTACCAGCCTCTCTGATATATTATTAGAATTTTGAGTGACCTGGATTGTCATGTGACCAAGTGCTTCACATATCTGACCCCGTTTGTGATGACCGTGGTGATCTGTTGATATCACGTCTTCTCAAATCCCAAGCGTTTTAATTAAAAGATTAATAGGGCCCTATGATATCCACCCCACTACCAACACCCCCCCAAATTCAAGTTTTGCGTTTTCATTTTTAATAATCCAACGGATGTATAATGAATTTAATTCATAAAACTTTAACTTTTTAGTAATAGTATTGCCCTATGAAGTTTTTTTTTTTTTCTTCAGAAATTTGTGTTGTCTGTTTTAACTTTTCTTGATTCTGTTTTATGATTTAGTACTAAATAAAATGCTACATTTATTATCTAACTAACAATTTAATTAATCTTTTAATTTTCTTTATTTGGCATAGTGCTGCACAACATAATTCTACTTTTTAAATTAAAACATGGATGAAAAATTGTGCTTATTGTGTGGTATTCTGTATAAATAGTTTTATTAAACTATATTATTACTTTTGTTATTATTTTGAGAAGTACATGTTACTGTACACTAGTAATATAATTCATAATTTCTGCAAGTTAAACAATTTTTTTTCGTTTGTTTTTTTGGACTGGTTGTGAAGACCTTTCCATTTCTGTGCATGTCTGATGATAGTTTTCTCAAATTAAATTAAGCTACTGTCAGAGCAGCTCTGGAGATGAAGTCCTGATATTGTGAGACAGCAGACGCCTAAACATATGTCATATGATCATATGTAGTATATGAAACTGCGCCACTCATTCACACAGAGACACTGCGGACTTCATATTTTGTGGTTTAATATTCAGAGACCCTAATCCATATCGCAATTTGATTACGTTTACAGACCTAATTTTATTTATTCATCCAACTTTTACCAGATTCCAATACATTCCGCACTAAAGTCCATTTTAATGACTGGATTCCATGAATCTGGTTTACGGCCTCTGATTGCGGTGTTGTGGAAGAGCAGGTTAACAGCTCTCTCTCTTCACTTGCGTTGCAGCTGAGGATGGACCGTGGCCGTCTATATGGTCTGCTCTCCAAGGCGGTGGGTGGGGGTAGCACGGAGGTCACCCACAGGCTCTCCAAGGTCGGCCAGATTACTCTGCAGCCGGCAGGGGTCAAAGGTCAAAAATGTGTTATGGGTCAGATTGCAACTTTGATTATAGGAAATGATTTTTAAGCACTAATTGCAAATGTAGATGCATGTTTGCTGATGCTCATTTTTGACCTATGAAACCCTGAAACTTAGCAGAGTAACTAGCTCACATCCTCTTCAGGGTCATAATTAGTGTTCTTGGAATAATAATCCCATGATCTACTGTGAAATAGTTGATGTCACCCCGTTGTGTACTGCAGATGTACAGTATTAATGGTGTGTGACCCCCCAGATGCCTTTCCCATGTGTATGTGACAAATAGCCCCCCCTCACCCCACAGGTCTACTTTCACTTAACTGCATTAAATCAGTCTTGCAAATGACTGTGGTCAGTAGTAGATGACGTCTTTAATTCTGGTGGTGTTTGTGTTGCTTTGGGCAGAGATGTCAGAAATCATAACTGGCTTTACTTGAAGGCAGAAAGCCGGTTTTCTCTGTGCATCTGTGCTCATGTTATGTGTACATCAGGGGTGTTTACACTGACAGTGACTCTGATATAGTTGAGTACAGCTATCATCAACCAGTCATAGAGTGAGTTGCATATTTACTCGCTGTCGTTGTAAAAGCTCCTTTAAAGGGACAGTTCACCCTATAATTTAAAATAAAGTTTACTCAACCTGATGTTGTTCTAATGCTGTATGCCCTTCTTTCTTTTATGGACATCAAAAGGAAAATTACAAAAAAATATCCTGCTTGCACTTGTCCTTATCATGGCAGTGGATAGCATCCAGCATCAAGCTTTTTGAAAATGACGTAAAAGTATTACAAAATGACCCCATACAACACATGCTGAATATACTCCAGGTGTTCTGGGGGGATACGATAGGGTTTGGTGAAAAACAAACTGACATTTCGATGTATTATTTAACAAAATTCTTGACCTTGGTCGTTGGTCTTCTGTACACGGCTGCATGATGTGCGAGTTCGTGAAAGTTGTAAAATCAAGATGAAAAACACGACATGAATTGCAACGCCTAGAAATCCCCCAAAAAGTATCCGTGTACTTTCTTTCCATACCCTATCATATACCCCAGAACACTGGGGACCAGGTGTGGCATGGGATCTGTGATACTGGTGCGTCTTTTTTAAAAAGCTTGATGCTGGATGCTATTCGCTACCTTTTATATGGACAAGCCTTTATATGGACATTTTGTATTGTTAAAAATGTTACTTTTGTGGTCCATAAAAGAAAAACGGGCATATGGCATTAGAACAACACCAGGGTGAGTAAATGATGAATTAATTTTCATTTTAGGGTGAACTAACACTTTAATTAGTAAATTACCTTATATGTAACTCCTCATGTAAAACATTTGCTGTTTGAATAGAGCTTATGACCTCCGTGTTGACCTCAGCATCGTGTGTGTGTGTGTGTGTTAGATCCTGGTGTATGAGGGTGAGATGGAGAGAGCTCAGGGTCAGCTGGAGGCAGAGATGCAGACTCTGGAGGAGGAGAAGAACCGAGTGATCGAGGAAGCTTTCATCAGAGCGGAGAGCGAGATGAAAGCCGTCCATGAGAACCTAGCAGGTGAGACAGTGTGTGTGTGTTTGAACTTGATCATGAAACTTGTCATGCCCAGGTTGTGTTTCACCCTCAAATCAAAAAAGAAGAAACGAGTAATTATAGTGTCCTTAATGAATACAAAGGCCATTAGGGCCTTTTAATATCGTTTGCATTGTGACATTATTTTCATTACAAATCAGCCTTGTTATGCATTACATGTACTTAGTAGTATAACTAACTCTAATAAATTATTATAATTATACATACTAAACATTAAACCAAACCCTAACCTTGCATGTTTTTAATTAATATTACTCAATACTTATTTGTGCAAAAAAAAAAAAAAAATATATATATATATATATATATATATATATATATATATATATATATATATATATATATATATATATATATATATATATATATATATATATATATATATATATATATATATATATATATATAAAAATAAATAAGTGTTGTTGTTTTTTTTTGTTTTTTTTATTGAGGCAGTAAAAAAAATGATATACATTCTGTAAATACATATATTTATACATAATACATAAATGCATATACAGTGAGGAAAATAAATATTTGAACACCCTGCTATTTTGCAAGTTCTCCCACTTGGAAATCATGGAGGGGTCTGAAATTGTCATCGTAGGTGCATGTCCACTGTGAGAAATCACAATATTTGATTTTTTTAACTATTTATTTGTATGATACAGCTGCAAATAAGTATTTGAACACCTGTCTATCAGCTAGAATTCTGACCCTCAAAGACCTGTTAGTCTGCCTTTAAAATGTCCACCTCCACTTCATTTATTATCCTAAATTAGATGCACCTGTTTGAGGTCGTTAGCTGCATAAAGACACCTGTCCACCCCATACAATCAGTAATAACCCATCTACTAACATGGCCAAGACCAAAGAGATGTCCAAAGACACTAGAGACAAAATTGTACACCTCCACAAGGCTGGAAAGGGCTACGGGGAAATTGCCAAGCAGCTTGGTGAAAAAAGGTCCACTGTTGGAGCAATCATTAGAAAATGGAAGAAGCTAAACATGACTGTCAATCTCCCTCGGACTGGGGCTCCATGCAAGATCTCACCTCATGGGGTCTCAATGATCCTAAGAAAGGTGAGAAATCAGCCCAGAACTACACGGGAGGAGATGGCCAATGACCTGAAAAGAGCTGGGACCACCGTTTCCAAGGTTACTGTTGGTAATACAGTAAGACGTCATGGTTTGAAATCATGCATGGCACGGAAGGTTCCCCTGCTTAAACCAGCACATGTCAAGGCCCGTCTTAAGTTTGCCAATGACCATTTGGATGATCCAGAGTCATGGGAGAAAGACATGTGGTCAGAAATAGAACTTTTTGGTCATAATTCCACTAAACGTGTTTGGAGGAAGAAGAATGATGAGTACCATCCCTACTTTGAAGCATGGGGGTGGTAGCATCATGCTTTGGGGGTGTTTTTCTGCACATGGGACAGGGCGACTGCGCTGTATTAAGGAGAGGATGACCGGGGCCATGTATTGTGAGATTTTGGGGAACAACCTCCTTTCCTCAGTTAGAGCATTAAAGATGGGTCGAGGCTGGGTCTTCCAACATGACAATGACCCGAAGCACACAGCCAGGATAACCAAGGAGTGGCTCTGTAAGAAGTATATCAAAGTTCTGGCGTGGCCTAGCCAGTCTCCAGACCTAAACCCAATAGAGAATCTTTGGAGGGAGCTCAAACTCCGTGTTTCTCAGCGACAGGACAGAAACCTGACTGACCTAGAGAAGATCTGTGTGGAGTAGTGGGCCAAAATCCCTCCTGCAGTGTGTGCAAACCTGGTGAAAAACTACAGGAAACGTTTGACCTCTATTATTGCAAACAAAGTCTACTGTACCAAATATTAACATTGATTTTCTCAGGTGTTCAAATACTTATTTGCAGCTGTATCATACAAATAAATAGTTAAAAAATCATACATTGTGATTTCTGGAATTTTTTTTAGATTATGTCTCTCACAGTGGACATGCACCTACGATGACAATTTCAGACCCCTCCATGATTTCTAAGTGGGAGAACTTGCAAAATAGCAGGGTGTTCAAATACTTATTTTCCTCACTGTATATTTACTGTCTACATTTTTCTTGTAGTGACAATTTCTTACCTTTTTTTTTCTTCAAATCAAAACTCTGTCCATGCCTTCAATATGAAATATGAGCCTCTTATGCATCGACTGGGGGAAAAAAAACTCCTTTACACTTCTCATTAGACAGAGACGTATACTAAACGACATCACTCAGGGCTTTTAGTCAAAACTGTGCTCATTTGAAGAAAACCTTATTGATTTTTCACCTTAATGAGAATCACCATTTCAGAGTATTGGAAATGACAAAAAGTTCCTACAAAAAACTGAAAAATTTACTGGATTATCATTAAAAATAATGTCGCAAATTCGCAAAAATATTTATGGTTCTTAAATAGGCTTCATTTATGTTTTATATACTTTTAATATATTTAATTTGATTAAGTTTACTGTTTGTCTTTTGATCTTGTGGTGAAACATGAACACCACCACTGCCTGAATGCACATGCGCCTGCCCGCCTCTGATGGTCTGTGTGTGCAGGTGTGCGGATGAATCTCCTGACCCTGCAGCCGGCCCTGAGAACCCTCACCTGTGATTACAACTGTCTGAAGAGACAGGTGCAGGACTTCCCTTACATGCTGGAGAAAGCCATCACTGAGGCCAAGCAGGAGGTGAGACCACGACATACAAGCACACAAACACACCAGCCTGACCACAGACCGGACACACTGCAGCGAAATGACAATTGCTTCAATTTATCTTAATATTATATTATATTACAGTATGAAAACAAACTGTAGCATTTAAACTGAGATCTATTTGTTAAATATTTTCAAGAGACATTAAAATATACCTTTTTTATAGTTATCTAAACACCCCTTAAACCCACACACAAAAATCTACTTAAACTGAGGTAGTTTGAGTTTGCATGCGCCACCTGTGATGGGTGTGTAATTGTAAATGTCTTTGAGTTTTGTTACCATTCTGTGCCCATCATTTGTTATTTCCAACAATTAAGACAAAAAGCATAAAGCATGATGATGTTTTATTTCACATGTATATAGCTATTTGGTCTGCAACCATTATTCCTACAGCTTAGAGGAAACATTGTTCACTCCTGTATTTAAATGGGGTTGTCACTCCTGAAACTTTTCAGTGTGTATGTGGCCAAAGATTTGAGCTTTTTCTGTGATTACAGATTTGTCAGGTGATTGGAGAGGTGAGCAGTGCCAACCAAGAACTGCTGCGGAAATACAAGCGGGAGATGAACCTGAGGAAGAAATGCCACAATGAACTGGTGCGCCTTAAAGGTGAGACCTGGGAAATGTGTCTGGGACTCATTATCTTCAGAAAATGTCTCATTTCTTTGAATCAAATTACACATTTACATTCTAATTAGGAAGACTTTATCTTGTTTTTCAGGAAACATTCGTGTGTTGTGTCGCGTACGCCCTGTGTGTGCTGGAGAAACAGATGCGGCTGACACCAAAAACCTAGTGACCTTTGACCCTGATGATGATGCTGTTCTCTACTTATCCAATAAGGGCAAGCTCATGACCTTTGAACTTGACAAAGTCTTTACCACTCAGGCCTCTCAGGAGGAGGTTAGTGCCTGAACTCATTGTTTCTCATATGGTTGCATTTCCTCTAGCAGTTATTATACAGTCTCCTCTCTTGTGATTGGACAGGTGTTCCAGGAAGTGCAGTCTCTGGTCACTTCCTGTATTGATGGCTTTAACATATGCATCTTTGCTTACGGGCAAACCGGCTCTGGAAAGACCTACACTATGGAGGTATGTTAACTGCGTAACATCTCTTCTCATTGTCTGTGATGTCTGTCCCTTTCATATTTGTGAAACATTTAATCATTGCACATTATTAAAGTTGATACAGTGCAGTAGGTAAGATTGTTTTAATGTTTTTGAAAGAACTTCTGCTCACCAAGGCTGCATTTTATTTTATCAAAAAAATACAGATAAAACAGTAATGTTGTGAAATATTATTACAATTTAAAATGGACAGTTTTCTATTTGAATATATTTTAAAATGTAATTTATTCCTGTGATGCAAAGCTGAATTTTCAGCATCATTACTCCAGTCTTCAGTGTCACATGATCCTTCCTTAAAAAGCGTTTCTCATTATTACCAATGTCGAAAGCAGTTGTGCTGCGTCATATTGTTGTGGAAACTGATTCATTTTTTTCAGGATTCTTTGATGAAAAGGGGGGGAAAGACTATAATTTTATATTTAATTTAATGTCCTTGTTGAATAAAAGCGGTAGTGTATGGATGTACAGTATATCGGTACTATATTGGTTATTGACCAATATTAGACATTATTTATTATTATTATTTAATAACACTGGTAAATGTATTATTTAGAAAATCTAAAAATGTATAATTATTCATATTGTCCATCGTTATAATGTTAGCTACATTTAAAGGAACACGGTGACTTTTTGGGACTTTAGCTTATTCACTGTATCCCCCAGAGTTAGATAAGTCCACACATGCCATTCTCATCTCCGTGCGTGCCATAACTCTGTCTGACACACCCACCACTAGCCTAGCTTAGCACAAAGACTGGAGGTAAACTGCTCCAGCTAGCCTACTGCTCAATAAGTGACTAAATAACTTTGCTGCCGTACCATGAGTGCAGCGGCGCAATTATATTACACAGCGCCTGAAAATAGTCCCCAGCACGCTCTGTTATCTAACTCTGGGAGATTCTGTGAAATAAGATAAAGTCCCAAAAAGTCTGCGTGTTCCTTAAAAAAAAAATGTATTTCATAGTAAATAAAAAAAAAAATACCATTACATTTAAAAATCAGTCATTTATAGATTATCATCTGTTACATTGGTTATCAAATTTTAGTGCCTAATGTGTAGTGCACTCATGTCTCTGTGTGTCCTGCAGGGGGTCCCAGAGAACCCTGGCATTAACCAGCGTGCTCTGCGGCTGCTCTTCTCTGAAGTGTCTGAGAAAAAGCCTGACTGGGACTATAAGATCACTGTCAGCATGGTGGAAATCTACAATGAGACACTTCGGTGAGAAAACCAGGCACAAGTAGAACCACACAGTGGAAGTGGGACGTAGAATTTGATGATGATGAAATGTTCTCTAGATGGGCTGTCAGTGTGACGGCTGTGCAAACGTCACTGCAGACACACTGCAGCATATTCTGCACTCTTATATAATTGTCCTAGTGTCACTGTGAAGTTTGTGTGTGCCACAGATTCTGCTGGTCAGCACTTATGTAAAATCAGATTAGATTTAAAATCTCTCAAGCCATCTGTAAGACATAATCAGATCACATATCACGCATCCAGTTCTGCTGGCCCTGTCTGTTTGTCACGCTGTTCCTCGCTTTTCCCCACCTGCTGGGTTGTATAACTCAAACAGATGTGTGTAGGTTCTGATTCTGCTTGCATTTGTAATATTAATCTGTGCCCCAAATGCATATACCCTAGTAATCTTTAATTAAAATAATTGATTCTTGATGAGACATCTTTTTTTTTCTCTCTCTGGCGACGCGTTTACTGGCATCGACCTTAGATTGACCAATAACCACAACCATCCAATCAATTCCCAATGGACAAAATCAAGTCCCACCCTGAATTTTTTTTGTTTTGTTTGAGAAGCAGTTTCACGCCTACTACAACATGAACAGATTGTTGTTGAGTTTCAGCAATGCTTCCTAATACTGCAGTTAGTTCGGTTTTATTAATTTGCATGTATCTGAACCTGTTTTTAGGAACCTGTTGGGTGACAACCCCAATGAGAAGCTGGATATCAAGATGTGTCCAGATGGCAGTGGACAGCTGTATGTGCCAGGACTCACAGAGTTCACAGTGGAGAGCGTGGAGGACATTAACAAGGTGAAAGCTCACAGCATCCAAACCGCCTGTCGTCACTCCATGCTTGAGAACCGGCTTTAGTCCAAATAAATTCATGGACTTCACAAATGTAGGAATATAACATTAGATAACAAAATGTGGCCACACTTTATATATTAAGTGTCTTAAACTAGTATGTACTTGCATCATAAAAACATTTGGTACAGTGTACTTATCAGTCCCTCCAGAAAAATGCGATTATGCGATCGCATGATTTAATGCATAATCAGCCCAAGTCTGCATATTTATGCGGGGGCCGCATTTTTTCAAATATGCCGCACTTTCGCCACGTAAATTGCCTATTTCCGTGTGCAAAATATGCTGGGCAAACATGATTTCATAATCCCCGCATTTTCATTGCAAAAAAGTCATATATATTAGCAGAAAGTTGAAAAATGTTCGTTTACTTCACACAAGAGCCACCATTTCCCCCTATTGCCATGGGAACGTTTTGAAGTGACGTAATTACCAGACGCGAACGTCATCGAAAAGCTGCAAACCCCGTGTTGAAACCATAGATATCAGCGAAACCATGACGAAGCACGCAAATTCCCATTTGCCAACAAAAATAACAGCAAAAGACCATGCAAAACAGTTTCCCGGTGTGTTGACTGATTTCAAAGCACAGCATCATGAAGCTTCGAAGCGTTATGAATCAGTGAGTCGATTCAGCGGTTTGGATCGCCAAAGTCACGTATTTCAGCAGTTTGACACGCGATCCGAATCATGAATCGACTCACTGATTCATAACGCTTCGAAGCTTCATGATGCTGTTTTTTGAAATCGGTCATCACTATATAAGTAGTTATTTAGGTTTTAGCACAAAAACTATTCTGGTCACTTCATAAAGTTATTGTAGAACCTGCACAGTAGTGAGATGGATTTTGTAACGATGTCTTTAGTGCCTTTTATGGGTCTTGAGAGTGCACAGTGCATTGAGCCAATGGATTCCAACTAAATTATCTTCATTTGTGTTTCGAAGATGAACCAACGACATGAGGGGAAGTCATTAATGACAGAATTTTCATTTTTGGGTAAACTAACCCTTTAAGAGATTGCACTTTGTCCATGGGAAGCACTCAAATGTCTGTTTTGTATAGCTACCTCTGTAAAACAGGAAGTTATTTATTAATTTTTTCAGAAGTTGTAGCATATTCCTTTTGTAAAGCTACAGAACTTGTTTGACTCAATGTTTTGTAAATTTGAGCCATTATTAATGTCTTCAATAAAACAAGATGAGAACTTAAATATTCCCTGCACTTTCTGTGATGTAGTGCTTTTTTTCTCTTTTTCATCAAACCGCAATTTTATCGCATAAAATTGCATAAATATCCCGCATTTTTTAAGAAAACGTGCCGCATAATCAAGGATTTTTGCCCGCAACAATCACACAAAAAAGCTGCATTTTTCTGGAAGGACTGACTTATTGTGTCAATGTACTGCAAAACACTTGTGCTGCTATTGAGGTGAGATACAGGTACGGTTAGGGACTGGTTTGTGGTGAGGTCTAAAGGTGGGTTAACAGGTTAGGTAAGGGTCAGCAGTGTAATTATAGATGTGATTACATTCATTACAGCTGTAATTACATGCAGGCAATTTTTAAATATAAGTACAATGTTAAAACAAGTACAGTGTATCAAATGACAGTTAAAGACAATTAATATAAAGTGGAACTCCAAGTTATTTAGTATTACACTGTAAAAATGTTGGTAACACTTTTAATTGTCCTTGTTACACTTTACATGTACTTACAGTACTATAGTAATAACGTCCCCACTTTATATTAGGTGGCCTTAAGTACTATGTACTTGCATCAAAAAATAAGTACAATGTACTTACTGTGTTCAAATTGTATTGCAAAACACTTTTGCTGATATTGAGGTGTACGGGTAAAGTTAGGGACAGGTGTGGTGGTATGGGTAAGTTTAAGGGTAGGGTTTGGTGTGAGGGAAGTGTCAACTGTGTAATTATAACTGTAATTACATGCAGGTATTTTTAAAAATGTAAGTACAATGTAAAAATATGTATGTACACAATAAGTGCATTGTACTAACATTTTAATTAATAATTTGATACACAGTAGTTAAGGCCACCGAATATAAAGTGGGTCCGTAATAACAGTAAATTATGCATAGTTACAAGCAACTAACTTTAGTACATGTTGTTAATTAATATTACTCAGTATTTATTTGTGTAATTATTACACAACAAGGACACCTTAAAATAAAGTGAAACCTAACTTGGTAACACTTTAGTTTAGAGTCCAAATCTCACTTTTAACTATTTGCTTATTAGCATGTATATTACTCGGATATTGGCTGTTTATTAGTATATAAAGCACATATTAATGCCTTATTATTCATGACCATATTCTACATCCCTTAATCCACCCAATACCTAAACTTAACAGCTACCTTACTAACTATTGATAAGCAGTAATTAAGTCGTAGTTAATAGATAGTTATTGAGAACTGGACCCTAATCTAAAGTGTGACCAATAACTTTAATAATAAATGGCTAGAAAAGTGAGAGGATTCAACAAGATATTCAATATTCAGTGCTCCAGTGCAAGGTCTTGTCATGTTAGACCAGCCTCAACCCATTTTAGCCTAATTTGTTTTTTGTAACCTATGACCCTGCAGGTGTTTGACCTGGGTCACATGAACAGGGCAACAGCGTGCACTAATCTAAACGAGCACAGCTCTCGCTCTCATGCCCTCCTCATCGTCACAGTGGCGGGTTTAAACTCTTCAACGGGCCACCGTACCTCAGGTACACACACAGTTCTTTTACACACAAATAATTGAAACGCAAATATGAAACAATCGCTTGTCAATTGCAGGTAAGCTAAATCTGGTGGATCTGGCCGGTTCAGAACGTATTGCCAAATCCGGTGCCGAGGGCAGCCGTCTGCGTGAGGCTCAGTGTATCAACAAATCACTATCGGCGCTGGGTGATGTCATCAACGCCCTGCGCTCCAAACACTCGCACGTGCCCTTCAGGAACTCCCGGCTCACGTACCTCCTGCAGGACTCGCTCAGCGGAGACAGCAAGACCCTCATGATGGTGCAGGTGTGTGATATCAAGGGGTCAGCAGGGTTATAATGGCACCCGGTGTGTGGAGAGAAGCTTACTGTAAATCTCCACACATTTTGAGTGAATTATAATGGATTTATGGGATAAAGACTGTACTTTGTACAGCATGAGCAGGCACAGTATTTTAAGCAGTTTTGTGCACACACTCTCCTGTTGTTTTATGCTAATCGCCACAGAAATCACCTCAAATGCTAAAGAACTTTGTCATGATGGACTTATGGACTCAGTCTGTTGTAGTAAAGACTAAATGAAATCAAAAACGTATTTAATTTACTAATAAATGTTCACACCATGTCATAATTATAAGATGACAACACAGGACGTTCTACTCAAAGCTGTTCACGTCCTCAGACTAATTTGTTTCTTAATAAAAACATTTAAAAACAATTGCCGATGAAACCAGAGCCACATGGACAGAGAAAATTATGATATTATAGCTCGCTGTACACAATACAGGTACATAAAGCCAACATTATATAACTGAGAATTACATTACAGAAGTGGAACACTTTGTTTGCTGTGTCATGTTTCACATTCTCTCGGATGCAGCTTCTCAAACCAGTTAAACTGCAATGTTCCTCTCTATCTCAGGTGTCTCCTCTAGAGAGTAATGTCAGTGAGTCGGTGTGCTCTCTGAAGTTTGCTCAGCGTGTTCGGACTGTGGAGATCGGCCCCTCGTCCTCCTCACGCCGCCAAGCAGAGAACTCCTCAACATCCTCCTCACCAACTCATGACAGCGTGGAGGTACACAATCACAACTATGCGCATCCTCACATGTCCATGTCTGTAAAAACCATCTTTGAGATCTGAATGAAAAGTCTTCAGTCCTTCCCCCACAACCTTTCCTCTGTAGCTACTTCAGTGGGCCACAATGCACTCACTGTCCCGCTTTCCCTCGTCTCCCGTTTATATTGAAAATATGATTTGTGCAGGAACTCACATAGGCAACACAATTCAAATCCAATCTTTGGTTTGTCTAAATAAGTGGAAGATATAGCCGTGATAACAGTAAACCTCAGTTGTGCAGCACTTTGTTTGCTAAAAAATTAAAGGAAGTGTTACATTTTCATTTGGTTACATTTTAAAATATTAATTAAACTGTTAATTGTAAATTATGCCTTCATTTGAGTGCCAACATTTTTTATTTGTATCAAAACATAAATCCAGAAAAATGGACACTGAAAAAATAAATCCTTTCATAGGGCCTTATTATTATAAAAACCAATTTCATAGGGCCCTAAAATTTAACTCTGTTAAACTTTTAATACATTTAAATAAAAAAAATGTATTACTAAAATGTAATGTAACCATTAAAAATGAATCATGAAAAAAAATTCATAGGGATTCATTCATCACAAAATAATTGTTCTTTTAATAACAAAATAATGGTTATTTTTGTGCTGTAGCTGGACTCTCCTCCCGTGACCCCTGTGCCCCTCCCCATCTCAAGGGCCAGCAGTGCAGGTTCGACCCTCTCCTCCACTTCTAAAACCCCCACCACCCGACGCAGGTCCCACAGTCAGCTGTCCGCAGGTGAGCCGAGAGAGCAGCACCTATAGTGTATATCTCTAAAGCCAATGGTCACTTGATGCTAAAACACCTTCTTATATAAGATTCTGATGGAACTTTTTGCAAATAATCTGATATAATAATGTCATAACAGCAGCCTTGATAAACATCTGACACGGTACATTGAGTACAGGTCACTCTGTGTGAAGGGGACGTTTGTTCTTTGCATTGTGACGCTGTAATTGGTTGGTTTCCAGAGAGACAGGTAGACAGAAGCAGCCCATTGGTTGGGGACGGTGGGCAGGTAGGTGGGGTTTTATGTGGTTGGTCGCTTGGCATGAAACGCTCAGCATGGCATGGTGCCCCACGTGTCACCTCGTCAATGCCCACCCATCTAACACAGCGCCTTTAACCCCAGGAAGCTTTGTGTGTGTGAATTGGGATCAGCTGTTGTTTTGTTCTTGTCTTTTTTTGTTTCGTTTGGCCTTGTACAAGCTTACTGTATTTGTCCAGTTGATTTGTATCTGTTGTCTTGTGTAGTTTTGCACTGTATTCACTGTTTGTCTTTGTTAAATGTTTATATGTGTGAGAAAGAAAGTGGTGGAAAAAGAGTTGATGTCTTCACCTACAGCTCTGCTTTTGATTGGCTGGGCTGCCCTGTGGTGGTGACAGGATAACATATATTTTTTGTGACAAATGTGATTTCATTGTTATCATGTGAAGTGTTCAGATTACAGTAGCTCTGTTCCAAAACCTAGTGAGCTGCCCTGTTTATACAGCAATACATGAATCTCATTTCCATCGCACTGCGAAGAAAACTGGCCAACCAATAGGATTTTGCACTTTTGGTCTTGTGCTCGGAGACACTCCTGTTCCATAAAACCATGACTCGGTGGCGCGCGCATATTTCTGGAACCACACTCTTCTGAATCGTCTTCTGAATGAATCTGAAAGTGTGCAAATATTGTTTGTTTTCCTGCCTTCTCTGTGACAAGCGGTGTCAGCAACTGAAAGTTGTCCCATAAGCGCCATGAATCTGCATTTTTATTCATGAAAGTAATTCCAACAATGTGCCATTATTATTATAGTTGTGTTGTGGAATATTCTTTTATATTTAGAAGAATTTTTAGAACTATATTTTTATAGTTATGTTTATAATCCTTGGTGTGAAATGAAATATAGCGGTACACAAACCAGCACTGCACAACTTTGTGTTTCTGACACCTGCTTGTGATAGAGAAGTCAAACAGCATTTACAGGGCTCAAATTTCGGCGCGGGTACTGCACATCATTTTACTCATTCCCGCAGGTTTTGCACTTTTAGGGCGGGAAATTCCCACAAACAATTAGCTTGTTGGTTGAATGAGCAAATTAATCCACAGATTATCAGTGAAAACTTTGTGAGGCATACATTCACATCATCTGGGAGCTGCACACTGCGATACAAAACTTTTAAATTGATAAAAAAATGCCCGTCTTGGCAGTCATGATGTCCTAAGTGAACGTAAACGGTTAAATATCAGTATATTGGATCCATGCATTAGCTCTTAAAGGTACAGCAGCCTAATATACCAGCTGCTGTCTGTCAATGTTAATCAAACAACAAAAGATAGGCCAAGGCTGCGATTTTAATTAAATAGATAAATGACCAGCGTGAAGTGAAGAGCGTGTCTATGATCAGCAGTAAACGCTGCTCCGTCTGAAAGCACTGAGAGTTTGAGTCACTTATAATGTGCGTTTGAAAAAGCAATTTTTTACAATAAATCCTTAGACTTTTCTAATGATTTTTAGTCATAGGCTGTCTGCATATTAAAGGGGTGGTTGCATGCGATTTCACTTTTTTAACTTCAGTTAGTGTGTAATGTTGCTGCTTGAGCATAAACAGTATCGGCAAAGTTACAGCGCTGAAAGTTCAATGCAAACAGAGATATTGTCTTTTAAAGTTATGGCAGTTTATTGCCTACAAAAACGGCCGGTTTGGACTACAACAGGCTTCTTCCCGGGTTGGTGACATCATAAACCCTTGCTATTAACATAAACACTGCCCTTGCGAACGCGCAACAAAGTGGGCGAGGCCACGTCGCAGTCATTACGAAAGAGAGAGAGCTGTTGCAGAACTAACAACTACATTTGACCATCTAACCAATCTAAGACCATTGCGTTTTTCGGAGGGATGGGCTTCACAGAAGCAGGAAGCAAACAAGCCGTTCAAAGGACAGTGGAGACAGCGGTGTGGAATAAAGGGAAAATATAAGAAAAATATGGCGTTTTTAGAAAAAAAACACCCCTTTAACAGGTAACCCAGCAGTTTTTTTGTAAAAAGTTGTAAAAGATATTATTATTATTATTATTATTATTATTATTATTATTATATTTATTCTTAAATACTCAATTTTTGTTATTGTAATAGTTAAATTAATGTTATTGTAATGGTAATATTTTTTTTGCAATAATAATAATCATACTAATTATTATTATTATTATTATTATTATTAGTCATATTAATATATAAACACAATGTTATATACACACTTTTAATTTGTAAAAATTAAAAATAAAATAAAAATCGCATTTTAAATCGCAATTTTAACCCGAATAATCGCAATTAGATATTTTCCCGCAAATTGTGCAGCCCTAATTCAAATGACTCTGTACGTAATTGGATAGTCCTTTAACCAATCAAACCACAAGAGGCGTGATCAATGGGCAACGACCCATTGCTTCTCTGTCCGTCATCGTGTTAAACCCACCAATAGCGCACCAGGTGGATACGCCAGTCTGTGATTGGTTCCCGCAAGTGTGTTACAGAAATAGTAAAAATGAAGGTACAGGTCTCCAGACTGAGCTGCAGGGCGAAATCAAATCGCCGGCAGATCAGGCTGGGTTTACCCAGTCTAGCGTCTCCTGGCACATGACCAAAAACGTGGATCTTATTGGTTGGCCAGTTTTCTTTGCAGTGCAATGGAAAAGAGATTGGGAAAAAAATCACTGTCGCAATGACCGTCTGTGTCGGTCTGAACCCAAAAATGAAAATTCTGTTATTACTCACCCTTCATTTTTGGGTGAACTATCCCTTTAACAGCCATGAATTCAGATGTTTATCACACTGAATGCTCCACTTGATCTGAACACATTTTATGAATACCTTTTATTCAATGCTCAACATTTCTTGGATCCTCTGTAAAGGCTACATACAATGCTGCCTTTACAATTTGACCAAAACGTGGTGTACCTTACTAGGTTTCTCAACAGAGCGAGTAACAAAATGACTTGCCGTTGTCTGAACCGTAAGACCAAGAGCTTTATAAAATATGGTAAAAATAGTGTGCAGAAGTTGTGAAATGGAAGATGAATCTTCTGTTGTGTGGTTTCCATTGCAACAGTGTGCTGTATAAGCCCTGTATTTCCTGGAAACAATTCATGAATTAGTCACGATTGCGTATGAAATTCCCACACTTTTATTCTTCGTTCATAGGACGAATGAAGATGACGGCGTGAGGAACCGCTGAGAGCTGCCGTCCATCCGCCAAACCTCTCGACCAATCAGTTCCTTTCTTGAATGAACCAATGAAAGACCTGCATTTCCTTGCTTGCTGGCGGTGGAGGAGCTTAACCGGCGAATCAGGGTTCATGTTGGGAACTGACTGTCTGAAGTGACGGTCCTTTCGATTGGAACGTCTGCTGTAATTTTAAGATGACGATACATGATTGAAAATGACGACAACTCCCGCTGACCTCTCGACAACACCTGCTGCCTCAAGACGAGAAGACCCTTCCGTTATGGCAAAGTGTTTCTGGGCAATAACGCACTTTATTCTAGTCTAGGCTGTTATTTGTAATGTTACGTAAATGCGATTTGATTTCTAGATGCTTGAATGTACGTGTGTGTACATATTCATTTGTCTGAGCAAGATTTTTATTCCTTGATCTTGAAGAGATCTTGCTGCTTTTTTTCTTCATCTTTTTTTTTTTCCTGCAAGAGCAAGTCAAACTTTCACACCCGATGAGCTTTGAACAATTCTGTGTTTAATAGTGGCAATAAGAAATAATGCAAATGCAAACTTTGGTCTCTCAGTAGCATTTTGTCTGTTTGTATATAGAAACGTGAAGGCCATTGAAAGCCCAGACTCCTGATCTATGCATGCGTTCAGTCTTCAGAGCGGGCGCTCCTTCATTTTAGGACAATCATTAGCAGTTTTTGTGCAGTGAAGTCAAACCATGGCGGAATACAGTGTGTGCTGAACACGACGAGGATTAGATTTGTACATAGAATGCATTCCATGCGACTCCGCACTGAGCGAACAGAACGTCCTCGGTGGACGCTCTTCAACTCTGTCTGGGCTCTTGCTTGCTTGTATTCACATTGGTGTATGTTTGTATGCAGTTTTGTTTTTGTACACAGTTTTTAATAAATGCTCCAAAGCAGTTTTGGGGAGAAATAATTCCTTTTGTTGCATTTTTTTATTTATTTTTTTTTGGTCAAAGAAATGACATGTGTTAGTCTAGTGTAAGATTCCATATGACCTCTCTTATATCTGCACATGTTGGGCACATTGTTGTGGTTTATGGTTTTTGTTAAGGTCGGTTTTTTTATTTTGAAAATGTATGTCACTACATGAAGTCTCTAAGTGATTGGCTTAAAGGAACATGCCACTATTTTTGAAAATAGGCTCATTTTCCAGCTCCTCTAGAGTTAAACAGTTGAGTTTGACCCTTTTCGAATCCATTCCATCGATCTCCGGGTCTGGCGGTAGCACTTTTAGCATAGCTTAGCATAAACCATTGAATCTGATTAGACCGTTAGCATCTCGCTCAAAAATGACCAAAGAGTTTTGATATTTTTCCTATTTAAAACTTGACTCTTCTGTAGTTACGTTGTGCAGTGCCACCGCTCCCACCACGCGCTGCGCATTGGGCACCAAGTGCTCAGGGGGGCACCACAAGAAAATGCTCTCTCTATCTCTGCGAATGCCACCACCGCGGGAATCATAAAGTGATCGCGCTTAGGGCATCAAAACGGCCAGCGGCGGGACTGACATCGTGTACTAAGACCGACGGAAAATGAAAAGTTGTGATTTTCTATGCCGATATGTCTAGGAACTCTACTCTCATTCCTGCGTAATAATCAAGGAACTTTGTGCCGTACCATGAGTGCAGCGGCGCAATGATATTACACAGCGCCTGAAAATAGTCCCCAGCGCTCTCTGTGCAAGCAGGTTGTCACGTTGGTTATGTTGACGGAAGTTAGCCTATTTTCAGGCTAATATCTAATATCCATAGACTGTAAAGAAATATGGACGTAGTGTCCGTGACGTCACCTATAGGTTTCTGAAGAGCATTTCTGAAGCCTAAAGTGCAGCCGTTGCCATCTTGGCATCTTTCGCGGATAATAGGTAGAGTGGGTGGAGCTAACAGACAGCAGACAAACAGCTAGTAGTGACAGTAGCGGCAATCCACCTGTCACTCAAAGTGGCCATGCCCTTAATTATGCAGAACTTTAAGGCTTAAAGGAGAACTCCAGGGAATTTTTAAGTTAATCTTGATCGTTATACCTTAGTGAGTACTGTAAATATAAAACCGAACCGGATTGGTGCTTGCAACACAAGAGCTGTTACAGTTAATGCCCAGAGCTCCCACTCAGCTAACGGCAGCTATGGGGGCATAGACATAAAGAGTGTCTTTGTGCCTCTTAACAGACACTAAATGCAATTCAAATGTCTGTCCAACATGAACAGGGCCCTTACATGACAACGAGATGCGTTTAGTAACTTAGCCATTGTTTAAACTCACCGAGATACTGTTTTAGACGGCAAGCTGTAGTCTCGCGCTGAAAGGTATAACGATCAAGATTAACTTAAAAATTCCCCGGAGTTCTCCTTTAAGCCTTAAAGTTCTGCATAATTAAGGGCGTGGCCACTTTGAGTGACAGGTGGATTGCCGCTACTGTCACTACTAGCTGTTTGTCTGCTGTCTGTTAGCTCCACCCACTCTACCTATTATCCGGGAAAGATGCCAAGATGGCAACGGCTGCACTTTAGGCTTCAGAAACCTATAGGTGACGTCACGGACACTACGTCCATATTTCTTTACAGTCTATGGATATTAGATATTAGCCTGAAAATAGGCTAACTTCCGTCAACATAACCAACGTGACAACCTGCTTGCACAGAGAGCGCTGGGGACTATTTTCAGGCGCTGTGTAATATCATTGCGCTTCTGCACTCATGGTACGGCACAAAGTTCCTTGATTATTACGCAGGAATGAGAGTAGAGTTCCTAGACATATCGGCATAGAAAATCACAACTTTTCATTTTCTGTCGGTCTTAGTACACGATGTCAGTCCCGCCGCTGGCCGTTTTGATGCCCTAAGCGCGATCACTTTATGATTCCCGCTGTGGCGGCATTCGCAGAGATAGAGAGAGCATTTTCTTGTGGTGCCCCCGAGCACTTGGTGCCCGATGCGCAGCGCGTGGTGGGAGCGGTGGCACTGCACGACGTAACTACAGAAGAGTCAAGTTTTAAATAGGAAAAATATCGAAACTCTTTGGTCATTTTTGAGCGAGATGCTAACGGTCTAATCAGATTCAATGGTTTATGCTAAGCTATGCTAAAAGTGCACCCGCCAGACCCGGAGATCGATGGAATGGATTCGAAAACGGTCAAACTCAACTGTTTAACTCTAGAGGAGCTGGAAAATGAGCCTATTTTCAACTATTTTTAACCCCACAAGTAATAATTTGCATAAAACATGTTCATATAAGGACTCTTTGAACCACATACTGTTTATGCATGTATACATGCGGCGGCAGTGGCTCAGTGGTTCATGTAGGTTGTCTACAAACTGGAAGGTTGGTGGTTCGATCCCCGGTTCCAACTGACCAAGTGTCAAGGTGTCCATGAGCAAGACGCCTAACCCCAGCTGCTCCCGACGAGCTGGATGGCGCCTTGCATGGCTGACACCGCCGTCGGTGTATGAATGGGTGAATGTGAGGCAAAAATGTAAAGCGCTTTGGATGGCCGTAGGTCTGTTAAAAGCGCTATATAAATGCAGTCCATTTACCATTTACAATCATAATTTGACACTTTTTGAATAATTTGATTGTTCCCTCCAAATGAAAACACTGAATGGACATCCTGAGAATTTAGTTTAATGTAGTTTATTAAAAAAGGTTTATTATGCTGTCACTTGACAAATAATATATACAAAGGTATTACAGTGCTTATGATTTTTACACCAGCCATTTCTCACTCGTCTACTATTTATTTTCCAAATTGAGAAATTAATTCAAGTTGACCATCTTACCATTTTGAAATGCAGGTATACCCAGTGCAATCAACTGTCCATTTATGTAAAAAAGAAAAAGAAAACAAAGTAATAATAATTTGAAAAACAATTCTTATTTACAAAATGAGATGATCCAAAATTATCCAGAAACAAATCACAGTGTTCCCATGTCAAAAACAATAATGCAGAACTCCAATATAAGTGCATATTTGTATGCATCCGGTAACGTTTGCTTTGATAATGCAGTGCAGTCATCAGATCACAATGTAGTTGACTGACTGAGCGGTCTGTGTGTGTATGTACAGTGTGTGTGTGTGTGTACAGTGTCTCAAATAGCAGACTGTAATTTGTTCATGTTTCTCTGATGCATACTGTGATGCCTGACCAGCTCATCTGAGCGGGCGAACTTCTTCTGACAGCTGGGCCAGCGGCACGTAAACGGCTTCTCGCCTGAGAACGACCAGAGAGAAAACACAGGAACACACTTTAGTGATGTGATGATGGAATCTATTCATGTGAAACCAATAGATCAAATGTTTTTGGAGAAGTTAAAAAAGGCGTACGCACTTGTTTTACCTGTATGAGTCCGAGTGTGGGTCTTAAGGTGGTCTGAGCGTGAAAACTTTCTTTGACATGTCTCACACTGAAAGGGTTTGACGCCTACAGGACCAGAGAGAGCAGGAGACAGAGAGACAGACAGCTGCGGTGGGCTTCACACACTTCATGAAAGTCATGAATTAATGTGGGGTGGGGCTATCTAATTCTACAGCATTTGATTGGTTATAAGTTTGGATACACCCCTGAGTGCAAGATGAGTCAGCAATGTTTTTGGAAAGACTGTGAATTTTACGTTCTAATAGTTTAAGCTTTTAATGCTCAATACTAACAGTATATGTAATGAATGTTTCAGGGGTGTGTTATACTCTTAAAGTTATATTAAAAAAGTTCTGTCATTATTTACTCGCCCTCATGACATTCAAACCCGTAAGACTTTCATTCATCTTCAGAACACAAAGCTTTTATTCACATAAACATTCATCAACTCACACATCAGTTGAGGTAAACGTAAGCTCAAGCATGTTCACTTGATGTGCGAGAACCAATGAGGTTCATTCTCGTGTTACGCATCACGTTTGAGCTTCTGCAAGAACCAATGAGGTTCATTCTTGTGTTACGCATCACGTTTGAGCTTCTGCAAGAACCAATGAGGTTCATTCTCGTGTTACGCATCACGTTTGAGCTTTAGAAAGAACCAATGAGGTTCATTCTCGTGTTACGCATCACATTTGAGCTTCTGCAAGAACCAATGAGGTTCATTCTTGTTACGCATCACGTTTGAGCTTCTGCAAGAACCAATGAGGTTCATTCTTGTTACGCATCACGTTTGAGCTTCTGCAAGAACCAATGAGGTTCATTCTCGTGTTACGCATCACATTTGAGCTTCTGCAAGAACCAATGAGGTTCATTCTTGTTACGCATCACGTTTGAGCTTCTGCAAGAACCAATGAGGTTCATTCTTGTTACGCATCACGTTTGAGCTTCCGCAAGAACCAATGAGGTTCATTCTCGTGTTACGCATCACGTTTGAGCTTCCGCAAGAACCAATGAGGTTCATTCTCGTGTTACGCATCACGTTTGAGCTTCTGCAAGAACCAATGAGGTTCATTCTTGTTACGCATCACGTTTGAGCTTCTGCAAGAACCAATGAGGTTCATTCTCGTGTTACGCATCACGTTTGAGCTTCCGCAAGAACCAATGAGGTTCATTCTTGTGTTACGCATTACGTTTGAGCTTCTGCAAGAACCAATGAGGTTCATTCTTGTGTTACGCATTACGTTTGAGCTTCCGCAAGAACCAATGAGGTTCATTCTCGTGTTACGCATCACGTTTGAGCTTCTGCAAGAACCAATGAGGTTCATTCTTGTGTTACGCATTACGTTTGAGCTTCTGCAAGAACCAATGAGGTTCATTCTTGTGTTACGCATTACGTTTGAGCTTCCGCAAGAACCAATGAGGTTCATTCTTGTGTTACGCATTACGTTTGAGCTTCCGCAAGAACCAATGAGGTTCATTCTTGTGTTACGCATTACGTTTGAGCTTCCGCAAGAACCAATGAGGTTCATTCTCGTGTTACGCATCACGTTTGAGCTTCCGCAAGAACCAATGAGGTTCATTCTTGTGTTACGCATCACGTTTGAGCTTCTTCAAGAACCAATGAGGTTCATTCTCGTGTTACGCATCACGTTTGAGCTTCTGCAAGAACCAATGAGGTTCATTCTTGTGTTACGCATCACGTTTGAGCTTTTGCAAGAACCAATGAGGTTCATTCTTGTGTTACGCATCACGTTTGAGCTTCCGCAAGAACCAATGAGGTTCATTCTTGTGTTACGCATCATGTTTGAGCTTCAGAAAGAACCAATGAGGTTCATTCTTGTGTTACGCATCACGTTTGAGCTTCAGAAAGAACCAATGAGGTTCATTCTTGTGTTACGCATCACGTTTGAGCTTTTGCAAGAACCAATGAGGTTCATTCTTGTGTTACGCATCACGTTTGAGCTTCTGCAAGAACCAATGAGGTTCATTCTTGTTACGCATCACGTTTGAGCTTCCGCAAGAACCAATGAGGTTCATTCTCGTGTTACGCATCACGTTTGAGCTTCCGCAAGAACCAATGAGGTTCATTCTCGTGTTACGCATCACGTTTGAGCTTCTGCAAGAACCAATGAGGTTCATTCTTGTTACGCATCACGTTTGAGCTTCTGCAAGAACCAATGAGGTTCATTCTCGTGTTACGCATCACGTTTGAGCTTCCGCAAGAACCAATGAGGTTCATTCTTGTGTTACGCATTACGTTTGAGCTTCTGCAAGAACCAATGAGGTTCATTCTTGTGTTACGCATTACGTTTGAGCTTCCGCAAGAACCAATGAGGTTCATTCTCGTGTTACGCATCACGTTTGAGCTTCCGCAAGAACCAATGAGGTTCATTCTTGTGTTACGCATTACGTTTGAGCTTCTGCAAGAACCAATGAGGTTCATTCTTGTGTTACGCATTACGTTTGAGCTTCCGCAAGAACCAATGAGGTTCATTCTTGTGTTACGCATTACGTTTGAGCTTCCGCAAGAACCAATGAGGTTCATTCTTGTGTTACGCATTACGTTTGAGCTTCCGCAAGAACCAATGAGGTTCATTCTCGTGTTACGCATCACGTTTGAGCTTCCGCAAGAACCAATGAGGTTCATTCTTGTGTTACGCATCACGTTTGAGCTTCTTCAAGAACCAATGAGGTTCATTCTCGTGTTACGCATCACGTTTGAGCTTCTGCAAGAACCAATGAGGTTCATTCTTGTGTTACGCATCACGTTTGAGCTTTTGCAAGAACCAATGAGGTTCATTCTTGTGTTACGCATCACGTTTGAGCTTCCGCAAGAACCAATGAGGTTCATTCTTGTGTTACGCATCATGTTTGAGCTTCAGAAAGAACCAATGAGGTTCATTCTTGTGTTACGCATCACGTTTGAGCTTCAGAAAGAACCAATGAGGTTCATTCTTGTGTTACGCATCACGTTTGAGCTTTTGCAAGAACCAATGAGGTTCATTCTTGTGTTACGCATCACGTTTGAGCTTCCGCAAGAACCAATGAGGTTCATTCTTGTGTTACGCATCACGTTTGAGCTTTTACAAGAACCAATGAGGTTCATTCTTGTGTTACGCATCACGTTTGAGCTTCCGCAAGAACCAATGAGGTTCATTCTTGTGTTACACAGCACGTTTGAGCTTTTGCAAGAACCAATGAGGTTCATTCTTGTGTTACACAGCACGTTTGAGCTTCTGCAAGAACCAATGAGGTTCATTCTTGTGTTACGCATCACGTTTGAGCTTCCGCAAGAACCAATGAGGTTCATTCTTGTGTTACACAGCACGTTTGAGCTTTTGCAAGAACCAATGAGGTTCATTCTTGTGTTACGCATCACGTTTGAGCTTCCGCAAGAACCAATGAGGTTCATTCTTGTGTTACGCATCACGTTTGAGCTTTTGCAAGAACCAATGAGGTTCATTCTTGTGTTACGCATCACGTTTGAGCTTCCGCAAGAACCAATGAGGTTCATTCTTGTGTTACGCATCACGTTTGAGCTTTTACAAGAACCAATGAGGTTCATTCTTGTGTTACGCATCACGTTTGAGCTTCCGCAAGAACCAATGAGGTTCATTCTCGTGTTACGCATCACGTTTGAGCTTCTGCAAGAACCAATGAGGTTCATTCTCGTGTTACGCATCACGTTTGAGCTTCTGCAAGAACCAATGTTCACTGTTTATGTTCGCTGATCAATGTTTATATGTGAATAAAAGCCTAAATTCAATCTGTTCATATTTCATCTCTTCAGAAATTTTGGACTAAACCACTTATTCATATGGATTTTTTAAAATCTCTTTATTAGAAAGATTTTAAAGATCTTCATTTGTGTTCTGAAGATGAATGAAAGTCTTACTGGTTTGGAAGGACATGAGGGCGAGTAATTAATGACAGTTTTTTCATTCTTGGGTGAACTATCCCTTTAAAAATAAAGGTTCCAAAGGGTTTAAAAAAAGTAATCTAAAGAACCTTTTTTGGAACGGATGTTCAAAGTTCTTCATGGACTCAAAGATTCCAGTAAAGAACCTTTATTTTTAGGAGTGTAGCATATAATTGACCTCAAATCTAATGGATTAAAAAACTCCAATATTTATTTCATGTGTTGGGTCTCTTTTGAAGAGCTGGGATGTCACTAACCTGTGTGTCTGCGCTGGTGTCTCTTGAGCTGGTCAGATCTGGAAAACCTGCGGCCGCAGCCTGTGTAGTCACACTGATAGGGCTTCTCACCTGAATGGGACAGAGAACAGCATCGTTCCAGAACTGTTCTTCTTACAGTATGTGTTTAGAGAAATCCTGTGTGGACGAGCCTGTGGTCTCTGCAGCATCCACAAGGGGGCGCCGTTTAACTCAGCACTTTATTATTATTTTCTGTCATAAGTCATACATTTATCTGTAACACTGAACATGCTATGAGGTCACAAATTAGGCCACTCCAGATGTTTTTGAGTATTCTGGTGCTCAACCGACAGGTGTTTTCATTTATCATGGCAACCTTTTTTCCACCAAAATATGCATACTCCAGGAGTTCATTGGTATTAACACCAGTGACATCAAAAGAAATTGATCAAAAATGACAGACAGCCTCTTATAGTTTGAGGGAGATCAAATATTTATGCATGATTGTTTTACTCTTGTATTATGGTGGAAACTATGGCTGCCATGGTGATAAAAATAAAGAATATCAATAATTATATATAAAATGTAAAAACATATTAATTAAAATTTGCATTTACATATTCACTTAGCAGATTCTTTTATCCAAAGCGACTTGCAGCGCCATTTCTAATTAAGTCTAATAATAAAATAGACTGGTTTTTGTGTGAATGAAAACAGTTACACTTTGCAATAAGGTTCTGTTTGTTAATGTTAGTTCATGCATTTAACTAACAATGAGCAATAGATTTGTTACAATATTTACATATATTTACATCATATTTAAAAATAGTTCATACAATTCATCTGTTAACTGTTAGTTCATATTAAGCTCAGGTGCATTAAACAAAATATTATTATTAATAGATACAACTTTTTTTATTTTAATAATCTATTAGTAAATGTTGAAATTAGTTAACTAACATGAATTAACAATGGAAATTGCTTATGTTTCCAAGTGGAACCCTATTGTAAGGGATCTTTTTTTTTTCGAATATTTTCCAAATAACACTTGTCCTGCACCTCATACTCATGACCGGAAGTGGCACCGGCAACTGTGGCATAATAAAAGTCCCGCCAGCGACTGTGTCATAATAAAAGTCCCGCTGCTCGTGAGCCGTGTGTTGCCTTCGTCTTATTAACAATCGCTCCAGCGGCCTTGCTCAGCTCCACAACACTCATACCCCTTTTCCACCAAAGCAGTGCTAGAGCTAGATCGGAGCTAGAGCTAGTCCCAGTTCATAGTTGGTTCAACTGAGGAGCCTGCTAAGAACCGTTTGCGTTTCCACAGCCTAGAGAGCCACAACAGAGCCAGGTCTTACGTCACTGTATACGTCTCATCTTTCTCAGCAACGCTAGCGGGAAACACACACACACCAGGCTTGTTCGAGATGCATCGGCGCTGCGCAGACCGATCCACGTATAATATTTAAAAAAACGTATGAGTGAATCAAAAGCATAAGGAGTCGTGTGCTCTCGCTGGACTCGTTATCATACGGCGATCGCCGATCGGTCTCTGCACAGCACCGCTGCGAACAAGCCTTCCATCAACACTGCAAATGTTGCGTTACTATTGATTCACATGGCTTTACGATCCTACATCGGCATCAAAACACAACGAAAACACAGCGAATCCAACGCATTCATGCAGTTCGCCGTAATTAGCATAGACGGAGATTACAAACGAGCAGCAGCTGTTAGCTCCATTAGCTGCTATTTCAACAATGGCGGATCTCAAGTTTGTGTTCGTCTTGTTGACCCCGCCCCCAGTGCCTGACGTAATCGGTTCTTACTTCTAGCCCTGTTTTAGCCCAGCAATGTTTTGGTGCTACTTAAGAACCACTTTTCCTGGCTCGGAGCTGGAGCTTTGGGTGTGGAAACACAAAGAACCGATTTGGAACTAGGCTCTGGCTCCAATCTAGCTCTGGCTCTGCTTTGGTGGAAAAGGGGTATCAGTCCTGCTCTGCTTCATACTACAGTAATGTTAATAATCGCATCCATGAACATGATTTCTGCCCGAGTCCTATCCTGATTCTTTCCCACCGGCTGTGAGGTGAAGACCACATGTCCCAAGATTCTGCACTCAAACTTCGCATCATAAAACTACGACTTTGTTTTGAATAGGCGACCTCTAGTGGACGGAAAAGTTACATAGTGCATCTTTAATGTGTTTATTTAGCAGATGCCTTTATCCAAAATGAAATGCACTTTCCACACAAATCATGGTTGTGTAATCAGACTCACACTGTCACTAGAATAAAGTGAGACATTCCTGAGAGCTGTGATTCAAACATCCAGGGGTCTGAACAAATGAAGTTGTTTTTGAGTCTGCCAAACTCTTATTGGACGTCTGAAAAAATAGATTTACATATGAATAATGACTTTGTTATGCATGTTGCATAACACTGTAAATCTTACAGTACCTGCTGCACTTTCTAAGAGAAAAAAAAGCAAAGATCGGTTTGGATTGTTTGTGACCCCAAAGTGAAACTGGAAAATGGTGCATTTTGTATGGGCCGCATTCATCTCACCTGTGTGTTTCCTGCCATGCATCTGCAGGTGGGACAGTTTGAAGTATCTCTTACTGCATCCTGGGTAAGAGCACATGAACGGACGCTTCTCGCTGCTTTCTGATGATTTAATGGAGGGAGTGATGCCTGGTACTCTCCGCACATCCTGCAGAAAGAAAAAAAAACAGAATAATTGGCAATCAACAAACTCTATTTGCCAAATCTGCTGCACTTTTGAGCCCTTGTTTGCTTTAACTTCTGCATTTCCAAACCCCGCAGAAGTTCTGCATGTGAACAAACCCTTTTATCCTGTGGCCTGTTAAATATCAGTTTATCTTTTAAAAGCCTTAATGGGAAAGCTTTAAAGTAAAGTTCTAAACATACATACACACACACACACTATTCTCTGGACAGTATCAATTTTCTAAAGCACTGATGGATGTTCCCTCATGCTAAACACACATTAAAGACTGATGCAGAGTCCGACTGTCCTCTTACTCGCCTGCTCCGTACGCATACATCTAGTTCAGTCACTAAACTCTTGAGGTCGCAGGCTGATTCATCCTTTACATACAATCTACAAACAATCACGCCATTACCATATGCCACAAGCTGATTAGCCTCTGCTGATCCTGCAGCCAATGAGATTGCTTGCTCAACATAACATAAAATATGTCTGGTTCAGTGTTCGCTGTAGGGATGTTCCTACATCAGAGTTCCTCTGAACCCCTCCACCTCCCCCAGCTCCACCTGCCTAAATCTGCTACAGGATTTATGCATGCATATATTAATGCAGCAGCAGCATGTTTTTTTTTTTTCCTTCTCTAGTTTTCATTAGTTCAATCATGGCAACTCTCTTTGTAGTTTTGTAGAATATGGCAATGTTAAAGGGATAGTTCACCTAAAACTATAGTGAGGACCTAGTGAGGACTGTGTGCTCGCCGTCCTGGCCTTGGACTCGATGCAGAGGGGGAAGTGTGTACGTGACCTTGTGCTGAACCTGAGTGTGTGTTGAGAGGATATTTATCCATTTGAGGCGTTAGACTTTATACAAACTTTCATTAATAATAATTAACACTAATAACCCAATATTACACATATGTGCACCTCTGTTCAAAAATTTGGGGTCAGTAAGATTTTATTTCAATACTTTTATTCAGCAATGATGCATCAAATTGATCAAAAGTGACAGGAAAGACATTTATAATGTTACAAAAGATTAGATTTGATTAAATGTGGTTCTTTTGAATATTGTATTCATCAAAGAATCCTGAAAAATATCACGTTTTCCACAAAAATATGAAGCAGCACACCTGTTTTCAACATTGAAAATAATCATAAATGTTTCTTGAGCAGCAAATCCTCATATTAGAGTGATTTCTGAAGGATCATGTGACACTGAAGACTGGAGTAATGATGTTCAAAATTCAGCTTTGATCACAGGAATACATTACATTTTGATATATATTGCAATAGAAAACAGTTATTTTCATTTTTAATAATATTTCACAATTACTGTTTTCGCTGTATTTTTGATCAAATAAATGCTGCTTTGGTGAGCAAAAGAGACTAACGTTTGAATGGTAGTGTACAGTGTTTATAAAACACACACTTCATAATATAAAATGTGTAAACATTATATATTAATTAACAATATTTATTTATTTGTAATATAAACATGAATGTATATATTATATCATAATTGCATTATACACTGAGTCAGGTTTTTTTACACTGTAACTGTGTGTATCATTTACATCTTCATTCGTGTTTATGTATTAATTTTATGATTTTATATGCGTGAACATCATGTTTAATGTTTATTATGAGCAATAAATAATAATTCAGTGCACTTTATAATTATATTATTGTGAGAATACAATCTGTGTGTGTTTGAGTGTGTGTGTGTTTTGCGGTCACCCACCTGTAATCCTCTGAACACACCATGTGTGTGTATGTGATACTGTGTGCTGCAGCTGTACACCATGGGAGCGGCTCCTGAGGACGGATCGGCCTCATAACTGCCACTGTGACTGGACACAAATCCAAAAACAGAGACCAGTTACGCTCAGCAGATAAAACAAGAGCACTCGTTTCCACCACGGAATTAAAAAAAAAACGTTTTATCATGCAGATCAGACTGTATGACTCGCAATTGCGAATTTATATCTTTTGTTCGCAGAATTTTAAGATATAAAAAGTCAGAATTGGGAGATAAAAGGTATATAATAAAATGACTTCTATGTTTTATTCCGTGGTGGAAACAAGCTTCCATAGCATAGCACATGAGCCTAAAACCAATAAGATTCTCCGTACAGAAGATCCAGAAAGGACAGATCTGAACATGTTAATGATAGCTCTGCTAACAAAAGGATGTTTTTCTAGCCAGAAATGACTGTAAAGCTGCCGTAACTGTCATAAATGATAGCGGAGGAGGACTGTTAGTTTGGAGGGGGATCTGTAGAGTGGGCAGTAACTGATGAAGAGCTCAAGACCTATAAAGCTTCTTCTTTGTCCGACTCACTTCACCTCTCAGACTACACAATCAGCCATTGCTGGTCCAGTCCTCCCACAGCCCATCCATTCATCCGTTCAGAAGATAAACACCCCGTTGTCATGGCAATGGGTGTAAGGAAGGTGGATACCAAATCTTTTATCTGGACAGCTGGCATAAATATTCTGTCCAGCATCCCAGTCACCTATTCCAGTGGCAGAGTTCATCTGCCTTCCTACACAAGCACACATACACTCAATCACTCAAAAACAACCCCAAATTCCCACAATGCTGTGGGACTTCCCCTCTGCCCTTCAGCCAGTCTGGATCTCTTCATGTTAACATCTCTCTCTGTCTTTCACACACACACAAATGCCCCTTCAGCAGACCCAAGGTCAGACACTCTATCTGGGTTGGACTGGTTGACTGAGCAGGATTCATTCCTATCTCCTGTACCGTCACCACAGCATAATTCATGATCCTACTTCAGGCTGTGCTTTTGTTTCAAAGTGCAGTGCCACATTAGAGAAGAGTGCAGACGCCAATAGGAACAGAGCACAAGATGACAGAGATCACGAGATGAGAAGAGAGCTGAGGAGGATATTAAAAAGGAGGGTATAAAAATGTGCTTTCTTTCTCAAGGGATGGGATGGGTATTGTAGGAAAGGAAAGGAAAGGAAAGGAAAGGAAAGGAAAGGAAAGGAAAGGAAAGGAAAGGAAAGGAAAGGAAAGGAAAGGAAAGGAAAGGAAAGGAAAGGAAAGGAAAGGAAAGAGTTAGAAAGGACGGGAAATTAAAAGAAAGAGTTGGAAAGGAAAGGAAAAAGAAAAGCAGCAATGCAAAAGGTAATAAAGGAAAGGAAGAGTTGGAAAGGAAAGGAAAGAGAAAGGAAAGGAAATTAAAGAGTTGGAAAGGAAAGGAAAGAGTTGGGAAGGAAAGAAAAGAGTTGGGAAGAAAGGAAAGGAAATTAAAGGATAAGAAGCAAAGCAAAAGGTAATAAAGGAAATTAAGAGTTGGAAAGGAAAGGAAAGGAAAGGAAAGGAAAGGAAAGGAAAGGAAAGGAAAGGAAAGGAAAGGAAAGGAAAGGAAAGGAAAGAGTTAGAAAGGACAGGAAAAAGAAAAGCAGCAATGCAAGAGGTAATAAAGGAAAGGAAGAGTTGGAAAGGAAAGGAAAGGCAAGGAAAGAGAAAGGAAAGGAAAGGAAATGAAAGGAAATTAAAGAGTTAGAAAGGAAAGGAAAGAGTTGGGAAGGAAAGAAAAGAGTTGGGAAGCAAGGAAAGGAAATTAAAGGATAAGAAGCAAAGCAAAAGGTAATAAAGGAAATTAAGAGTTGGAAAGGAAAGGAAAGGAAATGAAAGGAAAGAGTTGGAAAGGAAAGGAAAGTTGGGAAGGAAAGGAAAGGAAAGGAAAGGAAAGGAAAGGAAAGGAAAGGAAAGGAAAGGAAAGGAAAGGAAAGGAAAAGAAGCAAAGCAAAAGGTAATAAAGGAAATTAAGAGTTGGAAAGGAAAGGAAATGAAAGGAAAGGAAAGAGTTGGAAAGGAAAGGAAAGTTGGGAAGGAAATGAAAGAGTTGGAAAGGAAAGGAAAGTTGGGAAGGAAAGGAAAGGAAAGGAAAAGAAAGGAAAGGAAAGTTGGGAAGGAAATGAAAGAGTTGGAAAGGAAAGGAAAGTTGGGAAGGAAAGGAAAGGAAAGGAAAGGAAAGGAAAGGAAAAGAAAGGAAAGTTGGGAAGGAAATGAAAGAGTTGGAAAGGAAAGGAAAGTTGGGAAGGAAAGGAAAGGAAAGGAAAGGAAAGTTGGGAAGGAAATGAAAGAGTTGGAAAGGAAAGGAAAGTTGGGAAGGAAAGGAAAGGAAAGGAAAGGAAAGGAAAGGAAAGGAAAGGAAAGGAAAGGAAAGGAAAGGAAAGGAAAGGAAAGGAAAGGAAAGGAAAGGAAAGGAAAGGAAAGGAAAGGGAAATGTCCGAATCACAGGTGTTGATATGAGAGTCTTTACCTCTTTACACTGGGCGTCAGTGAGCTGACGGGATTCCAGGCAACACATTCCAACTGAGACGCCATTTGGTACAGATTATCACTGTCAGGGCAGAAGAGATGCATGACATGAGAGCCAACTTTCACTGCTCAGCTTCTCAAGAAGCACAAAGGTTTTAAAAAGGGAAGAGACAAGCCAAAAATAGGACAAAAAAACAAAGAAAGAGAAAAAGCAGTTACATTTTTGTTTGTTTTTTTGTTTGTTTTTTTGTTTCACAGAATGATTAGAAGTGCACATGGTCAGCAGTCTGTGTGCTGATGTCTCTTTCCAATCATCCTTCGCTGATTCATAACCGAGTCTTTTGAGGAAGTAGTGAAACCGGAGGCTTGTTTGGCACTGTGGAAACTGCTTTCACCACATGTTGTGAGGAGCCGTATCTCAGCCAGCTCACGTGGTCCTGCCTGGCGCGTCGAGTGCCTGGCACAGTGATGCTATAGTGTGATGTCACACTGATTTCTGGGTATCGTGGAAAGGATTTGGGGAAATGGTCTTGACTCATATGCTGTCTGTCCCTTTTCTGTGTGCTAAAGGAGCAGTTTCTGAAGGCCAGACAGTTTCTTCGGGATACAAAGTTTATCAAACTACACTATTGTTTGTTTATTTATTTAATAATAAATGATTTAATATGAATTATTACACTTTATTTTAAGGAGATGTAGTTGCATTGTACTTATTCAAATATGTACAGAGTGTTATTAATAAACTGCATGTACTTACTATAGTTATGGTTAGTTACTTGTGATTATGCATAATTTACTGTTATTACTATAGTAAGTACATGTAACTATGTCACCTTAAAATAGAGTGTTGTCTAATTATTTATTTATTTCATAACAATATTTAATAACAATGATCAAAATTATTTTCTTTTCTTTTTTATAACAATACAAATTAATAATATAATTAATATAAAAAGAATAAAGAAAATAAAGATGATTTTTTATTATTGGTCTATGACTGGTTGCCACATTGCTTCCCAGTAAATGACTTTCCATTACAGCTCACATCAGTGTTTAAAAATGCGAGACAATTTCTAGGCCAAACACTGATGATGAAAAAAGGTGGAATTTCCCTTTTCACACCCCTCTAATTTCACTTTATAACCAAGAAATGATGGTTCGTGGGGTTACATACGGTGGTCCAGTAGTGCACAACACAATGAAATATAAAAAGCAAACATAAGTTCACAACACAACGGAAATGCTGCCAACCACTCGGGGGCACTCGGAGCACGGTAAAGTTGCCACTGTTCTATAGAGTCGGCAATCTTACAAAGAAATCAATACCACAATTAGTTTTAACAGTATGTAGGCTAACCATTGTTTATCGATATGAAATATTAATTTAAAATCACCTACATGCATTATAGCTGCATATTTATGCTCGAGAATGCTTTGACACAATACCACGGCGCTAAGGGAACGTCTGCCAATTCCACCAATTGGTTGAAACATATAATTTGTATGAATTAAAGGTCCCGTTCTTCATGTTTTTTTGAAGCTTTGATTTTGTGTTTACAGTGTGCAATATAACATATGGAAGGATATCGCGGACAATTTTCAAAAGGAATTGCAAATTGTATTTGCAATTGCGTTTTCAATTTGTGGAAGCATAAAATGTGACATAATCCAAACGCAATTGCAAATCACACATTGCCATTTGCATTTTCGTTTACGTGAACGCACAACGTCTGCCAAATTTCAAATGGAAAAGCAAAGTATGTTTGCAATTGCATTTCCAATGTCTTACAAGTTATGACCCTGCCATTTTAGAATAGCAATAGAAAATCACCTATTTGCCATTTCATTTCCTCCGTGTCCTGCCACAACCTGCACAAAATTCAAATAGAATCGCAATCCCCTTTGCACTTGCATTTCCGATGTCTATCACAGTCAACTGTCAATCAGGCTTGAGGGCGGGGTTTATTGTGTGGTCTGAAAATAGACCACGCCCTCCAGTGGTGGAAAACGGGGAATTTGGATATTTTTGTAATAAAAATCAAAGTTCAAACTCTTTAGTTCAAACAAAGTCAAAATGCAGAACTGATAGTATGTTCACCTGGCAACCAGAAAAAACAGCAAATAAGAAAACTGACATGACTGCACTAGGTAGGCTATCTATCAGACAGATATCATCATATTCCAGCGGTCCCGGACACAGTAATTAAAATTATAAATAAATAAAATGATCATGAGTTAAAATCAGAGAATCTATAGAAACTTGACATATGAGTGGTGTGTTGTCCATATGATTCTGTGCTCAAGATCCAAGCGATCAAAATATAAAATAAAATTACATTAGTGACATTCAATCGCAGATCATGTTCGATTCGTAGGAGGATGATCTGATTTTCTGTCAGACTAATTTTTTTCGTCAAAAAAAATAGCAGTCTATTTGCTCGCTCATTCCGCTCAGCGCCGCTCGCTCAACCCAGAATGCCCTTTGTGCATGCTGGCTCGAAAATATGTGAAGTGATATGAGACATAGGCAAAGGCTGTCCCCGAATAAAGTTTTTTTCTACTTAACTAGTTGTTCATTTAAGCCAGGGGTCGGGAAACATTTTGGACCAAAGAGCCATTTTTCATTTTTGGTTAAAGCATTTTTCCAAAAGAGCCACAGTAAAAAAAATATATATAATATATATATAAAATTATTATAAAAAAAAAATATATATATATATATATATATATAAAAAAAATGTTGTGCAGGTTGTGGCAGGACACGGAGGAAATGAAATGGCAAATAGGTGATTTTCTATTGCTATTCTAAAATGGCAGGGTCATAACTTGTAAGACATTGGAAATGCAATTGCAAACATACTTTGCTTTTCCATTTGAAATTTGGCAGACGTTGTGCGTTCACGTAAACGAAAATGCAAATGGCAATGTGTGATTTGCAATTGCGTTTGGATTATGTCACATTTTATGCTTCCACAAATTGAAAACGCAATTGCAAATACAATTTGCAATTCCTTTTGAAAATTGTCCGCGATATCCTTCCATAATAACATGTGTTCATGTTTCGCGTGTAAAAAAAAACAGTATTTTTAACACAATTTACTCATTGTGGCAGGGAGGGTGTGGTTTAGCGAGGTCTGTAGCGGGAGAGGGAATCAGGAGACAAGTTCGCCGTAAGTGGGTCAAGTGCAAATCACATACACCTGTGTCTTGTTCCAGTGATGGGCGGGGAGAGACGGTTATAAGCCAACGGAGAGGAAGTGCACGAGAGAGAGACTGGGGACTCGTGGGTGAGCGGTCGCAAGGACGAGAGAGAAACCAGAGGAAACGAGGAGAAAAAGCTGAGAGAAAGCCCAGAGAGCGCACCTGCCAGAGTGACGAGGGCGGAGCATGATTTGAAGCGCAGAGAGCGCTGACATTGTTTTGAGTTAAAGTTTAACCGATTAATAAAACCCACGAGTCTCAGTAAGCCGACCCTGTCTTCTTCCTTCAGTGCAAAGAACCTGTCCTTTTCTACACTCATCTGTATACCGCTGTTTTCACTGTCCTAAAAACGGGCTGATGAGTTCCTTTATTCTATGAAGTCCCTCCTTCAGAAATACGTAACGAGTTCTGATTGTGCCAGCGGTTCCCGTGTTGTGATTTGACCGCAGCTTATCGAACGTGGCACGGTTCCTGTGTTGTGATTCGACAGCAGCTTAGCGCACGTGGAAAGGTCACGCCTCTTAACGGGAGATGAATGCGCTTAATGATCTCTACAGCGTCCCTGGGAAAGCCAAACAAAGGTGATTTGACTCTGGGATGAAAATAACAGCGTCTCGACGACATGGCGACAAACACACTCAAACGCAACAATTCCTTTTCTCCACGCGACACGTGCTCTTCTCCACGTGGGACAGCAACAAGACCACGCCCCCTTTTTTCGCGTATTCGTGTGGGCGGAGGTTAGTCTGTTCTACTGTTTTATTTATTTACTATTATTTATGCTCTAACAGCAACATTACACACTAACTAAAGTTTGAACAATGGGATCATGAAGAACGGGACCTTTAAAGTTGCTTTTAACATTTAAAAACAGACATGTTCAAATTTCACAGCCTGGTTGTATTGGTAAAACTGACTTAATAATGCACAACACAACATTGGAATTTGAAAAAAAGTTAATTTAAAGGTCCCGTTCTTCGTGATCCCATTGTTCAAACTTTAGTTAGTGTGTAATGTTGCTGTTAGAGCATAAATAATACCTGTAAAATTATAAAGCTCAAAGTTCAATGCCAAGCGAGATATTTTATTTAACAGAAGTTCCCTTTCAAAGCCTACAGCGAACGGCTGGCTTGGACTACATCCTGGTACTTCCTTCATTAATGACATCAGTAGAACAGTAGAACAGACTAACCTCCGCCCACAAGAAACGTGAAAAAAGGGGGCGTGGTCTTGTTGCTGTCCCACGTGGAGAAGAGGAAGTGTCGCGTGGAGAAAAGGAAGTGTTGCGTTTGACTGTGTTTGTCGCCATGTCGTCGAGACGCTGTTATTTTCATCCCAGAGTCAAATCACCTTTATTTGGCTTTCCCAGGGACGCTGTAGAGATCATTAAGCGCATACATCTCCCGTTAAGAGGCGTGACCTTTCCACGTGCGCTAAGCTGCTGTCGAATCACAACACAGGAACCGTGCCACGTTCGATAAGCTGCGGTCAAATCACAACACGGGAACCGCTGGCACAATCAGAACTCGTTACGTATTTCCGAAGGAAGGACTTCACAGAATAAAGGAACTCATCAGCTGTTTTTAGGACAGTGAAAACAGCGCTGTACAGATAAGTAAATTGTGTTAAAAATACTGGGGGTTTTTTACACGGGAAACATGAACACATGTTATATTGCACACTATAAACACAATCAAAGCTTCAAAAAAACACGAAGAACGGGACCTTTAATTCATACAAATTATATGTTTCAACTTGGGGGAATTGGCAGACGCTCCCTTAGCGCCATGGCAGCGGGTCAAAGCGTTCTCGAGTATAAATATGCAGCTATTATGCACGTAGGTGATTTTGAATTGATATTTCATGTTGATATACAATTGCACACTTAAAACTGATCGTAGTGTTTAAATATTTGTAATACTGGTGAATCTATAGAACAATGCAAGGAAAACAAACTTTACCGCACTCCGAGAGTCCCCTGGTGGTCGGGAGCATTTCTGTTGTGTTGTGGCTTTATTCCGTTGTGTTGTGGATTTATTTCGTTGTGTTGTGAACTTATGTATGCTTTTTACATTTCGTTGTGTTGTGCACTACTGAGCCACCGTAGTACGAGATGCAAGTGAGTGAGATTGTTGTGAATGTATTTTTTTATGATGGTTTCCAAAGGGGCTCAGAGCTCAGAGTTTATAGTGAGAAAGGGGCCGAGAATGCTTTGTTCAGGTCTTATCAAAACTGGATGCCTTATGTTAGGTTCTGTGTTCTCCTTTTTCTCTAAACAACACGAGAGCAGTATCTGAAGAATGCACACTGGTTCCATTGTGACTGATGAGAAGCTGCATTTCTCTTTTATCTTCTTCTTTCACACCCTTCCATTAAGGAATATTTTACCCCAAAATGAATATCTTCAATAATTACTCGTCTCTAGTCATTCCAAATCTGTGTGCTGTTATATTTCAATTGGACATGAAAAAGATATTTCGCAGAGTTTTCATACAAATCAGAAAGAATGCGTTAAAGGGACAGTTCACCCAAAAATGAAAATTAGCCCATGATTTACTCACCCTCAAGCCATCCTAGGTGTATATGACATTCTTCTTTCGGAGTTATATTAAAAATGCCCTGGCTCATCCAAGCTTTATAATGGCAGTGATTGTTGCCTCGTTTTTGTCCATAAGTCCATAAAAGTGCATCTATCCATCATATAACTGCTCCACACGGCTCCGAGGGTTAATAAAGGCCTTCTGAAGCGAATCAATGTGTTTGTGTAAGAAACACAAATCCATATTTATATCCAGCTTCCAGCCAATCGCCATCCGTATTCAACTTACAGAAAAAGTGTAGTGCCTCTCGCAGTTCAAAATGCTTACACTACGTCTGACTACATTGCACACCGTTAGACCAGTTTACGTTTTTTTCCGATCTGGTGGAAGCTATAGATATTTTACTTTATAAAGTTTTTAATATGGATATTTTTCTTACACAAATTGCATCACTTCGCTTCAGAAGGCCTTTATTAACCCCCCGGAGCTGTGTGGAGCAGTTATATGATGGATAGATGCACTTTAATGGACTTCAAAAACGAGGCAACAATCACTGCCATTATAAAGCTTGGATGAGCCAGGACTTTTTTAATATAACTCTGAAAGAAGAATGTCATATACACCTAGGATGGCTTGAGGGTGAGTAAATCATGAGCTAATTTTCATTTTTGGGTGAACTATCCCTTTAAATTGATCCAAGTTATGTTACAAAAGATTCCTATTCCACAAAAATATGAAGCAGCACAACGGATTTGAACCATGATAATAATCTGAAATGTTTCTTGAGCAGCAACTCATCATTTTAGAATCATGTGACACGGAAAACTGGAGCATTGATGCTGAAGATTCAGCTTTGACATCACAGGAATAGATTGCATTTTAAAATATATTCAAATCGAAATATAAAAATAAATGTTAATATTATTTCACCATATTCGTTTTTACAGTTTTTTATTAAATAGATGCAGTTTTGAACTGTTCTGTAAATTGTTATTTATTGATTTACTGGTTTACTAATTACAAATAACAGTGTTGAAATGACATGAGGGCAAGTAAATAATGACGGAATCTCTTAAACCTCTTAACTGTCACCGTCCCACAGGTGGGACCCCTGGTGCTCTTTTTTTGATCGCCTTTTTTCGTATCATATATTTGAGTAATTACCATAAATTAGGTATCATTTGAAAGCTTACAAACTCAAAATTCATCCTGTGAAAACCGTTTTGAAATCGGACAATTGTGTTACAATGGAAACATTACTCTAAATTATTCTAGCGGGCTCCCGGTGGCTATTTTTGGTACAGCACCTAAACAACATCTCATGGGGACTTTAATTTTTGTGATATCAACTTCAAATTTGGAACACAAATTGGTTAGACATATGGCTTTGATTTTATAGTAATTTTAGAGTAAATTCTTTTTTGTAAAATATATATTTTATATGAAATACAAAATATTTAGTACAGTATTTTTCATTTACAGTAAATTTAAACTTCCATAACTCTTTCATACTTTTATATTTTGAATTGCTTTCACTTCAGCAATAATCTGCAGAGTGTCTTCTTTAAAACGAAACCAAACTTTGGTCTATATTCCAAAGCATTCTTGAATTACCCTTTAAGTTTGGATAGAGCATTTTCATGTGTATTCTCAAAAAGGGGGGTGACAGTTAAAGGGTTAATACTGTTCATATTTCGGATAAATGGCTTTCTGTCGAACGTCCTGTTTTTGCTGAGTTAGACGTGTTCCTGGGTCAACGTATTTTGTTGATCCTGGAACAACATTCCTGTCCGAAAATGTAATCCTAACCCTAGCCCTACCACTAAACCTAACCCTGTCCATAAGTTACCCCTAAAATCAGAGGGAAATGATAGGCGTTAATGAAACACCTGACCCTGGTTCTAAGCCTAAACTTCAACTCCCTCAAATCTGATTGGTTGATTGTAATATCAATAACAAAGATGTTGATCCAGGAACATGATGTACTTGGTGAAATCAGGTTCTGCCTTTCTGTCCTCCCCCCCTCTCCTCCTCTCATGTCTCTGGGGAAGGCCAGGCAGAGAAGGGAAGAAGAATTCGGAGAGGAAACGGGTAGTAGATCACTGTGAGTGTATTTTGGCCTGCTGAGAGCTGCTGTGCAGTTCCTAACCTTTGTGCAGACAGCAAGACTCACTGCTCAGGATTTATCTGAGCCATCCAGACTGCATGGGCCTCAGTGACACTCGATTCAGTCACTCGGAGTCGGAGAGCAGTGCCACAGCAAAGACACAATCAGAAATATACATATTTTACTTCTTACACTAATTAATGTGCCGGGTTCAAGTTCTGTTCTATTAGCGTATTTTGATTACCACAATAAAGTTATTTTTGTAAAAACAACACAAATCTTCTTTACAGTGACACATGTAGAATGGAGATCTATGGGGCAAAACATTGGATGAATAATGTGCAACATGTTCCTGGATCAACATCTATGTTGATCCTGGACCAACATTCCAATCAGATTTGAGGAACAAGTTTGTCAAGTTTAGGCTTACAAACAGGGTTCATCAGTGTTATTCACCTATCATTTCCCTCTGATTTTATGGATAACTTATGAGTAGGGTTAGGTTTAGTTGAAGGGATAGGGTAAGGACTACATTTTTGGACAGGAATGTTGTTCCAGGATCAACAAAATATGTTGAACCAGGAACACGTCTAACTGCAATAATCAGGAAGTGCACAAAAGACATACTGTTTATTAGTAGAGCCGCGCAGTTTAACATTTTGGCCTGGTTTCACAGACAGGGTTTAGATTAAGCCAGGATTAGGCCTTAGTTGAATTAGGGCATTTAAGCAGCTGTTATAAACATGCCTTAGAAAAAATAAAACGTAACTGGTGTGCATCTTGAGACAAAACAATGGCACTGACATATTTTAAGATATATCAGTGCAGTTTTTTCTTTCAGTTACAGCTCAAACATGCATTTTAGTCTGAGACTAGCTTAAGGTTGTGAAAGATATGTGTTAACGTTAGACTATGTGATAAAAAAGTGTCTTTGTTACACAGGTAACACGTAGTTACTAAAGTAATTTCTATAAATTGTACTTAATAACTAGGGGTGTCGAAATTAATCGTTTCTAGGATGCATCGCAACGCAGACGAGGACGAGTCGGTATCGGTTCAGAAAATAGACCGTAACCGATTATAATGTACTGATTCTTTTCTGACGTCATTTGTGGCGTATGAAAGACTGAAAAAGGCTGCTATGCAAAATTTTCTGGCTGAGGAACAAGATTTTTTTCAGTTGTTTGTGATTTACTAGATTAGGATTTTTTCATAAATGTTTTACTCCGATAAAAAGCTTGGCATACTACAAAATTTATATTCATAAAATGTATATAAATGGCCATGCATTTGTAACTTTTCCATGACTTTAAAATTGGGCTACCTCATATATCCAGGTTTTCCCCATGGTGTTGAGGAGGTGAATTAAGATAAGACATTTTTTTAATTTCTTAACCAGTCATGAGGGTCGATTTTAAACTGATTTATACATTATACATGCATACATTTATGTATTTATATATCTGAATAAATACGCTTTCCACTGATGTATGGTTTGTTAGGATATGACAATATTTGGCCGAGATACAACTATTTGAAAATCTGGAATCTGAAGGTTTTTAAATATATTTACGGTAGGAAATTTACAAAATATCTTCATGGAACATGATCTTTACTTAATATCCTAATGATTTTTAGCATAATCGATCATTTTGACCCTTGGAGTATTGTTGGCTATTGCCACAAATACCCATGCGACTTATGACTGGTTTTGTGGCCCAGGGTCACATTTTACCATCTCAAGGTCTCCCTGGAGGATTTCTGAGGCCTTATTCTTGGGAACAACTGATTGGATGCGTCTCAATCAGCTCCCTAATTCAGTAGTCAGGGCACTGATCAGGACATATGTCAATGGGCTGACTCCCTGAACTAGGGAGCTGATTGAGACGCACCCATTGTTATATGTTCCCTGTGACATGTTTGTATGCCATTTCCTGTCTCGCGCCATGTTTGTAGTTCTTTGTAGTTTTCTTGTTGATTGTCTCCCCGGGTGTTCCTCATCACCTTGTTAATCCTCACATGTCCTCCAGGATTTCCTATGTTCATTGTCGGTTTTTCCTACGTTCATTGTTCTCAGTTTTGTTTCATTGCGTTCCTTCGCAACAACGTCCACCATTTATATATCATTAAAGTCAACCTGCGTTTAGATCCATCTCACCTTGTGTCTGAGTCTACCCTCACATTACAACAATAGGGTACAACGGGGCTAAAGGCTCCACGGGGTAAAAGGCTCCTTTGATTTTATTTTCCTCTAAACCACTAGATGGCACAAAAACTTGCCTCAGCAAACATCCGCTTTTCAAGATGCCTGATCGTTGACGCGATTACAGGCAGCAGCGCAAAGTTGATTCTGTACTCATTTGATCTTATATTTGATTCTTAGCAGATAAGAATCGCTAAAATTATTGATTATATTTTGAAACAAAAGTCTTGTTAATGTTTGTCAGTTTTGTTCAAGGTAATTAAAGCAACAGTTTTTCAATAACGGAAGAATATGTAAAAGTATGGTACTTGGGCTAAAAGGCACCATATTTAACATGATAATAAACAGCGGCTGACTTTTCCATTTGTTGACATGACATGGTTAGATTCAAATTGTAAGTATCATATATTAAGTTGGGTGTCCACCTTAGAGATAATCACCATATTTATAATGAAACCATCATATTTAAAAACGTGATATTAATCATATCATATAATAAAATATAATTTATTGTTACTACTGTAAATCTATATTAGATTATTATGGGATCTCCTTCAATGCATTAAATGATTTGGTTTCTATATTTTTCAGATATATTTATATATTAACACATTTTAATGACAGCATATTTATTGATCAAAAATGAATTATTTTATTCATCGAAATAAACAGAAAATAGTTCAAACTTTGCTAAAGTGATTGTTTTGAACAAGTGTTAACTTATTTTAGCGAAAGTATTTGTATCAATACTGTGTGCCTTTTGCCCCATGCTGGTGAGCCTTTTATCCCATGTGTGGGGTAAAATGCCCCCATCGACACCCCATACATTTTTACAATTTTTAAATAAAATAAACACTTTTAAGATTTTTCACACAAAATCTGTTGCTTCATAAATGTTCAATACAAACATCTGTATATTTTCTGTATATCATACACTATAGGAATAGTGAAAAGCACATTTTTCTTAAAGCCCCCCTGAAATCAAAATGGAGGTTTTTAGCTTTTAGTATGACTACGTTAAGGTTAGGAATAAGCTGGTGTGTTCCAAACCAATGACAACATTTGCATTTAGGAGATATACTGTAAGCATTCGAAACTTACAGTCTCTCACTTCGTTTAAAATGGATCACAGATTTTGATGACATCATCGCAGACTCTTCTGTCCAATCAAATGGTCTCTAGAATCTGAAGCGCCCGCCCCCTACACTATAAATAGACGCTGAAGCAGCGGCTGAAATCGGTCAGCCGTTCACACATTTACTATTTTCTACATGGTGAATGGCACTATATATGCGATAGGAAACGATTCAGACTATGATTCACGTGTACCGCCCAATTCTGTTTTATACCCCTTCGCCTTCCCCTACCCCTACACCTACCTGTTCCCCTTGCCCCTTGAAACAGAGTGCCAAGGCGCAGGGGTGAAAATATTCCCCTAAGAAATGGGACACCACTACTACCATTACACGTCATCATACCCCGTTTTATTTATTATAATGTCCTGTGACATTTAACCAGTATGAACAGCAATGAAGTGAGTAGGCTATATCTAACAGAAATCAGGCGCGAGCACGTTTAACAAATTACTCACTCCCAACAGAGTTTTGCGCTGTATTTGGACTTAATAAAATGGCGCTCGTTTTCAGTTCAAAACATATGAGCCAGAGTTTCCTAAGATGATACAGAATTATACAGAAAATACTGGTGAAGCCGCTTTTCCGTTGGACCAAACTGTTCTCTTTGTTTATTAACCGTTCCATTCCGTGCTGATCCGAGCCGGCCGGTACGGATATGGTTTCGTTATCTACTGTGGTGCTGCGATAATGTTCATATTTAAATACGTGTTATATGTAAAGTCAGTCGTTGCCTTGGTAACGCGAGAGTTTACAGACAATATGTGATGTAAATATCGACTGCGTTGTGAAGGATGACCAGATATATATTTTTAAACTATTATTAATATGTGTTCAAATCACCCAAATAGTGCGTTTAGCAAGCTACGGAGAAACGGCAGCCAGGTGACACGCAAGTGATCGATCCCGAGTGGCAACACACACACATTCTAGCAGCACGGTAGTCGGTGGAGGGAAACTCATCATACCCCTTCGTTCGAAGTGTGGTCCTGAAAAATCTTTGTTTGAAGGGCTATCTGGCCCTTCCCCTTACCCCTACCACTCCAGCTAAAAAAGAATCGAGACACCCCTACCCCTTCACGTGAACGCGCAAAACGAAGGGGAAGGGGAAAGAGAAGGGCTAAGGGGTAGAAATGGGATTGAGCCATAGTCTAGACCAGAGGCGTTGACTAGAGATGCGAGAGCGAGCGGATCATATGCGCGAGTCGGCGCATACAACAAAACATATCGGACCCATTTAAATTCTGCACAGAATGCTGTATTTCAAAGTGATATGGAGGAGATTATGATGATAAACTTTCATTTTTTTGGCTTTACCAAACACATCACAGTTTACTAGTCAAACTGTGATATTAACGAAACGCTATTGGCTGTTTCAAAAAACGGGAGGAGCTGCTAACAGCTGGAGCCGTTTCAGGGCTCAACATATTGAATAATGCTGCATGTTTCAATGCACTTCAGTGGGCCTTTAGCCCCGTTGTACCCTATCCAGCCTCTCATTTCTGTTTTCGAACTGTCCAGAATGCTTGTTTTTACACACTGAGGGACAAGCAAAATTGTTTTCTATGGTAACCGGCAGCACGTCTCAAATGTTGTTATTAGATCATATCCAGGAATACCCCTTCATTTCAGCAGTTGCATCAACAATTCATTATATTTTTGTAACTTCTTGTAATTTGTGGCTGCTTCCTCTATGATGCAATTTATTGCATTTCTATTGTTATTATTATTTCATGCATGACAAATCCTTGAGGGTCATTAACTTAACTCAATAATTCAAGTTTAATAATATTCTTCATACTAATGAAAACATGTATTGTTTAATTGTGTCACTGTGTGTAGTTTGCATTGAGTAAATGTGATGAACACAGAGGTACCTGTTAAAGGTGTTTCTCAAAAGCAGGGTCTGACTGTCAGGAGGACTGTGGCACCCATAGACAGGCGGTGGGATGGGGTACTGCTGCTCACCTGCATATTCACACAATCAAAGCACATATTACAACACTCAAAGAGCATATATATCAACCATATCTGAGAGAGAGTTCTCTTCAAAGACCTCATACTTCAGCTTTCCTGTTTACAAGTGAAACAAAGCGTTTTACAGTAGAGCTAACAGAGAGTGTGGCCTCGTCTTGACTGCGGTTATCCAAACAGCGCAGGGCTCCCTGAGACCATAAAGCAGTCAGCAGAGTTTCTGAGAGCACACTGTTCATTTCTTAGGGCAACAGACCGGGATTCAGTCCCCCGGCAGCATTAAAAACATTCTTCTCCACATCCACAGTTCTGCTTCCTCCTGTTAGCTGCCCAGAAGAAGAGAGCCCATAATTTATGCCAGCATAATTTATGCTTAATGAACTTAGAAACTGTTGCATACAGTGTTTTGAGTGTTTGAGGAAGGACCAGGAGAGGTAAAAATGAGTGCAAGAAGGGAGAAAAAATCAGAGTATTTACTGCCTTGCCATTAAAACTTCATCTGACACTTAACCTCGAGATGATCCTTGCGGTGACGACTTTAGTTCCTCTGTGAGCTGCAGATACAGTGATCTCCAAATATCTATACATCTTATTTGTCATAAATATACACTCACAAATTCAATCCTGCACAGCCCTTGTGAAAAAGAAGTACACTTTAACTTTTTTTTAAAAGGCAGCGGCTATTTGCACAGTGTTAATAGCAACTAGATTCTATTTACAGTGAAAATAACATATTTCCTTAGCGATAGATGATATTTACACATATATATTCTATTTACACCATGTAAAAGTAGTTCTTTGCAATATGTGTAAATAGTAATTAAATGCAATTTATACTTTATTTTGACAGATACATATTATTTGCACCTCGGTATTGTTGTACATTAACAGGATGCGATAATAACGTAGAGTATAAATGATTACATCTATTAAAATTATTAAATGGGTGCCGCCTTAATGGGAAAATAAAAGCCTACACCTATCCCTAACCCTACCCAATAAATGCTTGTATTATTATTAAACAATTCGTTAGGTAAATTATTTCCACTTTTAGAACATTTTATTAATTCATATTGAAAGTAAGTGAAAGTCTTTCCGATGTGATTTGTGATGAGAAAAGAGAGAAGAGCGAGCTCTGCAATAGGCGGATTCGAACCCGGGTCGATCGCGTCAAAAACAAGATCCTTAAGCCTTACGCTTTACTGATTGCGCCACTGACAACATTGAAATACAATAAAAAAATATGTATATCTTGTTTGGCCCAACCAGGCATTGTTAGGCGGAGTTAGTGCAAATAGCTATTTGGACTTGGTGTAAATAGACACTCCTTATTACAGAAATTATAGACTTAAATGCGAAGTGATTGCACTGTTATTTATAGTTTAAATGTTTATTAAATGCAATTAGTTTACCTTAAGAGTGCTTTTTTGACCCAATTAAGTACATCTTTATATGTAAAAATAATTACTTCTATTGTCTTTGAAATATGGTTAAAGTGTACTGTGCTGAATATGCACAAGCATTTATGGTAGACTAAAATATACTGTTATTTCTCTTGAAACTTGTATGTCATGTATTTAAATATAGTTGTAATTACACCTTTGTAAGGATGCAATGATGATGCACAACAAAACATTATTAAAACATAATGATTTAAAAGATGCTTTAAAGTAAAAACCTAGTTAAATGTGATTAAAGGGTTAGTTCACCCAAAAATGAAAATAAGCCCATGATTTACTCACCATCAAGTCATCCTAGGTGTATATGATCAGAGTTAACTTATATTAAAATAGCCCTGGCTCTTCCAAGCTTTATAATAGCAGTGATTGTTGCTTTGTTTTTGAAGTCCATAAAAGTGCATCTATCCATCATATAACTGCCCAACACGGCTCCGGGGGTTAATAAAGGCCTTCTGAAGAGAAATGATGAGTTTATAAAAGAAAAATATCCATATTTAAAACGTTATAAAGTAAAATAACTAGCTTCCACCAGATCGGAAAAAAACGTGACTGGTGTGCAATGTCGTCAGACGTGGCGTAAGCATTTTGAACTGTGAGAGGCGCTACACTTTTTCCGTAAGTTGAATACGGAAGGCGATCAGCCGGAAGCTAGATAATTTACTTTATAATATCACACAAACGCAATATTATAAGAAGGCCTTTATTAACCCCCCGGAGCCGTGTGGAGCAGTTATATGATGTATAGATGCACTTTTAGGGACTTCAAAAAAGGAGCAACAGTCACTGCCATTATAAAGCTTGGAAGAGCCAGGACATATTAATATAACTATTAGTAAATCATGGGCTAATTTTCATTTTTTGGTGAACTAGAAACACATGAAAGTGTACTCCCTTTGGCCCTATTTACACCTGGCATTAAGATGCGTTTTGGTCGATTGGATCACAAATGGACGACGCTATATACAAGTATAAAAGAGGGCTAAAACTGCTTTGATCTTGTCTACTTTGCCCACTTTCAGAGGTAGTCGAAAACGCATTCGACCGGATTGCTTCTGTAGTGTAAACACTCATGTGATTAAATGCATTCAAACAGCTCCAAAAGACTCCACCTACTGACCTAATGCAAACATTAAGTCAGATGAGATTTAAACTTTGTCAGCTGTAGACCAAAGTTTAGTTTGAAGAGTAAAAACGTACCAAGCACAACGTTCTCTCACCATCCCTGATTTCTAACACACACTCACAGCGTTCAGCTGGTCTTGTGGCTGTCAGACCAGAAACGAAAGCTGCGGCTCTCTGTCTGTTTTTCCATCATCTTCAGTGTGTTCATATGTAAATTGCACAAGCATAAGAAATATCTGAAAAGGTTCATTACATTTACCCGCCCATAGACCCTCCCCTCGCTCACCCCATTGGTTGAGTCATTGTTGCTGTGTAGGGCTGGTCAGTATTTATACTTTCCACAGAAATCAACCTACAAATAGCTTACTTACTTTTGCCACATAATTCTCACATTTACTGCTTTATAGGTCACATTGAGAACATATTTTCCTTACCCATTGTGCATTGAGGGGACATGGGGTCCTCATGTTTGAAGGTATTGTTGGGGAATGGTGGCGTGTAGTGTGCAGGTGTGTGACCGTAGCTGGGAGCTCCATCTAACGCTGCTGTACCATAACCTGTGAGAGAAAGAGACAAAACAATGATGTGTTTGTTTGTTTGTTCTCAGTGAAATCAATCTTTTTTCACTTGATACACTATCTCCATTCTCCTCATTGGACAAAGGGACCACACAAACAGTGTTTTATACTGACAGACAGAGGAAAACGTCTTTAACGTTTCTTTAAAGTGATCTCAATAAAGAAAAAAACACTTTACAATAAGGTTTCATTTGTTAACATTAGTTAACTACATTAGTTAACATGAACTTAGAATGAACAATACTTCTACAGCATTTCTTAATCTTAGTTCATGTAAACATTTACAAACTCTATGCTCTATGAATGTATGAAAACAATCATACACTGCTGAAATGTATATTTTTAACATACTTGTTATACCCTATAATACCAGTAATATTGGTATAAATAAACATCCATTGGCTGAAAAAAAGCGATAAAATGGCTGAAAAACTGTTCTAACTAAAGCAAACACAGAAAGGGTCTTACTAATACTCAATGCCTTAAGTACTGACAAAATGCCTTAAGTTATACAAGACACATCCCTCACTATCAGACTTATAATTCACGTGAAACCCGCTCAAGACCAATAAGCTTTTGCAATGAATCACTGTCATTATGAGTGAATCTAATAATAAATGAAATACAGGGAGACTTCGTCTAATCTAGCCTACAATCAACCACTGTGATTTAAATATCCAACACATTTGTAATATGAGTGCTCAGATTTAAAGGAGAGAAGCTCTTGAAGAGTTTCACATGGTGCTGTAAGTCAGACATCAAGACAAAGAAAAAAATAAAGATAGAAGAACTCTTCTGTAAGACTTACTGTATATTGTATCGTATGTGCAATGCTTGTCCCATCAAATGAATACCAATAAATAAAGACCAATCTTAAAAGCTAAAACACTGCAGAAAGCATCATTTCACGCTTCCTCTTAACTTCTTAAGCCTATTTCATTTGGCAGTTTCAGTATTTATTAGGTTGGTTCACTGTAAACTACTTCTTTACTCCTTTGAGAAACATTTTCATCGATTTTCCTTTCAAACATCAGATGTCAGAGCATCAATCTTCTGGCTTCCCAATAGTTTTAAGGAGACTGTAACTGTAAATCTGGTTGGAGCGACACAAATGGAGGACCCAGCATGTTTATCAAAGCATATAAATGTCTTTATAGTGTACCGTTTCACTACAGAGGATAAAAGTGAGCACAATGGCGGCTGAATAGCACTGTTACTCTTACTTTCTCTTCAATAAGTGTCTTAGATTTTCCGGTATGAATCACATATTCAAAGTTGTTTCAGATATTTTACTTCTATATGTCTATGTGAATCTTATAGATGATTTCAGATTGTTCAAAATAGTAAAGAAAACTAGGTTGCACTTTATTTTACAGTATGTGCACTTTCAATGTACTTACAGTGTACTTACCCACAAAAGCACTGAGTAGTGTAAGGAAACTACATCGGTTAAGTTAAGGTTCAAGGTTAGTACCTAGTTAGTGTCATTAATACAATAAGAACATAGCATGTTCATGCAAAACAGGACTGTAAAACAAAGCGCTACCGAAAACTATTTTAGTCATTTAATGAAGAAAGCATGTTTAACTGCACTCTAAGAGTCGGTTACACTTTATTTTAAGGTGTCTTTGTTACACTGTAATTATATTTGTATATAATTATAGTCATATTAAGTAACTACCTGTACTTACTATAGGGTTAGGATTAGGGATTGGTTTGGTTTAGGCTTAGTTGCATGTAATTATGCATAATTTATGGTTATTACTAGTAATTACATGTAACATATATAACAATGACACTGTAAAATAAAGTATTACTGAAAAGTCTGTAAAATATGGCCCAATTTCCTGTTAATATACAGTTAATAATACTGCTGAGGAATTTTCCGTATTGATTTTTCCAAGGTTTTTTTACCAGTCTTTTGAATTTTTGCAATATTTTGTGTTTTAGGGTTAAAAAATGTCTGTAAACATTGGGGTCTTTTTCTACAATATGCTGTTATCATATACAATATGATGTGTTTACATTAATTATTATTTGAACAATTACATTTCTTAATCATTTCAAAATCAGGTAAATCAAAAATGTGTACAACATTAATATTTAACTGAATTCAAATGCATGATTAATGCACTTTTCAGAAATAATATTTTGAGGGTAATGAGATCCTCCATGAGTAATTTGGCATCAACAATACAATACATTGCAAAACATTTTTTGGGGATTTAGTAAACTAAATGTACTGTGTTTGTGCAATTGATCTGTCAAATGTGACAAAATAAAAAAGGTTATCCAACTTTTGAAAGTATGTATAACGTTAAAAATAAAAACATGGGGGGGGGGGGGTATAAAGAGTTGAGTTTTTTTACACATACACACACTCGCATTCCACTCTGAAGTTTCATATTCTTTAAGTTTTTGACACCAACAACAGACACAAACAGATTATGTGGCCAGGAACAGGACGGCAGTCTCACCCTGGTTGCGCGGGAGAGGAGGGCTCTCCATGCAGCCTGGCAGATAAGGCCCGCTGGAGAACATCCTGCTCTGGCTGGAGGGGGAATCGGCGAACGGCATCCCTGTGAGCTGCCCCGAGAAGTGCACGGTGAAGGCCCCCAAACCGCAGTGAGGATCCTCGTGAGGGTCTGCGGGCCCCCAGCCCGGCTCCTGTTTGACGAAGGAGTGGGAGGGAAGAGATCCGTACGGGGAGGCAGGGTGAAAGTCCAGCATCGGTCCCCACTGCGGAGCTCCGCCGACAGGCAGGGAACAGTTCGTGTCCCTCCCCGGCAGCGTCGGGACCGCTGGAAGCAGGGCGCTCAGGTCTCTGACGTCCGATCCCATCAGGCCACACGGCTCAGTCAGCATTTAGGAGGATTTTCTTCGCTGCAACACCCTTGAATATCTGCAGACTAGATTTCACGAAGAACACAGAGGTCTCCTGCGCTGAAAAAGACTACTGGAAAAAGACTACTGGAAAAAGACTTTAAAATCTCAAAGCAAAGATCTTGGAGGGGCTATCTGCCCTTGAAGAGGTCCTACAAGGCACGTTTGTCTGCTGGGAAGCGCTGGTGATGTGGTAGTGGAAATGCATGGGAGAGTTTGAGCAGGAGTAACTTCACTCTTATCCATTTGTCTGGGACTGTCAGCTCTAAAAAAACACCCCTCCATCTCCAGAGGAGGAGCCAAGAGCTTCACTTCTTCTGTACCTTACTCATCTTTTACTCGAACAGCACTTTCAGTCCTCGTCTGACTAATGCCTGTGAATGTGTGCGCATGAATGTTTGTGTGAGTGGGTGTTTGGGTGGGTGTGTTTTTTCTTTATTTGCTTATAGCTTATAAAGCATGAAACCTAACTGTGTAGATGATGTTCTCAGAGAACAATTTATTTTATTAGTTAGTGTTAAATTATAGATGTATACACTTAATTTCTCTCAAATAAGGGTGCTTTGTTTGCATAGATGGATCCTTTAACATCCATTGAATCTTTCCATTACACAAAAGGATCTTTTAAGATGTTCAACCACCTTTAAGAACTGTTGACTGAAAGTTTCTTTGTGGAACCAAAGATGTTCTTCTATGGCACTGCTATGAAAACCCTCTTTTGGGACCTTTATTTTTAAGAGTTTATAAAGTCCACTGATTTCACCATTTGCGTTTCCCTTCAATCTCAAATGTAAGTGCATTATATGCTTAGAGTGTACTGAAATGAATGCAGATAAGGGTCTCCGACTGAAGTGTTGACACTGTGTTCTCTGTGGGGAAGTATAAATGAGTGCTATCTTAGGGATTTGGGTTGTCAAAGTGAAGATTCAATTAAGCTGATGGATGTGCATGGGGATTGAGCAACACTGTTGTGAAATACCAGCACCGTCTGTAGCATGTTTGAAAAAATAAAAGATGTGAATGAAAGGCAAAAGGGGATTTTTTCACCAAGTGCAAATAGTGTGCCTTGTTGACAAAAAAATAACAGGCTTATTTCAACATTTTCAGTGGTGTAGTCAGTAAAGCATAAGGCTTCAAGATCTAGCTTTTGACGTGATCGACCTGGGTTCGAATCCGCCGTTTGCAGAGCTCGCTCTTCTCTCTTTTCCCATCACATATCACATCCGTACCGAACATAAAAATTAAGAAAATGTTCTAAAAATGGAAATAATGTGCCTAACGAAATGTTTAATAATAAAAAAGCATTTATTGGGTAGGGTTAGGGGAAAGTGTAGCTTTTATGGAGGGCTTTTATGGGCTCTGTCCCATTAAGGCAGCATCCATTTAATAATTTTAATAAATATAATAATTTACACTCTATGTTATTATCGCGTCCTGTTTATGTACAACAATACTGAGGTGCAAATAATATGTATCTGTCAAAATGAAGTATAGCATCTAATATTGCATAGAACTACTTTTATATGGTGTAAATAGAATATATCACTATTTTCACTTAGTGTAAATATCATCTATCGCTATTTGCACAGTGTAAATAGCCGCTGCCTTTTTAATTTTGCTAGTGAAAACTGAATGCTGCTTCAGATATGACATAACGAAGATTTCATTCATTTATGTATTTCCATATTTACTACCATTCAAATCTTAATTTTCTGGTTTTGGTTTTGAAAAGTTCCTTCTGCTCACCAAGGCTTATTTGATACAGTAAAAACAGTAAAATTGTGAAATATTATTACTTTTTAAAATAGCTGTTTTCTATTTGGATATATTTTAAAATGTAATGTATTCCTGTGATCAAAGCTGAATTTTCAGCATCATTACTCCAGTCTTCAGTGTCACATGATCCTTCAGAAATCATTCTGATATGATGATTTGCTGCTCTAGAAACATTTCTTATTATTAGCAATGTTCAGAACAGGTGCTTTATATTTTTGTGGGAACTGATACATTCTTTCAGGATTCTTTAATGAATAGAAATTATTTTAAATATAAATCTTTAGTTACATTATACTATCACTTTTGGTAAATTGAATGCATCTTTGCTAAATAAAAGTATAGAAATTTTTGTGAAGAAGGTTCAGTCTAGCCTTCTGAGATCACCCCTTCTTTACCTCTTCACCCACGGACATCTGGAGTGCTGGTCTGAGAATGTATGAACTCCAATTTATGAGAACTCTGGAAGTGTATGACTGAGACACAGACCAGCAGAGCTGATTCCTCAATCCATGCATCATCTGTTTTATAACAGCCAAATAATGGGGAATTCCTCACTTGAGATCTGAAGACCATGCCAAAAAGCAACCAGATTTCGCATGGCATTTGTTTACAAATGTGTTGAGCAGTGCTCTGCTCTTTGTACATAATTAAAGAACACTGTGATGGACTGGCCATGCCATGCTAAAATACAGAATATAGTAACAGCTGTGACACAAACACACAGCACTCAAAAGCATTCTACTATATTTGTCAGGGAACCTAATGAATTTGAGAAACGTGCCAGTGACGATATTTACCATGTAAAACACCCAGATAGCATGGTGACATTGATACAATGTTGAGTTTTGATCCAAACCATAATTTTGGTTGAGATTGAAATTTCAATGTTTAAAGTATGTTGGATCAGCATTAAAATTTTAATGAAAGTCTACAGCACACATGGGTGGAGACAGTGAGATTGAACTATCAATGATTTGTAGTTGAAATCTCAACATTGCTTCAACATTAAAGAAGTCATAGTTAAAGCAATGGTACAGTTTGGTACGGCTCGGTACGGCTCGCTTTTTGGCGCGTTTCCACTGCATGGCACAGTTCGGTACGGCTCACTTTTTAGCGCGTTTCCACTGCAAGGTACAGTTCGGTACGGCTCACTTTTTGGTGCTTTTCCACTGCATGGTACAGTTCGGTACGGCTCACTTTTTGGTGCTTTTCCACTGTATGGTACAGTTTGGATGGTACAGTTTGGTACGCTCACTTTTTAGTGCTTTTCCACTGCATGGTACAGTTTGGTACGGCTCACTTTTTGGTGCTTTTCCACTGCATGGTACAGTTCGGTACGGCTCACTTTTTAGTGCTTTTCCACTGTATGGCACAGTTCGGTACGGCTCGCTTTTTGGTGCTTTTCCACTGCATGGTACAGTTCGGTACAGCTCGATTTGGTGGGTTTCCACTGCATGGTACAGTTCAGTACGGCTCACTTTGGCGCGTTTCCACTGCATGGTACAGTTTGGTACGGCTCACTTTGGTGCTTTTCCACTGCATGGTACAGTTTGGTACGGCTCACTTTGGTGCTTTTCCACTGCATGGTACAGTTTGGTACGGCTCACTTTTTGGTGCTTTTCCACTGCATGGTACAGTTTGATACGGCTCACTTTTTGGTGCTTTTACACTGTATGGTACAGTTCGGTACGGCTTGCTTTGGCACGTTTCCACTGCATGGTACAATTCGGTACGGCTTGCTTTTTGGTGCTTTTCCACTGCATGGTACAGTTTGGTACGGCTCACTGTGACGTGTTTCCACTGCATGGTACAGTTCGGTACGGCTCACTTTTTGGTGCTTTTCCACTGTATGGTACAGTTTGGTACGGCTCACTTTTTGGTGCTTTTCCACTGCATGGTACAGTTTGGTACGGCTCACTTTGGTGCTTTTCCGGCTGCATGGTACAGTTTGGTGCGGCTCACTTTTTGGTGCTTTTCCACTGCATGGTACAGTTTGGTACGGCTCACTTTTTGGTGCTTTTCCACTGCATGGTACAGTTTGGTACGGCTCACTTTGGTGCTTTTCCGGCTGCATGGTACAGTTTGGTGCGGCTCACTTTTTGGTGCTTTTCCACTGCATGGTACAGTTTGGTACGGCTCACTTTTTGGTGCTTTTCCACTGCATGGTACAGTTTGGTACGGCTCACTTTTTGGTGCTTTTCCACTGCATGGTACAGTTCGGAACGGCTTGCTTTGGCGCGTTTCCACTGCATGGTACAGTTCGGTACGGCTCGCTTTGGCCTGTTTCCACTGCAAGGTACAGTTTGGTACGGCTCACTTTTTGGTGCTTTTCCACTGCATGGTACAGTTTGGTACGGCTCACTTTTTGGTGCTTTTCCACTGCATGGTACGGCTCACTTTTTAGCGCGTTTCCACTGCATGGTACAGTTCGGTACGGCTCGCTTTTTGGTGCTTTTCCACTGCATGGTACAGTTCGGTACGGCTCACTTTTTGGTGCTTTTCCACTGCATGGTACAGTTCGGTACGGCTCACTTTTTGGTGCTTTTCCACTGTATGGTACAGTTTGGATGGTACAGTTTGGTACGGCTCACTATTTGGTGCTTTTCCACTGCATGGTACAGTTTGGTACGGCTCACTTTTTGGTGCTTTTCCACTGCATGGTACAGTTTGGTACGGCTCACTTTTTGGTCCTTTTCTAATGCATGGTACAGTTCAGTACGGCTCGCTTTGGCGCGTTTCCACTGCATGGTACAGTTCGGTACGGCTCACTTTTTGGTGCTTTTCCACTGCATGGTACAGTTCGGTACGGCTCACTTTTTGGTGCTTTTCCACTGTATGGTACAGTTTGGATGGTACAGTTTGGTACGGCTCACTTTTTGGTGCTTTTCCACTGCATGGTACAGTTTGGTACGGCTCACTTTTTGGTGCTTTTCCACTGCATGGTACAGTTCGGTACGGCTCGCTTTTTGGTGCTTTTCCACTGCATGGTACAGTTCGGTACGGCTCGCTTTTTGGTGCTTTTCCACTGCATGGTACAGTTCGGTACGGCTCGCTTTTTGGTGCTTTTCCACTGCATGGTACAGTTTGGTACGGCTCACTTTTTGGTGCGTTTCCACTGCATGGTACAGTTCGGTACGGCTCGCTTTTTGGTGCTTTTCCACTGCAGGGTACAGTTCGGTACGGCTCACTTTTTGGTGCTTTTCCACTGCATGGTACAGTTCGGTACGGCTCACTTTTTGGTGCTTTTCCACTGCATGGTACAGTTCGGTACGGCTCACTTTTTGGTGCTTTTCCACTGTATGGTACAGTTTGGATGGTACAGTTTGGTACGGCTCACTTTTTGGTGCTTTTCCACTGCATGGTACAGTTTGGTACGGCTCACTTTTTGGTCCTTTTCTAATGCATGGTACAGTTCAGTACGGCTCGCTTTGGCGCGTTTCCACTGCATGGTACAGTTCGGTACGGCTCACTTTTTGGTGCTTTTCCACTGCATGGTACAGTTCGGTACGGCTCACTTTTTGGTGCTTTTCCACTGCATGGTACAGTTCGGTACGGCTCACTTTTTGGTGCTTTTCCACTGCATGGTACAGTTCGGTACGGCTCACTTTTTGGTGCTTTTCCACTGTATGGTACAGTTTGGATGGTACAGTTTGGTACGGCTCACTTTTTGGTGCTTTTCCACTGCATGGTACAGTTTGGTACGGCTCACTTTTTGGTGCTTTTCCACTGCATGGTACAGTTTGGTACGGCTCACTTTTTGGTGCTTTTCCACTGCATGGTACAGTTCGGTACGGCTCGCTTTTTGGTGCTTTTCCACTGCATGGTACAGTTCGGTACGGCTCGCTTTTTGGTGCTTTTCCACTGCATGGTACAGTTTGGTACGGCTCGCTTTTTGGTGCTTTTCCACTGCATGGCACAGTTCGGTACGGCTCACTTTTTGGTGCGTTTCCACTGCATGGTACAGTTCGGTACGGCTCGCTTTTTGGTGCTTTTCCACTGCATGGTACAGTTCGGTACGGCTCACTTTTTGGTGCTTTTCCACTGTATGGTACAGTTTGGATGGTACAGTTTGGTACGGCTCACTTTTTGGTGCTTTTCCACTGCATGGTACAGTTTGGTACGGCTCACTTTTTGGTGCTTTTCCACTGCATGGTACAGTTTGGTACGGCTCACTTTTTGGTCCTTTTCTAATGCATGGTACAGTTCAGTACGGCTCGCTTTGGCGCGTTTCCACTGCATGGTACAGTTCGGTACGGCTCACTTTTTGGTGCTTTTCCACTGCATGGTACAGTTTGGTACGGCTCACTTTTTGGTGCTTTTCCACTGCATGGTACAGTTCGATACGGCTCACTTTTTAGCGCGTTTCCACTGCATGGTACAGTTCGGTACGGCTCGCTTTGGCCTGTTTCCACTGCAAGGTACAGTTTGGTACGGCTCACTTTTTGGTGCTTTTCCACTGCATGGTACAGTTTGGTACGGCTCACTTTTTGGTGCTTTTCCACTGCATGGTACGGCTCACTTTTTAGCGCGTTTCCACTGCATGGTACAGTTCGGTACGGCTCGCTTTTTGGTGCTTTTCCACTGCATGGTACAGTTCGGTACGGCTCACTTTTTGGTGCTTTTCCACTGCATGGTACAGTTCGGTACGGCTCACTTTTTGGTGCTTTTCCACTGTATGGTACAGTTTGGATGGTACAGTTTGGTACGGCTCACTATTTGGTGCTTTTCCACTGCATGGTACAGTTTGGTACGGCTCACTTTTTGGTGCTTTTCCACTGCATGGTACAGTTTGGTACGGCTCACTTTTTGGTCCTTTTCTAATGCATGGTACAGTTCAGTACGGCTCGCTTTGGCGCGTTTCCACTGCATGGTACAGTTTGGTACGGCTCACTTTTTGGTGCTTTTCCACTGCATGGTACAGTTCGGTACGGCTCACTTTTTGGTGCTTTTCCACTGTATGGTACAGTTTGGTACGGCTCACTTTTTGGTGCTTTTCCACTGCATGGTACAGTTTGGATGGTACAGTTTGGTACGGCTCACTTTTTGGTGCTTTTCCACTGCATGGTACAGTTTGGTACGGCTCACTTTTTGGTGCTTTTCCACTGCATGGTACAGTTCGGTACGGCTCGCTTTTTGGTGCTTTTCCACTGCATGGTACAGTTCGGTACGGCTCGCTTTTTGGTGCTTTTCCACTGCATGGTACAGTTCGGTACGGCTCGCTTTTTGGTGCTTTTCCACTGCATGGTACAGTTCGGTACGGCTCGCTTTTTGGTGCTTTTCCACTGCATGGTACAGTTCGGTACGGCTCACTTTTTGGTGCGTTTCCACTGCATGGTACAGTTCGGTACGGCTCGCTTTTTGGTGCTTTTCCACTGCATGGTACAGTTCGGTACGGCTCACTTTTTGGTGCTTTTCCACTGCATGGTACAGTTCGGTACGGCTCACTTTTTGGTGCTTTTCCACTGCATGGTACAGTTCGGTACGGCTCACTTTTTGGTGCTTTTCCACTGTATGGTACAGTTTGGATGGTACAGTTTGGTACGGCTCACTTTTTGGTGCTTTTCCACTGCATGGTACAGTTTGGTACGGCTCACTTTTTGGTCCTTTTCTAATGCATGGTACAGTTCAGTACGGCTCGCTTTGGCGTGTTTCCACTGCATGGTACAGTTCGGTACGGCTCACTTTTTGGTGCTTTTCCACTGCATGGTACAGTTCGGTACGGCTCACTTTTTGGTGCTTTTCCACTGCATGGTACAGTTCGGTACGGCTCACTTTTTGGTGCTTTTCCACTGCATGGTACAGTTCGGTACGGCTCACTTTTTGGTGCTTTTCCACTGTATGGTACAGTTTGGATGGTACAGTTTGGTACGGCTCACTTTTTGGTGCTTTTCCACTGCATGGTACAGTTTGGTACGGCTCACTTTTTGGTGCTTTTCCACTGCATGGTACAGTTTGGTACGGCTCACTTTTTGGTGCTTTTCCACTGCATGGTACAGTTCGGTACGGCTCGCTTTTTGGTGCTTTTCCACTGCATGGTACAGTTCGGTACGGCTCGCTTTTTGGTGCTTTTCCACTGCATGGTACAGTTTGGTACGGCTCGCTTTTTGGTGCTTTTCCACTGCATGGCACAGTTCGGTACGGCTCACTTTTTGGTGCGTTTCCACTGCATGGTACAGTTCGGTACGGCTCGCTTTTTGGTGCTTTTCCACTGCATGGTACAGTTCGGTACGGCTCACTTTTTGGTGCTTTTCCACTGTATGGTACAGTTTGGATGGTACAGTTTGGTACGGCTCACTTTTTGGTGCTTTTCCACTGCATGGTACAGTTTGGTACGGCTCACTTTTTGGTGCTTTTCCACTGCATGGTACAGTTTGGTACGGCTCACTTTTTGGTCCTTTTCTAATGCATGGTACAGTTCAGTACGGCTCGCTTTGGCGCGTTTCCACTGCATGGTACAGTTCGGTACGGCTCACTTTTTGGTGCTTTTCCACTGCATGGTACAGTTTGGTACGGCTCACTTTTTGGTGCTTTTCCACTGCATGGTACAGTTCGATACGGCTCACTTTTTAGCGCGTTTCCACTGCATGGTACAGTTCGGTACGGCTCACTTTTTGGTGCCATCTGCGCTTTGTTGTACGAGTGCCTAAGACTCTCGTTTTTAACAGTATTTTGTTTTGCTGCTATCAGCCTCCTTTGAAATAAACTTCTTTGTCTTGTAGTTAAAAACTAGGGATGCACGAATGTTCGGCAACCAAAATTATTCGAATAAGTGAAAAGACTGAATAAATTTAACCGAACAATGACGTTTTTGATAACGCAATCAAAAATAGCAACCAGCGTGTGAGAGAGAGGTGCGCACGCTTTTAAATGCAGCAAACATGTCGGAAGCGTGGAAGCATTAAAGTGTCCGAGATAGATGTAAAAATGGCCGTTTGCAGACACTGTCTAAGCACTCTCAAACGGAACAAGAGCACCCTCAGTTGATACTGTAATAATATATTGGCAAATGCTCCAAGGCATATTTGTGTCTGTAGAACGTCAAATGTATCCATTTAAGTGTTTCTGCAACGTTGACAGGCTCACAAAACCTCTCATGAACAAACAAACAAAGTGTAGACATGAATCGATGCAAGTAAGATATTTATTGTACATTGTTAGCAGCTTCATTGAACTTTGTACTTTGTGAGATCGCGATGAACTGACATGTGACAGCGTTTAGTGATCGTAAATGGAGCGGTCTTGTCTCCCTTTTGAGACTACAGTCTATATAATCCATTGAATAAAACTAGTGTTTTTCAAGTTGCAAAAAGGATTAATGGCCAATTGCACACTGCAAAGTTTCGGAAGTGACATAGTGAAACAGTAACTCATTAAAGCAATGTAAAGGCAGACTAATAGATTAATAGAAAAATATTTGTTGCAAAATATTTTTGAAATTCGAAATAATCTTAAATGTCTCCCTGTACACTCAGTGCTGTGGTGGAGCCGTTGCTTAGCCTACATCTGCACTTTACTAGAGCACCCTCAGTGATTTAAGAAGCACCCTCAGTGATTTGATTATTATACCTGTAGGCATAATAGGCCAAAGATAAGATAAGATGGTAAAAAAAAAGCAAAACAAATTAGTAAAAAGCTATTTTTACTATTTAATTTATGCAATGGTGAAAAAATTTGCGTTCCGTATTCGGCTTTGGACTTCGGCCAAGTGTTTTATTATTATTCGGCTTCGGCCAAGAATTTTCATTCCAGTGCATCCCTATTAAAAACATCCACACGCCCCACCAAGTAGAGGCGGCACAATTACAACGATCATCCTATAATCCCACCCACTTTAAAGCGGTACTAACTGCAGTGGAAAACCAAAACGAGCCAAAGCGAGCCGAGCCGTGTTGTGCTGAACCGAGTCGTACCACGCAGTGGTAAAGCAAAGCAAGCTAAGCCGAGCCATACTGTACCATACCATACCAAGCCGTACCAAGCGTTACCATGCAGTGGAAAAGTGCTATTTATTTTGGTAAGCATGTGAAAGAGGTAGGCAGACTAACAGGTCTTTGAGGGTCAGAATTCTAGCTGATAGACAGGTGTTCAAATACTTATTTGCAGCTGTATCATACAAATAAATAGTTTAAAAAAATCATACATTGTGATTTCTGGATTTTTTTTTTTAGATTATGTCTCTCACAGTGGACATGCACCTACAATGACAATTTCAGACCCCTCCATGATTTCTAACTGGGAGAACTTGCAAAATAGCAGGGTGTTCAAATACTTATTTTCCTCACTGTATATGAGATTAAAAAAATCAGCTATAGAAAGGCCCATGGAAAATAAACACAATATTACAACTTACATGTGCACAAAGCAAAAGGCTGTGAATGCACAAACTTAAAGTCAAGATGAAGGTGTAACTCTAGCTGTAAAATGGTCCCAAACAGAGCTCTGGTGTGCTCGCATTATTATTCCTTGTGTCTGATTGACATGTTTCGCGGTTGAGCAGCATGCACCCTGATTAATCGATGATCGATACATTTAATCGATAAAACCTATTCTCGACAATTAATCAATCATCGATTAATCATTAACATCCCTATTCACAATGAGCAATAAACTTCATAAAATCCGCCCTCTTCTTAAAAGAACAGGCAGGGAGCAGCAGCTCATTTGCATTTAAAGGGACATACACAAAAACTGTGTGTTTTGTAAAATTGGCAATTTTAGCATGCTTTAAAACATGATATGTGGGGTATTTTGAGCTAAAACTTCACATACACACTATGGGGACATCAGAGACTTATTTTACATCTTGTAAAAATGGGCATAATATGGGTGCAAGAGTGATACTGATGCAACAACACTTTGTAACGTTAATTCAATGCAATTAGCGTTGATGCACTGACTCAACATTGTTTCAATGATTTCATGCTCTGGGAGAGCCTCTTATACCTTATTGCTTAATTACACTTTGTGACATAATATAGCGGACAGCCAAGGCCATTGAAAGGTAAGAGGTCTCAAAGAGGTCATTTGACTGAATAACAGTCATTAACTCCCTGTGTACATACAGTATAGCAGATGAGATGACATTCACGCCAATAAAGACATCCAAGAAAAAGACAACTTCTTTGTACTTACAGTTTTTTCCAACTGCTTACACACAAAAAATTTTGAAACCCCTCACTCAAAGTGCAAAACTACACACCAAATCTCCAAAACCATAAGCTATTTCTCAGCCTTTGACAATTGCATAAAACACTTTTTTCAATACGCTACACACAATTCTCAACCTAAAACACAAAAATCTAACAGGAAGTAACTTGCTTTCCTTTTCCAAAAAACAACCAATCAAAATGCTACACTTATTCACCAGGTCACACACACACACACTCCTCACATGTGCAAACACTAATTGCTTAGCTGATCACTAACCAATCACTGCTTTACTTGTAGTTTACTGTAACACTTGTTGATCATGTCAGTTTTTGGAATTGCGTGTAGAGTTTTGAAAAAAGGAGAAATAGTTTTGAAAATGTGTATAAGCAGTTAGAAAAAAACTGTAATACATGAATTTCTTGTTGTATTCCTTGTTTGTAAGTCGCTTTGGATAAACGTGTGTGCTAAATCAATAGTAATCAGTTTAACTGAATTAAGCTGAATAATGATACTATTTTCTTCTGTAGAACTGCTGCTGCTTTACAGCTGAAACATAATTTGTTTCATAATTGATGAACTACGCAACACTGACAGTTATTGTGTAACTGATTTGACTCTACATTGGACTTAATTTGAGATGAATATTGTTATTTTCCTGTTTATTTCTGTGAAAGTGCTTTAATAAAATGACTTTAATAAAATGTGACACTTGCATCTAAAGGAACGTCACAGAGGGCTTGGGATCGAACAAATCTGAAAAACTGTACATGTTAACAATTCAGTTTTGCACAAATCCTTGGACATATTTCTAAACAAGTGTCTAAACAGGCTCATTAAACAGAAACATTAAAGGGGTCATAACTCAAGCCCTCCCTCCACGGCTGTGTGTGTGTGTGTGTGTGTGTGTGTGTGTGTGTGTGTGTGTGTGTGTGTGTGTGTGTGTGTGTGTGTGTGTGTGTGTGTGTGTGTGTGTGTGTGTGTGTGTGTGTGTGTGTGTGTGTGTGTGTGTGTGTGTGTGTGTGTGTGTGTGTGTGTGTGTGTGTGTGTGTGTGTGTGTGTGTGTGTGTGTGTGTGTTCAACAACAATGTTTTCCCATTCCTTCACAATACACTGAAAAGGACTTTCTTTCCGCTTTCTGAACCTCTGCTATGAGACTCGTTCTGGCTGTATGTTATGTCACTAATCAGTTCTTCTTCTGTAATGTTCATGGGCACACATATTACAACATCTCAAAAAACAAGATCACATGTTACACACTTACCGATATAAGCTCTGCAATGTCTTGTAACAAAGGAAATACCCTTTTCAAAGCTACAAGGAAGACGGGAAAAAGAGAGAAAATAAAGGAAGTGCTCCATAAAATAGGCAAAGCATTTCATAATCCAGTGACTAAATGTATCAAATGGTCAAAAAAGGTCAAACATATATGGAGAAATGCTTAGTATGTTGAAAATAATCAAAACATCTGATAAAAAATATTCAGTATTAGTAATATATATTAGTAATAATATTAATAATATTCAGAAAGTCAGTATTAGTAGCGGTGCCTGGAAACTATTTGCTTATTTTCAGGATTCTTAGGATTTAAAGGGATGGTTCATCCAGAAATGTATTTGCTGTCATCATACTCATCCTCATGTCATTCATCACAAATTATTATATTTTTAATAAAGCCTGAGAGATTTATGTCCCTCAGGTGCAAGTCCATTAAGCCAAAAATTTTACGCTTCAAAAAGTTCATAAATACTTAATGAATTAGTCTTCTGTAGAGATACAATCGTTTCGTACGATGAACATGCAACATTAATTTATGCTTTTATTAACATATAAACATCGATCAACTCACATACATTCTCACGCGTCACACAAGCAGGTTTGAGCTTCTGCAAGGCTTGTTCTCGTGTGCAGTGTTGGGGTAACGCATTACAAGTAACGTAATCAGATTACTTTCTTCAAGTAACACATTACTTTACAATAATTACAAATGTAATAATTTTCAACAAAATATCTGAGTTACTTTTTCAAAATAGTTGCTTTGTTTTCCCCTTTACTGACTGGCAGATCTCCTGTCCCTGTGTTGAGAGAAACCGTGAGTAAGTGCAGAGGCGTTGTGTGAACATGACGGTTGTCGTTCTAGACTAAATGTGATCATGCATCTGCACAAAAGCAGATTCAGTATTCCTCAAAATGAATAAATACTATGAAATGCAAATCTGCAATAATTAAATACCGGTATGTTAACTTACACCAATATACTTGTATTTAGTTATACACAAATATAATATGTATTTAATCTCACTTTATTAACCAATGTCTTTGCTGCTGACCTTCAATGATCCAATTCAACCGTAGTAAGTAAAAATAACTTTTATTGTTTTATTCTTTTGTTTTTATTGCTGCATCTGAAATCGCATATTTTCCTACTATATAGGAATTTTGTATGTGACAAAAGAAGTATTCACCGAATTCACGGTACTCACAAAAGAGTAGCAAAAATTACCCGGATGACCTACTATTTCCAGTGAGATTCTGAAGTGTGCATATGATGGACACTTTACTATCCCATGAGGCCACGGGAGAGGATTTGTGAATGGCTGTGAAGCGACGTAACTGATGCATGGCGAATGTAGCAAGTCTGAATGTTGAGTACCTACTCAAGAGAGTATGCGATTTCAGACGCAGCCAGAAGCCTCCTTTCTACTGCACACGACAGCCAATGGACCGGAAGTCATTCATTTGCTATGGAGTCGCACAGGGGCTGTGTGGGATGCCGACCGTCTGCGGAGGTGGAATTTTCAAATCCAATATGAAGTTTGGATTCGTTAAAAAATTGAACTTGGATTGACTACACCGTATGCAACATGCCGACCGGATGTAATGTATTCCAATGTGTTTCAATCAGATCGGTGTGAGAAATATTAATACTTTTTGTTTAACTAAACTGCATCCATGTGGCTGAATCCACTTTTGCTAGTTTAACGACAGAAAACATGCTTGGTGCGCCAGGTGCATGATCCAAAAGGGTTGTACCTAGTCTCTTAATGAGTCATGGGTGTGTTTTGGGCTTCCAATCAGAGTGTCATCTCTCATTCCCTTTAAAAGCCAGACGGATTCGCTATTTACATGGTGGAATATAGACACCCTCAACCTGACGAGTCAGTTTAAATACACAAAATATCAAACACGATTGGTCAAATAATTAGCCAATTTCATTCTTCATCATTGCAAATAGGTAACTCTGATACATGCAATGACTATCCATTATGACATGTTGGCATTTTTATCTTTATGTGCACAATAATGATCTTTTACATTGTAATCCTTTTATTTTTTATATTTGGCATGTTTGTGTGCTGCTGCGCATCCCTGTGTGTATAATAAGCCTATTGGCGTATATTACTAAATAACAAAAAAACGCCCTTTAAATAACAAAAAAATAAATACTGCGCTTTTGACTTTAGACCAGGTTTTTGTTGGTCAATGGCGCAGTCGTTTTCAGTTGCCTCAAAATAGCAACACGCCAACACACATGCCTGACACACCATGTGCGCCAGTGCATTTGCTATTTAAACAACGTGGTGCTGGACGTGAAAATGACAACTGTGTCTGGCTGAAACTAGCAAAAAACTCTTGGCCCTGAGTGTTGAACTTTCTTCTCCAGCATCCTGTTCTTCTGCAATCCAGAATGGCAACACAGCTAAATGGTTTGTTTGAGCTGCACCCCCTACTGTACAGGCATGAAATGGCATTTCATTAACAACATGTATTCTTATTTCACTTATTTCTGTGCCTTAATTATTATATTGATTAATAATAGACTGTTAGCTAATCTGTGTGCTTTGTATATGTGCATTTCTGAAATGCATAACATGGACAAATCACTTTAAATTGTAATGAAGACGCATGCATTTTCTGTGAAGCTGCTTTAAAACGATATGTATTGTGGAAAGCGCTATACAAATAAATTTGAATAGAATTGAATTGAATTGAATTTCCTTCAGCCTGACGCATGGTATGAAAGGGCCTTTGGCAATATTGTAACAGATTACTTTCCCCAACACTGCTCATGTCAAGCAAGTGAGGTTGAGCTCCAGCTGAGCTTTGATGATCAATGCTTATATATGAATAAATATGAGTTAAATTGTTCATCATAAAAAGCGATCATATCTCTTCAGAAGACTTGAATTAAACCTCTGGATTCATATGAATTACTTTTACAATCTCTTTATGAACTTTTTGATGCATAAAAGTTTTGGTGGAACAGACTTTTAAAGGAGGGACAGCTATCTCTCAGATTTCTTTAAAAATAGCTTCATTTGTGCTTTAAAGATGAACCACAGTCATAGTTTTGGAACGACATGATGGTCAGTAATTAATGACAGGATTTTCCTTTTTGGGAGCGCTATCCCTTTAAACAGACCTAGGCTAGAACTTTAGTGCATAACTCATCTAGCAAGATTTTGTGAATCATGGGGCATGAGGACAGGTGTGTTATTGCTTTTCTAAGTGATCATTCCAATAGACTTTCACTGAAGTAAATATGCAAATTATATCTGGACACCAGAATACAGACATGAGAGTGCACTATTTTGACATGGGCCATAATCAACCACCTAGAAACCACCCAGAACACAGAAATACACAACTTGCTCAAGTCAGCCATGAAATGAAACCCCACCTACGTCTGAACAGTTTGTCATTGATCCAATTCTAATGGTGTGAATGTACAGAAAAAACACAGAGTTACGAAGGTTTATGGAGGGATTTTTCACTAAATGTATATCAAAGATCAAGTGGTTCTCCAGTGGGTGATTTTAAACATGCACAAGAGTACATTTCTTAAAGTGTGCTTTGAGCTGACCTGAAGAAAGTTTATGGGATGAGTAAGTGAGATTATCCAGGGTCCATCAGACTGAAGAGATTGCATCTCCTCATAGATAAAATCACAGTACAGTCACCACAGCAACAGATAGGAGGATCCTAAAAACAGAAACACAAATCACAAAAGCTATTATCCTCTCATGAATACCTCTTTCCATCACATGTCCCTCTATGTCATGTTGAAAACAAAATGATCTGGCATGAGACCAGATAACAGAACCGAATACTGTTTTAGGGGCTGTTTACATGACACCAGTTTCAACTAAAAACGGAAAACTTCTTTTGCATTTTGGCCGTTCATTTACATGATAACTGTGTTTGGGGGCCTAAAATTGCAAGCTTTTGAAAACGGGTTTCAAAGTGCAAGTATTTGAAAATGATACCGTTATCGTCTCCACGTAAACTACAAAAACGCAAATTTGTGAAAACGGTGACGTTATGTGCATGCATGTTACGTGTTCAGTCTATAGGTGCGTAATGTTCTTTACAAAGTGACATCGCCAACTACTGGCCGGGCATGAATAATACACGGCGGGGATCATTTTGACCATGTTGTCGTCTGTATGTGAAAAAAACAAAGGAAAAACTTTTTCGTTTTTAGCACATCATTGTCCCTAAATTCCAAAAGAACTTCAAAAGGAAAAGAATGCCAATACATCCTCATTAGACAACTTCATGCACATGTGTCTAGGGGAGTGTGAAGCGCCTGGTTCTGGTTGCAGTTTTTCCTTTTGGCATGCTCATCATCAGTCCATCTTAGCTTTGTGGTGAAAGACTGCTATCTGTCTCTGCAACAGCAGGTGCATGTGAGTCAGTCCACAGAGGAGAAAAGGTCACAGATCAGCTGAGTTACAATAAAGAAATCCACATCTTCACTGTTACACACCCACCACACAGAGTATGAGAAATGAGAACTCGGACAAAACAATCATTCTGGGTGATTTCTTCAGTGCACATTCTACACAGACAATTGTGAAATAGTTGATGTTTCCAGACTAAACACTCTGATTATTCCCATCGCTTTGTGCACTAAATATATCATTGATATCATTGTCATAATAACACTGGACTTAAACCAGAATAAAACGCATGCCAACAGAAATGTTGAGTTTGCACACTGAGCTTCTTACACCACAACACTATTGACAACCTTTTTGGACCACAAAAGGTCACAAGTGTGACCACACCTTAAAGAACTATGTTTTAATGAGTCAAAATGATAAACAATCCTCAAACTCGTAAGTCAGCAGTTTGAATCAGACTCAGTTACTGACACAACTGACTCCTTGACCCTGAAGCGTGAATCATTATTCAGTTATGTTGATCTGAAATTAACTAAGACTTCCATTATTAATTATTAACAATTATTCAACTTATTATTTAAAAGTGACGTTTTTTAAATCCTATCCAATGGTTGAAAAGAAAGGAGTAAACACGGCCACTAGTAAGTTGTGATGGCTGTCAATCAAAATGTGGAGTGGTGATTCGTTCCATGTGTTCCTTGTCAGAAACCGAATGTGTAATTCTGTAAATTGGTTATATTCTTAATATATAATATAAATTAATATACAAGACTGTCAATGTACTAATTTCATGTTGTTTTATAGTTTATTTGTTCATTATTTATTTTGTTAGATTTTAGTTGGACTTGGTCAGAACGGTTTCAAAAATAGTAATCAATCTGCATGATGCCTGTTGTCTTTGGGCTCTGTGATGTTGAATTTAAATGACATGTAAAATAAAGACATGTTATGTTACATTGTGATGCAATGGTGTTTTCTGGAAGGGTCTAAAGAACAAAGTGTTTTTATCAGCTGAAAGGCAGAATACAAATGTTTTTATTAAGTTAGATAGACATTAGTTTCAGGTTATGATTTAGTGTCGGTAACATGTCCCACATTGTCCCACACAAACATATTAATCGTCTCACACACACCTGGCGAGCAGCGGGACTTTTATTATGACAGTCTTCGGCGCCATTTCCACTTTTCCGGTCATGAGTGTGAGGTAACGCATCTCTATTTATCATATTAGATACATTTGAGTGTGTTGAAAATTATGTTACGACGTTACTCTGTGTTTGCTCGGCGGCTGCTATGACACTTGTTCACACTGCAGTGAGAGTAAAGCGCTTCTGCAGAATAAAACCGGAAACCGAGGGTAACGCAGATATGACGCAATTCACAGGCGACTCCCTCAAATGTCCCGGTTGGTTAAAAAGGCAGTTTTCTCACGATTTACAAATAGTTGGAAACATTTGGGATATAGTAAGTACTCAACTGAAAAAAATGTTGGACATTTTACTGCAAAAAATGTTACATAGTGCACCTTTAACTCGTTAAAATTGTCTAATATTTTATTTTTAAAACTTTCTTCAAACAGGCAGAAACAGAGTAATGTTTAGAGGTGAATTCAGGTAAATTGGGACTGATTTTGCCATTGAGATGACAGGAAAAAAATGTCCCAATTATCCTGAATTAACCCAATAAACTGTAAACCCTAACACTCGAGTAGAGCCAACTCAAATTAAACAAATTAGTTCAATCAAATGTACTTTTGTGAGTATTTACAACTTTCTTTTTCTTTTGAGTTCACAAAACGAACACATTTTAAGTATCATTGTCATTGTTTTGAGTTTTATGAACTTGTTTCTTTGAATTTAAACAAACTTAAATTCACCTGAAACTTTGCTGGGTTTTTTATCTCCCATAGTGCAAACACTATCAGGATCACTTAGCCTGACGTCGTCGTTATTTCAGGACACGGTTACACGGAGGACTTACCAACACGATCATCATTTTTGAGAGAAATAGTAAAGGTGAATGCATATACTAACAAGTTCTCCATTTAGTAAACAAATTCAACCCAAGCGGATCAAGTCCAGACCGAACTTCCCGATCTCAAATGTTGTGGGCGGGGCTAAGTTCGGCTGGCATCCAGGCTAAGGATTACTTGATTGGCAGCATCAAATTGGAAGTAATGTGTATTAAATTGCTAAACATTATTGCAGTCGATACACTTAAACACCTTCATCACGGCAGTGACTGTTGCTAAAGCAAGAAATTATGTAATAAATGAACTGCAGCTCTAATCCATTATTATGCAATTTTTTACATCTAAAAAGTAATGTGGCTCCTACACATTTCATTTTAGGAACTGATGGCTCTCTAATATTTTTTTGTTTTCCTCTGGAGCCCTGCTTTGACATGCGCAGATTAATGTCTCAATGACAGAAAGGTCCGTTTTCACTTGAATGTTGGACATGACTCACAAAACATTTCCAGCAAGACAACACACTCACTCCATTCCCTTAACTAACAGGGTTGACACTTTCGTCACTTACAGACATCTATACACATCTATATTAACGAGAATTCCAGAAATCTGGACATATTGTACACACACTTTCCAGAGAAACCTCCTGTGCTGCTAATGCACACTGCAGATTGGAAACTGATAATTCAGAAACTGCCATAAATGCATGAATTATACTCCAACATCTTCTCACCTCCACACTCTTAAAAATAAAGGTTCTTTACTGGCATCTTTAACATCCATGGTTTTTATAGTGGAAACAGTTTCTTTAGATTATTCAAATGTCTTCACTATGTTCTTAATAAGAAAAAACTGGTTCTTTTAGGAACTGCTCACTGAATGATTCTTTGGGGAACCAAAATGATTCTTCTATATGCCATCGCTGCAAAAAAAAAAAACCTCTTTTGGAACCTTTATTTTTAAGAGTGTGGTAGTGGCCATTTGTCCCACATTCCTGTCCATCCCCCGTCTGTTCCTGTGCACCAAAAATCAAGTCACCCGCGGCGTGTGCGATTCGCTCAGACGTGGCGCCTTCTGATGAGGTCACTGACCTTTCTGATAGAGGAGAACGGTCCTGATACAGGGAGGAGAGGAAGGCGGTAACACAGACTGTGGGAACCAGAGTGTGGACTGTCTATGTATCTATTACACTAAATTGAGAAGCATGTATAATAACACAAAGAAACCATCAAAAGGAGCCAGGAACATGTCTTCTTATTGTTCTGTAAATCTGGGGTGCGTTTCCCAAAAGCATCGTTAACAAACTTTGGTTGTAAGTTCCAACGTACTTCAATGACTTGGTGCTTTCTGAAACCATCGTTTAATTGGCAAACGGCTTCGCAAAGTTGTGTGGTTTGGAACAGCGATCCATCTGCATCATTTCTTGTTAGTTGCTGATGTCCTGACACTATACGAGCAGAAACATATACACATGGATAAATATTTAAAAAGTAAAAGAATATATCTGTGGCGGAGGGGGCTGGAGAGAGATAAAGAAAGTTCTGAGTAATAAAATCAGTCCCAGTCACGCCAACGCCGCCTTCTTCCTTCCTCACATACACATCAAACACGAACCTATCTCTAGAATCTATCTATCTATCTATCTGTCTGTCTCTATCTATCGTCCATCCATCCGTCCATCCATCCATCCTTCCATCCATCCATCCATCCATCCATCCGTCTGTCTATCTGTCTGTCTGTCTGTCTGTCTATCTATCTATCTATTAGGGGTGGCACGGTACATGAAAAAAAACCGAACTGTTCGGTTCGCTTGTCTCGGTTCGGAGCGTGTGCGTCGCACGGTTGTGCTGCAGGTCACGTCACATGTAGAAATGCAAGTGGGAGAGATAAGGAAGGCTGCCAAGAGTTGGAGGATGCGCCAGCAACGTATAGCAGGCAGGGCAGATGCAGTGCGTATGCGCGCGCGCCCGTTGTGCATTCACACACTGGCAGTGTTTGTCTCGCGCAGCTGAACCACGGCTCGTGTATTGCAAATACAGACAAATATTGTCCATTCTGTCACATTTTCCGTTGTTCTCCTCCGACCCCTGTCTGTCTCATGCTTTGATTTATGATGGGCAGCATATATCTGCTGCAGATGCGACCGTGTTCCCCTCTGTCTCATACACACATGCATATAACATGTTGTATATAAGTAGTTCACATGATAAATGTAACATTTAAAAGTTAAGATGCTTCTAGTTTTAATAATTTAAACATGCCTTTGAAGATTGGGCAAAAAACTTCTGGCAGTGTTGTGTTTTCGTGCATTTTTTTTTTTCTTTTCACAGCGCTGGATGTCATATGGTGATCGTGAAACACACGGAACACTTCATGGTGAAATTTGTTAATCAGGTCAGCGGAATTAAAGCCACAGTGCATTGTTCTGATCAAAATTGACATGATTAACATGAAAAATGTTACGCCAATGTGTCGGACTCTACAGCCAGTTAAGAAACAACTTCTACATGATATAACATTTTTTTTATACTGTATCCTAATTGTGGATGATTAAGCTATATATCATATGCGGAAGTAAATTTAGTGTTAACGATAAAAAAACAACAACAACAAGAACCGTACAGAACCAAAAACCGTGACCCTAAAATCGTGATACGAACCGAACCGTGGGTTTTGTGAACCGTGCCACCCCTAGTATCTATCTATCTGTTTGTCTGTCTATCTATCTATCTGTCTGTCTGTCTGTCTGTCTATCTGTCTATCTGTCTATCTATCTATTTATATCTATATATCTGTCTGTCTGTCTGTCTATCTATCTATCTGTTTGACTATCTATCTGTCTGTCTGTCTGTCTATCTGTCTATCTATCTATTTATATCTATATATCTGTCTGTCTGTCTGTCTATCTATCTATCTGTTTGACTATCTATCTGTCTGTCTGTCTGTCTATCTATTTATATCTATATATCTATGTCTGTCTATCTATCTATCTATCTATCTATCTATCTATCTATCTATCTGTCTGTCTGTCTGTCTGTCTTCTAAAAACAGGTTACTTCAAAAACTGGAATCACAATTTTCTGAAGTCAGGACAAATAATAATAAATAAAAGATAATAAGAATAAAAATTATATTAAAATAATCTTTTTTCTGTGAATGTTGTGTCATTCAAAGTGAAGTGACATTCAAATTGAATATGGAATAAACGTGTTCAGTAGTTTTGAAACTAGAGTGGTCTTTGATCCGTTATTTCCTCTCTCTCTCTCTCTCAATGTTTCCACATTCTCTCAGGCATTGCGTGGAGGTCACTCGTGTAACTTTGCCTGTATCTTTGACCGCTCCCTGTGACTCAATGTGAACAGCCAACCACACAGACCCAACATCAAATTGAAACTTTTAAACGATTTCAGAAACATCAGTGAATAATCATGAAAAGCCCCTAACACTCTTATGGACCAACAAGAGTTTGCATCACTTTTTCAATTAAAAATATGAAGGCAAAGGAAACATTATATTGATTATTTCATGTTTCATGTTTAACAAGATATCAAATATCAGCAGTAACTCCAGCCAAATACTGGTGTATTTGCTCATTCAGACAGCTTTACTGTATTTATAAGATATACCTCCTGCAGCCACAGCTCTCAAGAGAAAAACAGTAAGGAATACCTACACGGCACTTAAAAGATATATTGAATTCCCAGAAGAAATATCCAAGGATTGGACATTGGAATTGCCTTGACCTAAGAGACACGCATAAATCCTGGGATAGGAATACAAGTAACTGTCGAGGTGGTCCCATACTGGCGCTTGAAATGCAATACTAACATCTAACTTTCAAAAGACCATCACCCTTTTTGTTTTATGTGTCCAAGGTCAGGTTGGCTTTAATCTTTTAATTGTAAGATTGATAACCGGATGTTGGAAGAATTACACAGACACTGAGATAGAGCTTGTTTAGGGCCAGATGACTAATGGGACTCATAAACTTTAAACCCAGAATGACCTGTTGAATGCAGAATAGTTAAGCTTTTACATACCTTACGCTTGAATTCAGTGCCAGTAATTCCTGTATGTACTTTTGGTAAGATATTCAAGCATGATGTACACCTAAAGGTAAAAAAAACACAGTAAATAACTCTGAACTGCTAGAGTATGCAGGTGTTCAAGCTATAAGTGTAAATGAGTGGGAAAGATATTTTAAAGATTCCTTATTTTATAAGAAGTTCATATTTGCCTTGCTATAGTGCACTCAACTCACATCCTGTATTTTTTTCCCTTTATACACAAAATAAGTGTAGCTATATTTGAAGAAAAATGTATGAGAAAATAAATACGTTTGATATGTAACATTATTTGATAAAAATAATGAAAACGTTAATGAGAGACTACAAAAATATATCTTTCAAACCACATATTTACTTTACCCAAATACACTTTGATAAACCTATAATAATGATTATATCTTAGAGCTGTCGGGACGGATTTCGCGGGGAAATTGCATACGTCGTTCGCCCGTTGTCACGTCAAATCCGTAGCTACACAGAGAAAAAGAAGCTGAAAGTTTGTCACAATTAATGGGGAACAAATTAATTGACCATTGATAATTCAAAACGGAAAACCTCTGGGGAATCACAGTTTGTAAAGAAAAAAACGTAATTTAATTGTCCATCCGCTCTGTTAGATATAGCTACACCAGCGCCTTGACCCACATTCTTCCGCGCAGAGGAGCAGAGCCGAAGCACAACCAAAACAATGTTCTTCCGCGACATGCATGGAGTTTAATTTTTAACCGCTAGAGGGCCACAAGTAACATAGTGTAGCTTTAAAATCATGTTCACTCACTGACATGAGATTCTTTTTAAATTCCAGTCATTTCAGTTACCAGGACCGAGTCTGGAAAAACAACTAAAACACCAAAAAGCACCATAAAAGTAGTCTGTAGTCCATTCTTCTGCACTGTATTCCTCCTACTCTTCTAATGTCAAACGCCAATCTTCCCTAGTGAGCTCGGCTGCTATGAACCCAATGAGTTAAACTCTAGTGAATAAATCTGATTTATTCGATTTGGATCAATCAATTAATTGATAAGAACCAGCTCAAACGAATGATTAATCAACTAATTCTAGAGTTGAACTCACACTCACTCAAGTTAACGGCTAACTGGATGGGGAAGTTATCAGTGAATAAAGACTTAAATGTTGGTTTATTTCTATCCCAAAACTTTCCCAATGGTTTCAGAAGAATATAGCACAATGCATGTGGACGACGGTGGTACATTATGATGTGTTATGCAACGGGTGTTCAAACTGGGGTCTGAGGAACCACAGGGGGCCAAAAGGGAGTACTAGGGGGTGTTTGGGAAAAATAAATAAATAAAATAAACAAAGAATAAAAATGTGTTAAAACAAATAATTAATAAAAGTTATAGAATATAAAATATATAATACATAAAGTACTATAGTTAGTACACAAATTTTTATGTTACAATATACTCTAACTATTTTTCAAATAATATTTAACACTTAATTATAATATTATACATAGCTGGCTTTTTTAATATTTAGGATGGGGATTGAGGAAGGTCATATTTGGGGGCCTGTGGCTTCTAAAAGATTGTTATGCCACACCTGCACTGTAAAAAATGATATGATCAGTAAGTCATGACAGCTTTTTTTTACTTTAAAGTCCCAGTGAACCGGAAGTTGTAACTGATTTTATTTCAGTGCTGTGACGTAATTCTAGCAAAGTAACTAACAAAGTAAATAAGGTCGGTTTTGATTTCATGAGGACTTTAACTCATCAACATGCAGTTAAAGCAATAAGTTATACAAGATTCAACTCGTTTTAAAGCCAGTTTAATGTCATTTAAAGTGTAAGTTGTTTTATTTTTAAGCAACTTTTTTACAGTGCACCATGAACTTACATTGTATGAAGATCCTTTAATTTTATGAAGATCCTTATTTTGTGTAGCAGCATGTGAATTTAGAAATACATGCACTCTAAAAAATACTGGGGTTGTTTACACCCCAAATTTGTGTCAAACATAGACAAACCCAGCAGTTTAGTTACATTTATAAATTAAATTTGAATCCAATGGTTGCATTTGTCGCATTTTTAGATTGTGGAGGTCATAAATAATTGTCTGTTTTAGGTGAACAGATTGTTATTAGTCAATATAGTAGTTGTGTTCCCTGAAGCACAGCCAAAAGACTAACATTAAGCTAATTTTATGTTTAATTCCTCTATCAAATCCACTAACGTGTCCCATTGAAGAGCCAGAGGACAGTTAAAGGGGTGGTAAAGCACGATTTCACTTTTCTAACTTTAGCTAGTGTGTAATGTTGCTGTTTGAGCATAAACAACATCTGCAAAGTTACAACGTTCAAAGTTTAAAGCAAAGGGAGATATTTGCTTTTAAAGAAATCGATTTCTAAGGACTACAGCAAACGGCCAGTAGGGACTACTACACATTCACCCAGGGTTTGCTGACATCACCAGTCCCAATATTTACATAAACCCCTCCTCCGAGAATATGAAATAAGGGGGGGCCATTTTGTATCGCCGCGGGGAATAGTTGTTGTGGTATAGTTAGTAGGCTGGAGTGCTGTTGACAATGCCGACGAAACGCTGTTATTTTCATCCGGATTGCAGGTCCACTTTGTTCAGCCTTCCTAGGGACGGGGGTGCGTTGCAGTGAGTTTAACATACAACGTCATATTCATGTGTGTAAGAGACATGAGGGGAACACGATCGCATTTGCATCGGATATATGCTGCCCATCATAAATCAAAGCACGAGACAGACAGGGGTCGGAGGAGAAGATCGGAAAATGTGACATAATGGACTATATTCATCTGTATTTGCAATACATGAGCCTTCAGCTGCACGAGTTCAGCTGCACGCGCGGCTACCGAGGCACATTCGCGGAGGAAAGCTTCCACAATCTTCGCGAGTACGGGCTACAACCTGTAAGTGTGATTTATTTTTCGTCGATGTGTTTTCCTGTAATAGTTCGTGTTGTTAATTGTAGCCTACGTTGTAGCAAGGAAGTAAACATGACAGCGCTGTTTGGCTCTGCAAACCAGTTTGTTAAATGCTCATTCATACTTAACGTTATCCGACAAACACCTAACGCTACAAACTGTTTTAAATCTCAACAGCGAACTTGGCATTAGTGTAAATGATTATTTGATTAGAGCTTTTATGTATTGTTTATCTACAGGCATGCTAAACATGGTTCTGTGTTTGATTTGGCTACTAGCAATGTTTAGTGTCCGTTCTTGCGACAGATATTTGGCAAATCGTTCTAAAAATACAAAAGTAACAGTGCCATTCAGTAGTGATTACTATAGATCCGCAGTCTTTACTCTTGAGGACTGAACAGGTTCTGCTCGATCATCTTCACTAAAATTGTCTGGGTCTGATTCGGGCTCTTGGTATGGTTTTATTGACGCTAGCGTACACAAAGCCTGAGGTTACCTGTAGAGGTAAGGGGCGTGACGCTTTCGAGAAACGTGCACTAGGCGGTTAGCGAATCACAGCACACTGGGCCAGCTAACCAATCAGAGCCCATTGCGTATTTTTGAGGGACTGGCTTCACAGAATCCGGAAACCATCAGACCGTTTTTACAAGGAGGGACAGAGCAGTGTAGAATAAAGGTCAAATATATGAAAAATACTGCATTTATTTAAAAACGAAGCATGAACACATGTTACAGTGCACCCCACAAACACAATCAAGCCTTCGAAAGAGTGTGCTTTACCACCCCTTTAATTCAATAGTTTTCGTTTACCCTCAAAAGTTGTTCCAAACCTGTTTGAATTTCTTTCTTCTGCTGAACACAAAAGAAGATATTTTGAAGAAACCAAACCAAACCCCACTGACTTCCATTGTATTTTTTTCCACACTAAAAGTCAGTGGGGTCCATCAACTGTTTGGTTACACAAATTCTTCAAAATGTCTTATTTTGTGTTCAGCAGAAGAGAGAAACTCAAACAGGTTTGGAACAACTTTATCTATCTATCTATCTATCTATCTATCTATCTATCTATCTATCTATCTATCTATCTATCTATCTATCTATCTATCTATCTATCTATCTATCTATCTATCTATCTATCTATCTATCTATCTATCTATCTATCTATCTATCTGTCTGTCTGTCTGTCTGTCTGTCTGTCTGTCTGTCTGTCTGTCTGTCTGTCTCTCTATCTATCTATCTATCTATCTATCTGTCTGTCTGTCTGTCTGTCTGTCTATCTATCTATCTATCTATCTATCTATCTATCTATCTATCTATCTGTCTGTCTGTCTGTCTGTCTGTCTGTCTGTCTATCTGTCTGTCTGTCTCTCTATCTGTCTGTCTGTCTGTCTGTCTGTCTGTCTGTCTGTCTCTCTATCTATCTATCTATCTATCTATCTATCTATCTATCTATCTATCTATCTATCTATCTATCTATCTATCTATCTATCTATCTATCTATCTATCTATCTATCTATCTATCTATCTATCTGTCTGTCTGTCTGTCTGTCTGTCTATCTGTATGTCTATCTATCTATCTATCTATCTATCTATCTATCTATCTATCTATCTATCTATCTATCTATCTATCTATCTATCTATCTATCTATCTATCTATCTATCTATCTATCTATCTATCTATC